>OZ030010.1:102694601-103294601 GCA_964023405.1 Apodemus agrarius | reverse complement strand
GCACATGGTCATTTTGATTGGTAATCAGTTGAAGGATGGTATTATATAGACCATTAATCTCTCCTTTTCAACTAATGTTTATAAGATACAAAACTGCTTTGGTGAGACAACCCTAAGTACCAAGCATGCCTAAGGAAATGTCAGTTAATATGGCAACAGGAAGAGATCAAAAGAAGTCTAAATTGGGGAATCAGGAAAGCAAAGTTCAAGTTTAGCCCACAGTCTAGATAGAAAATTGATGGACTGTCATTGCTCCTTTTTGAATTGTTCCCTAATGTAGTAAAAGATGATCTTTTCAGTATTAACTTTCCAGTAAGCATACAAAATAGTGAGTTTCTTTATGGCAATTCATATATGCGCATTATTGAATTCTCGTCATATTCACCTCACCATTACCCTCTCTTATTCCCCCTCTCTGATACCACTACTCTTCTTCCACCCCACAAATAATCTCCCTTCTATTTTAATGCTGCATGTATGAGTCTCCACTCGATATATGAACCCAAGTTGTGTCAAAACGCCAGCCAGTATTGAACTTCACCGTGTCTTACCTCTTCCTTTTGTCATCCAAATTTTCATTGAAGGAGATGTTTTTTTCAAGTAAGGATCTTATCAATTTATAATAAGGTGTCATTTCATCTCAGAGTTTTCAAGTTTGACATTGCTAAAAAACTCTTCACTTTTAGGGAGACATTCAAATGTGTTTAGTTGCATAGGTCATGTTTTATCTATGCATTAAAGAAATAGCAAGCTGAACATTAGTCACTTTGATTGGGCAAGTACTGAAACAACTAAAATAGTAAGAACCTGTGAATTGACAAATGTGCGTTTTCTATCATGTCAATGAAAGTAAAAGAGGGAATAAGTGAAGAAAATAATATATTCAAAGGAGGGGAAAGAGGCCAAATGAGAATAACGGGAGAGAGAAAGAAAGGCGAACATGTGTATTCTCTTATCATTGGAATCTACATTTAGCCCCTCCCCTCTCAGAGAGCAATTAAAGCAGAAATAGGATTATAGGGACAGCCAAAGGGACTGGTGAGAGATGAAAAGAAGGAAAAGGAAGAGATGCATTAATGGGGCATGAATATAAGCAAAGTACAAGGATATGCACATAATCATCCCTATTACTTTGTATGCTAAGAAAAATATCAATTTAAAAAGTTTCTTTGGAAATGTCTGCCTTAAAATATGCAGACACTATTAATTTTATGAGTTAGCAAAACTACTATTGAAAAGTTAATAATGCCACTCATTCGTTTAACTAACTTTTCTATGAGCATATAATGTACTTTAGAAATTTTTCTAGCTGCTACTGAAACTGAAAACAAAGAATGGTTCTCACTTTCATCCAGGGTCCTGTCTCCTGTCTCTACTCTTTCCTAGATGTTTTGGTTATGATACTAGGGAAACTATCAATGTAGTGTGAGTTCTTTGGGTCGCGAAGTCAAAACTCCACAACTGAGGCCAGAATTAACCCATCCTAGCAGGTAAAGACTCATACTAAAATTTTTACTCTGTTTCTCAGTCATTAACTAACAGAGTGCAAAAACTAAGGAAATTTAAAGGCAAGAGAGAAAGACAAGCAAAATGACACTAAGTATGTAAATAGAAGAGAACAAAAATAACCATGAAAATCATATTAGTCAACCACTAAAAGGTCAGATGAGTCAAAGTTTCCATAGACTATATGATCTTTCTTTCCTTGGCTAAGGCCAATGTTCTTGGACCTCCAGCACTTTTTTTTATTGGATATTTTCTTTATTTACTTTCAAATATTATCCCCTTTCCCAGTTTCCCCCGCTCCCGGAAACCCCCTATCAGCATTCTTATTCCTTGTGGAGAAACCTAGAGAAAGCCATCCATCACCTAGAAGCCCCAAGTATAAAGATCAGAAAGGGAATTTTCTGCAGGAATTCAATGATCATTTGTCCAGTGCTTCATTGGAGCTTTTAAAAGAGTAGATAGATGTCCTCGTGACTGAATGGAACATAACAACTGATTATTCATTTAAGCAGCATTTAAAAATTAGGTAGGAAACAAATATCAATGAAACAACTTAGCAAATACCAGCATTCTAATCACTGTGTTGGGAGCTTATGACAGGATCCCTGTTCTAAGAAAAAATAAGTAAACACAACTGAAGACACCTGTTAGTTATAAAAAAAAAAAAGTTAAAATAAGAAGCAAAGGTAGCAAGACACTTATCAAAACTTGAAAACAAAATCAGGAGTCACCTGAAGCAAAATTAACCTAATACCTTTGTCAGAGTATCTAAGGGACTATTGATCCTTCCTGACCATAATTAGGATTGGCTAGAGAAAGGACACCGCAGAAACCTGAAGGAAATCAGATATTAAGTGTGGGGAAAAAAACAGAAACTTAGAATAAGAGCATTTTATGCTTCAGACATTGGCCTTCTTGTAGAAAACTAGTACAATTAAGTGAAGGTATTACTAAAAAACTCAAATTTTTCCAGAGCTTTGATTTTTTTTTTATCCAGGGGACAAAGGACCCAGATGCAAGCTGGGCAGTGGTGGTGCATTTTGGAGGCAGAGGCAGGTGGATCTCTGGGAGTTCAAGTCCAGCCTGGTCCATAGAGCTAATTCTAGGACAGCCAGGGCTACACAGAGAAACCCCATCTCAGAAAACAAACAAACAAAAAGTACCAAAATGCTCATGTTTAACTATTTTATAACAAGGTTGAGGGAAAGGGTGAACAAGACAAGGAAAAACCTAAAATCTAGTGCCATCCAGTATAGAAGTCATGGATAATCTGTGTAACTGGAACTCATGACGTATTACACTGGATTGTATGAGACTCTGTTCTGCGGAGGTGAACATTTATGGTATTAAATCCATCCACCCATTGCGACATCTGAAAGAAAAGGAAAAGCACAGAGTATGATGATCACCTGAAACTGAAAGTAGCCACGTGAAGCCCAGATGAACTGGGATTTTCCATTTGAGAAGTCAGAAATTGCAGGGGGTCTCTGCAGACACCAGGACTGGCAGAGTAACAATTGGTGTGAGACAAGAAGAAAATTCAGCTCAACATAACTCAGTAGCCTGTGTTGGTTCAAACTTCTAGAGTCTGACACCAGGAATTTTATTTTAGGCATAGTTCAGTACAATACAATTTGGAAAAGAAAAAAACATTTCCTGGTATAACACAATCTCATAATATAAAAGGAGGAATAATTACATTGAAACTCTTTTCAATGTTCACGTCATTTCTCCAGCGGAGATGGGTTTGGGAGATAGACTACATGTGTTATCTTCAGGATCTCGCAGAAGGATCTGGTGTGATCTCTGTCATACACAAAATGCAGAGGATATCCAGACAATTAGCTACCTCCAGTCTTCTTTGTGAGAGCTTGGGGGAAACCCTGGTCATACAGATAGAACAAGGGTCACCTAAGCTATTATCAACAGTCCTGGTTGTAGGAGCTCAAAGAGGCCCTGGCAAAGCAGATAGGACAAGGATCACTCAGGCTATGAGCTCCCTCCATTCCTAGACTTTTAGGCAAAAACAAAAACAAAAACAAAAACAAAACAAAAAAAAAAACCAGGTTATATATCTTTTCCCTTGAAAAGGCAATCCTTGTGTTCAACATTCCTGGTTTCTTTAGTGCTATCTACAAGCACAAGCACCTTCATGTTCTCAACAAGAAATCATTGCTTAATTTGTAAGTTTTCCAGCTTGGCTTTATGTTTGATTTTTGCTTCATGTGTTTACCCTTGATTTTCCATAGTCATTAACCTTCAGAATTCCAGAGCAAGGGTCAAAGAAGTTTTTCTGTATATTTTCAGATAATTAACATTTCAGGCCTGATAGAACATACAATGTTTTTATCCCAGCTACTCACTTTTTCACTGCCATTATGTGAAAAGTACTCACAAACAATACGTCAGACACATGGATGAAATGTTATTTACAAGAACTGACAGGACCCCATATTTGGTCAATGGACCATAGTTCGCTGTCTTGCTTTCCTCACTCTTGAACCCCAGGTAAACTATGTGATGAAGTCCTTGAGCTCAGCTTCTTCCTGAAAAGAAAAAACAAAGAGGGCACAATGATGTGAATCAGTAGAAATCTTTCAGTGGGACCCCCTGATCAATGCTTCTGAAGTTCCTTCTCAAATCGTAACACACAGCTACTCCTTCTGTTTGTTCATTCTTCGAAAAATGTGGGTAACAGAACATGAAGAGGTAAGTAAACTCAAAGACCCTTTGAAACAAAGAAGTCTGACTTCCCATTACTTGGGCAAGAGAAAACCTGAGAGTGCAGAAGCCCAGAGGGAGACTTGAAAGCACAAATCATGATTGTAATAGCCAGTGAGTAACTAGCAATCATTAAAAGCCTGGACCTTTGCTTAAGATGCTTTGGGTGTTCAAACATTCTACTTTGCTCTTCAGGGTTCTGAGGGATGAGTAAGTATACAGACCAACTCCAAACCACACTTAACATGCAAACTGGATTTATGCTGGTGAAGCAACATGTACATATGCTCAGAAATAGTCTACTGGGACATTTTCTCAACTGTGCCCTACAAATAACAACTGGATCCTAGACTTGTAGCCAAATTTTCTAGGATCCAACAATAGTCCCCGCAGGAATAAAACCTTCTGTTTCTCACTGTATCTTCTGATATCCTAGCGACACTGAGAAAGGAGGAGGGGAGAGCCCTTAGAAGCATAAAGATTTGCAATCCTGAAGAAAAAGAGGTACAATGGGATAATGAGCCCAACTTTAGTCTGCTCCAGGTCAAAATGATCTGATCTTGATTCTTCTGAACTCTGTCCAGAACGAGAAAGGCACACCCAGGAGGACTGGTCCAACTTAGTCACCACCATGGAATAAGCCAACTAAGTAACTCGGGGGAAGAGGGGAAGGGAGGTTTACAAAAACACACCCACAGCATGTGCATCTACTCTGGTGCCAAAATGAATTTGAAGAAGAAACAACTCCTCGCTTTCCACTTAGTTCTCATTAGGTTTTTCTCTCTTTTGTTATGTGAGGAGATGACAGTCTCCTTGGTGAAGAGGAAGAAGACTTTAAACAGATTCTAGACAGAGCTCATGAATCAGACATGTTGGAAAGTTTGTGATTCCAATTCATTAACCCAGTTCCATGACCCTCCAATGGCAGAAAATTAGGAATTATTTTCTCCTGGTAGATGGGTCATCTGGTTAAGCTAGGACAACTTAAACACTGAGCCTTTTCAAATATCCTCAGCTCAGGCATGTGCCCATAGATTTAGCTTAACTGTCATGGGACTTCATCTTATTGGCACAGAGACACACTCGTCTATGCTGTGAACCATGCTTTCCTCCATTATATGGCATTTTCATACACTAACTCAAGGCTTCCCCTTTGTACCTTCCTAGTTTTCAGTGTTAATCACATGGTACCCGTTCAATAGACACTTGATGAATCTAAGCTGGTATGCAGCCACAGTGCCTCCCCTTCTTTTCCTGCCTTCTTTCCCTCCTTTCTTTCTTCATTTCTTTCATTATATCAAGAGCACATCTACAAAACAGTTCAGTATTTTGATAAGATAAGACGGGATTTCAATCTATTTTCCCTGCTAACTGAGAGCAGACTGATGCTTTCCAATTCTGTAAAATATAACATGGTATCAAGCATTATTTTTGAAAAACAAATGAGACTGATTTGTGACCGGATTTATTAGGTATTAACAACAAAATGTCCTTCTGCGTTGCAATGGTATTTACTAATTCAAATGCATCAGTAGTTGATATTCATGATGGGTGGGCACTTGGGTTTTAACCATAATCTACGATGCATTTTTCTATGTAAATGATGGTGAGCCACTTAGCCCTTTGAGTCCTGAGTTCCCTGAAATGGAAACTTAAGGGTTCTTTGGAAAGTCAGTTGGATGGTGTTGTGCTAGGGCAAACATGTGAAGGAGTGTTTTCCAGAAGTGGCATAGGTGAAAGACTAAGGCTAACGAAGGAATGTTTTGCTGAAGCAGACTCATGAGGAAAAGGATGTTCTGCTAAAGAAAGCATGTGAAAGGACATGCAATGAAGGATTCTTTGCTACTGACACACATGTATTGATCCGCCTTACACTGCGTAGTTGAACTCCATTTGTCAGGAATCCATAGACAGGAAATGCACCCCCCCAAAAAATGTCTGGTGGTGAGCTCCAGTTTCTTTCCGTTTTCTTGGACTCGGGCTGATTGGCAGAGTGATATCAGCTGAGACAGATACGCATGCTGAGGCAAAAACTGTGATGTTTGGAGGGTATAAATGAGACTCAACAGACAGTGACGGAGGCTGAGCTAGGCTTGCTTATAGAGCTAGCTGTATAACACTTGTGGCTCTCATGTCTCTGCTGATTTTCAATTCCCTGAGAGAGACACAGACTTCTCCTGGTGTCCCTCCAGGTCCCTCCTGCTGACTCAAGGTGAGGCTGAGGCCTACCTGGTTCTGTTAGGTAGTGGCACCTCTGCTGATTCGTGTTTGCTATCCTGACTCTACTGAGCTGGACTGCTGGTGTATCAGTGAAGTGTTTGCAAGTGGATCGAGCTGCCGCTGCTAACGTGAACTGAACTGTGGATTTTCAGACAACACAGATGGGAGGTGCTCTAAAGAACCTTGTATCCTTTCTTTCCCACTACCTCTGGTAGGGAGATTAAAGCATTTAAGAACCGTCATTCCAAATAGGTTTTGAAAAAATAATGAAAGTTATAGTTCCTCTGTCATGATGTGAAATGGTAAAATGGTAATGAATGTTTTGTGTGGATGGACCTTTAAGAAGAAGGATATTTCTTAACACATACAATTATATTTCCCCAAAAGAAGCAATATGGAACAGGTCAAGACCAGATAAAATAAAACCATGCTATTAAAAAACTATAATTTCCTTCTCTATATGTAATTCAATTAAGAACAGGGAATCTGCATGGGTCTGACCTCCACCCTCTGCATATATGTTATGGCTGTGTAGCTTGGTGTTCTTGTGGGACCTCTAACAGTGGGAGTGGGCTGTCTCTGACCCTTTTGCCTGTTCCTCCTACTGGGTTGCCTCATCCTGCCTTGTTATAATGGTTTGTGCCTTGTCTTATTGTAACTTACATAGTTGATATCCTTGGGTGTCCTGCTCTTTTCTGAGGGGAAGCAGAGGGAGCTGGGGTAGAGGGTATGTGAAGGACAGAGATGGTGAGTTGGGGGAGGGGAAAATGAGGTTGGATGTAATATATAAGAGAAGACTTTTTTTCATTTTTTATTGGATATATTCTATATTAACATTTCATTTCCCTTTTTCTGGTTCCCTGCCCCCCCAAGGTCCCCCATGCTCTTTTCCCTCCCCCTGTTCCCTCATCCACCCCTTCCCACTTCCCTGTTCTGGTATTCCCCTACACTGATGCTTTGATCTTTCCAGCACCAGTGTCCACTCCTTTCTTCTTGTCAGACATCATTTGGTATGTGGATTGTGTCTTTGGTGTCTCAAGATTCTAGGCTAATATCCACTTTTCAGTGAGTGCATACCATGGGTATTCTTTTGAGACTGGGTTACCTCACCTAGTATGATGTTCTCCAGCTCCATCCATTTCTTTAAGAATTTCATGAATTCATTGTTTCTAATGGCTGAATAGTATTCCATTGTGTATATATACCACATTTTTTGTATCCATTCCTCCGTTGAGGGACATGTGGGTTCTTTCCAGCTTCTGACTATTATAAATAAGGCTGCTATGAACATAGTGGAGCATGTATCCTTATTGCATGCTGGGGAATCTTCTGGGTATATGCCCAGGAGTGGTATGGCTGGCTCCTCTGGAAGTATCGTGTCGTTTTCTGAGGAACTGCCAGACTGATTTCCAGAGTGGTTGTACCAGCTTGCAGTCCCACCAGCAGTGGAGGAGTGTTCCTCTTAAGAGAAGACATTTTTTAAAAAAGATTATTCTAGGCCGGGCAGTGGTGGTGCATGCCTTTAATCCCAGCACTTGGGAGGCAGAGGCAGGTCGATTTCTGAGTTTGAGGTCAGCCTGGTCTGCAGAGTGAGTTCCAGGACAGCCGGGCTACACAGAGACACCCTGTCTCAAAAAACCAAAACCAAAAAAAAAAAAGATTTTTTTAAGAGAACAAAGTTCAGACATAATATATAGTTGGGTTTTCTTAACGTATTCTTTCTTTAATTATATTGAGGCTAATACAATCTGTCTGTAAAATGAGAGTGAAATATGTGTACATGCTTAGAAATCAACTGGTAAACTCCTGAGCATTTATCTAGAAAATGCATATATATATATATATATATATATATATATATACACACACACACACACACACACACACACACACACGTATTACTAAGTTGTGAATTTCTTTAAGAAAATAATAAAAGGAAGGGGAAAGGCTGTAATTAAATAAAAGAAATATTAATAATGGTTATGATATTCAAAATATTTTTGTTTTAAGTACACATTTTTAATTTATTTAACCTTTGTAACAACACGAGATAGATGCCCCTATTATCTCCCAGTTTACAAATGAAAACTGGCTTATATAGTGGTTTAGTACTTTCCCTAAGGCTATACTTTTGAAAGGTATAAAAGAAATTTAAACCCAGTTCATGTTATTAGTATCTGTGTTATACAACCTATTTAGACTTTATTTAAATTTAAATGTCTTCATGCTTCTCAAATGATCATGTGCATCATTATATGATGAGGTTATTGAAGTCAAAGTCCAAACACAATCTGTCTTCTTGGAATGTCAATTTTATTGAATCATGTATGCTTAATATATAAAGCTAAAATAAATACTATGAGTCAGGCATTTAGGCTTCAAAACAATTATGTGAAGTTGGTAATTCCTACTTTACTGATGAAGGAACCGAAGCCTGTTGAGACTGAGTACTGGTCCAAGGTGACTTCATTGTTATGCAGGGGGGAAAGCTGACCTGGGGATTGCTATAACAGATGACAGGCTCCCTTAATTATTATGTTATCTCTTTAAAGCACAACTCTATGGTAGAGAAATTTACATACACAATGAGAGGACAAATCTTTTAAGTTCAGACTCCATTTTGGAGAACCTGACCTAAGTTTGAATTCAGATAAACTAACAGGCTGGTACCTAGCATTAGTTTCCAAGTTGCCTCCCAACAAAACCAGAACATAGCTCCAGTCTCTAGGCTAATCCCTAACAAAACCTGTGTCTCCAGGTTACACCCTCAACAAGACCAGCATCTCCAGGTGATTCCCCCAACAAACCTGCACCCCAGGTTACAAGCCCACCCCCTGCCTAAAGACCACCAATGCAGATGGGAGCAGAAGTTAATGATATGACTCCCAGCACCAGCCAAAATTATGTTAAAGGTCTCAGTAGCTTTCCAATGAGGTGCTTGCACACTCACCCCCTGCTTGCTGCTTACCTTAAAGCTCCCCCTCCACCAAAACCCGTCCTGAGTGATCCTTGAGTGATAGTGGTGCATTAGAGGAGGTCCCAAGCTAGCTTGAATAACAAAGACCCTGCTGTGAGTTGCATCAGATTGGCTCCTGTCTATAGTTCTGGAGATCACTGACATTTCCCTAGCACTACAATAGTACACTTTTAAAACTATATCAAACTTCTAGTCAAGGTACTTTAAGCCACAAACTCAGATTCCATGAATGGATTAAAACTTCACTCTTTTCTGTCCCTGTGACTACTGTGGCAGAAAAGAAGTGAAAAGTCTGACATAAAGTGTACCCAACCAGAACTAGAAGAAACTGGGAGATCCAGTGGGGCTCATTTCATCCTTACTATTGGTAACTGCCTTGTGACCACTTGGTTCAAGTTGCCAAATTTGTAAGGGTCTCAAAAAGAAACAGGTAGCATATTAAAATTTGGAGACAGGTTCAATTCTCAGATGACTAATATTAAACTTGATGAGAGGTACTGGATACATAACAGATAGATGACGAACTCTAGACTAGTAGCAACAGAGCTTTTACCAGCCCACGGCCCATGGAGACAAAAAAATGGCTACTAAAAAGCAGAAGAAAAGAGTGGCATGGAAAAAAGCTGCCTTGACAGCAGCAGCGACATTTGGTGAAGTCACATAGTCACTCCAAGAAAATTTTTTAGGCTTCACCAACCCCACATCCGACAGAGGGCTAATCTCCAATGTATACAAAGAACTCAAGAGGTTAGACCCCAGAAAACCAAATAACCCTATCCAAAAATGGGGTACAGAGCTAAACAGAGTCTTTTCACCTGAAGAAATTCGGATGGCTGAGAAACACCTTAAAAAATGTTCAACATCACTAGTCATAAGGGAAATGCAAATTAAAACAACCCTGAGATTTCACCTCACACCAGTCAGAATGGCTAAGATTAAAAACTCAGAAGACATCAGGTGTTGGCGAGGATGTGGAGAAAGAGGAACACTCCTCCACTGCTGGTGGGAATGCAAGCTGGTACAACCACTCTGGAAATCAGTATGGCGGTTCCTCAGAAAACTGGGCGTGATACTTCCGGAGGACCCAGCCATACCACTCCTGGGAATATACCCAGAAGATTCACCAGCATGCAATAAGGATACATGCTCCACTATGTTCATAGCAGCTTTATATATAATAGCCAGAAGCTGGAAAGAACCCAGATGTCCCTCAACAGAAGAATGGATACAAAAAATGTGGTATATATACACAATGGAGTACTATACAGCCATTAGAAACAATGAATTCATGAAATTCTTAGAGAAATGGATGGAGCTGGAGAATGTCATACTAAGTGAGGTGACCCAGTCCCAAAAGAATACCCATGGTATACAGTCACTGATAAGTGGATATTAGCCTAGAAGCTTAGAACACCAAAGACACAAATCACATATCAAGTGATGTCTCACAAGAAGAAAGGAGTGGACACTGGTGCTAGAATGGACCAAAACATCATTGTGGGAGAGTACAAGAACAGTAAAGTGGGAGGGGGTGGATGCGGGAGCAGGGGGAGGGAAAAGGACATGTGGGACCTTTGGGGGTGGGGAACCAGAAAAAGGGAAATGAATTGTAAATATAGAATATATACAATAAAAAAAAAGAAAAAAAAAAACAAAAAAAAAAAAAGAAAATTTTTTAGGGAAAAGCCAAAGGAATTAGCATCATGACCTTATCTTCCTCTTTCCCTCTGACCTCCTGTGGGAGCTCCCATTAGCCAAACTCAGCCAGATGCCAGAGGGCAAGGGAGCTGTTTGATGTAATCCATCCAGTTCAGATTACAAAGGACAGAGAGCAGTGGGTGGGAGGGGCAGAGAGTGGATTTGGGAAGGACAAATAGAAGACAATGGTGAAGTTCCCCAGAGAGACTGCTATGGCAACAGAGACCTCCCAGAATGTCTTATCATTGTTTTGGTCTATTGATACCCTGCACATTCAAGGATCCAAGACATTAGTATATAACAAATAGATAATAAAACTCGCAGCATATACATACGCCTATTGCTAGGTGCTCTGATAAATAAAATAACATTTCAACTCCCAGTTTCAAAACACACTAAAAGTGTTTCATAGCTTAATATGTGTGCTCTTGGCTGTGAAGGAATTCTATGTGTCCCTGTGTAAAAGTAGGGAGGCTGGAAAAATAGAAGCAAGAATCTTTGGGGGTCAGTTAGGCCTCTCTGCTAAAGATAGCTTTGAAGGCTGATAAGAACTGAAGCTCATTATATTGACTGACTATATCCTACTAACCATTTAACCAGCTGCTTTATCACAGGTGTTATGTGGATGGGAAAGGAAATTATCAATCACAGTGATAGCCTTTAAATTTTTTTTAATTTTTATTTTCTATATTCTATGTTTACTTTCCAAAGGCTTTCCCCTTTCCCAGTTACCCCCCACCATATGTCCCATAATTCCTCTCCCCCCCTGCTATTCCCCACTCATTCCCCCCCCCACGATTTCTCTGTTCTGGGTCTACAATACTGGATCCAATCTTTACAGGCCCAGGGTCCTCTCCTTTCTTCTTCTTGGGAGTCATTTGACTTGCTAATTGTGCCTTGAGTATTTAGGGCTTCTGGGCTCATTAATATCCACTTATCAGTGATTGCATTTCATGTGTATTCTTTTGTGATTGGGTTAGCTCACTTAGGATGATATTTTCCAGATCTAACCATTTACCTACAAATTGCATGAGTTCATTATTTTTAATTGCTGAGTAGTACTCCATTGTATAAATATACCACATTTTCTGTATCCATTCCTCTTTTGAGGGATATCTGGGCTCCTTCCAATTTCTGGCTATTATAAACAAGGCTGCTAAAAACATAGTGGAGAATGTGTCTTTATTGTATGCAGAGGAATCCTCTGGGTATATGCCCAGGAGTGGTATGCCAGGGTCCTCTGGAAGTGGCATGCCCAATTTTCTGAGGAACCGCCGCACTGATTCCAGAGCGGTTTTACCATTTTGCAATCCCACCAACAGTGGAGGAGTGTTCCTCTTTCTCCACATCCTCGCCAGCACTTGTTGTCTCTCGAGTTTTTAATCTTAGCCATTCTGACTGGAGTGAGGTGGAATCTCAGGGTTGTTTTGATTTGCATTTCCCTGATGACTAATGATGTTGAACATCTCTTAAGGTGTTTCTCGGCCATCCAAATTTCTTCTGGTGAAAATTCTTTGTTTAGCTCTGTACCCCATTTTTTGATAGGGTTATTTGGTTCTTTGGGGTCTAACTTCTTGAGTTCTTTGTATATATTGGATATTAGCCCTCTGTCGGATGTGGGGTTGGTGAAGATCATTGGTGCTGGTTCAACTGGAGGTCAACATGCAGAAGAATGCGAATTGACCCACTCTTATCTCCTTGTACTAAGATCAACTCCAAGTGGATCAAGGACCTCCACATAAAACCAGACACACTGAAACTATTAGAAAAGAAACTTGGGAAGACCCTGGAGGACATGGGCACAGGGGGAAAGTTCCTGAACACAACACCAATAGCTTATGCTCTAAGATCAAGAATTGACAAATGGGACCTCATAAAATTACAAAGTTTCTGTAAGGCAAAGGACACTGTCAGAAGGACAAAACGGCAACCAACAACGTGGGAAATGATCTTCAGCCTTTAAAATTTTAAAGTATTTTTAGATACAGATAAGTAAAATGCCTAAAAGTGAATCAATTACTCCATTGTTTCTCCAATTCCTGATGTTAGGTACTACAGAAACATGAGTATATGAATGGTTCATTTAATCTGGTCACCTTTTTCAACCAGATGTTTGTATGGTCTCTACACAAACTCACAAAATTCTATTCTGACTAAGATTGATCCATAGACTTTGTTATGCAATTGGTAGCTTATGTGTTTATTCAGAAACTATAGTTAAACATCTGGTGTGTGAATTTTACCTCAGACTTGGGTTTTGCAAATCACTGCAGACTACTTACTTATTCCCAGTTCAGTATCCTAAAGGCATTGATTTAATCCCAAGAAATGATTAATAAGGAGGATAATTTTATTATCTCATGAAAAAAAGGAATTCTAATTGGTCACATGTAATTTTATCCCAAGTTTCTAGCCTTTAATTCAATTTCTACTGAGCTGAACCTTTTATTTTTAAGTCTCATGATTTTTAAGAGCGCTTTGGTGGTCATATTCTTTAGGACTGAATTTTATTTTAAAAGTCCAGTGACATATAGGTCAGATTTGTTTTATGAAAGTGAAAAGCTGTCTGGCAAATAATTAGCAAAGGAGCTCTGAAAAGGCTGGGCTCCATAGATATAAGCAAACATCTGCATGCTTCTTGTGACAAGCCTATATTTTGCAGAGAAGAAAACTTACACTTCTAATGATGTGAATGTGATGTTTTTCTTCTTTTGATTAAGCAAACGCTATAATAAGTTCTCAAATCAATAACGCAAAAGCTACTGCCTGGCCTACCAATGAAGGCATGACATAAAGTCTATGGAGGCTGCATGAGGAGCCTGGATAATTGAATCCCATAGTTACTTGAAGAACCTTAAAATTAGTCTGCCAAACATTCAGCCCTCCCCTCTACCTACATAAGAGCTCCTAATGTGGAGCAGAATAAGCACTTTTAAATTGCACCTCCTTGCCTTGGCTTGAATATGTCCCTCAAAGTTTATGTTTTGGAAACAATCCCCAATGTAACAGTGTTGAGAGGTGGAATTTTTCAAAAGTCTTTAGACCTTGAGGAATCTGTCCACATAGGTCGATTAATACTGTTATTGCAGGAGTGAGTTTTACTCACCCGTAGATTTATCGTAAAAGCAAGTCCGATTCTTTGTTGCTTGCAATTGTATTTTCTTGACCTTCCATGATCTGGCATGGGCTAACAAAGCACAAAGGCACTAAGTCGATGCACTCAGTTGAGTTTTGAGAAGTAAAATAAAATCCTTTCCTTTATATATTACTCTCTCAGATGCCTCCTTTGAGCAGTAGGCAGCACATCAATATTATAAATTACCCACTCCGTGGTACAGTAGTCTGTGGAGGATTCATTCCTAGACCCCTCAGAGATCATCTAAAACTATGAATAGTACAAATGTTATATGTACTGTAACAGATGAACAAGTAACAAACAAATAGACTCATCCACCTTGGGATCCATCCCATATATAGACACCAAACCTTGACACTATTGTTGATGCCAAGAAGTACCTGCTGACAGGAGCCTAGTATTGCTGTCCCCTAAGAGGCTCTGTCAGTACCTGACTAAGATAGATGTAGATACTCACAACAAACCATCATACTGAGCCCAGTGACCCAACGAAAGAGTTAGTGAAGGACTGAAGGAGCTGAAGGGGACTGCAACCCCATAGGAAGAACAACAATATCAACTAACCAGAAACTTCAGAGCTCTCAGGGACTAAACTACCAACCAAAGAGTATACATGGGTGGGTCCATGGCTCCCGATACATAGGTAGCAGAGGATTGCCTTATCTGGCATCAGTGGGAGGAGAGGCACTTGGTCCTGTGGAGGCTTGTTGCCCCAGTGAAGGGGGGTGCTAGAGGGGTGAAGCAGGAGTGGGTGGGTAGATGGGAGAGGCAAAGAAAAAGGGAGATTGGGAAAGGGGGACAACATTTGACAGATAAATAAATGAAATACTCAATAAAAATAAAATAAATAGGACAAATATACCAATAGACTGTAATAAAAGTTGTATAAATATGTTTTCTAAAGTCTTACTGTATTTCACCTTACACATAATATATATAAAGCTATATTGTATGTATAGTTTAAATTGAGTTATGTCACTTGGACAAACAATGCATCCCCAAAGAGCAACAAAAAATAACAAAAGCCCAAGTATTATACATAAAAACTCACTTTAGAGTTGCTGATCAGATGAGTCTCAGAGACTCACCAAACAATATAGGCTACTTCTGTTGCACATGGTTGCCTCCTGGAGGTTGAAGATAGGCTCTTATTGCAATAAGACACAGGGCTCAGAGGATCCAAGTTGGATCTGATCCAAAAGCTTCCTTCCTTGGGACTAGCGCTCACAATACCAGAAAGTACAACCTGCTAGTATGTCCAAAAAATAAATTGGAGAAGTTGGATAATAACTGTCAGAAGAGACAAGAAAGTGATGCTTAAATCCATTTAGTCTGATACCAAAGTAAAATGGAAATCTTTATCCAGCAGGAAAGGAACAATCCAGAAGGGATTCATTCAGTTTGAGGAACTGCCCATCCCAGTGAGAAGAATGAGTCACCAGAGAGACTCAGAAGATTAGATATCAATAACAGACATCTAAAAGAGTAAAAACATAGGAAGGTGAACAGAAGCAAATGTGACATGTGACAGCAGTAGAGGGAAGACAGATGCTGAGAAAACCCTCTCCTCTGCACTCCACCACAGGATCAGCAATAGGTCACTTGTAAATGACTAGAGGATTCTGGGAAATGGTATATCAGAAACAGAATCAGTGAAACCACTAGTTTTGTTTTGTTTTGTTTTGTTTTGTTTTTAAAAAAACAAATAAAAAGCCAGGCAGTGGCGGTGCACACCTATAATCCCAGCACTCTGGGAGGCAGAGGCAGGCGGATTTCTGAGTTCCAGGCCAGCCTGGTCTACAGAGTGAGTTCCAGGACAGCCTGTGCTATACAGAGAAACCCTGTCTCGAAGAAACCAAATCCAACCCCCCCACACACACACAAATAAAGAACTGAGAGAAAGAGCTACAGAAAGCAGCAATAAGACTAGACACAATTTTTTTCCTATAAGAAAGTATATATCGAATAAAAAGAAAAGAAAGAAAGCCAGCTGGGATGGTAAATCCAGACACATTAAGCAATGTATGTGGAGCAGAATCTCACCAGTAAATGACCTGAAGGACTCCACGTACACAGTACAGTTAGAACAGTGAAGAGACAGTTTGTACTACTGGAAGAGCAATTTGGGCCACAGTAAATAACAGACACAGAATGAGAAAAGAATAACCAGGGAATCTTTTTCACTGAAATATTCCAAATACTCAAAATTCTTCTTCCCCACTATTACCCAGAGGAACTTGTGTTCAGATAGCTGATCCTTGGGGATGTTTGAAGACCTTGGGACAGACTGAACCCAACCAGACTGGATGCACCCACAGAAGACAGGTGAGCATCCCACAGAAAACAGTTTCAGAGGAAGGGTAAAGGGACCTAAAGTTGAGAAATTCACAATAGTCATAATCTCCACTACCATGCTCCATCCTTACTACTTTCCTTTGGAATACGGGAAGAAAGAGTGCAGGGGGAACATGTAACATGGTGCAGCTCCCAGATGAGAGCAGCAAACCACAAGCTGTGCAGAATGCAGTGCTATCAGTAGAAGTGTGCCAAGGGGGGGCTGGAGGGGAGAATCTCAACGCTCCCCGTGCTGTATACCCAGAAGCTATGCAGATCACAGGAAGTCTATAAATGAACTTGGTGCAGTATGTATACTGGTGGTCAGAACTAAGGTAAAGACAGATTATAGACTCTCCTCCAGCCAGGATGAACCTGACTTACAACATATTATGTGTTTCATATTATTGCTAATGTGTGCTTATATGTGTGTGTGTATATGTATGTATGTATGTATGAATGTAATTGAACATTTTAGACAACATAAACAATGGGTTTTGATCAGTCCATCCTTCTATGACTTCTACTTCATTCCTCCTCCAACCCCCAACTAATATCCCTAAATTCATGTCTTTATTTTAAAAAAAAATACCTCTAAATACAGTCAGCACTGCCAGAATGCACATGAATGTAGGACCATGCACAGAAGCATGGTAGCCCAGGAGGAGTCTCACCTCTCCCTCTCAAAGCAGCCGTCATTGGCTAATACATCCTCAGCTAGGGTCAAGACTCATGACTGCCTTTTGCCCCATGCCGGTATGTTGATCATGAGGAGGTCTTGTGATTGTTATCACAACCTCTGTGAATTTATATGTGCAACTGTCCTGTTTTACCCCCAAAGCACTGGTTTGTTGTAGTTATCCAACACCTCTGACTCTTTAAAACCTCTCTGTCCCTTTTACTGCAATGATTCTTGAGCTTGAGAAGAAAGGCTACGATATGATATAAAGGACCTACTTAAGGCTAAGCATTCTTCAGTATCTTAGCCCATGGATGCTGATAAGATATGAATCTCTTTGTTAATCATCATTTACTGATAAAAGAAACATCTCTGATGGAGGTTAAGATATGCACTAATCTATATGTATAATGATTCCATTAGGAGTCAGTTTAATACTACATATACTTAACAGAACAATAGTAGTAGGTTCTCCCCTGGGACCTATAACCTCTTTAGCCATAGGTTCTTGGCCCAGGATTGGTTTCAGGCATGACTTCTCTTTTATGGGGTGGGTTCTAAAACCAATCAGAAAGTTGTTGGTTATTCCCATAAAATTTAAGCCACTGTCACACCTGAGACTTGTATATTCTGGCAACCCAGTCCTTATTGTGATACAGGGGTTCACAGCTAGGCAAGATTTAGAATTACTTCTTCCCTCCAGTAGCATTCATACCACCTACTAGTACTATAAAAACTAGGTAGTGGAGGTAAGGCTTAAGTCAGTGTCAGACAGTTTGGGGTATTTTGTTTTGGTGTTTAATTTTCTTGGTTCTTCACATAGTCTAGCTATTAGCGCTATGTCTGTGATGTAGCTGGGGAAGATATTTGCGTGTTCTGTATTCTGAATTTGTAATATGTCCATAGTTTATTATGTAGAAGCCTTTTCATTTCATATAATTCCATTGGTCAATTCTTGGTATTATTATCTATGCTGTTTGTATTATTTTCTCTAAACACTAAAAATAAAAGCACCATCTTTCCAAACTATTTCACTCCTGGACATATATCAAGAAGATTCCATATGTTACCACAGAGATACTCACATAGGACTTTTATCGCTGCTGTACTGACAATAGGTATGGAATGGAATGAAATCAGCCTAAACATCCATCAAAAGATTAATGGATAAAGATGCTGGTGAGGATCTGGAGAAAGAGAAACACTTCTCCATTGCTGGTGGGATTGCAAACTGGAACAACCACTCTGGAAATCAATCTGACAGTTCCTCAGAAAATTGGAAATTGTTCTACCTGAAGACCCAGCTATAGCACTCCTGGACATATATACCCAAAAGATACACCACCATATCACAAGAACACATGCTCCACATATGTTCATAGCAGCCAGAAGCTTGAAATAACAAAGATGTCTCTCAACTGAAGAATGGATACAAAAAATGTGGTATATTTATACAATAGAATACTCATGTATTAAAAACGAGGACATCATGAATTTTTCAGAAAAATGAATAGAACTAGATAATATCATGCTGAGTGAGGTAACCCAGACCCAAAAAGACATACATGGTATGTACATGCTGATAAGTGAATATTAGTGAAAACATTCAGCATACCCATAATACAACTCACAGACTATATGAAGCTTAATAAGAGGGAAGGCCCAAGTATGGATGTTTCAGTCCCACTTAGAAGGGGAAACTAAATAATCACAGGACGCAAAGGGAAGGAGGGACCTGGATGGGAGAGAGGAGGGGGAGGGGAAAAGGGGGGCAGGACCAGATATGGGAAGAGACAGAAGAGAAGTCCAGAGGGCCAGGAGAATAAAAGTAGCAGTTGGGGATGGGCAACTAGGGGATCCACTAGAAAGTCCCAGATGCCAGGGATGTGAGAGGCTCCCAGGACCCAATGAAGATGACATTAAAAAGTCCCAACAAAAGCCGGGCAGTGGTGGTGCACGCCTTTAATCCCAGCGCTTGGGAGGCAGAGGCAGGCAGATTTCTGAGTTTGAGGCCAGCCTGGTCTGCAGAGTGAGCTCCAGGACAGCCAGGGCTACACAGAGAAACCTTGTCTCAAAAAGACAAAACAAAACAAAAAATTCCAACAATGAGGAGGTAGAACCTAAAGAGACCACCTAGTAGATAGGTATGGCCCCTAGTTGAGGGATGAGGGCTACCCACACGTCTCAAAATTTTTAACCCAGAATTGTTCCTGTCTAAAAGAAATGCATGGACAAAAAAATGGAACAGAGACTGATAGAAAACCCATCTAGAGACCGCCAGACTTTGAGATCCATCCCGGGCTCAGAAACCCAACCCCGACACTATTTCTGATGCCAAGTATGGTTGCAGACAGCAGCCCCATATGGCTGTCTTCTGAGAGTCTCTGCAAGCACCTGCCTGAGACAGATGCCTGATACTTACTGCCAACCATTGGACTGAGCGGGGATGGGGGGGGAATCCCAATGAAAGAGTTAGGGGAAGGACTGAAGGAGCTGAAGGGCCTTGTAATCCCGTAGGAAAGACAACAGTATCAACTAATCAGACCCCTCAGAGCTCCCAGGAATTAAGCCAACAACCAAAGAGCCTGGGCTGGTTGGAGGTCCCCCACTACATACGTAACAGAAGACTGCTATATCTGGCATCAGTGGCAGGGGTGGCCCTTGGTCCTGCGGAGGCTTGATGCCCCAGAGAAGGAGGATGCTAGAGGAGTGAAGCAGGATTGGGTGGGTGGGTGGGTGGGAGCACCCTCATAGAGGTGAAGGGGAAGGGGAGGGGATGAGGGCTCACGGAGGTGGGGACCAGGAAGGGGATAACGTTGGAAATGTAAATAAATAAAATAAAATAAGAAATAAATAAATTTTTGTACATGTGTTCCTCTAAATGAGAATGCACTCATAGGCCCATATATTTGACTAATGTCTTTAATTGGTGAAATTGCTTGGGAAGGATTAGAAAGAGTGGCCTTGTTGAAGAAGTGTGACATTATGAGTGAGCTTTGAGATTTCACAAAATTCTGGCTCTGACTCATGTTGGGCCTCAATATGTAAACCTGCAGTTACTGCCTGCCCTCTGGCTCCCATGCTTTCCACCGTGATGGTCATAGACTCTAACTCTCTGAAACTGTAGGCCCTAAATAAACCCTTTCCTCTCTAAATTTCCTTGCTCATGACATTTTATTATTGCAAGAGAAAAATAACTATGACATTACACATAATGGGATTGTATCCAGCTGTAAACAAAAAATGATTTACAGAAAAATGGATGGAATTGAGAAGTATATCAATTAACTTTGGTGATGCCAGTTTAGAATGAAAAATACTGTACGTTATGTCATATGCAGACCATAATGTGTGTGTGTGTGTGTGTGTGTGTGTGTGTGTGTACATGATATATAAGTGAAAGGAGGAATAGTGGATGTGGGCAGGTAGTAAAGAAAGATACAGCATCTGAAGATAGGGAAAATGGTGGGGGCAGGGATAAGGAATGATCTACCACTCAAAAGTATGTGTGAACATGATGTAATAAGCATGTTACTTTGTATTCCAACTAAATAGAATATAAAATAGTTATAAAAATTAAAGTGGGGGGCTGGAGAGATGGCTCAGCTGTCAAGAGCATGGACCCCTCCTCCAGAGGTCCTGAGTTCAATTCCCAGCAACCACATGGTGGCTCACAACCATTTGTAATGGGATCTGATGCCCTCTTCTGATGTGTCTGAAGACAGCTACAGTGTACTCATATACATAAAATAAATAAATCTTTAAAAAAAATTAAAGTAATTGAAGCACCTGCAAGATAATATGTAGGAAGACCCAAGTCTGGTTTTGGGAGTCATAGATTCTCTATGAACTGCAATCTCAGGAAACTCAGAGCAAGTGTTTATTAAATTATATTATTGTACATTGAAACAAGGTCAACAACGTGCCTACAGACTTGTTGGAAGAAACTTCATATCAGAACTGCATAATATTCAGTATGACAGAAACTTGGTTGGATACAGAGTATATAAGGGAACCTAGATGAAGACAGAGTAGTGTACCACACATGCGAAACTCCTGCATAGAAGTAAACCCAACTTTGGCAACATGAAAGACAGGGCCCATATCAGTGGCTTCATTTTAGAAAGTATTGCTCACAGCAGTGCTCTCTATGGGACTCCTAAAGAATCCCCCAAAGATGTGAGCAGTGTTCTGTAACCCAACTCACACCCACTTATAGTACTTATTTGTAATCTAACATTGGTCTCACAAAAGACTCAGTAACAGCATTTGTAACTGGACTTCTGAAGGACTGCTCAAAGGTGTGACCAGCATTTGTGTCCTCAACTGACAAAACCACCATCTGTGATCTGACTCCCCAGGGTAGTGTCAGGCCTCTGAGAGCCTGTCAAGGAACACTGAGTTAGTCAAAACTACAACCATCAGTCAGTTGAGACTGTATTCATACTCTATACACCCATATAGTGCACCTCCCTTCAAACTTATTCCTCCTTTATTTACTAAGTTATCAGAGCTCTGAACAGCTCTGTTCTTCTCTCTGCCTCCTCCTGCTCCTCTTTTTCACTATCATTGTCTTTTTCTCATCATTTCCTTTTTTCAAATTTTCCTTTTGGTAAGTTGTACTGAAGAGGATAGGCCAGCCTGGTTTGTAGGGTCTCTGTTTCTCAGCCTCTTGAGACTAGGGACTTGGGAGCTTCCTGTACCTTTGGTTAGTTCTTTCTTTTCATCCCACCCTTATCCAAAACTGCCTCATCCACTCTTGTTCTTTGTTCTTCTTTATATTTATTTTTTGCCTTTACATTCTCTGCACCCAGTTATCTTGTGCTGTTTTTTACCTTATTCTTCATACCCATAATAACTAATACTCTAATTTTAATGCCTACCATACAATAAATTGCATTTTAATTCCTAAGATGACTGCAGTTTAAGGAATCATTTGATTATTACTGTAGAGAAGGCATCTATTTTTTTATTATTTTGTCAAATAATACTCTACTTTCACAGGAATCCTAGGGATTAAACTTAGAACCCCAAATACTAACACGGCAGAGAAAAATAACATTTTATTGCTAAAAATGTTTAGTCTCTTTCGAACATTTAAAATAAATTTCGCTGAAAGAATAAGGGTAACATTTTGAAATGTAACTAGTTATCTGCCTTAAGTGAACAATGCTCAAGGCAAAAACTACACTCCCCCCCCCACAAAACTTTAAAAACAAAGGCAACATGCCTTTCCAAAAAATTACTAATTCAACAGTAATGTTCCCTGATGAAAGTGAATTAGATGGAATTCCAGACAAAGAATTCAAAGGACATTTTTTAAAAAGACACAAATAAACCACAGAATAAATTATAAGAGAACAAAAATAAGTGAATGAATTAAGTAAGAAAGACAACTAAGAATATGGGCAGTAGAATTCAATAAAGATATAGAAACATTTTTTTTTTAGACTGCCATACTGAAAAATCCAGTGAGTCAGATAGAGACTCCATGGGAATATCACCAGTAGACTGCATCAAAGATAGGACAGGAAATCAAATATAGATGACAGGATAGATAAAAGTGACCATTCAAAAAATGACAGTTTGTCTACCAGGAAGCCCCAATGGTCATTACTAGACAGGGGCACAGGCTGGCGATTTTCACGGTCCTCCATTCAATCTCCCTAGAATATAGCTAAACCTATGGTATGCATAAAGCAGTCCTAAATGAAGGGATTATAACTACAAGTGCTTACAGTTTTAAAATAATCCTAGAGTAGGGTTCAGCAACTAGTTCAGTGTTGAAAAATTGCTGCTCTTTCAGAAGCCTTATTCAGTTCTTAGAACCAATATGGTAACTAGCAACTATCTGTAATTCCAGTTCTAGTGGATCCAATACCCACTGGCCTCCATGGCCACAGTACATGACATAAGGCACAGACAGCAGTGCATAATTTTAATCACTGAGCCATCTTTCTAGCTCCTACCAAACATTTTTGACAAAGTCAGTATTGCCCTGAAAATAGAGCTAGATAAGCATATAAGAAAAAGAAAAGCATAAACCAATCTCGATGAACCCAGATGCAAATTTTTAATAAAATGCTTAAAGACTGAATTCAAGAACACATCAAACATTGATTGATCACCATGATCAACCTGACCTCTTTTTTGAGATGCTGAGACCCTATGTGCTACAATACTGACCTGCCCAGCAAGAACTGTCCACTGATATAATGGTGAGATTATTGGTTGGGGACATGCTAACTAACACCATCCTGATTATACCTGAAACCTGCTTTTTTGGGGGTGGAAATATATAAATATATACTGCTCTAAACCTGGCTGAAGTATGTTCCTAGAGATATCAAAAGACCTAGAAAAGAATTTACAGCATAAATTTTGTTAAATGGTCATGTAATTAACCTAATGATATGTATTTATATATATATATATACATATATATATATATGTTATTTTCAGCCTTATCAGAAGCCTAATTTTGCATAGTGTGGTGGTAAATACAGAGATACTTATAGGTCAAAGTTATAAGAATAAATGACTGTTGCATCTTTGGCCTTTAATAGTTCATTGGTTACTCCAACCCAAGGAACATCACAAAAGTGATTTAGAAAGAGCATAAAAGCCAGAGAATGAGTATTATGAATGCTGTCTTCTGAACAAAAGACCACTGAGATTATGAACACACTGCACAAGACCTTGCACAATACCTTGACTACTTGCACAAGACCTTGATAAAAACATTAGAGTAGGAGGGAGACTAGTTAGTAAGAGGAAAGGGGTCAGCAAAAATGGGGGAGTTCAGAGAGAGGAGAGAGTAATGGGGTGAATACCATCATAATACATTGTGTATGTGTATAAAGCTATTCAGAATATGAAAAAAATAAACATTAAGACAATGAAATAGAAAAAGAAGGCTGTCCAGTATAAAAAAATAAGAAGATCCATGTAATCAGAAAAGTAACAGATGAAAAACAGCAAGGACATTTTAAATCTGAAAAGGCTACCAGAAACAATTTCTATATTCTGAATTTCTTAGTAATGCAGATTGTTAAAATGTTACTAGTCTTACCTGCCTTGCTTCTATCACAATGGGCATTTTTACTTGTGTATGTTTTGAATCCTGGAAATTCCATGACTATTAATATTATACCTCACTATCTTTTTTAAAATTTTTATTAGATACATTATTTACATTTCAAATGTTGTCCCCTTTCCTGGTTCCCCCCTCCGCGAAAATCCCCTAACGCATCCCTCCTCCCCCTGCTCACCAATCCATGCACTCCTGCTTCTCTGTCCAGCCATTCCCATATACTGGGTCATCTAGCCTTCTCAGGACCAAGGGCCTCTCCTCCCTTTGATGTCCAATGAGGTCATCCTCTGCTGCATATACATCTGGAGCCAGGGGTCCCTCCATGTGTAATCTTTGTTTGGTAGTTTAGTCCCTGGGAGCTCTGGGGGGTACTGGGTGGTTCAAATTGTTGTTCCTCCTATGGTATTGCAAGCCCCTTCAGCTCCTTGGGTCCTTCCTCTAGCTCCTCCATTGGGGACCCTGTGCTCCGTTCAATGGTTGGCTGAGAGTCTCCCATTCTGTATTTGTTATGCACTAGCAAAGCCTCCCAGGTGACAGCTATATCAGGTTCCTGTCAGCAAGCACTTTTGGCATCCACAATAGTGTCTGGGTTTGTGTGTATGGAATGGATCTCTAGGTAGGGCAGTCTCTGGATGGTCTTTCCTTCAGACTCTGCTCCACACTTTGTTTCTGTATCTCCTTCTATGGGTATTTTGTTCCCCCTTCTAAGAAGGACCAGAGCATCATACTTTGTTCTTCCTTCTTCTTGGGCTTCAATTGGTCTGTGAATTGTGTCTTGGATACTCCAAGCTTCTGGGCTAATATCCACTTATCAGTGAGTGTATGCCATGTGTGTTCTTTTGTGATTGGGTTACCTCACTTAGGATGATATTTTCTAGTTCCATACATTTGCTTAAAAATTTCACGAATTTATTGTTGTTAATAGCTGAGTAATATTCCATTGTGTAAATGTACCACATTTTCTGTATCCATTCCTCCGTTGAGGGACATCTGGGTTCTTTCCAGCTTCTGGCTATTATAAATAAGGCTGCTATAAATGTAGTTGAGCATGTGTCCTTATTACATGCTGGAGAATACTCTGGATATATTCCCAGGAGTGGTATAGCAGGGTCCTCCTGTCGCATTATGCCCAATTTTCTGAGGAACCACCAAACTGATTTCCAGAGTGGTTATACCAGTTTGCAGTCCCACCAGCAGTGAAGGAGTGTTCCTCTTTCTCCACATCCTTGCCAGCATCTGCTGTCTTCTGAGTTTTTGATCTTAGCCATTCTGACTGGTGTGAGGTGAAATCTCAGGGTTGTTTTGATTTGCATTTCCCTGATGACTAAGGATGCTGAACATTTCTTTAGGTGTTTCTCAGCTATTCAATATTCCTCAGTTGAAAATTCTTTGTTTAGCTATGTACCCCATTTATAATAGGGTTATTTGGTTCTCTGGAGTCTAGCTTCTTGAGCTCTTTGTATATATTGAATATTAGCCCCTTGTCAGATATAGGGTTGGTAAAGGTGGTTAGCATGCGGGAAAATGTAAATCAATCCATTCTTATCTCCTTGTACAAAGCTCAAGTCCAAGTGGATCAAGGACCTCTACATAAAACCAGACACACTAAAACTAATAGAAAAGAAAGTGGGGGAAAAGCCGGGCGTGGTGGCGCACGCCTGTAATCCCAGCACTTGGGAGGCAGAGGCAGGTAGATTTCTGAGTTCGAGGCCAGCCTGGTCTACAGAGTGAGTTCCAGGACAGCCAGAGCTACACAGAGAAATCCTGCCTCGAAAAACCAAAAAAAAAAAAAAAAAGAAAGAAAGAAAAAGAAAAAAAGAAAAGAAAAGAAAGTGGGGGAAAAGCATTGAGCACATGGGCACAGGGGAAATTTTCCTGAACAGAACCCCAACAGCTTATGCTCTAAGATCAAGAATTGACATTGCCGGCCATGGTGCCACACACCTTTAATCCCAGCACTTGGGAGGCAGAGGCAGGCTGATTTCTGAGTTCAAGACCAGGCTGGTCTACAGAGTGAGTTCTAGGACAGCCAAAGCTACACAGAGAAACCCCCCTCAAAAAACCCCCCCAAAAATAATTGACAAATGAGACCTCATAAAATTATAGTTTCTGTAAGGCAAAGGACACTGTCAATAGGAAAAAAAATGGCAACCAACAAATTGAGATAAGATCTATACCTCATTATCTTTATTTTTCTCTTCTTAAAATGCCTATTAGATAAACTTTGTAAGTTCTAAACCTACCTTTGATGTATCTATTACAGTTTCTCCTTAGCTCTCTGTTCTATATTGCTAACCTAGTTGGTTTCTGATTTTATTTTTTGCAAATTTATTACAATGAAATGTCTGTACAATAAAACACAGGCATTTCAAAGTATAGTTAAATGGCAAGTATTATGATGATGTAAGGACCACCCCAGTTAAGACAAGACATTTCATGACACCAGGAAGGGTCTTTATCCTTTGTTGTTCATTTCCCATACTCCTGTCTTAGTTATTTTATTACTATGAAGAGATATCATGAGAAAGGCAACTTTTATAAAAGGGGGCATTTAATTGGGGGGCTGTTTACAGATTCGGTGGTTAGTCCACAGTCATCATGGTGGGGATCAGACAGATATGGCACTGGAGCAGTAGTTGGGAGATTTATATCCTGATTTATTGGCAGCAGGAAGAGACACTGGGCCTTGTGTGGGCTTTTGATATCTCAAAATCCACTCTCAGGGACATATATCCTCCAAGTACATGCTGCTTATTCCTTCCAAACAATTCTTCAATGGGGGAAATACAGAGCCTTCCAAGGGGAGCCTTCTCTGAACACATCACACTGCCTAAAGATACTCACTAATAGGGTTCAGCGGTTAAGAGCGTTGACTCCTCTTCCAAAGGTCCTGAGTTCAAATCCCAGCAACCACATGGTGGTTCACAACCATCTGTAATGGGATCTGACGCCCTCTTCTGGTGTGTCTGAAGACAGATACAGTATACTTACATATAACAACAACAACAACAACGACAACAACAACAACAATAATAATAATAATAATAAAGCCGGGCAGTGGTGGAGCACACCTTTAATCCCAGCACTTGGGAGGCAGAGGCAGGCGGACTTCTGAGTTCAAGGCCAGCCTGATCTACAGAGTGAGTTCCAGGACAGCCAAAGCTACACAGAGAAACCCTGTCTCGGAAAAAAGAAAAAAGAAAAAAAAAGAAACTCACTAATAGAACTAGAGAGATTTTCCAGTGTTTAAAAGCACTTGTCAGTCATTCAGAGGACCGAGGTTCAATTCCCAGCACCCACATGGTGGCTTTTTCTGACCTCTGCAGGAATATGGTGCATATACATCTATCTACTCAGGCAAAACACTCATACGCATAAAATAAAATAAAATTTAAAATGTAAAAGAATTAGTACAAAGAAGAAACAAACTTATAAATGTGATTCATATATCCAGGTCACTTGAGGCTGATCTAAAATATGATATGTTGAAAACAAAGAGTCATGATATCTGCATTTTTCTCTGCCTTTGAAAGTATCACAAGTGTATTCTTTTCTCTATCATTTACTTTTTATTCACTTTACATCCCAATCACAGCCCCCCTCCCTCCTCTCTTCCCAGCCCCACCCTTACAAATTCCTCCTCCCATTGTCCCTACCCCTCCTCCTCAGAGAAGGGGAATACCCCCTTGAGTACCACTCCACCCTGGGGCAACTAGTCCCAGCAGGGCTAAGTAAATCCTCTCCCACTGAGGCCAATCCAGGCAGTCCAGTTAGGGAAACCCCTGCTCAACTATGTTCATAATAGCTTTATTCATAATAGCCAGACACTGTAATCAACCTAGATATCCCTCAACCAAAGAATGGATAAAGAAAATGTGTTACATTTACACAATGGAATACTACTCAGCTATTAAATCAAAGACATCATGAATTTTGCAGGCAAGTGTATGGAATTTGAGAAATTGATTCTTTTTTTTTATTGCTCTGTAGAATCGCATTGTGTAGATATCATTATTTATTTACTCATTGATGTGTGTTTAGATTGTTTCCAATTGTAACTGTTATGAAAATAATTCTGTGAACATTTGCATGCACAACTCTGTGTGGATGTATGCATTCATTTCTGTTGAGAAAATACTTCCCAGTGTAATTAATGAGTCGTGAGATAGGCTTATACTAAGCTCCATTGGAAAAAAAAAAAACAAGCTACCAAACTACTTTAAAAGTGACCATACCATTTTAGTATCCTCTAGTACTTTGTAAGAATCCAGTTATTGTTTAGCCTACTCTGCATTTGTTATTCTCGATCACTTTCATTTTACAAAACTTACCAGCTGTTAAGTGATATGTTATGATTTAATTCATTTTCTTTATGAGACAGGGTTTTACCGTGTGGCTTAGGCTTAGCAGGACCTCATTACATAGATTGCTCTGCCTTGAACTCCCAATCCTTCGGCCTCCTAAATACTGGCTTTACAGGCATGTGCCACCCACACCCAAGTTTTCGTGATTTTAGTTTGCATTCCTCTGGTAAGTTATGAATTTCAGTTATCTTTTCACATGCTTTGTAGCTACCTTACCATTTGTACATTTGATGAATCCTTTCAGTTTATCTACACATTTTTTCTAACTTGAAGTGTGTAACTACTATTGAATTTCAGGAGCTCTTTATACATAATGCCAAAATGATTGAGAATAATGTTCCAAAGTATGGCATCCCACTGTTTCCCATGTGTCACTTGAGAATCGTGTGTGTGTGTGTGTGTGTGTGTGTGTATGTGTGTGTGTGTGTGTGTGTGTGTGTGTATGTGTGTGTGTGCACGCGCACGCACACGCGTACAACCTGTAGAACTTGTTTCTGTAGTTCTACACTTTGTTCTGGAGGTTGTTCTGGGGGTCGGTAGTTTTGGTGCTTTGTCCTTATCTGATTAAACATTTTATCAGCTTAAGAGATGTATTTTATTTAGATGTACATGGGTAGTGTATATGATTATACATATTTGTGTAGGTGTGCCCCTGTGTGTGTAAGCATTGGATTCCGCTGACTGGACTTAAAGGAGTTATATATGTGCAGAAATTCGAACTCCAGTCATCATGATTGCACAAGAAGTGCTATCATCAGTTTAGCCATCCGTACATCCCTGAGGCAGACTTTCAAAATGTTTGATAAAGAAGAGTACTATGGTGGAGCAGAAGAGATGGCTCAGTGGTTAAGAGTGCTGACTTCTCTTCCAAAGGTCCTGAGTTCAATTCTCAGCAACCACATGGTGGCTCAGAACCATCTGTAATGGGCCAATACCTCCTCCTGGTATGAAGGTGTATGTGCTATAAGTTATATCCCACAATCTCAGGAAATGTTTCTCTAAATTACTATTAGAAATTCTATGCTTGTTTTTATATTTGGGTCCTTGATAAGCATGTTAGGTAGCTTTCTCTTTGCTGTACAGTGTGCTTCACAGAAATAACTTAAGGAAGGAAACATTTCTTTTAAGCTTACGGTTTCTAAGGTTTTAGTTTATAGTCATTGTCTCCGTTGATTTAGGGCCTGTGAGAAGGCAGAACATTGTGTCAGTAGGAACATAAGAGAATTGCTATTCACCTCATGGTAAACAAGACTTAGAACATGTCTGTGCTCACACGCTTCCTCCATCTTTTTTTATTTATTTTTATTCCAACTGGTCCTCTCCGTGTCTGAGATGAGGCTAACCTCATTTACCAAGTGTGTTCCCCTCTTAGTTAATCTCTGGAAACCCAATGGTGTGCCTTATTACATCACACTCCTCTTTCATGTTGTACCTGAAGTATAATCTCTCTGCCTCTGCATGTCTCCTCCCTCTCCTCCTCCTCCCTTCTCTGTGTGTGTGTGTGTGTGTGTGTGTGTGCGCGCGCGCGCACGCGCGCGCGCGCGCGCACGCACTTCTATGTATGTATCCTTAAATCATTTTCCTTTTATTTTAATGTAGGAGTGCTCTCATTTACATGCCAGAAGAGCGCATCAGATCCCTTTATAGATAATCATGAGCCACCATGTGGTTGTTGGGAATTGAACTTAGGACCTCTGGAAGAGCAGCCTCTTAACTGCTGAGCCATCTTGCCAACTCCCTCTTAAATCATTTTTGTCAGTTAATAGATTTCATCTTTTCCTGTGGTTTAAAATTTATGTGGAGACTGGATGCAAAGTACAAGTTCTCATTCCTTTATCCTCACAAACATTCTTGCTATCATCAATATCATATTTGGTAAAACTACATTAGAGCCATTGCCATCAACCATAATATAATTTAGATTAGGCTTTGCTCTTGTATTTTCTGTCCTTCATATTGATCTCGGTCACTGTGTACAGACACATGCCCATTATTAGAGCATTCTACAGAATAGTGTCACAGCTAAAGGGAATTTGGGAATGGAGGGCACTGAAAAATTTAGCTGGGGAGAGGGGTAGAAATCATAAACAAATTTAATTTTAAAAGGAATTGTCAGAGCAGGAGTATATGCACTTAACTAGCATGTCCAAGGTCCTAAGTTTAATCCTTGGGGAAAATAAAATATAAAGAAACCAGCTATTTTCCAGCATCTGAGACCAGTATGTGCAATTAATTCAGATGTACAGATGTACAGGCACACCCAAGTATACTGTAAGCAGTATAGGATATTTGATCAGCTTCTTTTCACATTGACACTGCTAATTTCAGTGGAGTAATTCTTCCCCTAGCTCTTTTTGTCCAGTAGGCCCAAGCCTCCTGAAATTCCAAGGAGAATGTTGGGCTTGGGAACTAAGGTTCAAAAAAGTTCTCAACTGGATGGGAAAGGGGCATGTACCTGAAAGACGGTTTTAAGTGTATTATATGAATCATAATTCTCTCCAACTGTGCACTCAATTGTCCCTAGTCTTATTGTGTGTGTTCGATTTCTGGTGTGTCCATCTTTAGTAGTAGACACATCCATGTGATGTGTCTACTACTAAAAAGGCACTAGAGAAAATTAGAATGTGTCATTTCCAAAGCCTACTCCAGAGGAAAAGTCTTAGGTAAAGATGTTACTTCAGAGTCATCTTTTAAATAACTAGACATTTAAGAAAAATCCCATCTACTTGCAATTTTGCCTGTAGTTCCTCCAGACACTAAAAGCTTGAATTGTAAGTATAGCTGTAAAGCTTTCCTTGAGACCTAACTCTTAAGTATTTTATTTTGGCTTCCCTGGTTTCTCATAATTCACTTTGGTTGCTGAGTTTCAATGGATTTAAAGGTGTTTCTTTTTCTATCATACTACCATGAAAATGGAGTAGCATTTGTTAAAAGCTATGTGAATGACAAAATTCAATGAGAAACACTTTTAAATACTATTATTTAAAGAAGACCTCATCTTTGAAACAGCCAAAAGTAACCAAAGGCACAGATCTGAGTAAATTACATTAGGCTACACTTTCAAATCATTAAAACTCAGCTTCTTATTTTTATGTGAGTCCCCCTCTCAGCTGAAATTCTTAATTAATCTTAAGTCATTAGTTAAATTAATGACTAACACAAAATTCTTACTTTTGCACAGGTTATCACAGAGTAAGTAAGTCACTCATTTTCTCTTGAATATATACCTTCCAAAACTGCTTCTCCTACTCCGCTTGCTCTATGGAGAAAACACAGCTATCTTTCTTTGGCAATGCTTGCAACGGTGCTTTCTTTTGGTATTAAGCAAATATTTGTTCTCTATGCTATTGAATAAAAAAAATGAAAGGAAGAATGGAGACAAACTGAACCAAAGGTTTTATCTGTGTTAAGACTGAATATTGTTGATTCCTAATTATGAATGGAGGAGCAAAAACTACCATCGCTAAGGACAGAGGGAAGACCAAATATTAGACTAGCTAGGTTCTAGGAGTCAGCTATACAAATATATATCGCACATCAATACTCAGAAGTTGCAAAAAGTTGAGGTATCACTCAAAAACTAAAGACCTACTTGGTACAAAATACTATTCTAAATGTTTGAGATTCAGAATGAGCAAAGGGTTCCTCCTATTGCCATGGAGTTTATATTCTAACTGCCCCTTCGATGTTATTTCCTATCAGGTTATCTCCTAAATACTTTGTCTTTGGTATTTCTTCTTCATTCTCATTGCCACAATTCCACTTCCTTTACTTCTCACTGGTCCAGACTATAACAATTCTCTTCATTATCTTCCCTGTATGAAGGTTAAGAGCCCTGGAGGCCTTCCCTCCTAAATGCCAGCAAATTGATAGCTCTGAAATACATATTTAAACTTGTTATTCATCTTCTATTCCAAAGTCTTCAATAGTTTCCAGTTATTATGAATGGATGCCAAAACCCAACAAAACATCACTATGGCTATTTTCAACATAGTCAAGTGCACTTTCATAGCCTTGTCCTACCCCACTGACCTATTCTGCCATGACATTTCAACCACTCTCTGCTCTCAACAAACTCCTTTACATATCTTACTCACTTTGGCTTGAAGTCCATTCTTCCTACAATATTATATGTCCAATCCATTCTTTTACCTTAAAGTCCAGTTGGCACTAAAGTAATAACCACAGATAATCTGTATGCAGTTTTCCCTCCTCAACTATCTATTTCCTTCCTTCAAAGAGCAATTAGCTTAACCACTCTTACCTTTTATCAGATTCCTCACAGATTTGGATCCCTATCCAGGGTTTAGAACCCCCAAGGCATGTAGACATACTTTATAAGAATCTGGCTGAGGCCGAGGAGAAATGGCTCAGCAGTTAAGAGCATTTGCTGCCTTAACTGGGTTTTGTCCCCCAGAACCTGCATAGTGACAAACAATTGTCTATAATTTCAACACCTTCTTCTGGCCTCCATGTGTACTGCACACATGCATGATGCAAAGCCATGCATGCAGGCAAAGTACCCATATACATAAAATTAAAATAAATAAACTTTAGTAATATAAAATAGAAATAATACAATAGCTGACCCTCAAGGATCTCCTCTTGTAGTACCTCAATCTGTTAGGTTCTACCTCTCTCTCCTTCTTTGTTGGCCACATGTAGTATCATGATATGAATATTTTTGTGTTCCCCTCCATATCCATATATTTAAGTATTATCCTCCAAGGTAACAAGAGGTTAGGGCTTTGGAAAGTGATCATTCAACAGGGAAGAGCCCTCAAGAAAGGAATGCATGCCCTTTAAAACAAACACTAAGGCTGGAGAAATGACTTGGTGGTTAAGAGCACTGGATGTGGGGGACCGGCTCACTTGGCTTGCAACTAGGCAGCCATCTTGCCTCAGATCACTGGGGATGGACGACGGCTGGGGTCAGGTGTGTGGACAGAGACCTGGCCTAGCAACGACTACCTTGTCAGGCTCTTGCCTGTGCCCAGAGCCAGAGAAGCTTGGCGGGAGGTCTGTGCACTAACAGCTTGGCAGTGCACCCAGAGCCAGATTAGCTTAGTGGGCAGTCTCTGCACAGACCCGCATGGGCACCAACCTGCTAGTGGGTCTGTGCCTGGAGTACAGCCAGAGGCCGACATCTTGCCTCAGGACACCACAGACAGCAGGTAAACAGACAGAGCCCTGTGGACTGAGAATACCACCATCTAGGTTCTAGCAGTCCAACCAGGGAACCTCTGGTCCTGCAGGGAATCCTGTGGTTAGACAGAGCCCTGAAACCCGCCACCAGCTCCAAGATGGTCACTATAGAGAACCAACAGAGGAGCCCAGGTCACCATAAAGATCTAACAGATGCGCTCAGATTGGTGGGGAAAAAAAGATCTGATTCTTAAGAGCTGGCAACTAGGCAGGCCAGGAGGAGACCACAGGAGGCCAATTGCAGGTCCAGCAGCAAGCCTGTGGAAGACTTGGGTCTGGCCCAGCAGAGCTGAGGAGGTAATTTGGGGCCCAGTAGTGGAAAACTCCCAGTCTCCACCTCGGGAGCACGGATGCCCTCTACAACAGCAGCACCAAACGCCAGGCTCACAGGAGCTTCAAATACCAACCAGTAACAACAAGACCAACTAACTCCAGAGATAAACAGACAGCAAAAGGAAAACATAGGAACGTTACTAAGAGAAATCAAGGCAATATGGCACCATCTGAACCCAATTCGCCAACCACAGCAAGTCCTGGATACCCCCAACACACCAGAAAAACAAGAGATGGATTTAAAAGCACTGGTCATAATGCTGCTAGAGGAACACAAAAAAGACATAAACAAATCTCTTAAAGAAATGCAGGGGAACATGAATAGGGTAGAAGCCCTTACAATGCAAACACAAAAATCACTTAAAGAACTCCAGGAGAATATGGATCAACAGACAGAAGCCAATAAAGTGGAAATGAGAAAATCACTTAAAGAAATGCAGGAGAAATTCAGTCAACAGGCAGAAGTCATAAAAGCGGAAACACAAAAATCTCTTAAATAATTGCAAGAAAACACAAACAAACAAATGAAGGAACTGAGCAAAACCATCCAAGATCTAAACACAGAGGTAGAAACAACTAAGAAATCACAAAGGGAGACAACTTTGGAGATAGAAAACCTTGAGAAGAAATCAGGGGTCATAGATGCAAATATCAACAACAGAATACAAGAGATAGAAGAAAGAATCTCAGATGCTGAAGATACCATAGAAACCATGGACTCAACAATTAAAGAAAATGCAAAATGCAAAAAGCTGGTAACCCAAAACATTCAGGAAATCCAGGACACAATGAGAAGACCAAACCTAAGGATTATAGGGATAGATGAGAGTGAAGATCTACAATTTAAAGGGCCAGGAAATATCTTCAATAAAATTATGGAAGAAAACTTCCTTAATCTAAAGAGAGAGATGCCCATGAATATACAAGAAGCTTACAGAACTCCAAACAGACTGGTCCAGAACAGAAATACTTCCTGTCACATAATAATCAAAACCCCAAATGTACTAAACAAACAAATAATATTAAAGGCAGTAAAAGAAAAAGGCCATCCAGCCGGCAGCGGGGGAGCCAGCCCCAGCCAGCTTCCCAGGTGCTCAGACCCAGCCTGCGGAACCAGGTACCCGAGATATCCCGAGTTTAAGACCTTCGGGGACTCAGGCCTGGAGCAGGAGCTGCACACAGAGTAGCGGTTTGGGGGACACCGGCCGAGCCTGTGCTCTGCGCTCGCAGGGCGGACCCCGAACTCCCTGCAGCCAGCACCATCTTGCCAGCTGCTTCCCATCCAGCTGGCAGCGGGGGAGCCAGCCTCAGCCAGCTTCCTAGCAGCTTTGGACCAGCAGGCGGAACCAGATAACTGAGATATCCCGACTTTAAGACCTCTGGGGAATCAGGACACCAGACAGCAAACCCTGAGCAGGAGCAGTGCAGAACAGCTACCCAACAGTCGGAACCAAGTACCTGGGTTATCCTGAGTTTAAGACCTCGGGGGACTCAGGCCACCTGTCAGCAATCTGTGAGCAGGAGCCCTGCAGGGCAGTGGTTCAGGTGTCCCAGTCGCAGGGAAATAGCCTTACGAGCCCACAGGAGGGTCAAGCACCAGCTAGTAACCACAGGACCAACTAACACCAGAGTTAACCAGATGGCAAAAGGCAAACGTAAGATCGTTACTAACAGAAATCAAGGCAGTATGGCAGCATCCAAACCCAGTTCCCCGACAGCAATAAATCTTGGATACCCCGAAACACCAGAAAAACAAGACTCAGATCTAAAATCACTGGTCAGGATGCTGATAGAGGAACACTTAGATAAATCTCTTAAAGTAATACATGAGAAAATAGATCAAAAGCTAGAAGCCCTTACAAGGCAAACACAATTAAATCTCGGATATCTCAACACACCAGAAAAACAAGACTCAGATCTAAAATCACTGGTAAAGATGCTGATAGAGGATCACTTAGATAAATTTCTTAAAGTAATAGAGGAGAAAATAGATCAAAAGCTAGAAGCCCATACAAGGCAGACACAAAAATCACTTAAAGAAATCCAGGAGAATATAGAGCAAAAAATGAATCCCAATAAGGGGGAGAAACAAAAATCACTTAAAGAAATACAAGAGAACATGGGTCAACAAGTAGAAGTCATAAAAGAGGAAACACAAAAATCCCTTAAAGAATTACAGGAAAACACAAACAAGCAATTGAAAGATCTGAGCAAAACCATATAGAATCTAAAAACAGAAGTAGAAACAACTAAGAAATCGCAAAGGGAGACAACACTGGAGATAGAAAACCTTGGGAAGAAATCAGGAGTCATGGATGCAAATATCAACAATAGAATACAAGAGATAGAAGACAGAATCTCAGATGCTGAAGATACCATAGGAATCATGGATTCAACAATTAAAGAAAATGCAAAATGCAAAAAGCTGGTAACCCAAAACATTCAGGAAATCCAGGACACAATGAGAAGACCAAACCTAAGGATTATAGGGATAGATGAGAATGAAGATCTACAACTTAAAGGGCCAGCAAATATCTTCTACAAAATTATGGAAGAAAACTTCCCCAACCTAAAGAGAGAGATGCCCATGAATATACAAGAAGCCTATAGAACCCCAAATAGACTGGACCAGAACAGAAATACCTCCCGTCAAATAATAATCAAAACCCCAAATGTACTAAACAAAGAAAGAATATTAAAGGCAGTAAGAGAAAAAGGACAAGTAACATATAAAGGAAGACCTATCAGAATTACACCAGACTTCTCACCTGAGACCATGAAAGCTAGAAGATCCTGGGCAGACCTCATGCAGACCCTAAGAGAACACAAACTTCAGCCAAAACTACTATACCCAGCAAAACTCTCAATTGCCATAGATGGGGAAACCAAGGTATTCCATGACAAAACCAAATTTCCACGATACTTATCTACAAACCCAGCCCTACAAAGGATAATAGGGGAAAAATACCAACACAAGGGGGGAAACTACACCCCAGAAGAAACAAGATAGAAACCCCACTTCATCCAACGCAAAAGAAGAGAACCACTCAAATACAAAAAAAAATAATAATAATAATAATACCCAAAATGTCAGGAAGTAATAATTACTATTCCTTAATATCTCTTAATATCAATGGACACAATTCCCCAATAAAAAGACACAGACTAACAGACTGGATATGGAAACAGGACCCTACATTTTGCTGCATACAGGAAACACATCTCAGTGTCAAAGACAAACACCGCCTTAGAGTAAAAAGGCTGGAAGACAGTTTTACAAGCAAATGGTCTCAGGAAACAAGCTGGAGTAGCCATTCTAATATCAGATAAAATTGACTTTCAACCTAAAGTCATCAAAAGAGACTCAGAAGGTCACTTCTTGCTTGTCAAAGGGAAAATCCACCAAGAAGAATTCTCAATACTGAACATCTATGCGCCAAATGTAAGGGCACCCTCATTCGTAAAAGAAACTTTACTAAAGCTTAAAGCACACATTGCACCTAACACAATAATTGTAGGTGACTTCAACACTCCACTCTCCTCAATGGACCGATCAGGAAAGCAGAAATTAAACAGGGACACAGTGAAACTAATTGAAGCTTTGGACCAATTGGATTTAACATATATATATATAGAACATTCCATCCTAAAGCAAAAGAGTATACCTTTTTCTCAGCACCGCACGGTACCTTCTCAAAAATTGATCATATAATTGGTCACAAGACAGACCTCAACAAATACAAGAAGACCGAACTAATCCCATGTCTCCTATCGGATCACTATGGAGTAAAAGTGGTCTTCAATAGCAAGAAGAACAACAGAAAGCCCACATACACATGGAAACTGAACAATACTCTACTCAATGACACCTTGGTCAAGGAAGAAATAAAGAAAGAAATCAAAGACTTTTTAGACTTCAATGAAAATGAAGGTACGACCTACCCAAATCTTTGGGACACAATGAAAGCAGTGCTAAGAGGAAAACTCATAGCCCTGAGTGCCTCCAAAAAGAAACTGGAGAGAGCATACACTAGCAATTTAACAGCACACCTGAAGGCCCTGGAACAAAAAGAAGCTAATTTACCCAGGAGGAGTAGAAGAGAGGAAATCATCAAACTAAGGGCTGAAATCAATCAAGTAGAAACAAAGAGAACCATACAAAGAATCAACAAAACCAAGAGCTGGTTCTTCGAGAAAATCAACAAGATAGATAAACCCTTAGCTAGACTAACCAAAGGGCACAGAGACAGTATTCAAATTAACAAAATTAGAAATGAAAAGGGGGACATAACAACAGAAACTGAGGAAATTCAAAAGATCATCAGATCCTACTACAAAGGCCTATACTCAAAACAACTGGAGAATCTAGAGGAAATGGACAATTTCCTAGACAGATATCAAATACCAAAATTAAATCAGCATCAAGTAGATCAGCTAAACAGTCCCATAACCCCTAAAGAAATAGAAGGGGTTATAGAAAGCCTCCCAACCAAAAAAAGTACGGGACCAGATGGTTTTAGTGCAGAATTCGATCAGACCTTCAAAGAAGACTTAACACCAATACTCTTCAAACTATTCCACAAAATAGAGACAGAAGGGACACTGCCCAACTCATTCTTCGAAACCACAATTATGCTGATACCTAAACCACAAAAAGATCCAACAAAGAAAGAGAACTACAGGCAAATTTCTCTTATGAATATTGATGCAAAAATACTAAATAAAATTCTTGCCAACTGAATCCAAGAGCATATCAAAACGATCCTTCACCATGATCAAGTAGGCTTCATTCCAGGGATGCAGAGATGGTTCAATATACGGAAATCCATCAATGTAATCCACTACATAAACAAACTAAAAGAAAAAAACCACATGGTCATCTCATTAGATGCTGAAAAAGCATTCGACAAAATTCAGCATCCTTTCATGCTAAAAGTCTTGGAAAGAGCAGGAATTCAAGGCCCATACCTAAACATAGTAAAAGCAATCTACATCAAACCAGTAGCCAACATCAAAATAAATGGAGAGAAACTTGAAGCAATCCCACTAAAATCAGGGACTAGACAAGGCTGCCCCCTCTCACCATATCTCTTCAATATAGTACTTGAGGTACTAGCTAGAGCAATTCAACAACATAAGGAAATCAAAGGGATACAAATTGGAAAGGAAGAACTCAAACTATCACTATTCACAGATGATATGATAGTATACTTAAGTGATCCAAAAAACTCCACCAGAGAACTCCTACAACTAATAAACAACTTCAGCAAAGTGGTTGGCTATAAAATCAACTCAAGCAAATCAGTAGCCTTCCTACACTCAAAGGATGAGCAGGTTGAGAAAGAAATTAGGGAAATGACACCCTTTACAATAGCCACAAATGATATAAAGTATCTTGGTGTGACTCTAACAAACAAGTGAAAGATTGATATGACAAAAACTTCAGGTCTCTGAAGAAGGAAATGGAAGAAGACCTCAGAAAATGGAAAAATCTTCCATGCTCGTGGGTTGGCAGGATTAATATAGTTAAAATGGCAATCTTGCCAAAAGCAATATACAGATTCAATGCAATACCCATCAAAATCCCAACTCAGTTCTTCATATAGTTAGAAAGAGCAATTCTCAAATTCATCTGGAATAACAAAAATCCCAGGATTGCTAAAACTATCATCAACAGCAAAAGAACTTCTGGAGGAATCAATATCCCAGACCTCAAGCAATACTACAGAGCAGTAGTATTAAAACTGCATGGTATTGGTTCAGTGACAGGGAGGCGGATCAATGGAATAGGATTGAAGACCCAGAATTGAACCCCCACATCTATGGCCAATTGATCTTTGACAAAGGAGCTGAAAACATCCAGTGGAAAAAAGATAGCCTTTTCAACAAATGCTGCTGGCTCAACTGGAGGTCAACATGCAGAAGAATGAGAATTGATCCACTTTTATCTCCTTGTACTAAGCTCAACTCCAAGTGGATCAAGGACCTCCACATAAAACCAGATACACTAAAATTAATAGAAAAGAAACTGGGGAAGACCCAGGAGGACATGGGCACAAGGGGAAAGTTCCTGAACAGAACACCAATAGCTTATGCTCTAAGATCAGGAATAGACAAATGGGACCTCATAAAATTACAAAGTTTCTGTAAGGCAAAAGACTGTCAAAAGGACAAATCAACAACCAACAAATTGGGAAAAGATCTTCACCAACCCTACATCTGACAGAGGGCTAATATCCAATGTATACAAAGAACTCAAGAAGTTAGACCCCAGAAAACCAAATAACCCCATCCAAAAATGGGGTACAGAGGTAAACAAAGACTTTTCACCTGAAGAAATTCGGATGGCTGAGAAACACCTTAAAAATGTTCAACATCATTAGTCATTAGAGAAATGCAAATCAAAACAACCCTGAGATTTCACCTCACACCAGTCAGAATGGCTAAGATTAAAATGTCAGGAGACATCAGGTGCTGGTGAGGATGTGGAGAAAGAGGAACACTCCTCCACTGCTGGTGGGATTGCAAAATGGTAAAACCACTCTGGAAATCAGTGTGGTGGTTCCTCAGAAAACTGGACATGATACTTCCGGAGAACCCAGCCATACCACTCCTGGGCATATACCCAGAAGATTCCCCAGCATGCAATAAGGATACATGCTCCACTATGTTCACAGCAGCCTTATTTATAATAGCCAGAAGCTGGAAAGAACCAAGATGTCCCTCAACGGAGGAATGGATTCAAAAAATGTGGTATATATACACAATGGAATACTATTCAGCCATTAGAAACAATGAATTCATGAAATTCTTAGAGAAATGGATGGAGCTGGAGAACATCATACTAAGTGAGGTAACCCAGTCTCAAAAGAATACCCATGGTATGCAGTCACTGATAAGTGGATATTAGCCTAGAATCTTGGGACACCAAAGACACAATCCACAAACCAAATGATGTCCGACAAGAAGAAAGGAGTGAACACTGGTGCTGGAAAGGATCAAAGCATTAGTGTAGGGGAATACCAGAACAGGGAAGTGGGAAGGGGCGGATGGGTGTACAGGGGGAGGGAAAAGGGCATGTGAGACCTTTGGGGGGGCAGGGAACCAGAAAAAGGGAAATGAAATGTAAATATAGAACATATCCAATTTAAAAAAAGAGCACTGGATGCTCTTCCAGACGTCCTGAATTACAGGAGGTCCTGAGTTATAGTTGAGATTCCAGAAGCTACATAGTTGCATCTACAAAGGGAGCTAATACCCTCTTCTGGTGTGTCTGAAGACAGCATACTCATGTACATAAAATAAAAGTGGAAAAAAACCCACTAACTCTTGCCACATGAGGATGCAACAATAAGATGTCATCCAAGAGAAACCATACCTTGACCTTGGGTTCCTCCTTCCAGAGCTGTTAGAAAAAACATTTATGTTATTTATGTAAAAAAAATCATTTCAAGGCACTTTCATTACAATATCCTAAATGAACTTTCAAACATTATTTCTTTGACTTTTCCTGTATTTTGAACAAAAGCCAAAATGACAAAGATGGCCCTCATTTCGTCTAACTCTAATATGTTTCTTCTTCCTCTGGCTTCCTTAATTTGTGACTTACTAAAGCCATTACACGCAATGGAACTGGACAATTCTGTAGGAAGAAGGTAGCAGCAGTGTGGATATAAAGCTCACCCACAGCACCAAAACTTCAAAGCCGCAGTACCCTCTCTCCACCAGTCTTACTTTACCAGCTGTCCCAGGCTTCCCCAGACTCAGGATGCTATGTGAAATCCACAGCATTATCTACTTACTTGTGTCAGCAGTGGATATGTGGCCCCATAAAAGTGATCCATGACTATTGCTCTGTGGATGTATTAAATCTGACACCTATTACACCCTACCAACATTCTTAAACAAATGGCAAAAACCCCCAAATCCTGTAGAAACCCAACTGTGTGTGAATGTGTGTGTGTGTGTGTGTGTGTGTGTGTGTGTGTGTGTGAATAACAGCTAGAAGTAATTACTTTAGTGCTTATTTGTTAATGTGAAGAGACTCCTTCTCAGAGAAATAGGAAAGTCTTCAGCAAACCTATTTTGACATACGCCTTAATGGCAGAAATACATAGCAGTAGGAGTGCATTGTATACTGACCATTAATATTTCTTCTAGTTTAATGACAAATGTTTGCGAGTGGAAAACACATCAAAAATATGTGCTTGAACTACAGAACACAACATTGTCTTAATTTAAAGCATTTAAGTAAACTGTTTCTGAAGCTCAGGGAAAATAATACTGTTTTGAAATAAACAGCTAATATTCTACATTACAGCCTAAAATCTGATACTTTAAGTAAACTTTCAGAGATAAAAGCACATAACAGAAATATTGACACATTCTCCACTCCTCCCTGAAGAGTACATGAACCCAAATAAGTTCTGCTAGTGTCATGGTTTTCTGTAAATCTTTTACATAATTATAATACTGCTAAACTCATTGGAGTCTTTGTTGCTTTTTTAAGTTAGTGGAGGAGAGGAAAGTGGGTATGGGCATTGAATCTTTGACTCAAACAATTTACGTATTCAACTAATGTCAAATGCTTGCGTGCGTACATGCCTGCGTGTGTGTGAGGTCAGAGTATCCTCTAATTACTGCATCCTACCAATAAAAAGGAGAAACAGAAGCACAAAAATATAACAGGCTTTGTCCTTCCTGAGGTATAAACATTTCACTGTTGCTCTATTTAGATGTTTTCTTCCTCAGGGATGCTTGTAAATTGTCTTTTACAGATTCTCCCAGCAGAATCTTGACTCTGGCATCCACAAAAGAATAGTTGGGAAACAATGGTCCTCTAGTAAAAAGGGGAATTCTGTTTCTGGTTTTTGTTCTTTGTGAGGTTTCAGCAGGGCTCATCTCGCCCACACTCTTTCCTCCACTCGTCCCACCCTTAAAATCTATAGTCTTCAAGAATCCATTCTTCTCACTCTCCATCCCTTCCTCATGATCTTTCTGGCCTCTGGCTTTTCTTCTTCATATTTCCCCACTCATGTGAATTTCTAGAAAACCGATTTCTCCAACCCTACACCATTCCTGTGACACTAGCTTACAGTCACCACAAAATCCAATTTATTCCATTCTGAATCTATAGTCTTTTTAGTATCCTACAATTGAAATCCTGGAAGAATTAATATTTTTTAATTCCTTATTTAAATTTTTGAGGTTATAATACAGTTACATCATTTCTCCCCTCCCTTCCCTTCCCCCAAACCCTCCCAGATAATCTTCCTTGTTCTCATTCAATCCACAGCCCCTTTAGTTATTCTTATTCATGCACATATGCAATATATAAGTATATATGTTTTATAAATATATTCCTAAATATAATCTGTTCAGTCTTATAATATTAATTATACTATATTTTCAAGGTTGAAAATTTGATGTTGGATATCCAAGTGGCTTGTTCTTCCCTGGAGAAGACAACTTCTTCCATTCTCCTCATTCCTTAGTTATTTGGAGTTCTTTGGAGTTTACTTTGATATTGTGTATCCTAATAATGTCAGAAACTACACCCATAAAGTCTCACCAACATGACAACATAAACATGAGCTGAACAAAAACAACAATAATGACATGCAAATGTGGACAGGAGAAAGCTCACAAGGTCTCAACTGTATACAAAGAAATAGTTATCTTTTTAATTCTTCTTCATTTTGTTAATGGTCAGTGTTCAAACCCTCTAGACTTAATTTCTTTTAATTTTTTGTAGTGGAGTATTTTGAGACAGGGTTTCTCTGTATATAGCCCTGGCTGTCCTGGAACTCACTCTGTAGACCAGGCTGGCCTCAAACTCAGAAATCTGCCTGCTTCTGCCTCCCAAGTGCTGGGATTACAGGCGTGTGCCACCACTGCCCAGAGATTAAATGTCTTTTAACAAGCACATAATTAAGAGGACCTTTCCCATTGACTAACATCCCATTTAAACAATATCATAGTAAATGTTTCATTTGGCTTCCTGTGTTAACTCTGTCAGCTTCTTGAGTACTCCCTACTCCAGCACTTCAGAGGCTCAGAAGTCCAATTAGTCAATTCAGAAATGTCTCTGGGCCTTAAACTAAACACTTTGCCTTGCTACCCTCTCTGAGGTTAAGGGTACTGACTGGTCAGGTAACGTGTTATGTTCCCTTAAATCCCATAGCTAAGTGGTAAAAGGCCAAAAGGAAATGCCACATCCACAGTATGATTTATAAGAGGGAATGATACATTTAAGTTAATAATGAAAGTTAATATACTTTGTAGACGTAATGAAATAAGTGAAAGAATACCAAAACAAAGTGAAAGCAAAAACAAAAGCAATCCATTTTATAACTAAACTTAAAACACCAGCTTTGCTCTTGTTCTCATGCTTCATTTTGTAGCTATTTTTAAAAGCAGCTCAATTTTGTTTACAAGCCTAAGTTAATTTTGAGTTGGTACCCTGTTTCTATTTTGCTGTGAGCCATAGGTCTGGATTTCGCAACATCAATCACCACTTAACAGGATTACTAAAAAATAAGCTGTATTCAAAATTCATGTCTACAGAACTTCTCGCTAGAAGGAATCTTTGAATTAGCAGCTAGAGCTGATCTACACAGCAAGTCTATGTCCTAGCTATTCGTTTTCTCTGAATATATAAGCTAGATATGAGGGACAGACAGTGAGTTTAGAGAGATCAGGCCTTCTGCTTCAGCAGAATTTCCTCAAGATCTTCAAAAGTATTACTACCTAATAATTTTACATCTTTGGTTTTGAAAAAGTGAAATTAAAACAACAGTACCAATAAGTAGTAAATATGTAAATCACATTGTCCAACATGGAGACCACAGATATTAAAATTTTAAAAAGCTTTGAGAATCATAGCATAATAATTCATGTTCATAATCCAAACACTCTGAATGCTAGGTAGAGGCTAGCAGGCCCCAAGCCAGTGAGACTCTATATTTAAGAAGAGGAGGAGGAAGAGGAGGAGGAGGAGGAGGAGAAAGAAGACAATGGCATTTGGGGAGTGATTTGCATTACCGCTTCTTTCTTTTTTAAGAATCAAAATCAAGAAATGTAGAGCAAAACTTTATTGAAGACCATTTTAAAAATCTGTACTTTAGGGTTTTTAGGGTTTTTTGTTTTTTTGTTTTTTTGTTTTTTTGTTTTTTTTTTTTTTTTTTTTTTTTTTGGTTTTTCGAGACAGGGTTTCTCTGTGTAGTCCTGGCTGTCCTGGAACTCACTCTGTAGACCAGACTGGCCTCGAACTCAGAAATCCACCTGCCTCTGCCTCCCAAATGCTGGGATTACAGGCGTGTGCCACCACGCCCAGCTTAGGGAAATATTTTTAATTGTAATTACATAAAGGGGTGATTTCTATAATCTCTTTCTTATTCCACTTGAACCCTTTAAATGTCTTCATTCTTCCTCAGGACAGATTTTAATAAGTAAATTCAGCTTTTTTGTATAAATATTTCATTTTTTCTACACATTTTTTGGATTTAGGTTTGTTTTGTTCTTGTTTTCTAAGTTTGTAAGTTGCATCATTAAGTCATTTATTTGTACCCTTTTGCTTTGTTTAATATAGGGGCTGGAGCTACAAATCTTCTCTTGGGATACTTTTAATGTGTCCCAGAGGCTTTATTGTATTGTGTTTTAATTTTCATTTACCTCCAGAAAATTTTTTATTTGTTCCTTGATTTCTTCTTGATACATTCACCATTTAGTAATATATTATTTAATATCCATGAATTTGTGTACTTACAAGAGATTTTATACCATTAATTTTAAGCTTTATTGTGCTGTGGTAAAAGCAAAGAGTTATTTCTAATTATTTCTTATTGAGATTCGTTTTGTATTCCAGTATGTTGTCTGGGAGAACTTTCCATGGTCTGCTACATAGAATGTGTATTCTTGGTGTTTGGGTGGAATCCCTTTATTCCGTTAGATCTATTTAATGTATCATTTAATTCCAATGTTGCTGTTGCCTGAGGCAGAAGAATATTACTAAAGGAATAGAATAGAGTAACTAAACTCAAAATGCATCTATGATCAGACACTCTAAGAATTAGAGACTGGCTGGAGAGATAGATCAGTTGTTAAGAGCACTGACTGCTCTCCCAGAGTTCAATTCCCAGCAACCACATGGTGGCTCACAACCATCTCTAATGTTATCTCATGCCCTCTTCTGACCTGCAAAAAGACAGATATACTCACGTAAAACAAACAAATAAACAAAAAAACAAGAATAAAAAAAGGACATTTAAAAGCAGCAGTGCATATGTATGGGAATAATAGAAAGGGCACACATAGGACTTAGGCAAGGAAAAAGGTCAGAAATGAACAGAAAAATGCTTCATCCTTCATGCTGGGCTGCTCTTGAGATTCATAACTCATTCTGCTAATCAGAAGCAGTTTAACTTGATGGAGAACAAGTCTACAATGACTGTTAAGATAGATGGTTTCTCAGATGCACATTTTAAAAAATTAAATATATATAAAGAAATAGAAAAATGTGACAGAACTAGAAGAAAATAAAACCATGGCAGAAACCATCAGTCCTAGTTAGCTTTAGCCATCAACTGAGAATAGTCTAAGGTAATCCAAAACGAAAAAGCCAATAGAGAACTTGCCTAGATCAGACTGGACTGTGGGCACATTTCTGGACATTGTCTTGTATACGAAGGCCTAACTCACCATGAGTGGCACCATTTCCTAAATAGGAAGACTAGACAAGCATGAAATGGAACAGGCCAGCAAGTAGGTTTCCCTCATGGTTTAAGTTTCAGTTTCCTTCCTGAATCTTGTCAGCCTTTGTGGAGCCAGACTTCAGCCTGACTCCATTTAAAAGCACAACCTGTATGCTCTCACACTGCAGGTTAGTCACTCTGGAGGAAATCAACATGTATAAATCAGGAGAAATGTGCTTAATTTCCAACCCTATGGGCCTAAGTACCAGCTCAGTGTTCCCAAACACCATGGCAACTACCTATGCACCAAGCTAGACAGCAATCCAGAATTTCTGGACAAGCTGACTGGTAAATGTATCTTCCCAAACAGAAGGATATTCTGCAGAAACAGGAATAGATTCTTATGTCTTCAAATGTGCAGATTGCAAACACATGGCCCAAAAGACCAAGAACAACAGGCAAATATGACATTGCCAAAGAAAGCACAAGTATGTGATCTTTAATCAAGTGAATGACGTCACCAGTAAATGATACAGCATAAAGGAATAGATTTTTCATGACTCAAATATACACTTAACACAAATACTCACTTAACATTGAGTGACAAAAATAAATTCAAAATTAAGGGTTTAAAAAGACTTGCAAGCAAATGGAATCCATAAGACAAGAATAGCTATATTTATATCAGGTAAAGTATATTTTAAATAAAGCATTTTTAATGACATGAGTGGGTTAGCATAGAAACCTAATTTAAACCTCCATAAGGCAGAGGCAGGAAAATTTCAAGTTTGAGGCAGCTTGAGATTACATAGAAATCTCCAGTCCTACCTCAAAAAACAAAAACAAAAACAAAAACAGAACCCACAATAAAAAAATTAAGAAAGCCATTGTATGAGATAAAAGTGTCATGTTTCTAAGAAGATAAAATAATTGTAAATATGTGTGTGTGTGTGTGTGTGTGTGTGTGTGTGTGTAGCATAGGAACATCAAACTATATACAACAAGCCTTATGTCTGAAATAAAAGGTAGACTGTTACATAGTAATAGTAGGGGGCAAAAGTGATGTTTTACTTTTAACAATATACATCATTCAACTGAAAAACCATTAAGGAAAATTTATACTTGAACTACATTTTGGAGCAAGTGGAATATATATACACATATATTACATATACACATATATGTGTGTATATATAAAGAGAAAGAGAGAGAGAGAGAGAGAGAGAGAGAGAGAGAGAGAGAGAGAGAGAGAGAACATTCCATTCAACATTAGCAGAATATGCATTTCTCTCAAGTGCAATGGAACTGTCTCCAGGAGAGATCACATGCTAAGCCACAAAACAAGACTTAACAAATGAAACAAGATTAACATCAGATGAATGACCACAATGGTATGAAACTAGAAATCAATAACAGAGGGAATTTCAGAAAATTCAAAAATCCATGGAAATTAAGTAAAAATTTCCCAAATACCCAATGAGTCAAAGAAGAACTTTAAAGGAGAAATTTAACATATCCTGTGAAAATGGAAATGGATACACAAAATACCAAAACATGGAAGATGCAACAATAGCCTTCCTAGGAAGGAAAGTGTCAGCAAGAAACGTTTACTTCAAAAAGAAGAAAGTCTCAAACAGCCTAAGATTACACCTCAAGGAACTACAAAAAGAGCAAACAACTAAATCCAAAAATAATAAAGGGAAGGAACTAATGAAGATCAGATCAGAATGATTGAAATAGAAACTAAAAAACAACAGGAAAGATCAACAAAACCAAAAATTGGTTTTTGAAAAGATAAACAAAATTAACAGAACTTTAGCCAAACTACAAAAGAAACAGAAAAACACAAATTAAATCATAAATGGAAAAGGAAACATTAAAACTGATACAATGGAAGCAGAAGGGGTCCTGGGAGACTGTTGTAAAAAAAACTGTTTAAACAAATTGGCTAGCCTAAATAATGGATACATTCCTAGACACTTACAACTTACTCTCGTTAATCATGAACATGTGGGAAACCTAAACAAACCAATGACAAGGACAATAAATCCATCATAAAAATTTCCCATCAAGAAAAGCCCAAGACTATATGGTATTAATGTTGAATTACATGAAATATTAATAAAATAATATCAATTCTTCTCATACTACCCAAAAAATCCAAAGAAAGGGCAATACTTCCAAATTCATTAACACCATTATCCTGAGATCAAAATTAGACAAGGTCACTACAAAATTAAAATAAAATTTCAAACCAGTGTGCCTGATGAACATAGACAAAATTCTAATCAATATACTAGGCAATGAATTCATCAGCCCATAAAAACATAATCTACTATATAGTTAAGTGGGATTAATACCTAAAATATAATTTCTTGCTAATATAATTAGCAAAAAAACTATAAACACATGGAACAGGATCTTGAATTTGTGTTAGAAGAATTAACACCACAAAATGGCTTTATTATCAAAAGGGAAAGATAGTTAAACACATAAGTCTCTAAATATAATAAAATGTTAACAGAACAAAGGACAAAATTCACATCAAAATATTAGTTATTGATCAAATTTTATATATTTTCATGATTTTAAAAAAAATAGCTCAACAAATTACATACAGAAAGAATTGCCTCAACATAAAATGCCACTTAAGATAAATTTAACAGCTATGGTCATGTTCAAACTTAAAATTTGAAATCTTGGATGAGAAGAGTCGAGGCAACAAAGGCCAACTCGTACTGTCACAGACAGAGGAGAAGCATAGAGAAATAAAATAAAAACAAGTTGACTGACAGATTAGATAGCTGAAACGCATGAGAAACAGGAAAGACTATATAGAGCAAGGCTCCAAGCCCAGCATCACGGGAGGGACTAGGAAGTCCTGGTAGTAGCAGATTGGCAGTCCTGGCACCCAGATAAGCTCACCATTCTTAACAGTCTTAAATGCCATCTGCAATTTTACAAAACAATGACTTCACTCTCATAAAAGGTAAGCATTGTTGCTCTTTGTATTCCAGGATACTGTCACTAGGTAGTGCCTTAACAGGGGCCTTACTATTTGACACTGAACTATTCTGGGAACCTGGGAAACAGAAACTTAGAAATATACAGAAATCCATCAATCTCCTTGCCAGGTTAGAAATCTCAGTTTAATTGGGGATCTATATTACCTTCCTCGTCAGATAGACAATCTAATGTCCTGTTTTCTAGATGCTGGAAGGAGTTAGTGTGACTTTCTCCATCCATTATACACATATCATGGCCAATTTACAACACATTCCACCTGAGTCAATAGGAGGACTTAGAATCAGAGTAAAATTTATTTCATCTTAAGACACAATCTCACAAATATTCTGTCTTTCAGGAAGCAACTTTCTGATTTACTTTTTCTTCCCCAAGAACTCTGAACTCCATCTGGCTAGAGGCCGGTAACACAGGTATAATTCACATTGCTAGTCGTTGATCATAGGTTTATTTGATAAAACATATCAACTGACTCTCTTATATGGAAGTCTTGATAGGGCACTTTTAGAGATTCACTTTTTCACATTTGCTCATGTTCCACTAGCTTTTAAGTGCCCTACTGAAATCAAACAAATTGCTTTTTATATTGAAGTAAGTATGCAGTCATTCAGAAGAATCAATGTCAGCCAAAACAGAGACTAGAAGTAATGCGGGGGCCACGCTTCACCTTTCATTTGGCGTCCTGAGGAGGTGGTGTTAAGCTCTTCTCTCCTGACCTCATGTCACAGAAGCTCTTGAGAGTGCATCTCTTTTGAACTTTCATAATCCTTATGCAAGGCAAGCTGACAGAAATAGAGAAAAGGAAGTTGTTCTCAGGCAAAGAGGATTTTAACAGTTAAGATGAAAAGAGGAAGTGAAATACAATTATAAAGACCAACTACTTCCAATCTTTTACATGGAAATTACATACACACACACACACACACACACACACACACACACACACACACCAATTTTTCTTACTTCTTGAAGTCACCTACACCCCCATGGCCTTTTCCTTCACTTAGAATGATATTATATCAGGCCAAGCCCTTATGCTACGACACTCTTGTTATCTATCGTTTGCTCCTTCCTTTCCATAAAGACACTATACTTACACTGTGCCCACCCATACAATCCATCCTGATCTTTCCATCTCAGGACCAGCTGATTAACAGCCTGAATTTCATCTGTAACACGATTTCGCTGTGCTAGTTAATCTAGCATAGCTACGACCCAGGAGTAGGATCTAAACATCATACGGCAGCCATTTATATGATTACCATGCATCAGTCTCTCTAAATGAGCCTACATGCCTGAGAGAAGATGAAGAGGAATAGAGAACAAAAGGAAAAACATATCTTAGTCCATTTCCATTGCTGTGACAATACAGTAGAGTGAGTAATTTATGAAGAAGTTTTACCAAAGTATGGAGTACAATTGGGAGATGGAAGCAGAGGGAGTTCAAAACCACTCTTGGCTGTATGAGAAACTGGAGGCAGCCTTCTTGGGCTATATGAAATCTTATCAAGGGAAAAGGAAAGAAACCAGCAAAGATAGTTGGGAAGATGAATGGGAGAAAGGAAGGAAAGAGGAAGGAAAGAATGAATAGCAAAGAGAGCAGTAAAAGAAAGTATCTTTATGCTTACTTCACAGTTCTGAAAGTCCATGTATATAATGTTAGCATGCAGTGAGATCCTTCTTGCTGGATCATAGCATGGTAGAGGATATCTGGTAGTAGAGGCAGAGCAAGCTTGCTACCTCCACTCCTGTCCTTTACTTATAAAGCTGCTAATGCCATCCTGGGATCCTCAGCCTCAGGACTTCCTCTTATCCTAATTACTTCCCAGAGACTCCAAATACAATTAACGTGTGCATTCAAACGTTAAATGTCCAACACGAACTTTTCAGGAAAGATCCAAATGTATAGTAACACACCTAAATCAATTTGGTTTGTTTTCAGAGCTCAAGAAAAGAAACGATGTCACAAACTCATGTTTGAGTGGGCATTTAGGTAGATATGTGATCAGTAAATACTCAGAACCTGGTGTACACTAGTAATTTGATAAATGTTGAATGAATGAATGAATGGCTAATATGATGTTTCTTCAATTTATTTTGATTTAATATATAAGACATTAAAGCATACACATTAGTGGGTTGCCTGTAACAGCCTATACCTTTAGACAACATGCAATATTTAAAACAGGTTAAATAAATCTTTCCCTTGAGGGTATAAGTTTCTAAGTTTGATTTTTCTCAAAAAATTTTAACACATTTTGACTTCCCTGCACTCTGAGATACATACAATCACTCTTATCAGTGAAGACCTCCACTATGAAGCCATGTGAGTAACGGGGAGAGAGAGAGAGAGAGAGAGACAGAGAGAGAGAGAGAGAGAGAGAGAGAGAGAGAGAGAGAGAGAGAGAGAGAGATGCCCAGAAGAGAAGACCCCTCATTTGAATGAGGCTAAAGGAGAGCGTCAATAGCTGCAGGAATAGTGCCGCAGGGGCCTCATCAGAGACCTGTTTTCATGCATGCATGATCTCTATGTGTCAGATGCTAAGACATTGCTTAATGTTCTATGCTGTCTTGTGTGTGTGTGTGTGTGTGTGTGTGTGTGTGTACACCTTTATTTTTTATTGAATATAATCTTCATTACATTTCAAATGGTAAAATGTTTCCCGGTACCCCTCCACACACACACCCCCGCAAAACCTCCAACCCCTCCTCCCACCCCCTGCCTCCAAATATATGCCCCTCCACCCGACCCACTCCCACCTCCCCCCCCCTTGATTTCCCTTTGTTGGGGCCTCTTTTTGAGCCTTCATCTGACCAAGGACCAACTCTTCCCACTGATGCCCAACAAGGCTTTCCTCTGCCACACTTTTGGCTGGAACCATGTGTGCCCCTAGGTTGATGGTTTAGTCCCTGGGAGTCTTGGGGCATCTGGGTGGCTGACATCGTTGTTCTTCCCATGGGGCTGTAAACCCCTTCAGCTCCTCTGGACCACCCTCCAGCTCCTCCATTGAGGACCCCACGCTCAATCCAATGGTTGTTTGCTAGCATCTGCCTCTGTAATTGTAAGGCTCTGGCAGGGCCCCTCTGGAGACAACCATAGCATGCTCCTTTTGGTATACACTTCGTGTCATCCATAATAGTGTCAGGGTTTTGGTGACTGTTTATAGGATGAATCCCCAGGTAGGGCAGTCTCTGGGTGGCCTTTCCTTCAGACCCTGCTCCACACTTTTTCTCCTTTATTGCTCCTGTGAGTATTTTGTTCCCTTTCTCAGAAGAACCAAAACACCCCCACTTAAGTCCTCCTTCTTCTTGAGCTTCCTGTGCTGGGTAAACTGTAACTTGTTTATTTTGAGCTTCTGGCCTAACATCCACTTGTCAGTGATGTTAGAACACAGCATACCATGTGTGTTCTTTTGTGATTGGGTTGCCTCACTCAGGATGACACTTTCTAGTTCCATCCATTTGCCTAAGAATTTCATGGATTCATTATTTTTAATAGCTGAGTAGTACTCCATTGTGTATATATACCACTGTTTCTGTATCCATGCTTCTGTTGTAGAACATCTGGGTTTTTTCCATCTTCTGGCTATTATAAATAAGGCAGCTATGAACATAGTGGATGGAGCATGTGTCCTTATTACATGTAAGAGCATCTTCTGGGTATATGACCAGGAGTGGTATAGCTGGGTCTGCAGGTTCTGAGGAATCACCAAACTGATTTCCAGAGTGGATTTACCACCTTGCAATCCCACCAACAATGGAGAAGTGTTCTTTTTCCCCCACATCCTCTCCAGCATCTGCTGTTCCCTAAGTTTTTCATCATAGCCATTCTGACTAGTGTAAGGTGGAATCCCAGTGTTGTTTTGATTTCCATTTCCCTGATAACTAAGGATGCTGAATATTTCCTTGTGTGCTTTAGAGCTATTCGAGTTTCCTCAGTTGAGAATTCCCTGTTTAACTCTGTCTTAAAGCTTTAATAGATCAGTTAGTCAAATAGTCTATAGAAAAATCCTCCTACATTGATAGCAGTTATATCTGAAGATTAAACTATGCCCATTTAGATGCTTATATCTGAGAGCTATGGCTCTAAATCCATGCAATTCCACTTTCACCTGACTGATTTTTCTCTACACCTTGGGATGAAACCCAGGGCCTAGTGCACGCTAGGCAAGTGTACTGGCTTGTTTTGTGTGTCAACTTGACACAAGCTGAAGTTATCACAGAGAAAGGAGTTTCAGTTGGGGAAGTGCCTCCATGAGAGCCAGCTGTGGGGCATTTTCTCAATTAGTGATCAAGGGTGGAGGGCCCCTTGTGGGTGGTACCAGCCCTGGGCTCATAGTCTTGGGTTCTATAAGAGAGCAAGCTGAGCAAGCCAGGGGAAGCAAGCCAGTAAGTAACATCAGCTCCTGCTTTCTGACCTGCTTGAGTTCCATCCCTGACTTCCTTTGGTGATCAATAGTAATGTGGAAAGTGTAAGCTGAATAAACCTTTTCCCCAGTTTGTTTCTTGGTCATGATGTTTGCACAGGAATAGAAACCCTAAGACAAGCCAGGCGGTGGTGGCGCATGCCTGTAATCCCAGCACTTGGGAGGCAGAGGCAGGCAGATTTCTGAGTTTGAGGCCAGCCTGGTCTACAAAGTGAGTTCCAGGACAGCCAGTGCTATACAGAGAGACCCTGTCTCGAAAAAACCAAAAAAGAAAAAAAGAAAAGAAAAGAAAAAGAAAAAAGAAAAAGAAAAGAAAAGAAACCCTAAGACAGCAAGAGACCTATTTAATCCATGTCTATAGCCCACAAGCTCATATCTGTCTTTCCATCTTAAACAATTTAGCTTTTCTACATGTTTCATGTGTTCATAAGCACTGTCTCATGATATGGTAGCCATTTTAATCAAGGTCTAGAAAATGTTATGCAAATTCAAAAAGTGTGTGTGTGTGTGTGTGTGTGTGTGTGTGTGTGTGTGTGAGAGAGAGAGAGAGAGATATGATGTGTACAGGTGTCCATGGTAGCCATAAGAGAGCAAGAGTCTTATAGAACTGCAGTTACTGGAGGTTGTGAACTACCCAACATGAGTGCTGAAAATCAAATGTGGGTCCTCTGGAAGAGCAGCGCACCTCTCCAGCACTGCGTTCCACTACTTCGTGCTACTTCACTTGCCAATGATAAAGGGCTTTGCTCCTGTCTCCATTCCTCATGGTGTGATCATTTCTGAAGTTGAAGGTTGGATCAGTGTCTGCAAAATCTTACTGGAATTCTGTAAAAGATAGTTGACGTAAGATGATGTCTGATTCTCTCTTTTTATGGACATTTGTAGGACATCCTCCTACTATTGTTGAGGAGAGGAAACACCTTTACTGGCATTCAGGGTCATAGCTAGTAAATCATGGGTTATTACCTTGTTGTGTTGAAAATTCACAATGAAATCCATGCCCACTGCATCACACACACACAAAAAAAGGCTTTCATTGTTTTCTTGTGCACTACTGTAGTGTCTGGCCACTGTCATATCTAACGGGCACATCTGTTTCCACTGGGTTGTACGTGGAGCCTTCGATATGCTAAAGCCACCTAGAGGGCTACGGTGAAGAGAGTCTGAATTAGTCATGTTTCACATTGGTGTATCCGAATTCTGTCAATAGGCGACTTGAAGAAAAAAAGGCTTATTTGGGCTCAAAGCAAGAGGATACAGTCCATCTCGGTGGAGAAGGCTTAGGAGAAGAGCTGGCTTCCAACTATGGCAGCAGGAGCGTGAAGCTACTTCCTCGTGTTTCAGCAAAGCAAGGAGCAGAGATAAAATAGGATGTCGGGGCTGGCTATCAAACCTCAAGGCCCACCCTCCAGCTTTCCCACTTATTCCAGCTAGGTTCTACCTCCTAATATGTTCTGTAACCTCCCCTAACAACACCAACAGCTGGGGCACACATGTTCACATACATGAGCTTGGGCAAAGGGTATTTCACACTCAAATCATAACAGAAGGAAATGAAGTTCTCATTGTTTTTTGCACCCAGTCAAAGGGGGGTGCCAGCTTAGGGACACAGCCAAATGACATACTGCAGTGTCTTCCAAACTGGCCCTCTTCTACTCTGAGACTGTGTAATTGGATCTCCTCAGTCCCCTCCAGGCAAAATTCATTCTTTCCAAGTATGTCTTTTAGTCCCTCTTGTAAGTGGACTTTCATACCAGGATATAGCTAAATTCTAGTCATGGACCCATTTCCACTCAGAATGGGACTTCTTGCTCTAAGCTGACCATTAGGTCTTTTTCACATACTAAGAGTGAACAATCTTTTTATTACTGTAGCAAAAATAACAACATTTTTCAGTAGTACAAATGCAATTGAGACCCCAGCCCTATTAACACATAGAGCTCCACTCTTGTTAAAGATCATATCTATTTTTGACTGCCACAAACAGGAATTTCTCTGAGACACAAGAGTGACTATCAAGAATAGGTAATCTGGAGAAAATGTAATGGCACATACCTGTAATTCCAGAATTTGGAGAGCTGAGTAAGATCCTAGCCTGCGGTAGATAGTTCAAGGACAGCTTTGTCTGTCATAACTGTTTTAAAATAAAACTAAAGATCTATCTCAATTATTTTAAGCTAGATGGAGAATTTTCCAAATATAGATTCTGGAAATTTGCTTACTGAAGTAAGTAAAAGAAGGATAATTTGATCAAAGAACATGCACTCATGTAATATGTGTGTGTGTGTAAATATACATATAATTTAAATTTTTGCAAACTTTTGTTGTGCTTTGAACTTTGGAATAAAGTAATCGAGATTATCATATCCAGTTGTCATTGTATAGAAATTAACAACCATATTGATCTAGAAATATTAAAGTTATTTTCCCATTTGTCCAGAAGGTAATGCATAATGTTGAATATGTAAGGTTGTATCTACATAGGTGTCAGAACTAAGTCTATAAATAAGAAGCCCCTCTTTTAGCTCTACTGAATACTAAGGCTGGAACTCCAAAGCCTTTCTAAGGAAAAAAGTTGGTGGTAATCCAAGAGACTGGCTTAAGTGTTTAAAGCAGTTAGTTAGTCATTTTGCAGTTGGGACCAGTGAGATGACAGAATGAAGAAGCAACTCCTTTGGGTTGCCCCTTGACTGCATAAGCACAATGATACAGGGCCCATAACACACATACAAAACAGATGAATGTTTTTGTTTTATTTTAAAAGAAACTTGAGCAGTTAGTTGTTTCCACTCGGTGGAAATCATCTATGTGTTTGATGAAGCTCTGTCTCTTTATCTCCACAGCAGTTAGAATACAAATGAAAATCAAGTGCAAATGCATTTCTTAAAGGACAGGAGCAATTAGTGGATTCTAAGTGAGGAGTAGAAAATATCAGGAAGGAGACTAGAGAGATGGCTCGGCGGTTAAGAGCACTGACTGCTCTTCCAAAGGTCCTGGGTTCAATTCCCAGCAACCACATGATGGCTCACAACCATCTGTAATGGGATCTGACACCTTCTTCTGGTGTGTCTGAGGACAGCTACAGTGTACTCACAAACATAAAATAAATCTTAACTGTCTGTAATGAGATCCAATGCCCTCTTCTGGACAGCTACAATGTACTCACATACATAAAATAAGATTTAAAAGAAAGAAAGAAAGAAAGAAAGAAAGAAAGAAAGAAAGAAAGAAAGAAAGAAAGAAAGGAAGGAAGGAAGGAAGGAAGGAAGGAAGGAAGGAAGGAAGAAAAGGAAGGGAGAAAGAAAGAAAGAAAGAAAGAAAGAAAGAAAGGAAGGAAGGAAGGAAGGAAGGAAGGAAGGGAGAAAGAAAGAAAGAAAGAAAGAAAGAAAGAAAGAAAGAAAGAAAGAAAGAAAATATCAGGAAAAATCAATTGGATGGAGAAAGATAACAATCAAAACTTCAAAAGACAACTATGAAGACTGTTATTGTCCTTTGGAATGCCTGAACATGTACCACATTTGCAAAAACGTGGGTTAAGAAGGCATGGCTTTCGTGGTTCTTTTACATTGTAACACCTGGATAGTTAATTACCCTGATAAATCAAGTTTGTGGAGGTTGTTTTTCACTTGTCTGTTTGTCTTCTGAAAATGATTTTCATGTAAAAAGACAGACAGTCTAATAATTAGACATGAAAATTGTAGATCTGAACTGTTCACCTGGTTTTAAGCACCTTCTCTACTACATAGAGACACACATTGTACTACATTTTGTGTGTAAACTTACAAAATTTCTGAGCTCGTAGAAAAGAGAAGAAATTTCCACTTATCCTTTCTTTTTTCATAATTTTTATTTACTTTGCATACTGATCACAGTCCCTCTCCCCCCTCTTCTCCCTGTCCCACCCTTACAAATCCTTCCACCCATTACCCCTCCCCTTCTCATAGAATGGGAAGTCCCTCTTGGGTACCACCCCACTCTGGCCATCTTGTCCCAACAGGACTAGGCACACTTTCCTACTGAGGCCCAATCAGACAGTTGAGGTACGGGGAAGAGGACCCAGTGTCAAGGAACGGAGCCTGAGACAGCCTCTGCTCCACTTGTTAGGGGACCCACATGAAGACTAAGCAGCACATTTTCTACAAATGTGTAGGAGGTCTAGGTCTAGCTCCTGCATGCCCCCTGGTTGGTAGCCCAAGTTCTGTGAGCCACCATAGCCCCAGGTTAGTTGACCCTGTGGGTCTTCCTATTATCTTTCTTTTAAAAGTACATTTTAATGTATTTTATGGTATCTACCCCAACTCCACCCTTTCTATTCCTCCCAATCCTCCAACTTTATGTTCCCCATATAAACATCATATTCTTTTCTAGTAACACACAGTCCACTTAATTCTGTCCATACGCACATGTGTTTAAGGTCATCCACTAAAGGATGGACAACCTTGTGAGCCCCCTGCACCATCCATTATGAAAAAGTGACAGGCTTGATTTTGTGCAGGTCTTCTGTGGACAAGCACAGCTGCTGTGAGTTCATAAATCTCATGGTTCTGTCATACTCAAAGACTATTTCAAAACAGTTCACCCAGCCTCTAGCTCTGATGGTCTTTTTTGCCCTGTCTGCCTTCCACAGTGTTACTTGAGCAGTGGTTCAAGGTCAAGCACTCCGATATCATTTATTCTCTTCATTTTGACCATGTATGTGTCTGTCGGTCTGTCTGTGTGTTTAGTGTGTGTGTGTGTGTGTGTGTGTGTGTGTGAGTGTGTGTGTGTGAGTGTGTGTGTGAATGTGTATGTTAATCGCCATCTACTGAGACAAAAACCTCTGATGAGGTCTGAGTGCTACACTGGTCCATGGTTATGATAATAAATGTTTAGAAGCTAGTTTGATACTATGTCCATTTAAGCAAATTAATAGTAGTAGATTCTCCCCTAGGGACTATTCTCCCCAACCGTGACTTCTTGGCCAGGTTTACAATATGAGGCATGAATTCCTGTGGAGTAGGCTTTAAATTTGATCAGAAAGCAGTTGTTTACCCTCAGAGCATCCATTCTGCTGCTGCATCCATGAGCCTTACTGCTATGAATAAATACTGTGAGCTACAATAGCTAACAGCTTGGGAAAATACACTCTCTGGTGTAATTGTGGCATAACCATTGTGAGACAACTTCCTCTTTTCTTAAAATATAATAGTTATAAAGATGCAGTTTGCCCAGTGAGGGACTATAACTTACTAGCCCCTTTGCTTTCTATCAATAGAATGGAATCATTGGCCTTATAATACAGCCATGGTATAAAATGGAATCAATCAGAATTCATGAAATACCTCCATAGAGGAAAGTGACCTGCTAATCAAGAACACTCCCACTGGACTACCATAGGAATGAAGGGGGGAAAACCTATTTTATTAAAGTCACTGAATTTTCCAGACTTGCTCAGCGCAGTGCCTATAGTATCCCCAATGCATTTTTAGACTCATCATCCTTCCTAAGATGAAACTGTGTGTGCATTTTTGTGTGTGTCACTTGTTCTATTATTATCTAAGAGTTGTGTCAGGACCACTCCTCCTCTCTGTCTGCCCCCTCTTCCTTCTGTCCTCTCTCCTATCTTCTTCTCATTCCTCTCCTCTCTCCTCTGTTTTCTCCCCCTCTCCTCCCCCTCTCCTTCTTCTCATCTTTTTCCTCTCTTTCCCTCTCCTCTTCTCTTCCTACCCTCTCCCCTCTCCACTTCTCTCTGCTTGTTATTACCCAGCTTAAGCATAGAGCTCACTCTTGAAACTTGACTCAACTCATTAGAATCCTCCTGCAAAGAAGAGTCACACCTTCTGGGAACATTAAACAAACATGTCCTTGAAACTAGGAACCTGGTATAGGAAATTGCCAGGTTTTTTTTTTGTTTTAGTATTGTTCCATCTCTGCAATAATACTTTACATGTTAAAGGATCTGTACAACGGACATTGTTTTTTAACATCAATTTTACCATGACTCTGGTAAATAGAGTTTGTTCCCAGAAAAGCAATGGGCTTTAGGATTGGTCACGTGCATAAATTTGGCATGTCTGGGTTGTGATTCTGACCTTTTTACAAATGGCTTTTTAAAGAGGAGAACGAGTCACTCAGCTCTATTTTATGCTTATTGAAAATTCTTTTACCAGTGGCAGCCTCCGCCCTAGCTAAGACGACAGTCACTGAATTTACAGAGTAATAGATACATTAAGGATGGAGCGAAGTGGAACTTGCTGAAACTAGGCTGTGGGGGCCTAGGAGTTTTAAAAGGCATTTAGAAAGATTACAGATTGAAGGACACCTACTGCCTTATTCATCCAGTAGCACCTCCATTCTGCTGGGAATTTTCTCTCTCTCTGCCCACCTCAGTATTATGTCCCAGCAGGAGATCCCATGTGCTCACACTACCCTCTCCCTCAATCTAGCTAGAAATGAGCCTCTCACTTAGCTTGCACTTAGCTTTGCTGATGAGGTTCCTTTCTCACCCTCGTGTATGAGTTATAAAGCTGTTGACCAGCACGGTCAACAGAAATACACTGCGAGCCAAGTATGTAATTTCAAAGTTTCTAAAGGCCACATTCAGAAACAAACATATGAAATCAAGTTAACAATATATTTTGCTGAGCACAATGCACCCCATAATTTATTTTTTCTCACCACGTGATCAATAGTTTCTAAATTAATGAAATGGTTTACATTTCATTGTTCTTCCACTTGGCCTTCAAAGTCCAGTGCCTGTTTTGTTTTTCTACTTAACAAATAGATCACAATTTTTGTTTTTGTTTTTGTTTTTGTTTTTCGAGACAGGGTTTCTCTGTATAGCCCTGGCTGTCCTGGAACTCACTTTGTAGACCAGGCTGGCCTCGAACTCAGAAATCCGCCTGCCTCTGCCTCCCAAGTGCTGGGATTACAGGCGTGCGCCACCACGCCCGGCTTAGATCACAATTTTTACTGCTCACAGTTAAAGTGCTCAATGCCTACTGTAACTGGTGATTGCTATACTGGACATTGCAGGCCCAGGAGCCAGATTGCCTATCAACTATGCAGAGCAAGAGGAGCGGAAGGACAAAAGTTAGTAGTGGTATTCAAGTTCCTTGTTCTAGCATATTTTGATAAAGAGATGCATGCCACCCTTGTGTCAACAATTACCTAGATATTCTATGAGATGTCCCACTTTTCTTTCAATGATAACCTACTTTTGTATAGTATCTTTCCTAGTAATTATCAGCAGCAAGTCAAATTATTCAGTTAACAATGGATGATTGCAATAAAATCATTTCCATGGTTCTACTTGAAGGATGGCAATTTCATCAACTTGTATAGCACTTCCTCCATTCTTAGCAGGCGTTAATAATTCCAAAGGTGAATAGCATTGCAGGTGGAAAATACATTAACAGAGCAAACCTATCAAGCATCAGAACTGAATAACAGAGTCCACCACAGAGTTCTGTCCCCTCGTGATTGTTATCTGGGTGCCACTGCTCGGTGTCACTACTGTCCTCCCTTGTTAGCCTTGAAAAGGATCAAATGTTAAAATGTACAGTACAGCTTCTACTGACCACATATCACACCATTGCAAATTTGAAAAATCATGAACCAAGGCATCCTGAGCCTGAAAACTTCTAAATCTTTCCAACAGCTTCTATCTGTCGGAATCACTTTCTGGCGAATCATTTTTCAATAATACTCTAAGCAGCCACTACCAGTAATTAAAGTATGTGTGCAAATGGTACTGTGTGTCTCCATTTGCCAACAGTTGCAATCAATGTGCATAGTCCATTCTTTTCTTTGACCAACACTGAGACCTGTCTTTATGAGCACATCCCATGTGAGGCAGTCCTGACTTTCTTTGTCATAGCTTGTATGCATATTCAAGCTTGAAGAAGAGCATGTTTTCAGTGGAACTGGAGAACCTGCAATACCTGAAGAACATCAAACCAGAGCTACATGGGTTGTACAGACTTCATAGCCATACATATTTTTGTCCCAGGCCAAGGGGGTGCATGCTAGAATTTTAGCCACTTTGAAATGTGGCAAACAATCAAAAGATTTAACAGAGACCTTCTGAATTATTTTCTTTTCTTCTTTCTTTCTTCCTTCCTTCTTCCTTCCTTCCTTTTTCTTTCCTTTCTTTTTCATTTCTTTCTTTCTACTTTTTAATTAATTCATTTACTTTACATCCTGATCAAAGCTTTCCACTCTCTCCTCCCAGTCCCTTTCTCCCACATTACATGCCCCTCCCATCTACCCCACCTTCCTCTTGTCTTCAAAACTGGGAGGCCTTCCTTGGAGGTCAACTAGTCCAAGGCATATCAAGTTGTAGTAAGACTAGGCATATCTTCCATCAATGAGACTAGAGGAGGCAGCCCAGTAAGGGGAAAAGGCTCCCAAAGGCAGGCAACAGAGTCAGAGACAGCCCCTGCTCCTGTCTTTAGGACTGAATTATTCTTTATAACAGACCCATTTCTTAAATACTTGCTTTTTAGTTGCCATAAGTGTAAGTCATTGAGGAAAGTGCCTAGAAATAATAAGCGTCCTGATTGTCTGCCTGCAGACAGGAATCAAACTTCTGGATATTTTTCTGGTGGTGTTGGTGGAATTTTCAACAAAAGGAAAAGATAGTTGCACAACTGTATCCGAGGGAGAGCAGAAGCAAAGAGGCAGTTCTCCTTTATTCCTTCTCAAATTGTTAATGAACAATGAAATTGCAGGGATCCAGAAACCCCTTTTCTCCCTGGTTGCCCTACAGTTCTTCAGAAATTATTTTCCCTTTGCAAGAATGCCATTTGTGGAAGAAGGAGAAACTACAGTTTTCAATTAATGCATTCGGAGCTTAGTGCGCCCCAGGCAGCTTTATGAGAACAATGGTTGATACAATGCTGCCCTCTAGCAATGGCTCGAACTTGACCAGGGCCCCAGTAGTCCTCTCTCCAGGCCACTTGGGCCCCAACCAGATACCCAAAGCAAGTTTAAAAAGAAAAAGTTGTGTCACCTGGGCTGACTCCCTAATGAGAATCTAATAATGATAAATGTAAGTTAACTGAGGGTCAGAACGGCTAAGTAATTTCTTCGAAGTCACACAGCTTGACCCTGGCATACTACGGATTACAACGCGGACTCTTGTTCTGTTTTATTCTCATCCCATTTATTCTCGGCCCCCTGCTCCCATGTTCTCTCTCTGGTCAACTTTCTGGGACCAGGATACGGAAAGTCTGAGTGATGTCAGAAAAGGGAAGAGTCAATGAATTTGTATCACAGCAATAAATCATTTGTTTAGCTTATTTTAGGTTTTAATGAGAGAAACAAGAATACGCAAGAGAATGGCCACAACTTTTAACGAGAGAAAGAACAATATGCCAGAGAGTGACCCTGGAAATTCTCATGTGGGATAGAATTCCCGGATGTACAGCAAACCCTTCCATGGAAGCTTGCGGTTACCTTTGTAAACAACCATGACCGTATATGAATAAGAACCGTAAGAAAGTTGTGGCCAGTCTGAGCCAGTGGGGAGCATCTGCCCTCCTTAAACTTCTCTCCTGACTCTGAATGGACAATAGAACAGTGGAGGCCAGAGTGAAGAGTGAGATACATGTATTGACTGATCGATACATAAAAATATATAGTATATGCCTGCAATGAGCTATTATTCCACTAAGAAAAGGAAAGAAATAGTGATACCCACTGCAACACAGATGAAACCTGAAACCATTACACTCAAGGAAAGAAGCCAGTCACAAACTACCTAATAGGATTTCACTAATGTACAATGTCCAGAATAGGTAAACCTTGAGACAGAAAATGGGTGAGTGGTTTCAGAGACGAAGGGGACTAGCAAATGAGGGAGCATACACCGAATGGGTGATGCATGGTATCAGAATTATATCTCCATGAAGCTATTGTTGAAAAAAGGTTATTCTGATAAACAATGGGAGAATCTGTCCATTCTACATTAACTTGCATGTGAGTGAGGAGACAACGAAATTTTTCACAAAAGTTGTCACAGACTGGGACTTTTTTTTTTTCCTCAACTCTGCCCAGTTCCTCCAGGTCCAGCCTACTGGTGCAAACAGCACCTTTGATATGAATACTGAATTGCCCAAGTATTCGTTAGAGAGTGTCCATTTCACACATTTTGGTGGCAGGGCACTAAAGCTGAAACTGTGCAGAGATTAGCACGGCCTGTGCTGGAAGACTCTACACCAATGCACGGAGCGGTGTGTGTTTTCAAAATCTTATTTTATTTGGGGTGTGTGGGTGTAAGCAAGCATGCACGCACAGACCACGGTGCATATGTGGAGGCCAGGGGACAATTTATGAAAGTTGAAACTCTCTTTCCTCCGTGGCTTCCAGGACTCAAACTCAGGCCACCAAGCTTTAACAGTAAGCACTTTACCTCCTGAGCCTAGTCCACATGTTTTCTTTTCTTTTTTTTTTAATTTTTTTTATTGGATATATTCTCTATTTACATTTCATTTCCCTTTTTCTGGTTCCCCGCCCCCCAAAGGTCCCCCATGCCCTCTTCCCTCCCCCTGCTCCCTCATCCACCCCTTCCCACTTCCCTGTTCTGGTATTCTTCTACACTGATGCTTTGATCCTTTCCAGCACCAGTGTTCACTCCTTTCTTCTTGTCAGACATCATTTGGTATGTGGATTGTGTCTTTGGTGTTCCAAGGTTCTAGGCTAATATCCACTTATCAGTGAGTGCATACCATGGGTGTTCTTTGAAACTGTGTTACCTCACTTAGTATGATGTTCTCCAGCTCCATCCATTTCTCTAAGAATTTCATGAACTCATTGTTTCTTTTTCTTTTTTTTTTTTTTTTTTTTTTTTGTGCCGGGCATGGTGGTGCACGCCTGTAATCCCAACACTCGGGAGGCAGAGGCAGGAGGATTTTTGAGTTCAAGGCCAGCCTGGTCTACAGAGTGAGTTCCAGGACGGCCAGGGTACACAGAGAAACCCTGTCTCAAAAAAAAAACCCCAAAAAAAGAATTCATTGTTTCTAATAGCTGAGTAGTACTCCATTGTGCATATAAGCCACATTAGAGTAAAACATCTTTGTTTCATTCTGACTCTTGATGGCGAGTAGAGTTATGCATGGAGAAATAGAAGGTCACAGTTTTCTGGTTGTTGTGTAAATAAGTGTCCCTTGGTCAGTCAGCCCAACTCTCTCCTCTGTGTACCACACTGGCCCTAGAAGGGACTGAAAATTTACTGAAATAGGGTTAAGGCCCTGCATCTGTCCACTGCCCCTACAGATTTTCTTATTTTAATTCAGGCTCCACTGTGTTTTCCCTCAGTTTGTCCAACATTACTTTAAATTTTTATCAGAACAAAACATCCTAAGTTATAGACCATCTCTATCTCCTTACTGAAATGGAATCTGGGAACTTTTCAGTGTGTGTATTCTCCTTCAATCTGAGAACCAGAATAACTATCCACAGGTGAAGGGTGGTATTAGAAGACAGGAATACAAAGTGTCTAAAAAATTCATAATGTTTTGTCCTTATTTGTGTGCCCCCTTTCATGAGGGTAAAGTGAAAATGCCAAGAAAAAGTCAGCACTTGGCATAACCACCAAAAATCTCTTCTACCTTCAGAGTCTTGGGTCCAAGACTTACTTCTGGTCAATGAGAAGGTGCCTGGAGGAATATTTTACATTCCTTCGTAGCTCATAGCTCAAACCTGTGGCTCCTTACTCTGAGGCTACCCCAGACAGAGCACACAAGCTTCTGGGACTAATGACATTCCATGATGGTTGATTCTGTTCCCTTGAATACTGAAGATGTTGCCCAAACACAGAGAATGATTCATATCTAGATCCGTGTTAGGGGAAAGGGGGAAAACAGGATTACTTTTATTCAGACTCCTATTATTATAATCTTCCAATATTGGCTGATGTTCAGCACCAAACTTGTTCAGTGAGTCCTCAGAGGAACTGTCTGGCTAAAAATAACAAAGCTGTATGTATAGTAATTCCTTTGCAAAGGGATCTGGGCACAGATTTCACAAATTCAAATCCTAGCCCTTTGGGGCTTTCTTTGCTCAGTAGCATTTGGACCATGGAGGTGTGGCCTTGCTGAAGAAAGTGTATCATGGGAAGGATGTCAGCTTTGAAGTTTCAAAAGTCTAACCAGTCCCAGTGTCTCTGCTTGCTACCTGAAGATCAAGATGGAGAACTCTCAGCTACTTCTCCAGCACCATGGCTACCTGTGTGCTGCTGTGCTTTTCTCTAAGGTGTTAATGGATTAAACATCTGGAACTATAAGCCAGCTCCAGTTGCATGTTTTCCTTTATAAGAGTTGTTGAGATCATGTCTCTTCACAGCAATAGAAAGTGACTAAGACACTTTCTATTACTTAACTTTTCTGTGCCTAATGTTCCTAACCAACAAAATAGAATCCGTATGGCCACCCTGATTCTCAAAGTTGATGGTGGTTTCTTCAAAAACACATAAAGCCAAAACTGTCCAAAGAAGTTGTGTTAGACTTTTCATTGTCATGATAAAGCACTTGACATAAATAACTCAAAATGAACGAAGATTTATTTTGGCTTATGGTTTCAGAGGATTCAGTCCATTGATCCTGTGATGGTTTGAATATGCTTGGCCCAGGGAGTGGTGCTATTTAGGTGGTATGGCCCTGTTGGAGTAAGTGTGGTCTTGTTGGAGAAAGTATGTCACTGTGGGAATGTGCTTTGAGACCTTCCTCCTAGCTTCCTGGAAGTCGGTCTTCTAGCTGCCTTCAGAACTCTCAGCTCCTCCAGCGCCATGCTTTCCTGGACACTGCCATGCTTCCCACCATAATGATAATAGACTAAAGCTCTGATTTAGCTGCAATTAAATGTTGTCCTTTATAAAAGTTGCCATAGTCATGGTGTCTCTTCACAGCCATAAAACTCAAATTAAGATCAATAGATAAAAATGACATGAAACATCACAACAGAAGGGTGTAATAGAGCCAATTTGTTCAAGTCGTGATACCCAAGAAGCAGAGACAGAGCAGAAGCATCCAAAGCAAGATAGAGTTTCTACTGACCTACGTCCTCCTATATAGCCCTACCTCTGAGGTTTCCAATCACTCCCAAAATGGTGCTACCAGCTGCTAACCACATTTTCAACATAGGAGCCCATATGTACGGGTCATTTCATATCCAAATGATAACTGGAGGTCAACACTCATTTTTGTGTCCCAGAATCCAGGTCCCCAGCTCCAGTAGGCTGAAGTGGGGTCATGAGGCTATCCTACATGCTCATAGAGCCAGCTGATCTATACAAGGCACTCATCTTATCAGGCAAAGAACAGGAAGCAATGTAATTCTACTGGTGTCTTCCCCCAAAGAACTTCAGAAAATTCTCAAGGAACAGGAGTTCTCTAACACACAGGTGAGGACAGGGGTTGATAGTGTCTGAGTTCTCCTTGGTTATGGGACCTTATTTTTACCCATGGGTTAGTGAGGAGTGGGAGAACATGAGCCACTTGTATTTCAGCTGTCAAAATGGTCCCAAGTACTTGGGTATATGATAGCCTAGCTCTCACGAAATGTTTCTAAATTTAGCTGTTAGGGTGGGTGGACAAGGGGCTAAGCTCTGACAGAGTGTGATTGACCTTCATCAGTTCCATTTATCTCTAGAGAAGAAAAAAAGCAAAAGGAAGATGAGTGGCTGGGGGAGAGAACTGAAGAACTGCCTTTGCTGTCCATTATTGTGGCCATAAGAAAATGAGTTTCATTTTGTAGGCAATTTCCATCCTGTATGCATTTTACAGGCATGAGTTGTGACTTCTCACTCATACATGTCTTCTTCAGTAGATTTCTGCTTGTTTTTCTGAGATGAAAGCAACCCTGGGATGAACATGAATATCTGCACCCACTTGGGTCTCCACTGACTGAGCCAGATGTGAGCCAGTGGGCAAAGAAAGGGAGGGTGAAAGCTGGGTCCCCTGGGGCAGCTTCTTCCCCTGCCTGCAGTTTGAATTGCTCAACTTACTATGCCCTTTGCACCTTGAGGTAAGAGCAATTGTAATGGAGGCAGCCCTAGAGCCAGATTCTCTCTACAGTGCTGGGGGCAGGGAGCTGCCAATGTGTCTGCCAGCCTTTGCTTTCCCTGAGAATAATTTCCCTCTTCCTTGAATTAGAGCCAATGTGAAGGGTAATGGAGCAGCAGACTCGGAGAGGCTTTGGGTTCTGCCCTTGGTGTTTCCTCCACCACAGTAGATCATTCATTAGCCAACCAATCTCCTTGACGATTGTACAAGGTGACCCAGCTGCCTGACCCCTTCTTCCATCGTGCCTCGAAACTCTCACCAATCTAGCATTATCAAATGTTTCCAATTTCATCACTCCTTCTATTTCTAAAATATCTTTGAATACTACCCTGATTATTATTGAACAAACGAATTGGTCCTACTTATATCAATTTTCCTGTTTCTTATCTTCAAGCTATTTTACCTGTCTCTTTTTAAATGTGGTCTTGCTTGTTTCTCTCCTACCTTAATTCGGGTAGAATTTTAATATGAGAAAAGGTCTTAACTGTCACCCAAACAGTGGCCAACACTTTATTTTGGAAAGAACTCAAGAGTTTAAAAGATAGCTCAGAAGGCAAGAACTTGTATCCCAAGCCTGAGTCTGATTCTCATCACCTACATGGTAGAAAAAGAGAACTGACTCCCAGAAATGATCTTTTTGCCTCTACGTACACATTGTGCACCCCCTTTCCCTGTCACACACAAACAAGCACACAAAATAAATGAAGGTTAAAAGTATTAAAGAACTCAATAAATCAAATTCTAACGGCTATAATTAATGCATTTTTCACAAATAACCTTTATTTCTATGATTACAAATGTAATACATGCTTACTGTGGTGAATCTGGAAAGTACAGAGAACAGTAAAAAGAAAATAAAAAAAATACCCATAACGCACCACCTGAAGGCAAACACTTCTCATATTATGTTCTAACTACCTACACCTGTTTAGACACCAAGGCCCTTATGAAGAGTGTTGACCATGAAGCACAACAGCCAAGGGGAGCAAGGGTAATTAACAACTGAGGGGATCACCCAGAGGTCATAGCTAGAGATTCCACACTGAAGAACAAGGGCCATAAGCAACAGATCAAGAGATCAGAAGCTAACAACACAAGAACAAGTTCAGTTACTATAACACTGTAGTGAGATGGTGGTTGTCAAAGGTTTAGCCCAGTACCTGTCACATGGCACGTTACCAACAATCACATGGCAAGTACCAACAACACCACATTGGTAGTCATTACTATCACTACTATTACTACCATGGGTCAAAACAAATGGTTTAGGATGGAGACTATACACAGGGCAAAGGCCCTGGAGACCCATTTAGATACTATGAATTGGGACACATAAGGGCAAGTCTACTACTGGTTGGAAAGGATGGTATAGGAGTGGCTATCTCTCTCTTTCTTGGCTCCCCTGCCAGGTGGAATAGAACCAGGGTCTCCTCAAGTTTGCCTGATGACATATGGCAAGACACTCTAAGGTGTTTTGAGGTAGGACATGATTTCTCCTGCCTAGACTTCTCCCTGGACCAAGAATTGGAACTGGTCTTAATGGCAATAATGGGAGTTCAGAACCTCATACACCATACACTCATATAGTCCACAGTGATTGTCAGGGCAGGTCACAGGCATGTAGGTGAAAGAAAATGTCAAGGCAACCAAAAGGGAGATAAAGTGGGATGTGCCTGGAGGGGAAGGCTGGAGGGTAAAGGCAACAAGTTTTATGATGTAGTTGAATGGAATGGGTCCAGGAACCAGTCCTCAAGTTAGCAGCCATGTCAGAAATCACACAAGATTCCAAGGAGTACTACTTGTTGGTAGGGGCCTTCGGGAGGCCTGCACTCTGCCGAAGGTGGTCATGAAGACTTTCCTGGGGGTCTCCATGTTCTTTCAAGTAGTAACAGCGTTTGGGAACATGCTGGTGCTGTAAGAAATGGGGGAAAAGGCATAAATAAGAACCACACTTCCTACAACCAATGGCATTGTGTCTTATTAAGTTCAGAAAGTGACCAAGTCAAAGAACTGAGTAATTTATCAGACATGTAAAAAGTGTGGCCAAGTGCTAAGTTAATGAAGTCTCCTAGTGACTCGCATCTATAACACATGGCTATAAGTAGGACTCAGTCCATAAAAGAAGACTCTCTCTCTCTTAGAACTGGATTTACAATAAAAAGAGTTGGGATTGAGTCTACTGTTTCCTTACGATCTGAAGCCTCTTCAGTAACCTGAACTAGACATTGTTTCTAAAAAATGGCTAGTAGAAGCAAAATAATTTCAAACCCATACTTATTGGTAGAATTCTACATTGGACTCTTATGGTCTAGGAACTCAGTACTTCCTTCTTGCCTCTTCCTTAACTCTACTTGAAAAACTATGCATGTTAATCCCCCATCACTACTTCCTTGTTTTTCTACTCATAAACCATGAGCATATGGCCCCCTGATTACCTCCTCAGTCTGCTGCTGAGAGCCCAGTTCATTGTCCATGGCCTCCTCACTATTACGCTTACAGGATGTTGGCACAACTTGGTTTGAGTCGCCTGAAGAATCCTTCTCTTCAGCCAGCTGGCACTCAGTATACAGAGACCTATCTATCAGCTCCTTTAGGCTGCCGGCCACCTTCAGGAAGATACGGCCCATTTTGGTGGTAACAGCTTCTGAGAGTCCTTCCAGAAACCTGGTCCTTAGAATGGCATCGGACCAAGACAAATGTCGGGCCAGCAGCAGGAAGTCAGTGGCATACTGCCTTACTGACTTTTTACCCTGCTTGGGATGGCAAAGAACAGCACTTAGGATGTCTATCTCAGACAGGGAGTCATATAAGCCCTGCGATCTTCTCAAGAAAGCTTTATTTTCACTGGAGATGGGATTTCCTACCTCCATCTGCAAGATGGACCACCTCTCTGCTGCCCCAAGATGAAGAGACACCAGAAATGCCATTTTCTCAGAATCATCTAAAAACCCCTTCATTTGCTTCTCCTCATCAATCTCCTCGTCTTCTTCCTCCATAGAGGATGAGCCCCGGGCTGCTTCTTGCTCTTCTAAGAGGTAACAGAGTGCTGGGGTCAACATACCAAAGGATGGCACTTCCTTTGGTGGTGGGGTCTTCATTTCAGGGGCTGTGCTGGGCATGCGTGGTGTGCTCTTTGATCCAGGGGCTGTGACTCTGGTGTGAGAGGTAGATGCCTCTCCCAAGTCTGTGGCTTTGACATTCAGAGTGGGTGTCATTCCAAAGGCTGTTTGTGGTGTGGACATTATTCCAGGTGCCAGGGACCTCATTAGTGGTGAGAACATATCTCCAGAGGCTGAAGTTGCCATGTGTGGCACGGGCATTCCTCCTGAGGCTGTAGCCCTCAGTAGTGGTGTAGACATAATTCCTGAACCCGAGACCCGCATAAGTGGTGTAGAGGCTGCTCCAGAGGCTGGGGCTCTCAGTGGGGGATTAGCTATTCCCCCAGAAGCTGCATTTATTGACTGTGGTAAGGATGTAGCTCTAGAGCTCATGACTTTGGTTTGTAGAGTTGACATTGTCCCAGAAGGCATGGTTTTCATTAGTGGCATAGCCATCTCTCCAGAAGTCATGGGGGACACCGAAGGCATGGGTGTGGTTCCAGGGGCTGAAGCCCTCATCAGTGGCTTGGACATCTCTCCTGGGGTCATAGCTGCCAATTGTGCAGGGCCTAGAACTCTCTCTAACTCTGCGGTCACAGCTCCATCAGAGGGTCTCCTAAGTAGTGTATTCAGGGTTGAAGAGGCTGGTGATCTGACTGGTGATGGAGAGATCCCTGCAGTGGCTGGAGCTCGAACTGGGCGTGGACACATGTCTCCACAAGCTGTGGCCATCATCTGTGGTCTGGACTTTGTTCTAGAAGCTGGTGTTTTCTTCAGCGGTACCGATATCACTCCTGAATCTGTGGGTCTCAGGAGAGTTGTCGACTCTGATGCAGGGACAGAAGTCTTCACAGGTGACATGGTCATCACTCCCGAGGCTGTGGCTGTCATGTGTGGAGCAGATATTGTTCCATAAACTGGAGTCCTCGGAGGTGGAGCTATCTCCCCAGAAGCTGGAGGTCTCATTAGTAACAGAGGCCGCTCTCCAGAGGATGGGGCTTTTGTGAGCAACATAGACATCTCTGTTGAGTCCGAGGCTCTCAATAGGGGTGTGGACATTGTTCCAGAGCCCTGGGATCTCATTTGCATCCCTCCCACGGCAATAGGCCTCATGAGTGGTGTAGACACCCCTCCAGAGTCTTGAATGTTCATTGGCTGACTAGGCATCTTCTCCGAGGCTGTGGCTCTCATTAGTGGTGTGGATGTTGCTCCAGGACCTGAGAGTCTTGTTTGAGGCATGGACATGCCTCCAGAGGTGGTGGCTGTCATCTGTGATGTAGACATTGCTCCAGAAGCTGTGGCTCTTGTTAGCAGTGTGGACATGCCTCCTGAGGCTGGATCTGTCATCTGTGGCATGGACAGGCTTCCAGAAGCTGTGTCTCTCATTAGTGATGCAGGCGTTGCTCCAAAAGCTGCAGTTGTCATTTGCTGCATGAACATTCCAGAAGCTTTGGATGTCATTAGCGGCTTGGACAATGCTCCAGAGCCTGGAGCTCTCATCTGTGGCACGGATATCACTCCTGAGGCTGTGTCTCTCATTAACAGTGTGGATGCTGATCCAGAGGTTTTGGCTGTCATTAGTGGGATAGACATCGCTCCAGAGGCTGTGGCTCTCATTTGTGGCGTAGATGTCAACCCTGAGGCCGTGGTTCTTATTTGGGTTGTAGATATTGGTCCAGAGACGGGAGCTCGAGTTTTCTGTGTGGACACTGACCCAGAGGTTGGGACTGTTGGTTGTGACACAGACATTATTTCAGCGGCTGTAGCTACAACTGGCTGCGTGGACATCATTCCAGAAGCTGAACATCTCATTTGCTGTGCAGAAACGGCTCCATTTGATGTGGTCTTCATAAATCCTATGGGTATCGTTCCAGGCATTGTTAAATTTGTAGATATAGTACCAGAGGCTGTGCTTGGCATTTGTTCTGTGAACATTGCTTCAGGGCTTGTGACAGCCATCAGTGGAGTGGACATTGATCCAGAAACTGGAACTGTCTTTTGTGATGTAGACATATTTCCAGAAGCAGGGACTCTCGTTAGCTGTATGGGTGTTGCCACGGTATCAGAAGCTCTCCCAGGTAGTGTGGACATCAATCCAGTGGCTGCAACTCTGATTGGTGGAGCAGTCAAGACCTCAGAGTTGATATTTTGTGTCGTATCTGGGGACATCATTCCAGAACCAGATGCTGACATCAGTTGACTGGGCATCACTGTAGAGGTGAGGGCTGTCATTAACAGTGGGGACATTGTCTCAGCATCTGGGACTGGCTTTGGTAAGGTGGCTATTTCTCCAGCATCTGGAATTGGCAGGAGTGGTGTAGGCATTGCTCCTGAGCCAGAAACTGGCATAGGCACTGAAGACATGACTCCAGAGTCCGAGCCTGACATGAGCACAGTGGGTAACCCTTCAGATTCTTGAGGATTTGTTGGCTGGGTTGATGTTTCTCCAGAAGCTAAGGCTGACATTATCAGAGAGGATATCGCTTCAGAGTCTGTGCCTGACATTAGCAGTGATGATATCTCTCCAGAAGCTAGAGCAGTCATTAGCACTTTGGACATTGCTTCTGTGTCCTCATCTGTAATTTGCAATGGGGACATGGCTTCTGAGCCTGGAGCTGTCATTGGTGGTGTGGATGTCACTCCGGGGTTCATATCTGGAATCAGGAGTGGGGATATCTCACCAGGATCTGATCCTAGCATTAATGATGCCTCAGAAGATGAAGTGCTCATTATAGGTGCAGATATCACTCCGGAGGATGGAATTGGCATTGCCAATGGTGATATCTCTGCAGAATCTGGGGCTGCCATTAGTGATGACATCGTCCCAAAGTCAGGAATTGACATCATCCCCGGGGACATTAACCCATAGTCTGAAGAAGACAACAGTGGGGACAGTGTTCCCGAATCTGAGGCTGCCATTAGCAGTGGGGACAGTGTCCCAGAGTCTGAGACTGGCATTAGAAGTGGGGACAGTGTTCCCGAATCTGAGGCTGCCATTAGCAGTGGGGACAACGTCCCAGAGTCTGAGGCTGACATCAGTGGTGGGGACAATGTCCCAGAATGTGGTGTTCCCATGAGAGTTGTGGACAGACTGTCAAAGGCTGGCGGTGTCATCAGCTGTGAAGATGTCCCTTCAGGATCTGAGGCTGAAGTTGAAACAACAGGCAATTGCAGCTGTGAATGCAGGAGTTGAACCTCCGCTCTTGTCTCTGTCATTGCTCTAGAGAAAGTTGCCCCTCTGTTTTGAGGGTCGCCATTTTCCTCCTTCATCATATTGTTGAACCGTAGTGAGTGTAATGGTATTGACATATCTGCCATGGCCACAAGGCAGGGTTTGTGGACTCTACTGTGTTGACATTAGACGCTGATGAAACCCACAAATCAATGAAATCTGTAAACAAGAGAAAAGTTTAGAGGTCAAAAGCCAAGCTCAGAAATATATTCCAATGATTCATAGAGGCCTGCTTTTATGAGTTGTCATACATATGGCTTTGAAGGTGATCTATCAGTTTGAAGAAACTATATAGCAACAAATATTCCCAAAGCTGAAGCAACTATCCATCCAACCTCTGTCCTTTTTCAAACCAGCCTATACCCAGTTACACAGCACATCTTTCATGTTTATAAATGCCAGTAGCAGGCTCCAGAGCCAGGGAAGCCCTGTCTCAAATGGGTCAGCAGCACCACCTTCTGGCCAATTCCAAGAAGTTCAGGTTCTTTGCCTATGTTCTTCAAAGTCAAGTCAACCTAGGTACTGGTAGGCAGGAATGAAAGAGCCATGATTATTAGTTCCTGGGTCATTGAATCCTACCAGTCAGTGGTTTATCCCAGATTTCACTAGCATGATACCCTCTAATGTCTTTCTCATGAAACATAACACATTTATCTTATCAATGACTAAGAATAGCCTTCCATAAAGCAAAGCCTTGCCTAATATTATCATCATCATCATCATTAACAGCCACCGCTACAATCCTATTTATTGCTTACATAGTAGGTGTGTAGATGACAGAGAACTTTAGCTGTACTGAATTTTCTTTTGTTTTGTTTTGTTTTCTCCAGACAGAGTTTCTCTGTGTAGCCTTGGCTATCCTGGAACTCACTTTGTAGACCAGGCTGGCCTCGAACTCAGAAATCCACCTGCCGCTACCTCCCAAGTGCTGGGATTAAAGGCGTGTGCCACCACCGCCGCCCGGCAACTGTACCGAATTTTAAACAGCTTGTGATGTGCATGATAGTGCAAGCCTAGTTCTATTTGAACCTTAAGTAGTAGTATTATGCCCATTGTGCCGGTTTTCTAAGATTAACAAGAGTTGCGGCTAAAATCGGAACACTGCGATGGTAGTACTGTCTCTTTTGCCTCTTCACCCTTTCCTTGGAGTTACTTGGTCTTTTGGTATCCCCGACGTAGCATGTAGTTGTTTGTCTGACATCCTAGCCTAGAGATCACTGGCAGCTTATTCTCCGGTATGCAGAACTTTCAAGTTGCCCTGGTGACCTGAGAGGGGACTGGCCACTCTCATAGCCTCACCTCTCTGACCTGTTTCCAAAAGCAGCCACAAAAGGGGTGCCCTGGCACACAAGTTGGAGACCTATGCAGACACATCGCGTAAGATTAATGTGTCCCTGTCGCCTGATCATAGCCCTAAAAAAGAAGACTGGCTACTATGGGGCAATGTCAAAGAAAGCATCGACTTCGTGGCTTTGCGGCTCCATAGCAATTGGCACACTGAGAGCGGAATTAGCAAGCGCGAGCACTGCTTTCCTCACTGGTAGTTCTGCTAGGCCCTTTACCTGCTTTGTAACATCTGATGGACACAGTAAGCCCTCAGATTCTCTGGGAGAGTAAAGACTCACAGAAACTTGATTGCTTGTGTGTGCTTTGAGAAATTCTCAGGCCCATCCAATTCTTCAGCCCCCCTACTCCTCACTAATAGGCCGTAATGAGTCCCTTCTTCCCAGCCTCAACCCCATTGACAGGAAACTCTAAGGTAGGGCGTCATAAAAGAAATACTAGAGTCCTGCTAACATTTAAGTTACCCTAATCATAATTCATGCCATGAGAAAGATGAGCCCCCCCAAAAAAAATCAATCCTGCAATTCCACCTTTCACCATCAATTAATCCCTGTCCACAGTACAATTTTCCACCAGTCACAACTCAGAAAGCTCTTACCTTACCAGTGACAGAAAAGAGTCATAGTGTCCTTTCCACTGTAGCTCTTTTGGTCTGACCAATTGACTCATGCCCTGTGCCAGTTCATTACAGCAAGGCCCAATACTAGCAGCTGTTCTCTGCAATCTCCCTTAGCTATCCCCTGCCACACCCCCCTCTTGCCCGCCAGCCAGCCTGCTGGCCCGCCCACCCGCCCCAATGCTCTTGACTTGCTAGTGCATGCTCTGGCTCTCAGGTCCCAGATTCCTGCCTCTATATAGGCTCTGACATTTGCCTCTGGCCGCCTTTGCCTTGTCAGCCCTCCAGAAGTTCTGCTTTAGCTCTTACCCTCTGCAGTCGCACCCCTTTGCCCCTTGCCTCCAATAATACCACCAACTCCACACCAGTATGCCCACCTCTGGCTACCCCCAGAGAGAAGAGACCATCACAACTAAAGAGATGAACCAGACAGTGTCCTCACTCTGGAAATGAAACGTGCATGTTCTCTGCAACCAGCCAGGCACGGCTACTCTGGATCCTAGACAAGGCAGCTGGCCAGACCAAGAAGTACTGGCTCAGTGTTAGAGGTAAGGACTGGGACTGAGGATCCAGAGAAATTAACATCCATGAAACTCAAGGAGGTTCACGGGTAATACAGGGTGGAAAGAGACTGGGTGGTGGGTGCTGGGAAGTAAATACCTTAATAGCCACCTATAGTCATGAGCACTTTTAAAAGCCATTATGCCCCAACGACAAAGATAGAGAGAAAGCTGGTGGCCAGTGTTCATTCTGCAAAGGTAGGATTCAACATGATAAGGCTTGATAGGTTTCAAACGGATAGCAAGAATGTTAGATTGAGCATACCCAGTGAAGATCCCTCTCATACAAACAAAGGTGAAGCCCGTATTCTAGGAGGGCACAAGGTTATAGTAGAAATGCAGAATAGTTACCAGAGTTCTCTCTCTTCCTCTCCCTCTCTCCCTCTCCTTCTCTCTCTCTCTCCCTCTTCCTCTCTTCCTCCCTCTGCCTCTGCCTCTGCTTCTGCCACTGCCTCTGTTTCTCTTCCCCTCCTCTCTCTTATTTTTTTTCAATACTGAGGATGCAACCTAGGGCCACATACATGTTACCCTACTACTGGGACACACACCCAGGCCCACGCCAGACTTTTAGACTGGCATCCCTTAAGTGTCCATTGACTCCAGGGTCAAAATCGGCCATTGCATTCTAGAGACTCTAAGCCTTCAGATTAGATTCAGGGAGCTTGGGTTTATGATCTAAGGATTTGTTGTCAGAGTCATTGAAATAAAATTATCAACCAACAGCAACTCATAATAAGCAGAAGAGAGTAAATGAGCCTGTGGACTAAGTACTAGATACACATCATACTATTCAGGCTTCCCAGCAAAATGCGGAGGGTGGGCACGGATGCCATTCTCATTTTACAAATAAGGAAACAAGCTTGTAAAAGTTCCTATGGCCGAGGTCACCAAACTAGTTTTCATAGGAAAACATGAGTTTGAGCCCTGATCAATTTGCTTCTGAAAGCCATAATTCGAAATACTCAAAATGCTGCACTCACTGCTGGCTCTCCATCCCACCAAGCAAGGAAACTTTCTTGCCACAAGTGGTTAAATTTTAGTGGCAGCCATGGTGACAGTAGTGGCAGTGCCTTGAATACTCTTCTCAGAAGTCAAAACTTGGGCTAAGGGCTTCAGAATTCTTATGTCATTTGCTCTATAGAATTACCCTTGGAGCTAGAGGTTTGGATCTCTGTTTGCTGGTAATGAAGTTGAGCTTCCACAGGTGTTATTATGGTTTAAATGTGAAATGTTCCCCCACATATTTGTGTGGTTGAATACATGATCACTGGCTGGTGAGACTGTTTAGGAAGATTATGAACATTTAGGACATGAAGCCTAGCTGGGGATATAGGACTCTCGTGATGGACTTTGGGGTTGAGCTCTGCTGTCTTTCTAGTCTTGCTCTCTATTTCCTGATTCTTCCAGATGTTAGGGACTTCCCACTCTGCATATTATGGGCTAGTCATGCCCAGCCACCATACCTTCCACATGCTGATATCTGGAACTGTGAGTAGTCTGCTTAAGTTGCTTCTATCAGAAATTTTGTCTGTAACCAAACTGGTAGCCAGACCCCCCCCCCAAAAAAAAAAGAAAAAGAAAAATGTGCACAGTCCCTTCAGACTAGAGTTCACTGCTCAAAACAAAGTTTCTAATCAGTCTCTCTGGATGAGAAAAAAAAAACAGGAAAGCAGTCATAGAAAACCCATTCTAAGGTTTGCAAGAAGGCTCAGCAGGTTACACAAACAAACACATATGACACAAGGCTGATGGCTGGAGTCCCCAGAACCCAAGGTAGAGCGAAAGAATCAACCTCAAAAGTTGTTCTCAGACTCCTATATGTGCTCCATGAAAACATACATTCCTGTATTTATACTACACATAAGGATGATGATGATGATGATGATGATAATAATAATGTTTGAAAGAAAAACTCGCTATTTTAACAATGCTTCATTAAAACCACTCTTAATATTACTACTGTACCTAATGATTAAAGTTAACAATTACTAAGTCAGGTACTGTACTAAACATTTTACTTATATGATTTCATCTAATAAAGCATCTTTATGAGGCAGGTGCTAACCAGCATTCCAAATGTCACCCAACTACACAGCTCAGCTGTCTTTGAGAACAAAAAGTTGGAAATAAACTCAATACCTGATGTTAGAGCACAATTGCTTAATGACTAAGTGAGCCAGGGTACAATTTAGCAGCCCCTAACACATCTATTAAGAATTAAAATCTAATGTAAGCTTAATTACAAGATCCTTTTACAATAAAATAAATGTGCCTGTTTCTGCACTGTGTGGGGTTGTACACATTTGTAATCCCAGAACTCAGAAGGCTGAATTGGGAGGATTGAAAATTGGAGGCTACCTCTAAAAATGAGGGTGTCTCAAAAGAGGAAAAACACAATGGTTTTAAATGTACATAGTTTAATAATACTTTATGAAATTATAATTATAGTTCCACCTTCCAAAAGTTAGTCTAGAAGAGCATATCTAAATATTAACAGACTCGAGTGGCAGAATTACACGGTATTTTTATTTTCATTTTCCTGTACCTACAGTTTCTCATTTATCTAAAGTCAGTCCATTATGTTTATTTGCAAGGAAAAGAAACAAAAATTACTTTCCATTTTTAAACATGACTGATTCCCTGTAGGTCTATGTCTAGCCCTTCCCAGTCCTCCCTCGGGATCCCCCCAAATTCCCCCACAAGCAACCTTTCTCCCCCATCAAGCTTACCAGTTGCACCACTTGGGCCTCCCTTCCGAGGTGACCTTCTAAAACCATATCTTGGGTGGCTTGCTATTATTCTGTTTCTCTTGGTTTATATTTTTTAAAAAAACACTTCTAATTTTTATCGGTGTTGTTTAATATGCAAGTAATCTAGGAATTTTTTCCTATGATTAAAAACTTGCTATCTCAGTCCAGATAAAAAAAGTCCTGAGACTACTCCACCCTGCTTCCCCGCAAGTCCCACTGCTCTGTCTGCTCAGAGTTGGGTGTGTCTCCTTCCAAACTTTCTCTACTTGCAATGGCATTCAGAGTTTATATCATGCAATTGCTAGCAAAAAAAAAAAAAGTCCAGTGTATGCAAAAAAGCTACAGCTAGAAAACCATTCTGGCCACTCCAGTCTCTCACGTTCTGGTCCACGGTGGCAATTTTCATCAGTTTGCCTCCAAGAAACCTAATGAGAGAGGGCTCTTGCATGCTTGGCCCATTGGGGGCATAGACTTCTGCTTTATTAAGAAGTCTCTAGGAGCACAGAAAAGGAGGAAAAGTCCAGAAATTGCTGCTTAACAGCTCTCAGCTCCCTCACGTCCCACCCTGTCTGCACTGATCAATACAGCTAGGAGATGTCGAGCTCCTGCCGCCTTGCAAAAGGTAATTGAGTTTGGGGGACTGCATGGCTAGCTGCTTGGGGAAATAAGAATAAACAAGAGACTGTTCAATATGTCAACAAATAGCTTCCCAGCTGTTGAAAATAAGCCTGCCTCTAGATTCCCAATATCTCCCCCAGCTCTACTAAACACATACCTGCGAACAGAGAAGCTTAAAGATCAACCTCTAGTTTGGGGTATTCCACCTTCCCCCATCATTCAGGAAAGAAGCACACACACACACACACACACACACACACACACACACACACACACACAATTTTGTTCTCCATCAGCTTTGACACTTGAAATTCCCACCCGGTTCTTTCTGAATGAAGTGGTCGAGAATGGCTAGCATTTCCAAAGTTTCTCCTATGCCAGACACTGGGCTAAACATTTTTACATACATTCCACTGTTTCCTTGCACAAAATGCGGATGAAGTGCAGGAGTTGCCCCCATTTTAGAAATCAGCTACAGAGCAGAAGTCGAGAGGAATGAAAATGCAGTAACTTACCTTGGCTCCTACAGCTGAGAGGGAGCGAAGCTGGGCTTGTCACTCGAGTCTGTCTGACTCAGCCAGGGCTCTTAGCTCACAGGAGAGTCACACACACTGTCTTCGAGTCTCTGAAGGGCTGTCATATGGAACAGAGGGTAGGTGTGTTCTGGGTAGCTCCAAAGAAAAGGATTTGACTGTTAGTTGGGAATTATGCTTTCATCGGATGTGCTGCAAATTCCCCCCAAACAACATGTACACGCATGTCCAACTCTATAGGGAAAAGAACATTATAAGAAGAGCAAAAAACGCAACTGCCTTACATTAGGTGCCGTCCTGAAGGATCTGTGGAATCAGAGAGAACAGGGGGGGATACGAGAGGACTGCAAATGGGCAGCGTCCCAATTTTCTTAAATAAGGAAACTACATACCGGTGTTCTGTAAACTCCAGAGCTGTAAGCTTGATGTCAATCCTTAGAGAGATTCTGCTGCAGATTATGAAGCAGGTAATTTATAAGCACTTACGATGTAAGTGCCATCAGGAGGTACCTAGAGGTACTCACAGGACTCTACAAATGAGACCAGGCTCCCAGACTATTTATAGCGATTGCAAAGCCCCAAAATTGGGGGACTGACATTGGGTTATTCTTATTTTCTTTTCTCCAAGGAAAGGCATTAAGAAACAAAACAACCCCAAATTATCATTTCCTAAAGAGAAAGGGTTTTCTTTCAGACACCACAAGAAAAGGAAATAATCTCAGAATAAAAGACAGTCCTTTCAGCACAATACATTTGTCTCCTTTTTACAAATCATTTACTACAGTCCTCAGGCTTTCTCCTAGCAGGCGGATGGGGGGAGGGGGAAGCAGGACACACTGCTGTAATATTCCTGGGGGATGGGAACTTATCCAAGGACCTGCTTTAGGGAGTCACTCAGTTAAAACATCGACGTATATAAGATCCAATACCTGTAAGACAGGAAGTCTTTCTGGCCAGGAGAGAAGAGAAGAATTTGACCTTAGCCTACGTAAGGACATAAGCATAGATAGAGAACGTATCCACAGGAACAAGTCACAGAAAGAAAAGTTGCCAAGTGGGAAGGAAAGCCCGGCTGAGGCGGAACTTGGCCAAGACATTTGACCTGTGCCACCCCTTGGACCATACAGCACTCTTGTACGACGAGTAAAGTGCCTGATGCCATTCAGATTTACACCACAAATTCGTTTCTGACCTGATGATCTCCAAGCAACCTTCAAACTATTACTTGTCTTCCCAGGGCTGACTTTCTAAAAGCAGAATACGAAACAGGCAAAATAGCGCTTTCCAGAGGCGGGGGTGGGGGGGTGGGGGAGAGGGTGGGGGGTGGGGGTGGGAGAGTGGGGGGGTGGGAAGGTGGGGGGTGGGGGGAGGGTGGGGGGGCTACTTCTAGAAAGGTTTCTCTAGCTGGACTCCTCTCCTGTTGCACGTTTTACATATGCTGTAAATAAAGGCACTGATGGGAATTCTTACACAGCTTTTCTAGAGTTGAGAAGCCTAGCAGAAAGGTTTACATTTGAAGTCCCATGGTTTACAATATGTCTGTCTGCATTTGGTCATTTTCTCTCGTGTTCTTTGTTGCCAGTTTACTAAGTTCCAGCAGTTTGTGCTTCTCACGTAAAAAGCCTTGCGGACCATATGCTCACTAGGAGCCCTCCTCTCCGAAGAACAGATCTCTTACTATACACAGTGCCTGAGCAACCAGCCCGTACCTGCCCTTCGCTTTTAAATGATCCATGTCACCGGACAGTCCCTTGATGAGCTGAGAGGAGAGACTGGTGTCTCCCTATTTGCAGACTCAGCCTCCTTTCTACATGCTCTTAAATTGCAATTTGACTCTGTCTGTTGACGTTGACCTTGTTTCTGAAGATGACCACCGCACAATACACGCTTGCTTGCTACCCCCTCCAAAAACGGCATTTCTCAAGACACATGACTGGTGGAGAGCCTGTGCATCAGTCTCCCCCTAGGAGGACTAGAAAAATGCACATTCATTCAATGGGGAGAGGGGATCTATTTTCAGAGTCAGACTTAGGAAATAAGAAGTGAGACCAAGAAATGTGCCGTTTAACCCATGATTCCCAAATCCCTTGAGCTTAAGAACCATTGCTCTGATTGTGTGTGTGTGTGTGTGTGTGTGTGTGTGTGTGTATGTGTGTGTGTGTGTGTTTTAACATGAAGTCTTGTTATGTAGCCCAGGCTGGCCTCAAACTCCTACTATGATGATCCCACTGCCTCGGTATTCTACATGCTGGGATTACACGTGTGAGGCACCATGGCCAGATGGGCCGTGTTCTCTGATTGTACCATCATACAAGCCTGAGCTGGAGCCCCAGTGCTTCTAGCCACTTCTCAATTATTCAGACTAATCCCGACCTAGCTCATACCTCTTTAAGAGCTTTAAAGAAAACAACATGTCTAGAGCATCTGGCACATGAGCTGAAGTGTAGTAACCTCCCTTCCTTGTGTCTTCACAAACTCTGCAGCCTGCCTTCTCTCGGCTCAGCCTCTGCTCTGTTGCCAAACTGCTCACTCTTCTGAGGTCTGGTATTCAAACTCTCCAAGAGAGAGATTCTCATTGGTCCAGGTTGGGCAAAGTTGTCATCACTGGCTCCATCCTAGGCTGCTTACCAGCCTGTTAGAATGTGTGCTCATGGATCAGGTGCCCATCCCCTGCTCAATCAGCTCGGGGGTGGGGGTGGGGGAGCAGGATCACGTGGTACCAAACATAGCCACCTATTCATAAGAAACTGCTGCTTTCCTCAGCTAGGGTCTGTGGATAGAAACTCCTTAGAAGGGGCCCGTGGGTGTGGCAGGAATTCTGAGGCTTAGCCTGTCCAGTACACCTAGGCTTCTCATTTATCCAGCCTGCCAAAGTAATGAGGCATTCAAGTTAACTGAAGTCTCTTTTTAATTCCAACTTTTCATCTCCACCAGGCCAGAAACAGCAGTTGAAAAAAAAAAAAACTAGAAAAAAAAAAAAAACTAGACCACAGCTAAGAAGGGGAAAAACTTAACCCTAAAAAGAGACCTGTTTCTAGAACACGTTTTTCAGTTTCCAAAGCACTTTCACACCCATTTCCTCTTTGCAGAGTTTACAGATTGGCAGCCACAGGCTAGATCCAGACTGCAGACAGATTTTATTTGACCCACACAATGTTTTTTAACATTTTTTAATTAGTTGCCAACACTTAAAAGTCAGGAGATTTCCCATAAAAGCCTGGATTTCTGGCTTCTCTGGGGAAAACAAAAAAACGATTTAGCTCCCCATTCCATCAGAACAAGCGTCAGCTGGGACCGAGAAGGCTGTTGCTGGGGTGAGGGGTGAGGGGTGAGGGGTGAGCTCACCGCATCCTCCCGGCCACCTTGCCTTTCTCATGCTGACCTACTTGGCCCCTGGAAGGCTTTTTTTTTCCGTTACATAACTTGGGAGAGTTTATTCTGTCCTTCTAGCACATGGGTCCCAGGGCCCAGACTGGAGCTGTCGGGCTTCAGAGCGGGCATCTTTATCCACTGAGCCACATCACTGCCCCCCCTCTTGCGGGTTTCTGAAGCCCCATTTGAGTCCCTTGGATTAAATGGATAAAATAATAAAGACCACAGGTTCTGAATCCCACCCGGGTTGAAATCTCCACTTTGTGCTTTACTTGGGACTCTAGGCAAGTTTCCCAAACTCCTTGGACTTTGTTTTCTCCTCATCTATAAAATGGGGGTGATAATATCACCCAACTCAGACATATTGGGCCAACTACATGAGTAAATGGCATATTTAAACATACTTACAACCCAGGCTGATTAGCTGGAACATTAGGAGTATTAAATATCATATATATAAATATATATGATAGAATATATATATATATATATATATATATATATATATATATATATAATAGAAATCCCCAGCCCCTGAGTCAGAGTCTGACTAAGCTGTACAGGCTAGCCTAGAACTTGAGACCCCCCCTACCCTAGCCTGCAGAGTTCCTATAGACAGGTCTGCTCCGTCAGGTCCAGCTTTTTACTCATTTCTGGCCTACAATTTCCTTATGTGCCTCTCTGACATCTGAAAAGTTTCTGAAAGCTAACATTTTTGTGGCAAGCTCATTTGGTAGCAAAATTGGTCCTGGGCTGACTGATACTGAGCTATTTATCCCATTTTGAAATATTGATGTGTTTTCACAAAGTACTCTCCCCGATTCCATTAGCGGGTCTTGGTTAGTATATATTTTATGCACCAAATTGCTTTACAAAAGCCCCCCCCCTACAAATTTGGAAGTACAAAACATTTATTCTGACTAGTTTGTATACCTGCTTAGCAGATGGGAAAACCAAGCGAACTCCAGAATAGCAAGAACCCTTCCCAAAGCTGCATGACTTAAAAGCAGAAGCAATGTGGAGCACTAAACATGAAGTCCTTTCTGGTACTCTAGTACATCCAGATGTTTCACTAGGCATATTAATATAGGTAGCAGCTACCACACAGTGATCTCCTGAAGGACTAAAAACTATCCTCACTTACTCTACTCTTAGTAGCATTCCTTCGCCTCTCTATGTTAATTTTTTCTATATACCATTAGGATAAAGTTAGGACATGGATTATTGTCTTCTCTTTGACAGAAGAGGAAACTGAGGCCCAGAGAAGAGAAGCAATTTACTGAAATTCACACACCAAAAAAAAAAAAAAAAAAGCAGAACTGAAACTCAAAATCCAATTCTGTGCTTTTCCTTCTTAAAGCCCAGGGCCAGTCCAACAATGCCACACACTGACCTCTTAGCATACTGACCCTCACACTCCGCAGACAGTCCTAAAGTTTGCAACATACCTGATGAAAGGAGAATTTCCCAAGATCTCAGCAAATATAAAAATGAGACAGCATGTCTGGGTGGACCTCATCCTTCCCTGTTCCATAAGCAGCAATGTGCAGACACCATCCAGTCAGAAGCCAGGGAGGGGAGATTTCTCAAATCCCAAGAAAAATCACAGAGACCCTACTGTTTGCTCTTCTCTGTTGATTTTTAAGAAGCTGACATTTACTTATGCCAAAGGCCAAAAGAAATGAAAAATCTACTGGAGAGGGAATTTCATCAGTCATGAAGCAATATGTTAAAGAAACCTTTGCACAGTATCAGTTCCCTTGTTTGAAATGCAGAAAGCAGAGCACAGCTATTTCATATTGTTAGAGCATCAGAGACTAGGACATGAGAACAGCACGTCCAGGACCTCTTTGTAGCCCCCTGCCCTAGCACAGGGGAAGTTGGTGACTGCAACTCTAACTTGACAAGTTGGAAAGAAGAAGGCAGGGCCGTAACCCGGGCGACCTCCTCGTGTCCCTCCTAAGCTCATGGCTTGAGTTCCTGCTACCAACAAGTCCTTACTTTGATCACACACCCACAGCGACCCAGATCTTTGAATTCAGCAATTCTTTCTCAGGTTTCAGCGAGGCATTGGAAGCCTGTGCTATTTTGGGACACTTTCTCTGCTGTGGATGCCACTTTCGGAATACGCCAGGAACATGCTAAGGACCTGGAGCTCTCTATCCTGGACCTGTTTGGGGGTTTGCTTTCTCTCTCTCTCTCTGTCTCTCTCTCTCTCCTCCCTCCCCCCCACCCCCGATCATTTGGACGACAATCACGCCTGCCAACCTAATCCCAGAGGCCTGACTACCTTGCCCAGCCACAGGCTCCAAGAAGCAATGTGCCTGCCAGCACCCTCACGGGAAGGGATATGAAAGGCACCAAGCAGCCTGACAGGATGCTCTAAGTTTGGATACCGGCTGAGAAGACAAGGAGGAGGGGTGCGGGGGTAGGGGAGATGAGGGGTATTATCCCCCCCCCAAAAAAAAAACCATCATATTCCTACGATCGATCATCACTTCCCAATCTGATGCAACTGACTCGGCAGGCATTCAGGAGCCTGTGAGCTCCATTTTCCTCTTCTAAAATCTTCTGCACCTGTAAGTACCGGGGTTCATTGATGCTCATGCTGACTTCTGGGGAGGGGGAGAGGAGGGAAGAGTGTAGAGATGGTCATCATTATCTGATTCAGGTGTGGGCAAGTCCGAGGATTTGGAAGAATGTCTGCTGCCAGACGCCCCCCACCCCCCACCCCCCCACACACACCGAACTGCTTCTTAGCTTGAAAACTGAAAAATGCCTCTGTTCTTTCCAAAGCCTCCCTCTGGCATAACAGAAACCCCATCTATGCTTTGGGGTACTTTGTTCATCAGTACTGTTCACACCTGATTTTTTTTTCTCATGTTGGATTTAATGGCAAGAGTGTACCCTTGGCATTTGAATTTCTTAAATGCATCCACATCTACTATTGTGGGCACAGCCCCTGCTGGCTTCTCCATCTTTTATGCAGTAATTTGCTGAAACTGTGAAAGATGTTGTAAGCGGGAGGGTATAAATGAGAATCTAGAAACTCCTCCATGGTAAAAAGGGAAGAGCGATGTGGTTGATTCTCAACGCAGTTAGAAATGCTGCCACAATGGGCAGGCTTCCTGCTAGGCAGTGAGATGGTCCCTTTCAGTGCCTTCATATTTTAATGGAAAGAGAGGCCAAAATAGCTGCTAGCTCCCCAGGAAAGGAGCATTTCTGATGCTTTTACCACTTTACTGAGAGACTGGACATTGTTTCCAGGCATCTTAACAGTCCCTGAAGCAGCTCCAATGGCTGCCCAAAGGGGAGAGAGAAAGAGAGAGAGAGAGAGAGAGAGAGAGAGAGAGAGAGAGAGAGAAACAGAGACAGACAGTGACAGAGAGACAGAGTCTATGCCTTCTTTGGGGGCCTGCAAGAGTTTCCAGAAAATATCCCAAGATGGTAAAGCCAGGTCCTGCACACGCCCCTTCTCTCAACCCCAAGACCAAATCATCCACAAGGTACATAATTCGCGGGGAGGTGAGAGTGAAATCTGTCTTTGCTGGGAAGCCATTTGAAGTGCCTACCTATGTCCTAACGTCCATCTGGGCTTTTGTAATAATTTGCTCAGTCACGATTAAGAACTTTTTGACTTCCATACAGATGCAACACTGTCCTTAAGAAAAGAAAAGAAAAAAAGCATAAGATGTTGCTCGAATCAGGCTGGCTACTTCAGTGTCTGTGACTAGCCAAGCCAAAAGCTTCTTGAGTTCTACAGTCAGTGCTGGCTCTGCAGCGGGGTCAGCGATGTTGCTACCTGGACTGGGGAAATGCTAAAGAGACATGTACTTTGTGTATAGTAGAACCAGGTTTACAACTCAGTGCACAGAAAGAGGCTATCCTCCAAAGGAACTTGGTTTCACCTTGGCTGCTGCCTGTTGGTATGGTCTTTGGGATCTTATGAAGTCTTTCTTTATGAGTAAATGAGGCTTGAGTCCAGAAGTTCACTGTCAGGGAGGCTTTGTTGTAGAGCCTTGAGGTGTAGTGGTAGCCTGAATCTTATGTCTACCTTGTGGCATTCCAAGAGCATTAAGAATGTTCCCCCTGGCCTTCTAAATCCTCCCTATCCACTCCCAGGGACTTGGAAAGTCTTAAGTACATAATTCCTTTAACCCAGGGCTTTGGCATCAGTTAAAATGCCAACCTCCTGGGAGGGTCAGCCTGTTAAAGCTCATTTGGGTAAATCCCATTCTGACAGTAGATTTTGACAGAAGGTAGTAGAGCAAAAAGGAGCAAAGCTAAGATCACTGTAGATAAAAATGACCCTCAGATCAGAAAACAGGGGGGTGCAGAACCAGATTACAGTCAGAAGCACCAAGAAGCCTTCTTGGCACGAAGACAGAGCTCTCATCTTGTGAAAATGGGGTACAAGACAACCTATTGAAGCAAAGGCTTAAGTTGGGTGAATAGGAAGCTACTTGATGAAACTGGGGTCCAGAAAGACTCTCATCTATGGGAACGGATTAATAGATGGGAGGATTCTTGCAAGTTTATCTGCAGGGTGAGTTACCCAAGCCACTGGACCCGGGCCGCCAAAATTGTGGAGCTGCCTCAGTATAAGAAATGAAACAGAACTAGTACCCTGCCAGCCCTACACTCAGGAGGTCAAAAGAGAGGCACACACACGAGCTCTCACCGGTCCTCTACTCTGCAACCAGTATTAAGCATACTTTCAAGGAGTTTCATGATAAATGCAATGGCACGTACGCTTGCCAACAGCCATAAGGTACAGAGAGAGGTTACCTCAGCGCAGCCACAGATCAAATCTCCTTTCTAGGCCACGGCAAACAGAATAGGAGCACCTGAGTTCAAACCTTAGCCCTTGCGCTTCCCAGCTGGGTGGCCCCTGGGCAAGTCATGGACCCGATTTTAGTCTCATCTGCAAAGTGGACGCAGTCATGACAGGATATGTCAAAGTGTCATGAAAGCTAAATCCAGCAATGCCGGTGGAGCCCTGAACAGTTGTTAGCACGAAGGATGTGTTTAACAAAAGTCAGCGATGATGAACACCCCCTGCTTTCTGCTGTCTGCGTCATCATCCGAGAATGTCTCCCAGCAGCAGTCAAGGTGGTCTCCCCTTGGTTCACTTCTAACAGCACTGCGGGTTGCTGGCTCACCGTTTTCCTTCACTTAAAATGGTTCTTCCCCCCCCCACCTTCCTGCCAAAATCCCTAGAGTAAAGCAAGCCTTTCCTCCCACTGCCTCTGCACCCCCTCTGTCTCCCAGCTAACCAAACAGATGGAGCTGCTGCTAGGTTCACGAAGTCTTTCTCTTGGCTGACCAAATGAGTTTTCTTGTCCGTTCCCTAGTTCCCTAACATGAAATCGGTTCTGGACTAGTGGGTCCGGTAGAGTGCAGCTCTGGATGGCCTGAGAAGGGAAAAGGAGCCCCACATAAAACGGAGGCTGATTCTTTTCACTTGCTTCACTGTCACATCTAGACAATTCTCTCTAGCTGGGATTTCCCCCAGGCCCGTGACTGCCAGACAGCCGCGACCCCCTTCTCCCAACACCATCCTCCCTCCCTCAGAGGAGTCTCTCTTCTGCACCCCAGGGTGCCCGCAGCTTCCAGAGGCTTTCCTCAGCTTCCTCTCTCTCTGCAGGCTCCCCACCACCACCACCCCCTGTGTGCTTTCTTGTAAGGGGTGTGGTGGTAAAAGGGAGCTCCACTTGCTGCGCTGGCATGCCCTCCCTGTGTCTCTGCTCCACAAGGGAGGAGGAGAAACCCTCCCTAGGCCTGATTGGATCGATACTCTCCTCTCTCTCTCTCTCTCTCTCTCTCTCTCTCTCTCTCTCTCTCTCTCTCTCTCTCCCCACAGCTGGGGGTTGAACACAGAGTTATGAAGCAGCAAAGGGAAGTTAAGTGCTGGCTGGCTGTACCCTAGACACAGTCAGTCTCTCTTAAATCAGAAGACAGAGCTACATCTTCTCAAAAACGAAATGGCAGCGTTTCTTGAACTAATTCTGGGAGTTGGCGAAGCTTCATACTTTAGAAAACTATCTCCATAGAAATACAGTCCCTGGGTTTGGGCTTCACCCCTGGAATCTGCATGTTTCAGAGCTCTCCTTCAGATAATGAGAACAAAATCTCTGCCAAAAAAAAAAAAAGAATTTTTAAAATTAAAAACATAAATAGCAAAAAAAAAAAAAAAGAAAAGAAAGAAAACCCTCTAAAAGTATGTACACACACATGCACGTGTGCGCGCGTGCGCGCCCCCTCAGTCTTGCTGGGGCTGCCTCTCGGAGAGTAAAGTAATTCGTTTTCTCCTTGCCACCCTTGGCCCTCTTCTTGTTTTGAAAATAAACTTTTCAAAAGGAAAAAGAAACACACACACACACACACACACACACACACACACACACCCCTCTCCTTGGGCACCTTAAGAAACCCCTGTGCTCCATCTTGTGGAATGGCGGTGAGAGTGGAGGGGAAGACGAGAGTCTCGGGTCTCTGGTTCCTATCAGGAGCCCCAGCCTTCCACCCCGAGTCTCCAGAAGCCTGTGTCGATGCCTCCTGAGTGCTGGCCTTGTCTTGTCCAGGCAGCAGCTGCCAGGCTGCTTCCCCTAACCCTTCGGCAGTTTCAGAATCGGAGATGGAAGGCCTAAATCTGTGATGCCACCAGTCTGAGATGCGAAATGGATAGCAAGTCTTCATCAAGAGTTGTTTGGAACCCGTTGGAGCTGGAGAAGATCTCAGTGGTTCCTAAAGCGCTGTAGCCAAAGTGGCAGGGTTGGATTGAGTTAGCCTAGGCTTCGTAGGCTACAAGAGCCAAGATTCGTTCATTACTTCTGAAATGAAAATGATAACGCGGGGAATACCTGTCTCATCAGGCTTCATCACGTGGAATTATATATTACTTCATGTAATATGTTGAAAACTGTGCCTGGCCGACATTAAGCATTTAGCAAGTGAAGTCTATGGTTCCTCTTATAAACATATATTAATATATCATTTAGATAGTATGATTAATATATCTTTTTTTAGTTCTGACAATTGAACCTAGAGGTTTTATGCCTGCTAGACAAGCACCCCCCCCACCAGCTACATTCTCAACCCTTGTTTATTTGTTTATTTATTTTGGTAGATTATCAAATACAACGTTACTTGAGCTGTTTTTGAACAGTGTGAGTAACACACGCACACACACACACACACACACACACACACACACACACAAACTACATATTTAGCTAGCTAGCTACTATCCACAAGGAATAAATGAGTTGATATGTGTGAAAAAAATATTCAGTCCTATTAAAAAAAGTATGGCTCTAGGATATTTAAAATAAAATTCTGTAACTGTTCTAAGAACCCTATCAGAGAAAAATGTCATGTTGGGTAAATATTTTGGGAGGAGACATTGACCAAGGGTCATTCAAAGACCCAGAATGATGATGGTAGTTTGGGGTCACTTGCCCTAGAGAGTTTGACTCAGACTCTCATCCCTTACTTGTTGCATTAGGTTTATGGGATTATGGGATTTGGCTCTAGGACCTGCTGGGTCTAATTAAAGTTTTAGGACTCCACAGAGACCAGCTGAAGTTGCACAGTCTGGATCTAAAAATAAGATAAGATAAAATAAAATAAAATAAAATAAAATAAAATAAAATAAAATAAAATAAAATAAAATAAAATAAAATAAAATAAAATAAAATAAAATAAAGTCTCCATGATGTGCTCCCAGATTGAGCTTGCTAGCACGGAAGGTTCCAGCTACCATCATGTCGTTGTGGCCTTTCTCCTTTAGGCCCTAAATGCATTGAGGCTATTGATTTGGTGAAATCGCTGCAACATAGCACCTCAATCCCAGAAAAGACAAACAAGTCCCCTCGCTCCAGGCCAAGGTCCCCACCACCAAACTCCTTAGAGCAAGAGGCTCACCCGGCTGTGCTTCCAGGTCCAGGCCCTAGAAGTGTAAAGTAGGAGGACAGAAACTAAAACCAGGAGGTTCACCAGTACCATCTGGCCTCCAAGCCTTGCCTGGGCTGTAGGCCAAGATTCTCCTCTTACTGCTATACACAGCCACCTAGAAGCCCCACTCGCACCCACAAGCTCAGCACGTCCAAGCTGGCCTGTCATGTTTTACCACCACTCCCACCTCCATGTGTTCCTTGCCTTCACTGACAGTGTCACCACAGGCCCAAGCTGGAATGTCAGAATCATTGTCACATCCCCCCCCCCACAACCTCCCTTGACCCAACGACAGCCAGCGCCCCACCCCCACCCCGTGGTTTCCACATACTGACATGTAAGGAAGCCATTGACGTGAGACATTGTGAAGCCAACCCCTCCTCTCAGAGCTCACTGCCACTGTCCAGAGAAATTTCCTCTCTTGCCTGGACCAATCAGGTGGTCAGCCTTTCTCTCTAGCCTCGCCTTCACCTGGTGCTGTAAAACTGTCTTCCTCCTCAGAAGCCTTCTCTTCCACTGCTGCAAATCGTACTCCCGCTGAATGCCGCACTTTCACACAGACATAACCCCTCTGCCTGAGGTGCCCTTCCATTCCTCCCTTACTGTCCCCCCCCACCCCCCCAACCCCCCAACCCCCCGCAAAAATCTCCATCCCTCAGGTTCCAGCTGAACCTCCTTCATCTCTGAGTGAGTCTTCACTAACTTCCTCTGGTATGAGGTCAGTTACCATCAACCACTGCCCCACGAAGAAGCTATGTGTTTTTACGACAGCAGCCGCTAGTCCTAGTCTGTAAGGTTTTATGGGTGCCTCTGCACCCCGCGAGTCGAGTAGGTCCCCACAAGTCTAGCTAGGAATATGCTAGACGAGTGTGTGTATTCTCCGAACCTTGGGATTGTTTACAATAAAACACCGGTTTCCTTGTCTGCAATCTGACAATGCAATTGATGGTTGCTACCTCCTGGAAGGAGGAATTATTAAAAATGAGTGAAGTGGTGTAGATAATATTCGTGCAGATAAGACAAAGACAGAATACTCAGCGTCTATTCGGTGCTTTTGTAAGGATCAGAAAGTGTTCTAACCTTTTCATGTGGCTTTGAAAGTAGATGAAATCAAAGGGTTACCCCATGCTGTATGGTTATGTGTGTGTGTGTGTGTGTGTGTGTGTGTGTGTGTATGTGTGTACTATGAATATAGTGTAGGTGACATACATTCAAAACACCTACTCCACACTGTGCCTGCTATTTAGTGGGCTTTCTAGTCCTTCCTTTCTTTCCTTCATTATTCTATCCTTCATTGCTCTGACCTAGCCCTCCTCTCTCCAGGCTTCATTATCCTTGAGAAAGAACTGGTTAAAGCGAAAGAGAATCTATCCGTGGGGGTTACCTTTGGAGTTGGCATCTAAAGATTATCTCCTGATTTAAGTTACCATTTCTTCAAGGACAGAGGTAATACTGTACTACAGTTTGTGCCCCCCACACACACACACAAAGAACCAGCACTGTGGTGAGTGTGTGACATGCACCAAATAAATGGTTGCCTTTAGGATTCCTAGTTATCAGCACCATCAGCATTTCCAGTTGATGACTGAGGCAGATGCTAGATCGTAGCTAACAGGTTCTCATGAACAGACAGACAGCAACAGCGAGAGCCACCCAGGAAAAGCCCTTTTGGCTGCACTTTAATGGGGGGGGGGTGTGGTGTGCCGCCAGACCAGGAACCCATGAACTTCTACCCCCAAGAGATGTATCCTACCACCACCATCAGGGTAACCAAGATGCAAATCTCTCCACTTCCTTGGGCCTCCGTGTCCTCACCTGTATAATGCTGCCCCTCCGGGCTGTCTGGGAATGCATGCATGGCAGGGCAGCTGCAAAAGTTCGTTGCCAAAAGGCTGTGCAGAAGCGAAGTGTTGCTAATTTCAAGTGCTGAGGCTTCACTCACCAGGAAACACTCAGGAAGAGGGTGTGGGGGGAAGAGAGCTGGGACTTGTGTGTCCAGGACATATGGGGGCCTATATTTGTTGTCCTTCTGCTTAGCAGCATTAACGAATCAAGCTGGTGCAGCCTGTGGAACACTCTGTCCTTTGGGATCTTTGGGGACAGGAGGGGTTGCGGAGCAGCAGGGCTGCCGCCAGCGTGCAATCCAGTGAGAAATCGATAGCGATAGCGCTGAGGCGCCACGCACACAGGCTCGGAACGCAAGCATTCGCATTCGCACTCCTCACAGCCCCCAACGCTGCTGCTTGCTGCTTCGGGGGGGGGGGGGGAACAGCAGCTGGAGCTAATTACAGACAGACAAACTGCGCCTCCTCTGGCTCTTCTCTCAAAACTGTCAACCCTCCCTACCACCAACACTACCACCCCGACCCGCCTCTGGGAGTTGCTTGAGCTCTTGGGGGATAGGGGTGGGGGTGGGGGGGGGCGCGTGCTGGAGACACAACTAAGTGCCTAGAAAGAACATTGCACGGTGGTTGGGGGATGGGGAGCGTTCGGGGAGAAGTAGGAAGCCCGCCATGTGGCTCCCTGTCTTAGGGTGGGTAAAAAGGAGGGGATGGAGCAAGGAAGAGAGCTGGCTCCGATACAGATGCGGCTTTGTGTTAACAGATGTGCTCTCCTGGCGGGCAGGCAGGCAGGCGGGAGCCCAGGCACGTAGCTCCTCCCTTCTCCTTCATCTGGATCCACCCAGGGATCCCCTCTCAACCCTTCTCCCTCTTAAATCCCCAACTTCCTCTCCAATTCTATATCTGGCATAAAGCTTAATAAATGTTGAATGGATGGACGGATGAATGAACACATGTACCCTCACCAAATCCTTCCAGCTCCCAAGCTTTATTCCCACCCCTGCAGACCATAATAGCTGCACAGCCCTTTTTCTTCTGCCTTTCTTTCTCTAGTCCTCTCTCTGGGCACTTTCAGCTCCCACCTACATGCTCCCAAGTCCCGCATCTCTTTCAGACACACTCCCCCTCCAGCTGTTTTGAATGGCCCTGGTGCTCCTCAAACTCAAAATGGTCCTCATTTATGTCTCCATAATAATAACCTCGTCCGAGATGGATTTCTAATAGTGAGACATGGTCTGCCAAAGTGAACATTCACGGAGAGACCTGCTGCAGAGCTCCTAGAAGAGTAAATGCAAACTCCTGGGACCCGGGGCCTCTGCTCTCCCCCTTCTACCTCTCACTGCTGCCCCCCCCCCCACACACACAAGAATGGTCAAGTTGGAAACCAGCCACCAAACTGGACCTAACTGCCCAAACTGAATCTAAAACTAGAGCCAGGCAAATTGATTCTGGCGGGGGGGGGGGTTATGGTGGGGGTGGGGGTGGGGACTTCTTGAAAAGGAACTGACCTAAAGAAGTAGTGTTCCTTCTCCAAGAGTCCCCTTCCTAATCCACTGTCATTATTACCACCCCCACTGTCCTATGGCTACCACCCCTCAGCCAGCATGTCAGACTCTATCTCACTCCTGAGCCCCCCACCCCCCATTCCTCTACATCTTTGGAACCCTGTCTCCAAGCTCACTGCAATCCCCAGGCAAGTAAGTACTTAATCAAGCCTGGTGGGATATAGCACTTTCATTCATTGGAGGAGTGCTGCTTTCTGAGACCCCCACATTCAAATTCTTCCATGGTTTTGGCAAGGATAAGAGTAAAGAAGGGCCCTCTTTCCTCCAGACCACTCCCCCTAAATTTGAATAGCAGGTTTTTAAAAAATGGTGAATGAACACAGTGGTTTGGTTCGGTTTTCTGACAAGCTGGGGCTGAAGAAGCCAGAAGCCAAGTGTCTTAGTCAGGGTTTCTAGTGCTCAGATAAGAACACTGTAACCAAAAGCAGCGTGGGGAGGAAAGGGTTATTCCAGATTACAGCTCTCCAGCCACACTCTATTCCTGAAGGAAGTCAGAGTAGGAGCTGAAACAGAAGCCACAGAGGAATCCTGCTTCCATGCTTACTGGCTTGCACCCCATGGTTTCTTCAGTCCACTTTCCTATAGAACACAGGACCAGTAAGTAACCCCAGGACGGCACTCCCAACAGTGAGCTGGGCCCTACCCCATGAATTATCAATCAATAAGATGACCTGAAGGTTTCCCTACAAGCCAATCTGGTCAGGGAGTTTTCTAAATTGATGTTCCATCTTCCAAAATGACTAGTTTGTTTCAAGTTGACATATGAGCCAGCACACCACGTTCCTTCCTTCCTCTTTTGTGGGAACCCTAAGAATGTACGCATGAAAGCGGTCACTACACCATCCATGTAACAGTCACATCTAGACATTTTTCAATGCAAAGTGAAAGATTCATCAGTAATTTCAGTTTGGCATAAACACAGGATGCGATGTAACTTGTTCAAAGCCCACACATTTAACTTCAAAACATTCACTTAGCAAACCTGTACTGAGTCAAACAGAAACCAACATTCAGTGGTTCCTTCCTTCAACCTGTTCCTTTTCTTACTGGTAGGCAAACAACATTCAGACATTATTATTGGTGTTGTTAATAATGAAAGACCATGTCAAGTTCCATCCTGTGCCTGATATGACTTGTGTTGCACTGGAGTCCCTTTGACAGTACTGAACTTTATCATGCCCTTGCCCTGACACTGCCAATGTGCTCTCTTGCATGATTCTAGAGGTCCTGAGCTCTCACTGAACTTCCGTTCTCTGACTGTGTGACTTTGCCTAAGACGCTCAGTCCACCTGCATCTGGTGCACCTCCTCAGTAAATAGAAAATGATAGTAGCACCCACCCCACGGGATAAGAACTAGTAACAGGCTAGATGGTTATGTGCTGGCACAATGGCTCAGAGGGTAAGAAAGCACCTGCTGCCCAGGCTGATGACCAGAATTCAATTGTCATAGTAAAACAACCTTTATGGTAGAAGGCTAGAACTGCCACAAGTTGTCCTCGAATTTACACACACACACACACACACACACACACACACAGAGAGAGAGAGAGAGAGAGAGAGAGAGAGAGAGAGAGAGAGAGTTTTTATTAAGTCAGATAATTAATAAGAACCTCAGAATTACATCTGGCACATAATTCAAAAAAATGTTAGCAATTGAAGCTGGAAGCGTGAGTCATCAGTTAAGAACACATGCTGCTCTTACAAAGGACCCAGGTTTGGTTCTCAGCACCCACAGACCAGTTTACAACCTTCCAGAACTCCAGTTTCCAGGCCTGTGACACCCTTGTCTAGCTTCCACAGGCACCAGGCACCATGCGGTGCACTGACATGTCTATAGGCAAACACTCAAGCACATAAAATAAAAATTAATATATTTTGTTAGCAATTCTAATTTTCATGCTAGATTTACTGACCTTTGCTAGCACTGAAGGTTCTATTTTTTTTTCTCTCTCTTGGATACATTCTTTATTTACATTTCAAACATTAACCCCTTTCCCTTTCCCGGTTCCCCCCTCCCAGAAAACCCTTATCCCACCCTCCCTCCCCCTGCTTCTATGAGGATGTTCCTCCACCCAGCCCACTCCCACCTCCCCACCCTGGATTCCTCTATGCTAGAGCATCTATCAGGTTATATTTCTTATTGGGCCTCCAAGAAAAAACAGAGAAAGTGCCCTATTTACTTATCTGTTCAATCAACGAATATATGCTGAATGCCCAAAAGTTCCTGAGCTAAGCATTGGAGTTATATAAACAAAGAATATATGAACCCTGCCTTTTGGACTAAAGAATTCCTCCAAAGCAGTCCTGGATTAATAGTGCCCTGAAGCATCTAGATGAAGCAAACACAAATCCTCCCTGGAGAAACACACCCTCAAACCAGTTTTCGTAGGATTACCAAGGTAAAGTCTGGCTGAACACGAACTCATAATCAAAAATTACAAAACATACAATGAAGTCAGGGACAAGGAAAACAGAATTAGATCCTCAAAGACCTCACGTATTGCAATTATGGAAAAGTGAAGTATGTTTTATAGACATTAGAAAACAAAAGCCTTTGCAAACGTTAGCATAGAAGAAGATACTAGCACGAAACATAATTTTTCTCTAAGTATACTTTAATAAAGATGGGACTCAGAGAACTAACTCCTTCCACGTTACAGTTAACAATAATGAACTTTCAAATCAGGAGTGCAGTGCCTAGTGTATTTTTGCCAGGCTAAGTGATTAGAACTAGGGCATTTTCTCATCAAGTCATGAGCACAAAGCAGAGACGCAGACATAGTTTCAGGTCCCTGCCCTCAAGTAGCTGAAAATTCAGACCGCACATAAGAAACTATGTATTAACATCTGTCTGTGTGCTAGAAACTACAAAGCTCTTGAGTGGTTGGGAGTGAGAGCTGCACAGATCTTTGAAGTATGGGGTGAATCTGTGGCAAAGAGAACCTTTGCGTTCCCTGGTGAAAAGGAAGAAGCTAGGCTGAGCCCTAAGAGAGCTGTAATGCAAATGCGCTTACAAAAGCAGTGCAGGGAAGAATGGATGCATCTGGAGAGCACAAAGGACTTATGGACAGGCCTGGGCTATCACATAAGATACTGTAATCAAAAGGTTCCCCCACCCACTCTCCCCCCACCCCTCCCCCCACCTCCATCTAATATTCTGTCATCATCTTGAAATCATCAGCTCCTTTTGACCATGAAGTTCTCTTGCTCTCCCTTTACACCAGGTATCTTCTAGTAGCTTCAACCTCAATACCTTGAGACAGGCTTTCTCAGTGAACTAGAGGTGCACTATTTTGTCTAGGCTGCCTGGCCAGTGGCCTCCGGCGATCTTCCTACCTCCATCCCCACAATGTTTCGGTTACATTCATGCATAGCCGTGCCTGCATGTGGGTGCTTGGGATTTGAACTCTAGTCTTCACGTTTGCAAAGCAAGTGCTCCTGCATACTAAGGCATGTTGCCAATTGTCTTCTAGCCCGTTATAATTCTTTATATATAATATTACCCTGGCCCATAACAAATTGAGACTATCATAGTTTGTTTATGTATCTGCTTCCCTCATTGAATTGTGTGTGGCTTGAGGTGAGGGTTACATTTCTGAATCCAAGCGCTAGCACAATGCCTAATACATATCTGTTGCTTAGTAAACATCTAGAGAATGAATAATGAAGTTCACGAGCATCCTTATCTTCTTCCTTGTCTTCTGCCACTATGTCTGTCCAGGCTCCCGTTGTTTTATCACAATAGCCTCCTAAATAAGTTTCAACATTTCCTTCTTCAACCCATCTGAACATTTCCTTTCTCCAGTGATCTGGCATTCTAAAATGAGAGTCACTGTACCTTCTTCTGCTAAAACACTTTCTATGATGCCTCCTGGTCTACACAGCAAGTACCCCAGTAACATCCACGAGAATATGCCGTTTCCAGCCACACTCTCTACTTTATGCCGTGTAAGACTAGCCACATTCAAGAGCCCTGTGCATGCCTGTAACCCAAGCATTGGGGGAATGGATGCAGATAGACTGCAAGAGGCCACTGGTCAAGCAACCTAGCCAAAATAGCATGCCTCTAAATTCACTGGAAAACCCTGTCTCAAGGCAATAAGGTTGAAGGTGATAGAATAAGGCACCTAATGTCCTGCTCTGGCCTACACACACACACACACACACACACACACACACACACATCACAGGTCTCAAGAAAGGGTACCTAACCCAGACAGAATTTTAAAATTCAGAGAAGCACCATCTAGGCTGCTCCTTGAAGCTGGGATAGAATTCCACCTGATGAGCTAAGCTAAGAACACCCCCCCCCCAGGGAGAGATAACCAAATAACAAAACCTACTAAAAACCAACTGTGAACCGGATACTGTATCATAGGCTGAGGATCATAGACCTGATCCCAGCTCAAGCCAGTAAAGAAAGACAACAAACCAGAAGATAACAAGATGACATACCAAAGGCAACCGTATGAACACTGTAGGGATGTGGAGAAGAGAGATCTGACCCAGATTGGGGTGGTGGGTCAGGGAGATGTCTTCCACAAAGGAATCATTTTCTGAGCAATATGTACAAGTGGCTGAGAAAGGATCAGTTAGGTAAAGGGAGGCAGGGAAGTAAAGCCAGGCGTGGCATGCGATGTGTGCCTATATGCATGACTCTAAGGCAATTCTTAATGGTGCTGCATGATTAAATTCCAGAATGGCTGAGTAGAACATGGGAAGATTTGACCAGGGAAATGGGCCTTAAGAGGCAAGTTAAGGAGTTTGGACTTCATACTTACAGTAGCTCTCGGCTTTATTCCAAATTAGAATCACCTGAAAAGCTTTAAAATATTGATGGCTGGATCCTACACCAGGAACTCTGATTTAATTTGTCTGTGGGGAAGGCATTGAAATTTTTTAAAAAGCCTTTCCAGTTTGTTCTAGTGTGCAGTCACAGCTTCAGGGAGACAAGTTCTCAATTTGAGTACTTATGAAAACCACCTAGCGGGTGTGTTAAATCCAGGTTGGTGGGGGGGGTGGACACTCCCTATATCTGATTCAGTAACTCAGACAAGTTGTCATAATTGCTGGTGCTGTTGTTCCTAGGGCCTCACTCTGAGAGCCTCTAGTTTCAGATGTTGAATATCCATTTACAAGGATTAAGTAGAAATGATCTTATTTGAGTATTTGAAAGTTCACTTAGATTCCTTTGGAGAGAATGCATGGGGGGGGCGGAGAAAGTGAGAGGGCACATTAGATTCTGTGGCTGCCTTTATAATACCTGCACAGGATCAAGCCAGTCTATACTCCAACATAGACTGGGGAGGGGTGAAGACGGCCCCACTCCTGACAGTGGAGCTTTTGACAGGTTATGGCTTCTAGAGGGCAGGGTCTTGACTAGCGAGCTCTTCAAGGATGTGGAGCTTGGTCAGCTGTCTATGCTCCAGTGGATGGCCCCACAACCGTGCATATGGCATGCATATGGGCATCAGTAATTGAACTTGGCGGCTTATAGGACAAGGGCCCACAGTGGGAGGAGGAGGGAAGAGAAGAAGGAGAGGGAAAAGGAGGGAGAGAGGAAATGGGAAGGAGGATGTGGTGGGACTCTGGAAGGCGTTGAAGTGGGGGGTGGGAGGTTGATTTTCAAAAGTGAGAGGAAGGGAAGCGGTTACAAGAGTCGAGGCAAGAGATGATTAATAGGAAAAGGGCAAGCTCTGAACAACAACAACAACAGAAGTGGACCGGAGAAGGCGGGTCCCATTCAGTGGATGTAGAATTGACAGTGCACAGAGATCAGTTGAATATAGAGGTGAGATAAGAGCAACGGGGAAAGACAACCCTTGGCTTTCTTGCCTTAGATAACTGGTGATCCTGGTTGTACTAGGCAAGTTCATTCCTGTGATCAGAAGTTGAATGTGAGGACTGGCTCCGTGAGTGAAGACATCTGATGGATGTCAAGCCCGACAATCTGAGATTGACACACACCCCCAGGACCCACATCATGAAAGGAGAAAATTGAGTTCCTCAAGTTATCCTCTGACTTTGCCATGCATGCCATGTTATATGTGCATGCATGGCCGGGCGGTGGTGGCGCACGCCTGTAATCCCAGCACTCTGGGAGGCAGAGGCAGGCGGATTTCTGAGTTCGAGGCCAGCCTGGTCTACAGAGTGAGTTCCAGTACAGCCAGGGCTATACAGAGAAACCCTGTCTCGAAAAAATTTAAAAATAAAAAAAAAATATGTGCATGCATGTGTGCATAAGCACACACATAAATAAATAAATAAATAAATAAATAAATAAATAAATAAATATCTTTCAGAGTTTTGTTGTTGTTGCTGTTGTTGTTAAGTTAAATCTGTGCTGGAGCTATAGCTCAGTCCACAGAGTGCTTGCCCAGAATGCAGAGCACCCTGGGTTCGATTCCAAGCACTGTAGAAACTGGGCAAGGTGGAGCACGCCTATAATCCTGGCACTTAGGACGTGGAATTAGAAGAATCAGAAGTTCAACGTTATCTTCTACTACCCAGCAAGTTTGAGGCCAGCATGAGTTACATGAACTCTCGGTGAAAACAAAAGCAAGATAAAGGGGGGAAAGGAAAGGAAAGGAAGGAAAGGAAAGGAAAGGAAAGGAAAGGAAAGGAAAGGAAAGGAAAGGAAAGGAAAGGAAAGGAAAGGAAAGGAAAGGAAAGGAAAGGAAAGGAAAAAGGAAAGGAAAGGAAAGGAAAAAGGAAAGGAAAAAGGAAAGGAAAGGAAAGGAAAAAGGAAAGGAAAAAGGAAAGGAAAAAGGAAAGGAAAAAGGAAAGGAAAAAGGAAAGGAAAAAGGAAAGGAAAAAGGAAAGGAAAAAGGAAAGGAAAAAGGAAAGGAAAAAGGAAAGGAAAAAGGAAAGGAAAAAGGAAAGGAAAAAGGAAAGGAAAAAGGAAAGGAAAAAGGAAAGGAAAAAGGAAAGGAAAAAGGAAAGGAAAAAGGAAAGGAAAAAGGAAAGGAAAAAGGAAAGGAAAAAGGAAAGGAAAAAGGAAAGGAAAAAGGAAAGGAAAAAGGAAAGGAAAAAGGAAAGGAAAAAGGAAAGGAAAAAGGAAAGGAAAAAGGAAAGGAAAAAGGAAAGGAAAAAGGAAAGGAAAAAGGAAAGGAAAAAGGAAAGGAAAAAGGAAAGGAAAAAGGAAAGGAAAAAGGAAAGGAAAAAGGAAAGGAAAAAGGAAAGGAAAAAGGAAAGGAAAAAGGAAAGGAAAAAGGAAAGGAAAAAGGAAAGGAAAAAGGAAAGGAAAAAGGAAAGGAAAAAGGAAAGGAAAAAGGAAAGGAAAAAGGAAAGGAAAAAGGAAAGGAAAAAGGAAAGGAAAAAGGAAAGGAAAAAGGAAAGGAAAAAGGAAAGGAAAAAGGAAAGGAAAAAGGAAAGGAAAAAGGAAAGGAAGGAAAGGTACAGTTGGGTGAAGCAAGTACTGTCAGGTCTAAGGCAAGAGGATACTGAGATCCGGGCCAGCCCGGACTCTGTGCCTCAAAAGAAAAGTGTAATGTGTTAGCTAGCAGGCTTAAATGGGTGTAGAGGAGGAGAGCAGTTCTACCCAAATGGCCATAGCAAGAATCTCAGAGACTTCAACAGGCAACCTTCTCTCCTGTCCGTACCATGAGTTTCACTTCAACCATATTCAACTTGGGAGTCCCACCCGAATGCATGCCAAGTAGAGGGAAATGGCACTCTCCGTGACAGGAAGATCAGCCACCTGAGCCCTGGGGACAAAACATGCTTCTGTGCTATACCTCAAGGTATGCTTATGCAGTTATCCATCCATCCAGTCACCCCTTCCTAGCTTAACAAAGTTGTAGAGTGCTGTTGCCTAGAGAGGCGTTTTTATTTTTAAGTCAAGCGATCATTTTTTTTTTTAAGCTGGGTGTGCCTGACTCATGCCTTTAATCCCAGCACTCTGGAGACAGAAGTGGGTGGATCTTTGTGAATTTGAGGCCAGCCCGGGTCTGCAGAGTTCTAGGGCTGTCAAGTTCTAGTGAGTTCTAGGCCAACCAGAGCTAAAAGGTGAGACCCTGTCTACAAAAAAACAGGCCAATGGAAAGTTATGTTTCTCCTCCAGGCAAAGAATTTGAAACATGCCCTTATATAACTAATAAAACAAACACAGCTTAAAGGACAGTGTTCAAGGAATTCATTCTGCATGGATAAAAAAATGTACAAAAACTGAGCAATTTTCCAGTGTATTATCTCTGCGACTATTTCTATTTTATGGTTGTGAGCCTAGCCTTTAACGGCTGAGCCATCTCTCCAGCCCTCTGCGACTATTTCTAAGTCTCCTCCATGAAGTCGACTTCTAGGGACCAGCAAGACCAGCAGAAGTGATGGATGGGATAATTGTCCATTAGGGCAACAGATAACTTTCATATTGGGAAGAATTCAACAAGGTAGACACATGATCCATGGAAGAAAAGTTAGCTAATGTGATAGGAGTTGCAGGGCCGTTTGTTAGGGGCTATGCTGTGGTCAAATTGATGATTAATCATTTGAGTCTCTTCCTGGTGAGAGCACAACCCTATGCCACAGAGAGGAGAGAGAGAGAGGAAAAAAGGGGGGGTGTCTGAGACTTAAGTTACATAGCATCATTAAAACCTGCTATTCAAGAAACTCAAATTACTTCTGTCCATAAGTCATGCTACAGTAAAAAGTGGTTTTTGTGAGCTCCTTTATGGTGGATGCCATGTAGTCTCTCTCTCTCTCTCTCTCTCTCTCTCTCTCTCTCTCTCTCTCTCTCTGTGTGTGTGTGTGTGTGTGTGTGTGTGTGTGTGTGTGTATGTGTCTGTCTGTCTGTATCTCTTTGTATCTGTCTCTATGTGTATGTCTATCTCTGTGTCTCTTTGTCTCTGTCTCTCTCTGTCTCTCTCTGTCTCTCTCTGTCTCTCTCTGTCTCTGTCTCTCTCTCTCTCTCTCTCTCTCTCTCTGTGTGTGTGTGTGTGTGTGTGTGTGTGTGTGTGTGTGTGTGTTGATGCCTGGCTTAGGGGCTGACACAGAGCATTCGATAAATGTTTATTAAAGTGAAGTTAATTAATACATATGTCCTTTCGTCCATCTGCTTCTTTCGTCAACAGACATTCATTACATGTAGGAATTAACAGCTCTGGCCCTGGAAATCCAGGCTTTGGGCTTCAAATTACAACTCTAGCTAGCTGAACCCACCTGGAAACATAATGACTCTTTCTGAGTCCGATAGCTACTGCATGAAGTGCGGGAAAGTTGCGTATTGTTGAGTAAGGATTTGGTGAGTTAGTAGGTGTTCACTAAACGGCAGCTCGTCCTTGTGGGTATGAGATGCTAGGCCTCTCTCAAGTAACTGAGGCATTATAAGGGGCACCCAATGTCTTGAGAAATGGCAAGGCTGGTTTTCATCACCCTGCTTATGTATGTCCTCAGCAGCACCCCCTGCCCTAGGCCTGCCATTCTTGGGGACCCCCATGTAGCAGCCCAAGCTGGCTCTAGGTGGGCTTGCTTTCCAGAGAAGCCTGATTAATTGTGGAGCTGGTAGGCAGCGAAGGAAGGAAAGAGACAGAAAATGCAGGCAACCATTAATGTACAACCGCCACCGCACTTCATCATAGGCAACTAACGTGGGCACTTTCCTGGCCTTTTTCCTGCCAGTGGGATTTTATTGTGGTGGCTTGGCTAGTTGCCTTGTTCTGGGGGGGGGGAGGAGGGATTGTTGTTGTTTCTTTGATTTGTGTGGAGTTTTGTTTTGTTTTTGTTCTTCTGAGACAGTCTCACTACATAGTCCTGGCTGGGCCTGCAACATACCATGTAGAATAGGGCGTCCTCAGACTTGAAGGAATTTTTTTTTTTTGGCCTCTGCCTCCTGAGCGCCTCTTTCAACCCGTTTACAGTCCTTGTCTGCACATATCCGGATATGCACTCAACACCAAGGTCACGCTTGGCTTTTAGATGCAACACATTGCACTAAGTCCAAATTTGTGTTTCTAATGTCTGCCTTCCTTCAAGCTCTTATGACCCACCTAAGAGCCAGGGCTACAGCATGGCCAGCCGATGTGTGCTCAGCTTATGATTGGCAGAAGGTTCAGCTGTATTGGCCAGTAACCTGCCCAAGTTGCCAATGTTGCCCAGCTTACATGGCATAGGGCAAATAGTATGGACAAAAGAAAAATGGAATTCACACAGTGGGGATAGCAGAGGTGGTTCTGACTTTGACCTCTGTCATTAGAAGAAGGGCATGGAGTGGAAGCCAGACCCAGCAAACGAAATGATGGGTGAGATAAGGATGGAGACGAAAAAGAAATGGAAGAGAAGGAGATGATGAAGCGAAGGAGGAAGAGAAGAGGAGAGGAGGAGAGAAGGAGAAGAGAAAGAAGAGGAGAGGGAGGGGAGGGGGAGGAAGGCGGCAGGAGGAGAAAGGGAAAGAGGCAGAGGGGGGGAGATGGGGAAGAGAGGGAGAGCAGGAAAGGAAGGGGAAGGAGAGGGGGAGGAGAAGGGAGAGTCGAATGAGGGATAGCACCATAGGGAAACTCCCCCACAGATGAATGTTGTCCTCAAGGAATATTGGGTAGCTAAAATGCACTGTGTGGAGAAAATGTAGTATAATTGAGGCAGAAAAACCCGGGTTTGAATCTCAGCTCTCCATTTGTGAACTGTGTGACTGTGTATTACGCTTTCTGGGCCTCAGTGTTTTCGTTGTAAAATTAAGATAATGACAGTACCCATCTCACAACTCTGGTGAGGCTAGCATAAGATCCGATGTAGAAAGTGCACCATAGCACAGCACTCCATCTGTAATAAGGGACTCAGAAAATCTATTTGATGTGTTAATGCATGGGTATTTTCCGTAAAATGGCATGAAAGAAACGACAGACTGCCTTTAGTATCTGCATTAAATCTGGAAGAGGAATATGTAATTCCCAATAAAATTTGGTTCAGTAAACCAGGCATGGTGGCACACCTGTAATCACTAACCTGAGGAGGTAAAGGCGGAAGCTCGGGGTCATCCTCAGCTACATAATGAATTTAAAGTCGCTATGGGCTACATGGGACACTATATTTTAAAAAAAAAATGGGTCCAGGGGCAAACATAGTAGTACGTACCTATAATCCCTGCATTTGATGGAGAAAACAGAAGAATTATGAGCTCAAGATCAGCCTGACCCCATACGAAAGATGCTATTAACATTAATAACACCAAATATAAAGAGCTAGTTCCGCAGCTAAGCTCCCGCCTCTTAGCATCCGACATCTGACATTGAAAACAACAGAAATTTGGCTTGACAAGAGCCAAGCGTTCACAGTAAGTGCAGAGAAAGAGGCCTGCTTTGCCCGTGATAGCCGCACAGCTCACTGACCTGAGAGTCTCCCAGATTGTGAAGGAGCATTGAAAAGACAAGCACGGTGACTACGACGACGGAGAGAGTCCAGGGCGGCTCATTGTATCTGCTCCTTCCCTACCCTGAGACCCAAGCAAAGGCTCACACCAAATCCACAAGGAAAACAAAACAAAACAAAACAACAACAACAACAACAACAAAAAAAAAAAACAAGCCAATGTGCTTGATAACTGAGCCGGGTAGCAAACTAGGCTGATCCTGTGTCCTTTGCCTTGTGGCCTTCCCAAGGCCAGCAAAGCTCTCAGACTGACTGACTGAACCTGGCAGGGAATTCTGTTGTCACCATGTCACCACACATCTTCTGTCCTCTTTGACCATGTAGGGAACAAGATTTGGTGAGATTAGCTTAAAACCAAGGCCAAAAAAAAAAAAAAAAAAAAATCAATCTTTTCTTCTTTTCTGTGGTTTTTCCCCTACCCTATTCTTCTTTAGGCATGCACCTCTATAGCAGTCAAGATTCCTGCATCACCTCTCTCTCTCTCTCTCTCTCTCTCTCTCTCTCTCTCTCTCTCTCTCTCTGTGTGTGTGTGTGTGTGTGTGTGTGTGTGTGTGTGTGTGTGTGTGTGTATGTGTGTGGTCTGTGTCTATGTCTGTGTTTGTGTGTGTGTCTGTGTCTGTATTTTGGGACTGGCCATCTGCCAAGCTACTTAAGCAGCATTTTCAAAAGAGCAGGTGAGTTACCTTCTCTACTATCTGAACCCCCTGCAATTTAAAGCACTCAGAAACCCCCTAGAATATATAAATGTTTCTGGCTCTCCCCAATTAAAACCCATTTTTGGTAGCAAACGAGACTGTCCTTTTTAAAGGAAAACTACCCACGCATAGGAGCCACTGAGGAAAATTGAGAAGTGACCTGGAGGTTACATTTCTGACGACTAAACCCGTCTGTGCTCTTTGTAATCGATTGTTTGCTAAGTTGCATTGTAGTCATGGGTGTGAAACATATGGTTTTTGGGTTTTTTTTTTTCTTTAAAAAAAAAAAAAACAGAATATGGGCGATTTGTTCACAACTGGGAAAGGGAAAGTAAATATAGTTTTGCCTCCTAGTCGTATATTTGGCCCCGACATGCAAATTCCTGTCTGCAAACTTATTATGTGCCAGGATTTGATAGGTTAATGTCAGCAGCTGGCAGACGTCCATGTGTGGTTACAGTGAGTGCGTTACAGCGACAGGTAATGACAACAGAATGCCGCTAGAGAGGAACGCCCAGCTTGTCGGAGGGACAGATGACCCAGGTTGCCAATCAGCCATGTTAGCAGGCCCTGATCCAGGCCACTATTGGAAATACAGAGAACAGAGCCAGAAGCAGTCTGGACAGGGCAAAGGAGTTGACAGCTACCATTTACTGAGCACTTACTCCATGCCAGGCGCTATGCCAGGGCTGGCCGTGTTTTCTTCTGAGCTCCTAGCAGGAACCCCATTTTACAGAAAGGGAAACCCCAGCCAGAAAGAAAAGACGGATCCAAAGCAGAAACCAGGGACAAAACGAAGTCCAAACTACTTTGAAGGCAAAGTGGCTGGAGTCAACTGCCAACAAACATTCAGGAATCGGAGCTCCTTAGAGCTATGGCGACTGGGACTTGAAGATTTGCATCTGAGCCACTCCACCCTTAAGGCAAACTTGCCGTATGAAGCCAGCGCTGGCGTGTCATACCTCAAGGTGGCTGGCAAGGACACAGTGCTGGTTTGGCAAACACTGAGGTCAGAAGGGGAACGGACAGGTGCCTACCATAGATCCCTTTAAAGAGTGCCATAAAGGCCACATGCCCTAAAAAATTGCAGCTAGCACAGCAGCAGGAGAGGGAAACTGATGCGCTGTAATAAGAAAGATAGCATCCAAACCTGGGCTCTGCTTATGCGTCTAGAATGCAAACACATAATGTCCCTATTTAGTTGAATAATGTTGCACGGCTACTTGCTGATAAGCACAAATCTTCTCGACTGGCTCAAGTTTCACAGTCACTACAACGAAGGCCCAGGCTCTGCTGACACTAGCGTTCACGAGAAGGCACAGCTGAACCCTGTTGTATGACCTATCTGCCGAATCTTGTCTCACAAATATCATCAACACTGTCTGTTCTGGAGCCAGCACTGTCCTTGGCCCCAGTCAGCAGTTAAAGGACAAACAGCACTGGCTTCCAGCCTTCTGCCACTAGACAGTGCATGACTCCTTTGCACAGGAAAAGCAGAGGGAACCAAGTTGCATCCTGCTTGGGCTTTGGAGCTGTGAAGGGGATGTTGCAAAGATACCATGCAAGCAGCGCAGAGATGCATTCACGGTGGTGGCTAGACTATTGAGCAAAGTCTGGGGTGCTGGTGGAGGACCTCGGGTAATAATGGAGTCGCATTCCCAGCTGTGTTCAATGAACAGCATATCACGATTGCCTCTTCACAAAAATATCAGTGACATAATCCTAACGGGCTCGCAGCCCTCTCCGCTAGTGTAATGAAACAATGACCCAATTATTTCGGAGAGCCGAAGCAGCAGATACGACGAGGAAGACGACGACGACTGGGTGTGTCGTTCGGAGCCCTGTGTGTGATGGATGGGGCACAGGAGGGCAGCTAACTGTGGGCTGGGATTGGAAACCTGCCTCCCCGGCCAAAACTCCTGCCATTCATCTGGCCAGGGCGGGGGGGGGGGGAGGTGGGGGGGGGACCATTCAGTATGAAAGTTCCCACTTGTTCTCACGACGGAAGCACAGCACTGATTGAAGCAAATTTTGTTTAAAAAGCCAGCCAGCTTGTGGGTATTTGTTTATTTATACCTCCCCGTCTCTCTGCCTCCCCACACCCTGCGTCGTTCTGCAAAGGATTTGAGATAGGATTTGAACACTGAAAGTTTGTTTAAGTCCCAAACAGGTCCGGCCACTTTTTTAGACTGACGACAAAATGAAATCCTTTTGGATCAAGCGCTGTGCTCTGAAAACACAGGTTGGCCCCAGTCAGAACTGGTGCTCCTTGTACCCTGTGGTCAGAGAGACTCCGTCCCACCAGACCACTCTGGTCCCCGGTGCTACCCTGCACCAGTAGAAATAAACATAAGCCTATAATGCTGAAGCCCCAAAGAAAAGAAGGTAACAGCGATCCACTCACTCCCTTATGAGGTTTCATTCCATCCACAAATATTGACGGGACCTACTCTGGAACAAGTTCAGGGGAACTGGAAGAAATCTCACTCGCTGTACTCGAGAGGCTCCGAGTCTATGAAAAGGACAGTTTCGTTGTTGTTGTTGTTGTTGTTGTTGTTGTTGTTGTTGTTTCAAAACAAAACATTGCAGTCAAAGTCAAGGGAGCTTACTGGTATACTGCATACTCAGTGTATGCAGGGCCCTGGGTTCCACCCCCACCACAGAAAGGAACGTAGGCTCCTGCTCACGCGCTTGCTGGGGTGGTATGGGGAGGGGGGAGCATTTAATTCGCACACTGTCCTGACTGCCTCGAGTTCAACTTTTGGGTTTGCCTCTCCATCGCTACGTGGCCTTAGGCACTTTGCTTCTCCCCCTCAGAGCCTCAATTCCCTCATCTGTTAAATGGGGCTAATAATAGGACCTGACGTGGCTGGCTTGTTATGGGGATTAAATGAGATAATCGGTACAGAAACTGAGAACAGTCCCTGGCACACACTAAGCACCCAATAAAAACAAGTGAGCTTTTTATGCTTTTTATTCCTTTTGTTTAATTTCATAAGACTGTGTCTAGGGATGAGACTCTGGACTGGTTTCTAAAACAGAATTGTTTTCAACAAACTCCTCCCTGTCAGCCTTGCTTCTTCTTTTTTTTTCTTCTTTCATATGGAAAGACACAGATCTGCCATGATCTTTCCCTCAGCAACCATATGTCTGGCAAGAGTCTCAGGGAGAAAATATTTCCCAGATGGTTTTGTTTATGTCAGCCTACTATGTGCCAAACACCACGCTAGATGAGAGGGGGCACATTACTAAGCCATGGAGACAAGGCCCCTGGCCTCTTAGAAGTTTCATTCCAGATGGGGAAAACATACCATAAGCAGAAAATATAAACAGGCAAAATACCCAGAGAGATAATGATTAAGGATTATTAAGAAGGGACTGAGATAACTATTGTTAGCAAGGAAAAAAAAAAAAAAGAAGAAAAAGAAGAAAGCCTCTTCTTCAGAGTAACATTAAAAAGTTGAGACCCAAAGGTTAAGATGAAGCCTTCCAGGCGAGAAGCAAAAGCATCGGCGGCACATCCAGGCAGAAACAGTATGCACAAAGGCCCTGGGGCAGGAAAAGGCTTTGGGAGTGTTCCAGAAACCAAGTGGAAGACCAGTGTTGTGAGATATAGGTCCCTGTCCCGGAGGTAAAGCGAGCAAGAACATTGCATGCAATCTTGAAGCTGAGAAAGCCCGGAAAGATTAATGGACTTACCCACAATGCCTCGCACACAGTAGGCGCTCCATATGCTGCAGACTGCTCAGCCAGTAGGGCGGGGCTCAGGCCCTTCGCCTTCCAAATTCGGACTGAGATTTCCCACCAGAACTAGGAATCAGCTACCCAGGGAGACTGAAACATACAGTCTTTTTTTTTTCCCCCGTTGGTGGTGGTGGTGGTGAGTCATAGGCAACAGCGCATTAGAGTGTGGGGTCGAGTGGCCCCAGCTGCTGCCTGTGTGCAAGGGGCGGGGGTGGGCTCGGGCCGTGGCTGAGGCTTTTTAGCATGTTTATGATGAGCTGAAAGCACTCACTGCTTAATTTAAAATACCGCTCACACATACACATACAATTCAGCAGCTGGGGGAGCTGCCAGGAACCGAGGCTAAGTGTAGAAAATTGGAGGGATCAGGACTATCAGGTACCCAGCCCTATTTCCCAGCTCCCGAGGGCTCTCTGTGATCCTGTTTAGTCCCATCTCCTTGGAACCAACTCCTGAAAGTCAAGACATAGATGGGGACAGCAGCAGTGTGGAAGACAGAGACCCTCTGCAGAAGCTAGCCACACTGGTAGCCCCACCCAGTCTTGTGCTCGCCTGCCTTCCTCTGCATCCCCGCCTTGGAGCCCAAACCCACCCCCTTGAAGAAGCCTCCTCCTCTAGGCCCCTCCCAGCCCTCCTTGAAATCTGACAGTTGGGAAAACTCATTTGGTCCAGATTGCTGACTGCCTAGGCTGGCTGCGGCTCTTTCCGGGGTGTGTATCTTGTGTCCCCAACCACACGGGGGCCCCCATCACATGGTCAAGGACTGAGGATTCTTTTGTGTTTCTAGCTGCTCTCTCTCTCTCTCTCTCTCTCTCTCTCTCTCTCTCTCTATCTCTATCTCTCTCTCTCTCTCTCCCCGCAGAAACTTGTGTACACAGAGAGAGCCTCCTGTACAATACCATGACAGTGTGTCCTCGGAAAAGCCTTGCTAGATTGAGTCCCTGCTCAGAACAGAGGGGCATGAGCTTCATTTTGACAACCAGATGGAGAAAACCTGGGGGCCCCTTCTACACAGAAGGTAGCCCAGGGGACACAGTGGCCGTCAGTCATAATGCTATGTGCTCATCGGGGTTGAACCTCTTGCTCTTTCCTTCTGACCAGAAAACGTCCTGTGTCAACACTACCTATACAAATATCTATTCACCCAGAAAAGCCAAAACCAGATTCTCTGTTCTACGAAGCTCTCCCAGCTGGGCCCTAAGCACCCTTCCTCCCTTCTATGGCTTTTGTGATAGACACTGATAAGCTAGAATAACCCAGCTGCAGATCGCAGCTCCACCCCTTCCCAAAAGAACAGCCATTTTCTGGAACAGAGAATGCCAGCCACAGCTTCAATGGGCCAGGTGACCCAAGAAATAACAACTCCAGCCTTCTCAGCCCAAGACAGTACCTCCAGAGCGCGCGCGCATGCGCGCGCGCGCACACGCACACACACACACACACACACACACACAAAATACTTATTGTCATCTTCATTGTTTCTGGGAAGGAAGGGAATGAACAGTTTAAAGTGTGAACTTGAGAAGCAGTCTCGCTGCTGTGGGCACTTCCTAACTATGTGACCTTGGGCCAGTCATTTCCTCTCAGAGGCCGGCTTTCCTCGCATGTAAAGTGGAAGTAACCATAACCCTGGCCCCATCACAGAACAGGTTGGGAAGGTTCAAAGCCAAAATGGACGCAAGGCAAGCTTGTCACATAAAAGAGTTGTTCACGGGTCCGCACAGCTGTAGAGCCCAGTAAACTCCTTTAAGGGCGCAGACAAGATTTTACTTTATCTTCGAATCTCAGCTGCCTAGCTGAGCCCAGAACCTCTGCAGCTGGCAGGCCTACAATAAATCATTGTTGAATTGAATTGAAAACCCAAACCAGATGTGCTTCCTCCCCTGTCAGATGAAGCTTTCAAGCCGGTGGGCGGGGCCTGCTAGCCCTCCACTCCTCCTCCTTCCAGCTGGGCTGCCACCATTGTCTAGGCCCGGCTCTAGGGAACACGGCTGTAAGAGGGCCAGTTGGGAGAGGTAGGACTAAGAGGTACGAGCCGTGGGGTGGGGAAGGACAGTCTCCCCCATGCACCTTCCGCAAATTACCTTCGAAGGGCACTATCTTGGTGTCTTTGTTGAATGAAACGAGGCGACAAACCAAAAGGCCTTCAGGAGCCCAGCAAGCAGCAAATGAAGTCCACCTTTCCTTTCAAACACTGAAATCACGCCAGTTCAATCCACGAAGATGTCTGCTGAAAGGCCTCTCCTCCTCCTCCTCCTCCTCCTCCTCCTCCTCCTCCTCCTCCTCCTCCTCCTCCTCCTCCTCCTCCTCCGTTCGTGGAGCCAAGAGCCTGAGGTTTGGAGAAGGCTCGGTTCTAAAGCCCCAACGCTACAGTTCAAATCCTCCGAGCCCAGTACCTAGTCACACAAGCTGCCTCTACGGCCGCTCTTGCCTCAGGACAAAAGATGGCATTTGCCATTTCCCCCCCTCCCCAACCCCCGCTCTGCTAGACCTATGTTGTGCATCACAAGATCAAGGTTAAGAACCAGATCCTAGAACACAGCAAACCGGATGGTGACTCTGGCTTCGTCACGTGCTAGCTTTCCTGATCCCTAGCAAGTGACTTAACCTCTCCCTGCCTCCGTGCTCCCACCTCTCACATGGAATTAATAATAGTGCTCACAGGCTTTAAAGGACTAAATGAACTGGTGTTTATAAAGCCCTGGCCATATGCACAGCACATGGGAAACACTAAACTGTTTGTTAACTAAAAAGATAAATATATACCCCAGTCCCTCTATGGGTACATTAATGGAGAGACAAGGTTGCCAAATGGTTAAAGATGGCCAGCTGAGCTTGCCTTTTGAACCGTGGGCTCAGAATTTCCATGTAAAATATGAAGCTCAGTCTTCCAGTCTCTAACATGGGGCTAAGGAGAGTCACTTGGAAAACATCATTCTGGGGGGGGGGGTTAAATGAGATATCGCCACATTCCCAAGCACGGCGCCAGAAGTGCCATGTGGGCTGAGGAAGTGCCCCATAAAAGCAGAGCACTCATCATCTGAATCTTTGGGAACACTACCTGCCACCCTGAGTTCCCCCCCCCCTTTTCTTCTGGGCTAACTCACTCACAGCATGTAACTTTGGAAATCCTGCCACAGTAAAGGAACAATTTCATCATTTTGCCAATGAAATTCCTGAACATGTTATTCAAGAGCCAGAAGCAGGGGAGCGTCACAGTCATCTCTGCACCAACCAAGTATGGCCAGTTCGTTTTTCTGTTTAGCAGACCTCGCCACCACCGCCGCCGCCGCCACCCCGGCAGCAGAAGTCACTCCGCGATATAAAATTGAAGGAATGAGTGTTTCACTGCAAACAAAAGCCATCTTTGTTGGCTGCCCCAACTTTAGGAGAGGGGAAAAAAAAATACCTCAACCCAGGAGCTTGGAAAATTCTTGAAAGTTCTCATTTTATTCCAGCAAATCCAGCAAAATTGGCAAGGTTTCTGGCCATGTGAACCTGAATCAGGATGAGCCGCCTCTCCTCACTTGTCTCCCCACAGCACGCGGAACCCACGAGGAGGCTCTAGTACGCATCAATACATAATGAGTGTCGGTCCCTCCACCGCAGCCCCGGACTCCTGCTTCTGTGATGTCGGCCACTATGCCGGAGCTTTAGCACAGGCGTGCTCAAGAACATTTTGCAAACAGGGAGGGAAATAAAAAAGCATCCATCAACTCACCACGCTAACACAACTCTTAATTTGTGTGGAAACTTCTCCTCCAGTCTTTATCCACGTGCAGACATATTTTTACAGCACTGTAGTCATGAGGAAAAACTGCAGCAGCTCCAGCCAAGAGCCAGATACCATAGAGCTCATGTCACGAAACTTTCCAAGCGAGGGCTTTCTCCTCCCTGGTTCACTCCATTCATTCATTCAGGCAGTCAGGCAGTCAGTCAACAAACATGGCTTGAAGCAGGCCCGTGTGTGCTGTGCCCTGGAGAGTACTGAGTTAACAAAGGCACAGTACCCACCCTTAAGCGGCTCCCTGCTTATTGAAGGAAACATGAAAAGTCAGCAGGAAAGGATAGGAGGCTGGAATCAAATGTGTAAATGCTGCAGAGAAGCACAGAAGAGGTGCGCTTGAGGGAGACAGGAAAGGGTGGAGGGCAGGGGAGAGCAGGGTGTTCTTGGGTCGCCCAGAGTACGCCTGATCTAGGCAGGTGGTGATGGGGGTAGTAAGCAAGGAGAGTAGCAATGAAACCCTTAAGATCAAAGATTTCGTGGGCATGGGGAGGGCTGGGCAATGGTTTGGAAGGGCGGGAAGCAGGAGCGCAGGCTGGAAGCCAGAGCGGAGGGTGTGAGCTAGTTAACAGCTAATGGGGCACTCGTCACAGTCATCTCTCAAGACGAGGGGGCTCTAAACTGATGCTGTGGCCTCTCCACTCACAAACCATGCCCCACCCCAACCCCCACCCCCGAGCAAGCGCTCCAGCCCTCCCTGCCTCCATCTCCTCCTGGGTACAGTGAGAATCACTGTACAGCATCGCCGTCTACGGAACTGCGGGGAGGATTCTGTGAGATGCTGCAGGCAAAGCGCCTGGCCCAGAGGCTTGTCAGAGGAGACACTCCAGGGCACTATCATTTTCCCCTTCAGCCCCTGTCCCTCTCCTTCTCCTCCCTTAAAGCCTGGGACAGTATTAAACATGGAAGTGGCTGAAACAAGACCACCTCACTCCAGAGGGCAGCGGAGAAAGTTTGAAAATGCCATTGTCAGGACAGCTGCTGAGGATTCTTTAGATGAGCCCAGGGCCCCACAGAGGTCGGAAACTGTGACTTCCTAGTGGGACTAATTAACCCAGGGATCCAGTTTCCCCTGTCGAGGAGGAGACTGTCAGTTAAATTTATCCAGAGTTTGGATTTTTGCCTCTCATGGATGTGAGGAAGGAGTTGTCGATACAGGCAAAAAAATCTTTCAAGTCCATGTTCCTTGAGTTAGGCTAAAGCACACCGCCTTCGATTGCATTTCTGCAGTAACCTGACTGTTGGACTCTAGGAAAGACAGTCAACCTCTCTGATCCCCAGCAATCTCGCTTTATAAAGGACAAGAGCAGCTGTCTCGTACAATTATTGTGAGGACGGCACTAAAATATAGGCACGGTGGCATGGTAGGCTTATTATGTGTCTGGCACATACATATTCCTTGCTATTCTTATCTTTGGTGGGTTTTGAGAATGAACGGGGGGGGGGAGGCAAGTAAGGTAAGGGCGTTTGGTGGGATGAGAACATGGATGGAGGAGCTTCCACAGCCTGGCAAAGCTCCCGAGGTAATGAGAGGAGCTCTGAGGTCAGCAGGCAGGATGTGGATGGAGGAGGCTCTAGCTGATGATGGAGTATGGCGAGGCTACGAGGGAGGCGTGTCCCGCACATGGACCATGGACGTTAAACTCACCAATATTGCTGTCAGGACTTGGGGTGGAGGAGAAGACAGTGAGCCAGATGTTGAACTCTTCCTTGAATGTGGGAGTGGGGGTTGAGCAAAAAAAAAAAAAAAAGAAGAGCCGACGAGGAGAGAAGAGAGTGCTGGAGGCAGATGGCATTGGAAGGAGGAGTTCTTGGCGGAGGATGGAGAACTAACCGGTCTGGAAGCAGACAGGGGAAGCTGGAGCACAGACCCCACCTCCCAGCCCCAGGGTGCCTGGAGTGGAGGAGTGCGGGAAGCGGCCACTAGAGGGCGCTGCCGGCAAAGCCGTGAACTCCGCGGCGCGACTCAGGTTTCAGCACTTCCAGGAGGGGAGGCAGACTGAAGACTGCTGTGGGGGAAAGTTTATCAGGAGGAAACAGGGAATTGTTGATTGTCCGCTGATACTTCTAGAGGGAACTGAGAGGAGTGGAAAGGGGCAGTGGTGGGGAATTCGATGAGTCGGGGGGCGGGGGGGCGGTATAGTGGGAGGATGGAGGGAAGAGAACGCTCCAAGGACAGGAAGGCTTAGCACTTAGTTGGGCTGGAGCCAAGGACTGGGGGGATGCGAAGCCTGGTGGGATTAACTGTCCTTGCAGTTATAAATGGAGATTTTGTCCCCCTCTTCACATCTTTTGTTTATTATAAAACTAACACATGCTTGTCTCAAAGGAGTCTAATCATTACTAAGGTGAAACTCTATCTCCTGCAGCCTGTTTGCCAGAAAAGCAAGTGCTGTTCCTGCAAATAATACCCTTAACAGAAATCATAGCCTACAATGTGATTTTTGTCACAAGGCTATATTGAGCATCTCTGCATAGCCATGTACAAAGATCAAGCTCGTCCTTATTTGGGGAGATGCTGTCATTGTCACCAATCATAATCTAACTAGAATAGAAATGGGTAGCAAGTATTAGCTGTTGTGTGCCAGCTGTCGCCGGAGCATTTCCGGTGTGCACTGCCTCATCTGCTCTCCATTGCTTCCTGGTGGAGATTTCACCCATGTCCCCGTTTTGGTGGTGAGAAGATCAAGATGTGTTTAGAAACTTCTTCAATCCCACAGAGTTCATAAAGGCAGTGTGATGATAATGGAGCCCAAGGTGTGTGTGTGTGTGTGTGTGTGTGTGTGTGTGTGTGTGTTCATGTATGTGCCGGTACATGTGTACCACAGCACATGTGTGGCAGTTACAGAATAACCTAAAGTGTCTGTCCCTATCTACCTGCCTACCACGTTGAGACTGGGTCTTTTGGATGTTTGTTTGTTTGTTTGTTTGTTTGTTTGTTTTCTGCTGTGTATGCCGCCGGGCAAGCTGCCCTGTGAGCTTCCGGGGAGTCTCTCACCCCTGTCCCTTCTTCCCAACTCGTCTCCCTGTTGGAGAGCTAAGATGACAGGCACGCACACTGCCACACCTGGCTTTACATGGGTTCTGGGAGATTCCGTCTCAGCTCCTTGTCCTTGAGTGGCAAGCACTTTGCCCACCAAGCCATGCCCCCAGCCCAGAGCCCGAGTTCTTCCTTGGGATCACAGAAACGTTTATTACCTTATCCCCGTGCTGTTTACATGTGCTACAAAGATTTAACCAAATCGTTACCGAGGTCATTTTGGTTGTTTCTATTTTATGGCTGTTTACAAGTACTATTTAAGTGTGCAATACTTAACATGGAGAATTTTGACAGGATGACATTTTCATCCGGAAGTCCTTCTTATTCAGATGTGCACCACGCATGTGCACCACGCATGCGTGGGCGTGCTTCTTGTTGCTACATCCTCACAAAACCTAGGCTTTTGCAACCTTTTTTTTTTTCTTAATTTGGCCTATTTGAAAGATTAAAATGGCATGCCAATCACCTCGATACTGTCCTAATTTGCATCTCTTAATTATGAGTGCTTTATGTACCTTTTCAAATGGCATAAGGTTTTTGTTGTTGTTGTTGTTTTTGCTGTTAATTGTTCTTTGAGTATACTGCTGCTAGAATGCGGGTCAGTATTGCACTAATCTACAAGGGCTCTCTCATCCATTCCCTCAACGCTCCTTTATCAAACACCAGGCAGTATCCTAGCACAAGGACTATGGTAGTGGATGAGTGAAATCTCAGCCGTCATGAAGTCGATTTGAACGTATGGGAAGTAGATAATAAGCAAGCAAATAATTGCCTCATGCAATTTCACATCACTGCAGATGCCCTAGAGGACAGAGGGCACTTCTTGTAATAGAGCTCTCGCAAATGATATAGAACAGTACTGACTCACCATAGTTTAACTGTGGTTTTCAACGCAACCTGTGTGAAAGAAACACGCATTCTGCAGAAACCTAGAAACCATACTTCCAACGTCGAATGTGACTCTTTTCTTGGGTTAGTGACATACTGCCTTATGTTCTGTCAAAATGCTGGACAGGAGCAGCAGGTTCCCCGATCAGTTATGTGATGGTGAGTAGCACAACTGGTACTCTCCAATGTACTGGTTGCTAAGCAATGATGCTCAGTATGGTAAATATATCCACTGCATTTTCTGTTGACAGTGCGTTCAGTTTATAAAGGGTTTAAGAGGCTAGAATGCCATCATAACTTGGTATCCCAATAACCAGCCTGCCTCTTATATCCTGCTTGATTCTTTGTTTTGTGACTTGGTCATATCAAAGTTGTAAGATTTTTTTTTCTTTTCATTTCAGGGCAATTGGGGGTGGTAGTCTATTTGGCTTACACTTCCAGATCATAGTCATCACTGGAGGAGCTCAGGACAGGATGTCAGACAGAGCAGAAACCTGGCTGATTTCTGAGGCTGACGTAGAGGAGCTGATGCAGAGGCCACAGAGGGATGCTGCTTACTGGCTTGCTCCTCATGGCCTGCTCAGCCTGAGAACCCAGGACCATCAGCCTCGGGATGGCCCCACCCACCAAGGGCTGCACCCTTTCCTATTGAACACCAATGAGGAAATGCCCCACAGCTGGATCTCATGGAGGCACTTCCCCAACTGAGGCTCCTCCCTCTCCGATGACTCTAGCTTATGCTGAGTTGACACACAAACCCTTAGGCAGTACAACTTGACACACAAACACATCACTATTAAGCCTCAACCTTTTCTTTTTTATTTATACCCACGATCTCACATTAAAAACATAAATAATTTAAAAGTCCCACAATCTTTATAAATTTAAACACATTAAAATTTCAGTTCCCTTAGAATTGTCAATGTCTTTGAAAAATCCGAAAACTTTTAAAACTCATAGTCTGTCAATTGTGACTTCCTGTAAAATAAAAAATAAACCAAATACTTTCTTACTTTAAGAGGGAAAAATCAGAGCACAGACACAATCAAAGCAAAGCAAACCCAAATTCCAACTATCCAATGTCTGGGATCCACATATGGTCTTCTAGGTTCCCCCAAAGGCCTTGGGTCACGTCTCCAGCTCTGCCCTCTGAAGCACTCTAAGCTCAGGTTGCTCCACTCCACTGCTGCTGCTGTTTTTTTGTTTGTTTGTTTGTTTGGTTGTTTGTTTGTTTGGTTGTTTGGTTGGTTGGTTGGTTTTTTCGAGACAGGGTTTCTCTGTATAGTCCTGGCTGTCCTGGAACTCACTCTATAGACCAGGCTGGCCTCGAACTCAGAAATCCGCCTGCCTCTGCCTCACAAGTGCTAGGGTTAGAGGCGTGAGCCACCACTACCCAGCAGCTGCTGCTGTTCATAGTCATCATCCCATGGTACTGGCATCCCTGATACACTGGGGTCTTCCACTGCAACCAGGCTTCACCAATAGCCTCTCATAGGCTCTCTTCATGGTGCCAACCCTCAACTCCTTTGCACGACCCTTTCAGTCCTGTGTCATGAACCTTAACTGAGGATGCACCTTCACCAATGGCCTTCCCTGGCCTCTCACAGTGCCAAGTCTCAGCTGTTCTTCATGACCCCTTTATGCCTTCAAAACCAGTACCACCTGGATGATTCTTACACAGTATCAAGTCCAGCTGCAGCATGAGGTTCAACCTTGGCTATCTCTGGAACTCAGCCTCTTTGTGCTCTCAGAAAACATTTCCCAGAAGATTTCACTTCACTATTGCTGGTCTCTTCTTAATCACTGCTAATTTCTTAGCTCCAGCTAACCAGCATCAAGTATCAGTGCAATTTTATAACTACTACGTTCTCTCCTTTCTCATATCTTTATCCTTATTTCAAAATTCATCATCTTTTCCTCTACATTTTACTACTGGTGCCATCATTTTGTGGTTATTGGTTATTGGTTTTATTATATACATTTTTTGAGTTTTTTTTTTTTAGACAGGGTTTCTCTGTGTATCCCTGGCTGTCCTGGAACTCTCTCAGTAAACCAAGCTGGCCTCAAACTCAGAGAGCTGCCTGCCTCTGCCTCCCAAGAGCTAGGATTAAAGGCATGCACCACCACTGCCCTGCTTATGATATACATTTTTAAGTTGTTGAATTCCTAAATATTCAATCTCTGTCATTCTCTTGTCTTTGCAACTTCTGAAGTTTCTTTGTTGAATTTTCTGGAACTGTGTCCTTCACAAATGTTAAATATTCTCCTATGCTTTTGCCTTTTAACTTCTAAAATTTTGATATTTTTATAATCTAATTTTGATATTTGGTCTTTTAAAGGCCCCCTTTGAGACTGGTCTTATGTATCTCAGACTGTCCTCAAATTCAGCCCTCCTCTGATTTTGGTTTGATAATGGTGATGCAATGCATTTAACCCAAGGCCCCTCACCTGATCAGCAGGAAAGATTGATTTTTAATTCTTTGGTCTAGCTGGAAATCATTTTAGGACAAAGAATGAAATATAGAGGCCAGGCACTAGTGGTACACACCTTTGATCCCTGCACTTGGGAGGCACAGGGGTGCATCTCTGTGAATTGGAGGCCAGCCTGGTCTACAGAGCGAATTCTAGGACAGCCAGGGATACACAGAAATAGTGTCTCAAAACAAAAAGAGGAGGGGGAGGAGGAATGAAATACAGACTCAGTTCTGTTTTTGGAGTGGTAGAATGGTTTGCTATAGTATATGATGCCAAGGACAAAATGATGAGTCCTTTCCCACAGACATGGTACGTGTGAGGCCCCAGACCTTTGATGGGGCCGTCAAATCAGTGGTGACAGAACTGTTCACAGATGCCAACATCATTCACTCCCGAGGCATTGCCACACGAGTGGAGATCATCGTTATGGCTCTACCCCTTGATGCACTTGAACGTCCACATCCCCTGCTCACCCCTGACTGGCACGCACCACAATTCATGAGCAGCCATTACGCCTTCCCTTTGGATTGCGACCCTGACATCTCTGCTGAAGAGCAAGGAGTGCAGTGACTCAAAAGGAATGTCACCTGTTTTAAAAACAAAAACAAAAGCAAAAAGGAGACACCCATGGATCCCTGTTGAAATGTGTCACACTGAGGCAACTTAGGTCACAGAAGTTGGGGTTAGAGGGGCTAGAGCAGCTACGTGGGCAGCACCATAGCACGTGGCTCGTCTAAATAAAGACATCTGGCACTGTCTGCCTTCAGTTGCTGATAGGGCAGCTGCCATGTCAGGGGCCTCTCACGGAGCTGCCTGGAATTATGGCAAAGTGAAAAGTGGGCGGCTTGGAGGCTTTCGAGGCTGCAAAAACTTGTCCCAAGGTCCTAGTTAGAAAAGGCCCAGAATCCAAAGGAGCTTCTTCAAGTGTTTTTTTACATTTATTTTAGTGTGTGTGTATGTATGTACATGTGCGTATGAGTGTGTGTGTGTGCGTGCGTGAGAGAGAGAGAGAGAGAGAGAGAGAGAGAGAGAGAGAGAGAGAGAGAGAGAGAGACTGACGGAGTAGGAGAGGGAGATTAGGGAGGTGGAGTCAGAGGATAATTTGGGGCAATCAGTTCCCATCTTTCACCTGTTGGTCCCAGGGATCAAACTCAGCGGAACAGGCTTGAAGACCCAAGTGCCTTGGCCCCTTGAGCCATCTCTCTGGCACCCAAAAGTTTATCTCGAAATGAGCAGTGCTTGTAGCCGTGGCTTGGTTGCCCCCATACAAGGCCCCCAACTGGTTCCACCTTTCCAGAGCACGTAGGCATCTTCATGTCACCCGCCCAGGGGAGGCATCCGCAACAGGGTCCCAAGGGCAGAAGGGAAAGGGAACTGAGACTTGAAATCCTTCAGGCTCAGCCGGGCAGTGGTAGCGCACGCCTGTAATCCCAGAACTTGGGAGGCAGAGGCAGGCGGATTTCTGAGTTCGAGGCCAGCCTGGTCTACAGAGTGAGTTCCAAGACAGCCAGGGCTACACAGAGAAACCCTGTCTCAAAAGACCAAGCCAGGTGGTGGTGGCACACGCCTGTAATCCCAGCACTTGGGAGGCAGAGGCAGGCAGATTTCTGAGTTCGAGGCCAGCCTGGTCTACAGAGTTCCAAGACAGCCAGGGCTACACAGAGAAACCCTGTCTCAAAAGACCAAGCCAGGTGGTGGTGGCACACGCCTGTAATCCCAGCACTTGGGAGGCAGAGGCAGGCAGATTTCTGAGTTCGAGGCCAGCCTGGTCTACAGAGTGAGTTCCAGGACAGCCAGGACTACACAGAGAAACCCTGTCTCAAAAAACAAAAAACAAACAAACAAACAAAATCCTTCAGGCTCCGTGAGACAGCGCTCTTAGGCTTACCTTCTCCCCCAGTTCCCGGGAGGTTCTCAGCTAAATGCTTAGACAAAATGGGTGTATAAGGGCCTCCATTATTTCACTTGGCTTTCCATGTAAAAGCACAGCCAGAATGTCAGCAAGGGCTTGCCCCGCCCCCCCCCCATCCGCAGCTGAGATGTGGCTACTTCTCTCCCAATCGCCGAAGTAAATTTATTGCGTATAATAAGGTAGAGCGACCTCGAACATCCCCTCTAGCCTCCATCCGCAGACAGAGTGGGCAGCAGCTTCTACCAAGAATCGGAAGGTCCTCCGTCCCGCTAATGATGTCTTATTGAAGTGCCACAGAGATCATAGAACGAGACCTTGGAGGATGGACTGGAGGTGCGGCCCATTGGTAGACTCTTTGTGTAGCATATCCAAGACCCTGATTTTTTTTTTCACCCTAAGCACAAAGATGAAGACACATGGAGGAAAGAGGACGAAAAGAAAGGAAAGAAGGATGGGAGAAAGGAAGGAAGAAGGGAGAGGGGGAAAGGACATGGGAGGGACAGAGGGAGTGAGGAGTCAAGGCTGCGACCTCATTCCAAAAAGGGTCACTGGTGAGGAGGGCCAGGGGTGTGACACAGCAGGAATGACACCGGGAACTGGAAGGACTGGCTCTGCCGGAGGGCCAAACTGACCTGAGGACCGACCTACTAGGGTCATAGAAAGTTGGTACGTTGAAAAGACAGGACTTGATGCTCCTTTCCCTGGGGTCTCCTCAACCATGGCCTAAACAAAGCGATTGAAAGTGATTTAGCTAAGCGGGGGGGGGGGGGGGGGAAGGACCTTTAGTCAAGTCTGAGGCCTCCTAGGCTTGCTAGCAGCCTGTCAGCATCAATATCTCTCCGTCCACCACTGGCACCATTTGAGCTCAGTCTCTTGACCCCAGCACAGCTTGAGATAACGAGGGACTGTATGATTCACTGAGCTTTGGCATCAGGATAGCCTAGCAACAAGGCAACATCTGCATTCGGTTCTCTCTTCTGATGTCCAGACGCCTGCCTGCCTCTATGATCCACATCTCAGGACACATCTGGATGGTCCCACTATGATGGTCTAGACCTGTACTTGAGTCCACACTAGTCACTCATCATCCTTTTGCCCACTGTTTACCATGCATCTCCTCTAGCCCAGTCCTCAGTGAAACGTAGCCAAACAAAAGCAGAGCAGGCACCATCCCAGCCCCAGAAAGCCAACAAGTAGTTTTGGCTCTTACCTGTATCAGTACCCACCCAACTCACTTTAAAAAAAAAAAAAAACCCTTCATGTAATTTTGTTTGTCTCCATCTCTATCCTCAAATTAAATATATAGATGTTATAATCTACCTTCAAGTTCAAAGACACAAGTGAATGTAGATCCACAGAAAGAGGAAATGAAAGCAACCCGCAAGAAAATACTGTGTTTGTCATGTAAATGTTTGCACAATCAGTCCCACGCAGAAAGGCTGAATGGCAAGGACAGAAACGTGTGCTTTTATGTTAAATCCCGGCTGACTGGGGCTGCAAACACAAATGACTAGAGGGATGCTGTCTTGATAACTCACGCTCATTGCCAAACAGCACAACTGTTGACAGGGCTGTTGTCTGAAAGAACAGGATGACTCAAGGTCAACCTGGGGCAAACAGCCCCTTAGTCCATCTCTTTTCATAATATTTGCACTAGCAGAAAAACTCTTTGTGGCTCTGTTAGAGAACAGTTGAGGTAACATGATTATAAATTGGATTTTCACGTCAATGGAAGTCCACTCAAAACCCATGTGGGACGCTGACTATTCCTTGGTTTCCAGGGCTATCCTGGACCATTTTTTTTTTTTTTTTTTTTTTTTTTAGACATTAAATACCCTCATGTAGTTTCCAAAAATCCCTCTAGGGGGCAGTATTGTCTCAGTTGAGAGCCGGTGTAGCCATTCACTTCTGGTAGGACAGGGCCTTTACCTGGCTCTGACCATGACTCCCACCCCATCCTCTTCTGTCTGGAGTTGGGTCCTTGTTTCTCCTTGTAGCTAATGAGAGTCTTATGCTACAGCACTCCCAATGGCTGCTCCTTCCATCACAGCCTTCTGGCTTGCACGCTGGTTGGTAGCCTCTGACATACCCTATTGAAGTCAGCCTCTACAGCTATTATCCTGCCCAGAGGCGCCCTTCACTTTACACTTGAACCTTTGACCATCCACCCACCCCACCCCCAGTGCCTCCAGACTCCCAACCTGTTGAGAATCAGTAGAACAAATGCAGCCAGAGGGTTTGAACTCATGCCTCACCAGATTTCTGTAGCTAGGATCTGAAATAACAATCCCCATCTGAAAATAGCAAGACAGAGTGTAAGCCACTCTTGGCTGTTTCTTCTACCAGCCCCACATCACAGAAACCCTAAACTGAGAAGCTAGCCCAGCTCCTTGCAGGACATTATAGTCAAGAGTGTTTGCCTGGCAGGCGGTGCACACCTTTAATCCCAGCACTTGGGAGGCAGAAGCAGGAGGATCTCTGAGGTTGAGACCAGCCTGGTCTACAGAGTGAGTTCCAGGACAGCCAGGGCTACAGAGTGAAGCAGCCTTGGGGAGAGAGAGAGAGAGAGAGAGAGAGAGAGAGAGAGAGAGAGAGAGAGAGAGAGAGAGAGAGAGAGAGAGAGAGAGACAGAGACAGAGAGAGAGACAGAGACAGAGAGAGACAGAGAGAGAAAAACAGAGACAGAGACAGAGACAGAGAGAAAAAATAAGAATATTTGCCTGAGAATCAAATGGGTGGGGTTATAGTTCTGGATCTATCTGATTCTGCTTAGAGAGTTTCATTTGCTAATTTGGCCCAGCACTTGGGAGGCAGAGGCAGGTGGATCTCTGAGTTCGAGGCCAGCCTGGTTTACAGAGTGAGTTCCAGGACAGCCTGAGCTACACAGAGAAACCCTGTCTCGAAAAGCGCCCCCCCCAAAAAAAAAATGCTTCATACAATGTATAGACAATCTTCAACACATAGTAATCCCCCACCCCTCACAGTTGTTCTGATTCTGGTAAGCAAATGGTATGTACTAAAATCTGGCAGACTTGACCTGCCCCGCCTTGTACATTTTCATATGATGTCTAGACCAAGACAGAAGTTTTTAATGACATTGACCAAGATGCATCCACACCCTGGTTTAAAATCCCACACAATCCGAAATGCTGGTCTGGTAAAATCTTCACCCAGCCATCAACATTTTTTTTTTAATCCTGTTTCATTCCACAAAGCGATTCTGAGATGTAACCATTAAGTGGACTGGGTTGGAGGAGCACAATTAACTGGGGACTATCCTTAAATGAGGCCCCTGCTTCTCTATAGAATTCGGGACGTGTCTGCAGAGAGGACTGAGATTGGCTGCATTGTTAATCACCACAAGCAGTGTCTGTACAGTGCCAGAGCTTTTGTAAGAAAGGGGAAAAACACCATCAATCATCCGTGTGCCAAAGAAAGTGCTCGGCTCCTGTGTGGACACAATATTAAAAAGTCATCGTCAGTACAGGCAACTAGATTGAGGCGACAGACACCTTTAAGGTCCTAACCTGCTCGCTTGCCATCAAGAAAGGCTCTTGAAAAAAAAAACCCAGAAACGATTGACTAGCACAGCCACACATTCATCAGTCAGTCGATATTTATTGAGTATGTACTGTGTAGCTGACACTCTGAGGGATGTAGAAGGCAGAAGAGCGCAAGACTGACGACAGCCTTCCCGTGAAGAACGCACTGTCCAGCGGATGGGAGAGGAAGGAGGGGAAAAAAAATCTCAGTCCAGTGCAGTGGACAGATCTCAATCCAAAGCAATGGAAAGCTATTCAGTTCGTGCTTTCAGAGCATGTGCGTATCCTTTTATTTGCTGTATTTACAATCTCATAAAGTCAAGCAGGCCAGATGTTCTGCTATTTGGTAAGAGGAAAAAAAACGCAGTCAGGTTTATTACGGTGGCTGACTTCTCAAGGACTTACACAGAGGGATTCCAGGACCAGGTTGGTTGGGGTTTTTTTTTTTTTTTGTTTTTTTTGTTTGTTTGTTTGTTTGTTTGTTTTTGGCATTAGGAGCATCAGGGGTTAGCTTATAGAGCTCCCACTTCCTAGCTGCTCTGCCTTGGCCAGGATGCCTACCCTCTCTGTGGCCCCAGAAGACAGTAATAACCTCTTCTTTAGAAGACTGTCATGGTGGTTAAAAGAGATGTCCTGTGGCCTCTCCTGTAGGTGCACGGCTATAAATCCAACATTCAGGACAAAGGAAGGAGTTGGCGGCCAGGCCCAGTGACATGAGAAGCCGAGAGGACGAGCACACCTCCTCATGCAAATCTCTTGGCATGGATCTGTCAGCAAGTCAATGTTTTCTAAAAATTAGCTTCCCGTAATCAATTAAAGGGCAGAAAATGACCATCATTAGCACTGACTGAAAATAGCCAGAACCTTTGAAAGCAAATTCTTCCCTCTCATACTAACAATAGGGGGCAAGGAGCCTCCCTCTGTGGAGAACTAGTGTTCCTGGGGACCTTCCAAGTGGTTAAGCTGCGTTTCTGCTGCCAAGCTTTGCCCTTTCCCCTACTGTGCCCCCTCGCTGTAAGCTCCTCCTCCATTTCAATCTGATTCCTACCTTTACAGTTCCGCGTCCTACATTTTCTTCCCCGAGGGATTAGCTCAGGAAAGGCTAGAGAAATTATAATGTGACCTTTTCAAAATGAATGACCTGTATTAAAAGAAAAAAACCACAGCACCTTGAGAAAATACATGTACACAAACCCTCACAAAAGGCTCTGAACACCGGTAACATAAGCAGAGTGAATAGATTTTCAAATGTAATGGCAAAGACTTCTCTTCAGATTGCGGTGTCCGTATAGTTCCCACCCCAAAAGGAAATGCTTGGGGCTGCTCTGAGAGGTAAGGGCAATCCCAATAGCTTGCAGATGACGGATTTTGCTTCCGAAAGTGCTACCACGTGGACTTTGTTGTTTTCTTGGATATTTATATAATACATTTTGCCTCTGAGTCAAATGTTTTGACTTCTGCCAATAACAAGAAAGAAAGAAAGAAAGAAAGAAAGAAAGAAAGAAAGAAAGGAAGGAAGGAAGGAAGGAAGGAAGGAAGGAAGGAAGGAAGGAAGGGAAGAAATCGTGAGTTACAGGAAGTTTAATAGGCCTTAATCCAGTGGTTTTGCAACAACCCTGATGGAGTAAGGCTCACACCTGCCGTAAATGGGAACTACGTCATCAGAAATGGCCTTTAAGGGCTATGTGAGAGCGGGTGAGGGAGGGATGGGTCTCTGGGTCTAAACTGTCCCTATAATCCTAATGCCTTTAACCCTTTCTCGGAGATCCACCTTTTCAATCTTAATCATCTTCATTTCTGAAACCCATTACAGAGTCTTTCCTTTTGAAATTCTGGTCCTAGTACACACAGGGCTGGGTCTCCTGAAATAAAAATAACAGGCTGCCGTGCTGGCATTACCTAGAGTGTGGTTTGGTGGTCTTTGGTGATGGTGGTGGTGGGTTTTTGGTTTTTGTTTTGTTGTTGTTGTTGTTGTTTCATTCAGGAGCATATTGCACGTGTTACCTGTTGCTTTCAGCTTTCTGTAATTAATAGTCTCTTACGATCAGACAGTGCTGTTTTCCCTTCCTACTGCCAGTCAGCATGCTCAGGAGAGAGTCATTCATGGCCTTATGGGTTTCTAAGGCAATGCTTCCTTAGGCCAGGCAAAATGAAACTGAAAAGGGACCATAGAAGCAAGAGGCCTATGGTGTGTGATAGCCACGCGTATGTTGAGTCCTATCGTGAGTACTAGGACCGGAATTTCAAAAGGAAAGACTCTGTAATGGGTTTCAGAAATGAAGATGATTAAGATTGAAAAGGTGGATCTCCGAGAAAGGGTTAAAGGCATTAGGATTATAGGGACAGTTTAGACCCAAGAGAAAAAATAAATAAATAAAATGCTCATGAGATGACAGAGAATATGAATGAATGATGTCAGGGAACATTTTGGCTTAAATAGAAGAAAAAACGTGATAATTAGTCTTCTTAATCAGTAAAGAGCATTCATTCTTCATTTGTCTGTCTATCTGTCTGTCTGTCTGTCTGTTTTGAGACAGGGTTTCTCTGTGTAGCCCTGGCTCTTCTGGAACTCACTCTGTAGACCAGGTTGACCTTTAACTCCGCCGATATCTACCTGCCTCTGCTTTGCCAGTACTGGGGTTAAAGGGGTGAGCCCCCACAGCCTGGCTTCATTCTTCATTTCTTAAGCATCATGGTGACCCTAAGCCCTGGGATGGACTATATGCTAGGCTGTGCGGAACCTCACAGGGAGAGATGCACAGACCTAATCATCAGAAGAAAGAGGTATGTGTGCTATAACTGGAAGAACTCAAAACGCTTGGGCTTGTCCACAGGTGACTATACATATGATACTGCATATATTATGCATCTTCTCCAGTAGATCCTGGAGTAATCCCAGTCATCAAATACCTAGGTATTTCTCGAGCAAAAATACACAAATGTTTACCCAGGATATGAAAAACAAAGACTATACATAGGGTCATACCAGCTCAAGATTGCTGCCAAATGAGTTTGTCATCAGCTTATAAAGGCTCTCTTTCGTTCAGGACCCTTTTAAGTTTGGAATCACAGATATGGGCCTGGGAATGCCGGACAGCTGCAGTTTGTGGATAGAGCATGTCCCTCTAAATGCCTCTAATGTACACCAGCTCTGCTGTTTCTGCTACCCTGAGCATACCGTCACTTGTCTGTCTGTCTATCTGTCTCTCTCTTTGTATCTGTCTGTCTGTCTTTGTCTTTCTGTGTCTCTCTCTCTCTTTCTCTCTTTCATGTGTGTGTGTGTGTGTGTGTGTGTGTGTGTGTGTGTGTGTGTCGGTGCACATGCGCATACGCATTTGCTTATGTGTGAGTGCTTGAGCACATGCTCCTGTGTGTGTGTGTGTGTGTGTGTGTGTGTGTGTGTGTCGGTGCACATGCGCATACGCATTTGCTTATGTGTGAGTGCTTGAGCACATGCTCCTGTGTGTGTGTGTGTGTGTGTGTGTGTGTGTGTGTATGTGTGTGTGCGCACTGTTTATGTATGTGTTAAATGAAGGAATGTCATCCCTCCCCATGTTTACCAAAGGAGTAAGCTCCTTTGAAATCTAATGCTCAATTAGATTGTTGTCAAATGATTTCAAACATTTTGTCCTGGATTTCCTAGAAACACGTCCGTGAACTTTCCAGAATAAACACCTTTGTGTGGCACTTCTCAATGGGATAGAATCACTTTGTCTCTGTGAGAGACTTCACTTCTCTGGCCTTTTGTGTTCTGCAAAGAGCTGGGGGTGGAGAGAGTCTGGCCCCCCTGGGTCCACTCTCACACAGACTCTAGAAGAGTGTCTGAGACAGAACCTAGCAGGTGATAAAGGAAGCTGAAAGCCCCACAGGGAGGGGCAGCGCCTTCTGGTTATCGGGATTGGGGAACACCCAATCACCCTCTACTGGGCAGGCAGCTTCACAGAGGGGCAACCTCCCTCGTGGGAAAACACCTAGTGAACGCAGCCACACCCTCACAATTTGTTTGTTTCCTGAGGAAAAGGAAGCTTTCCATAGACTTGTTCTTGTACTGAGAAGACTCCTATTAAGCGTCATTTTCTTCTTCCACTTACCGACACCCCCCCCCATCTCCTCCATCTAAGCTTGAAGAAACCGAAGCCCTCTGTGCAGCCTTAGCCTCCTTTGGCCCAGTCTCCTGCTCCGCCCTCCAGGAATCCGAGCCCACATCATTTGAGGATGAGCTCAGTCTCTAACCACTCCCTTACTCCCTCTGAGGCCTGCCTTCCCAGCCCCAGTGATTCCAAAGCACACATCTGTTGCAACACAAAGGGCCCACCCTAGGCAAAACTGAGCTGGGGACACGGCCTTTAGTCTGCTGGTTTCCCACACCCCCACACCCCACCCCTGCTTGTACTGCCTTCTTCTTCCTTGGGGGAGCCAATTCCCTGGAACCTTTCCCTCCCTTCTCTCTGCCAGGAAAGGATACGATAAAGGAATTTTCAGTGCGATATAAATAATAACATTGCTTTACAGAGGCACCCCTGCCAGACCACCCCTTGCAATCTAATTCAAGTGAATTGTATAGTGATGATGGCGTTCCTGGCATCATTTGCAACTTTACAGAGAGAGAGAGAGAGAGAGAGAGAGAGAGAGAGAGAGAGAGAGAGAGAGAGAGAGATTTGTAGATTGGATGTCTTTCTGGCGTCCATTGGATTAGAGATGGAGGACCACCAAGTCAGCTCTGACCTTCTTGATGTTAGATGGACCATGGGAACAGTCCTCAGAGTAATGGGCCCTGTTTTCAGAACACAAACCAGGTTATAAAGTCAGACATCTGGAGAGATTAATCTGGACCGGGGACGGGCCTGGAAAGACTGGATATACGGATGCCAAGGGCCTGATGCGCTGGAGGGGAAGGAACAAGAGACTTAAAGCAAGGACGTGCTGGTGGTGGTGGGGGAATAAAGCGAGGGAAGAAGCAGTTCGGGAGAGGAATGTGGATGTCAGTCGGGTGAAGCAGATGGTGAGCAACAATGGCCGGCAGAGAATGCTGAGCTCTTCCGTGTGCGTCTTATCCTCAAGTTTTGCAGCTGTGTTATTTCATATCATCTCCCACAGCAGCTCTCCATGAGCTGAGAATTCTTATCAAATCTAGTTTATGTATGTCTTTGTTTTGATTGCTTTGAGATAGGGCTACTCCCGAGGTATCCCACATTGGCCTTGGAGCTACATGACCCTCTTCCCTCTGCCTCTCCAGGGCTAGGACTACAGGCCTGGGTCACTACAATGGGCTCTTGAGAGCTGTTTGAACAGGGAAGAAACAGGATCACTGCATCTGTGTAATTCGTAGCAAATCACACAGCAGAGTAATTGTAGAAGCCAGGCTCAAACACTGATCAGATGGGTATACATCCTAGGTATCTGAGGAAGGAGCCGAGCACCTTTTTGCTTCTAGGAGGATCTTCTTTGGTATATCTCAGGAATAGTCCCCAGATAGCCCATCACTCTCACCAGGGCATAAAATCATCCACATAAGCAGGCTGTGCTGTACATCTATAACCCAAGCACTTGGGAGACTGAGAGAGGAGAATCACAAGTATAAGGCTACCAAGGTTACTGTGTGAGCGCTAATCTAACTTAGGTTACAGGGGTGGGGGGGGTGGGAAGAAAAATCAAACCTGGAGGCATGATGAACAGACCAAGAGGCAAACTATGGCCCAGGAGCCAAGCCTACCTTCTGTAAATAACATTTTATTAAAACTCAATCACAGTGTCTTTTAGTTTATAGATTATTTATGTCTGTTTGCACGCTGTGATGGCAATACTATTTTACCCCGGTCTGTAAGATCTAAAATATTTATACTCTAGCCATAAAGTCAATGTGCTGAACCGGACATGACAACACAAACCTGTAACTCCAGCACTTGGGAGGTTGAGGCAGGAGACTCTCCAACTGGAGATCACTCTTGGCTATACAGCAAGGCCCTATCTCAAACAAACAACCCCCCCCCAAAAAAAAAAAAAACAAACAAACTACCCACAATTCCTCTCGCAAAAAGCACCAACTCTTGAATTAAAGAGTGCTTTCAAGCCTTCTTGTAGTGCACTGTAGTGGTACACACCTTCTAACCTAGCACTCGGGAGGCAGAGGCTGGCAGATCTCTGTGAGTTTGGGGCCAGCCTGGTCTACAATGTGAGTGCCAGGCCAGCCAAAAACAAAACAAACAAACAAACAAACAAAAAACCCAATAGAGTGTCAGGTCCACTTCTGAGGGCTTAGAGCAACTTAGGAGAGGCTCAGAGAAGGTGGAGTCACACCCACTATGGGGGAGGTGGCTTACGGGCAGGGTGGCACTATGGCACAAAGTCTGTGAGATATGACTGGAGTCTGAAGACAGAAAGACAAGTACAACTTACTTCTTTCCCTGTTTTTCCCAGAAGTTCCATACTGATTCTGAAGGCAGAAGTGCCGGAGAGTAAACAGGGCACTGGAGAGTAACAGAGGTCCCGGCCCTGGTTTTCTAACTGGCTAGCTATGTGTCTCCACACTTGTCGATCACATTCTGGGCTTTTAAAGTTCAGTGACTGGCAGACAAAGGATAGATATTCCCATTCCGAACTGGGGGAATGAGCAAGAAAGGAGAAAAACATACTTAAACAGTTGAAGATGAAACTAGCAGAGAACATTAAATCAGAAGACATTAGAATGATCTTCCATCCCATGCGCCGCCTCTTGGACATACTAGAGAGCCTGCGTGTCCGAAATATTAGGCAGGCCAGACAGTTTGCTTTCACTGGCCTCAGCATAGTACAGCAGCCTGCAGTGGCTGGCGTCACACAACTGCAGCTTTTCTGGGCTGCTTCTAACCTGGAGTTGTATACTAGTGACTTAATGTATCTGGGGCCTCTAAAATACCCATGCTTCCAATGGGCAATTGCACTGGCAGGGACCGTCTGCTTCAACCGACTGTCTGGAACAGGTCTCTATCTCTACCTCTGAAACTTTTTCAGTGCCTGCCTTGAAATCTGTGTGGAGGTCTTTGTGGTCCTACAGCTTAGCTAGTGTACCCTAGGCATCTGCAGAGTCAAGTGCCAATATAGATGCCACTGAGTCTTACTGATCGTTGTTGCTGGGTACCCCAGAGGTATGGATGGGAAATTCAGAGAAGTGTTATACTAAAACATGTGAGGGTGTGTGTGGGGGGGGGTGGAGAAGGCTCAAGGTAACAAACGGTGAAGTTTTCTTGGCTACCCTACTTTGAGTTTCTGTTGCTGTGGTAAACACCACCTCCAAAACGATTTGGGGAGACAAAGGTTTATTTGGCTTACACTTTCTAGGTCACAGTTGATCACCAAGCAAAGTCAGGACAAGAAGGTAAGGCAGGAACCTGAGGAGGCAGAGAGGCCATTGAGGAACATTGCTTACTGGATTTCCCCTCCTGGCTTGCTTAGACTGCTTTCTTATATAACCCAGGATCACCGACCCATGGATGGCAATGGTCTAAGCCTCCTATCAAACATCTATCAAGAAAATTCCCCTACAAATTTGCCTACAAGTCAATATGATGGGTGCATTTTATCAATTCAGGTCCCCTCTTCCTAGATGACTCTAGCTTGTTATATTGTATGTGTGTGTGTGTGTGTGTGTGTGTGTATATATATATATATATATATATATATATATATATATATATAGAGAGAGAGAGAGAGAGAGAGAGAGAGAGAGAACAAAGACAAAGACAAAAAGGAAAAGGAAAAGAAAAGGGAAAAGAAAAACAAAAAGAAAAACAAAAAGAAAAAGGAAAGGAAAGAAAAACCACCTGACCAGCACATTGATTGCCCACTCTGGAAACCTCACCTTCAAGGTCCTAACTTGTTTTGAAAATTCCTGCAAGGCCTTTGGAGTCACTCCCCCATTATCTAAACGTACCCAGCTTCCTTTTAGTCATACTGACCTCTAACAAGAAGTCGCTCAGGATTCTCTCCCAAACACAAACCTTAATTCAGGGCAGGAGCAAGAAGAGAGGCCTCCAGACTTTGTGTTCTTCTTCCCTTCAGACATAAAGGGCGCTCTCAATGCATCCCTGTCCCTTTTCATTTTACAGTAGGTAGCCAAAAGAAACATCGTGGCACTTGAAGGTTTGACTGCTGCTATGTTTCTCCTGTCGGATATCATAGTACATCACTCTAAGTTTTACCTCTCAGTGATTCCTTGGTCATGAATACAATTCGGCCCGATTCATTGCAACTGCATAACAAGTGTGACCTTTACTTCAGTTTCTGCTCCATTATTCCTCATTTCTACCCGAGACCTCAACAGAATGGCCGTTAATATCCACATCTGCCCAAACTCTCACTGTTCTTTTCTTCGAATCCCTGACCAGAACTACCCTGAATGCACACTTGCTTGCTTTTCCCTAGGATAGAAAGCCAATGAATTTCTTTAATTAGAAAATGACCTGGACTATGATATCGTGTTACAACCCTGCCAAACGGACAAAGGAGAAAATTGGGCATCTCACAGGGTTTGAGGTCACATGCCTGCATTTCCCCTAGGCAGGGCTTGCAGAGTAACTCAACAAATCTGAGTTGAGAGCCTTGCTTCATGGCTCTGCTAAGCATTGCCCTTATGACAAGGCTGTTTGGGAAGTGACTATGTAGCCCAGGCTGGCCTCACATTCAGAGATATCTTCTATCTCAACCTCCCAAGTAGAGTGCTGAAATCACAGTCATGTGCCACAATACCCAGGATGGAAATGCATCATTTATGACAATCTACATTTTCCCCAACATATACCCCAAAGTTTTCCTAGTTTCTATCTATTACTAGATTCCAATGTTGGTGGTACTTTTTTTGGACATTTGGTACAGAAACAGATATACATCTCAGCTCCAGTTTTTTCCTTAGTCTAAATTGTGCTGTTATAACACAATATCATTGGCCAGATAATATGAAATTAATGGGCTCTGAGTTCTAGAGAGTTCTGAGATCAAGGCGCTGACAATATGACACACGCTAACCTAACAGGTCATCCCATGGCAAAGGGGGAGAGGACAAGAGAGTGCAAGAGGAAGCAGCACTGATTTTTATAGCAGCCTAAATTTCACAAAAACATTTACCCTTGCCATAGCAACATTAACCCATTCACCCTCAAATGGTCAAAACCCAACAAATTATTGATGCACAGTGTAACTGGTTATGTTCAAGGCAGGCCAAAGAGAGCTGTGGGGGCACCCAAGGATACTGAGAAAGCTTCACAGGAAAATAGTTGCCAGAGCATTTGAGGCTTAAGTAGCTGTTTTGAAGCAGATGAGTGAAGAATGTTACAGAAGAGGACAAAGCCCGGCAGGGGCATGGCGCTGACCGTGGAGATCAAGATACAGTAGATGTTGATCAATAATGCTAGAGAACAAAGGAGATGGGCAAGAGAGTATTGAGTGGCAGTTCTGAGCCCAGAGAAATACAATAGGGAAGACCACCTTGCAGGGGCGGTGGGGGGGGCTCTGCAAAAATGAACAACTTCTTCTTCTTCTTCTTCTTCTTCTTCTTCTTCTTCTTCTTCTTCTCCTCCTCCTCCTCCTCCTCCTCCTCCTCCTCCTCCTCCTCGTCCTCCTTCTGTGTCTTCTTCTTCCCTTTCTTCTTCCTCTTCTCCTCCTGCTCCTCCTCCTCATGATCCTCCTGATCCTCGTCCCCCTCTTCTCCTCCTCTTCTTCTTCCTCCTTATATCCTCCCTGTGCTCCTCCTGCTCCCCCTCCTCCTCCTCTTCCTCTTCTTCTCCCTCCTCTTCCTCCTGTTCCTATTCCTCCTCCTTCTGCTCTTTCTCATCTTCTTCCAGCAATACTAGGACTTGGGTCCAGGGCCCTGAGTAGTATTAGTTAAGAGCTCTATCGTGTAGCTGTATTCGTAACTGATATGTCTCATGGCTTGATTGATTGATTGATTGATTGCAACAGAGAGCACCCCATGGTGCATGTATGGAAGTCAGATAACAAGCCACCCAAGTCAGTTGAATCCTTCCATCACATGGGTTCAGGGGAATCAAACTCAGGCTGTGAGTCTTTGCAGATAGGCCCTTTACCTACTCCATACGCTCACAGCTACCCACAGCTAGAATCTAACATTTCTTAGATTTTGAGCAATTTTTGTAACTGAATATAGGTAGATAACTAATATATTTGTCACTACTGAGGCTTCTGCATTGCTTGAACATTTGGCCAGATAATAGGCATTCCATCCGCCCTATTCCACCAGTCCCATAAAATATATATAACATTGGTGCGCTCGCGCACACACACACACACACACACACACACACACACACACTATTTTTCAGAAGCAGCTTTACAAATTTCACACATATCTGCGCAACAGAGAATTTTTACTACCCAATCTATTCAGAGTATTCCCAGGGAGGGAGAGTGGAGAATCTTAGCAACTCCCCTAAGCAAATAGGCCACAGCCATACACATAACCCGTCTCTCACCAATGTTGAATAGGTATAACAAAGTCAGTTGAATTAAATGTCTTCCCTTTGAAATTTGATCTGTCAATTTCTTTTAAACACGGTGCTTAATAACTCTAATTAGCTTTAGTTTTCCTATCTGTTCACTGCCTGTGTTAAACATGCCGGATATCCTTAGGTTAACGAATGAACGTTTTTAAATTCTTTTTAAGCTCTGCGGAATGCTCTCTTCATTAATTATCTTCTGCTTCTCTCTGACTCATCCATGGCCTCCCACACTGTGATTCCAGGCTAGTATAGATTTTATGGCGTGACCTGTTGTTTTTCTGTTCCTCCCATATGAGGGACTCAGTAAGACAGAGTAGCCCCACAATGAGGCTATATTAATCATTTATTTGTAAGTGAGCCAGGTCAGCTTTCACATCAGCTCTCCTGCCATGGCAATTTTTAACACATTTCATACAAAAGAGACTAAAGAAATCAGTTCTACCTAGGTAAGGGTCTGCTAGCAAACCTTGCTGAGAAAATTAGCGGGGGTGGGGTGGGGGGATGGGGTTGAGGGTTGGGGGGGTGGGGGTGGCGCAGAGAGATTTTATTTTATTTAGTCCCAGCTAAGTAGGTGGGGCCAGGGCTACCACTGCCTGCTGTAGACTGCGAGTTGGTTAAGAAGTGAGAGCCCAATGGTTCAGCTTTGGGATTTGACCAGCTGCCATTTAAATTCCAGCTTTATCGTTCACTTACTGTGGACCTTTGGTCAGTGTGTGGGGGTTTTTGTTTGTTTGTTCCTTTGGGTTTTGTTTTGTTTTGTTTTGTTCCCTGAGCTCAGGCATTTGAATTAATAAATCAGGGGACCAAACTGCCAACGTGGCAGGGTCCTGTGGAACTAAGATAATGTATACACACATGGAAAATGCCGAGTCTGGGGGCTGGTAGTAACTAGACACTTGGTTTTTTTTGGGGGGGGGTGCGATTTGGTTTTTTTTTTTTTTTTTTTTTTTTTTTTGAGACAGGGTTTCTCTGTTATAGCCCTGGCTGTCCTGGAACTCACTCTGTAGACCAGGCTGGCCTCGAACTCAGAAATCCACCGAACTCTGCCTCCCAGAGTGCTGGGATTACAGGCTTGCGCCACCACCGCCCGGCCACCGGACCCTTGTTAAGCTATGGTTATGTTGTTGCCATCTCCAGGCCATTCTACTGCAGAGCAAATGCAAAACTAGTAGCTGCCCCACTACCAGGGCGGAGATTGTCCCGTCGCTGCACCTCAAGAAACCTTGTCTATCAAATGAGAATGCTGATGGATGGATAATTGATGGCATGATTCTGCCAGTGCTCCCGTCAGCACCCAATAATCAGTCACAACAGTCATCCCTAATGAGCCTCAAATCATTTTCAATACTGCCTTCCAATTAGCTTCCCTTGAACAATTTAAGTTGGCAAATGAAACGAAGCCTTTCCGCCTTCTTTCAATTAAGCGCGCTCAGATGTACCTTTCAGGCCCTGTGGAAAGAGTGCCCTCTCAGAACGCTGGCGACTCAACTGAGACGACCTATCTCGGTTCTAAGTTCAGAGCGTGGCTTCCTGCGTAAGGGGATGAAAGGCGACACTTCAGCTGGGTGTGACACACTGAGATCCACCTAGACTTCTGTTTGTTCCTTCTGTTGTATCTGAGCTCTAGGACCTCGGGCAAGTTGCCTGAGCTCTGGAAGGCTCGGGTTCCCCATTTGGGAAAGTAGTTAAAAGACAGGATGTGCAACAGATGTGTTAGCGCGGGGGAAATCGGAAGGAGGATGCGTGGACTGCCATTACAACGGCTCCGAAGATGGAAAATTACGCTGAAGTCTAGAAGCTTATTAGAATATGGGCAAAAAAGCAAACTACCGTGAAGAAGCATGGAGGGCAACTTTAGTGGGCTCCCGTATGCGTTCCTTGATTTGATTCCTTGATATGTCTCCTCTGGAGAGCTCCCTTTACCTGCACATTCAGATTTGTAGAACACCGAAAGAATCAGGACAGCCGTTTGCTGGACTGACGGTGATGCAAGCAGGCTGACCAGTCTGACAGCATTGCAGCTCCCAGAGCCTTGGGGCCAAGCGGAAGCCCAGAAGGCAAGAAGGTCTGCTCCTCCTTAGAGCCAATGAAGGCAGCACACACGGCCTAGGAAGCAAGCTGGCCTGTCTATCTTGATTGACCTCTGCTATGGTTAGTGGTGGGGGTGGGCCACGTACGTGGTGAAATAAGAGAACTGGAGGAAAATGGAGATGACGGACGAGATGTGCCCATAGACGATCGTACGGAAAAGGCTTTAACGTCAACTCTCTCATCAGTCCTTTGGGCAAAAGCACGATTTCCAGATGGACCCAGAGATAGCCAAATGTGTCAGTAGGTGAGGCGGAAGGAGGCAGGAGGAGACCTGTGCTGTCCTAAGCGCCCTTTGTCCTTTGTCTTCCTTTTCTCCTTTCTGATGTCTATTGAAACTCAGAAGGGTCTGGGTGGGAAAGTCTTTGTAGACTGTCTCCCAGACTGCTGGATTTGGGCATCGTTTGATGGGAAAAGCAAAACATTGGAAAGCTGGGGGAGTAGAAAAAGCAACATATTATCCTCTCTCCTTTTCTGCCTTGTCTGATACTCCTAAGCAGTGACTAGGCCCTTTCTTGTGTCTGGGGGTGGGGGTGGGGGTGTTACTGATCAGGCTACTGTTATCAAAATCTAACCCAAAAGAAGGTTTTGGCATAGGAATGGTAACTACTCCCTGCCTGTAGCTGCAGCTCCTTCATGGCTAGCCAAGGCCCTGCAGTGACCCCCTACTCTCTAGAAATAAATTAGAGATTATGCTTCCTGGTTGGTTGTTTATCATCTGTGTTGCTAATAATGCCCTGCTTTGAATCCCGAGCCCCTGGAATACTCAGATTCTCTATCATGAATTGGACCTAAAGTTATCAATCCTTTATTACCCTTCCCCCCACACACACACACACCCTGTTTCCCCCAACCCCTAAACAATTTTCAATTTGGAACCCAAGACTCTCAGATGATTAGGTAGAAAAGTTGGCTATGTGATCAAGGGAGTAGAAAAGGCCTGGGGAATTTGACATGGAAGGCAACCTCAGGTGTGTGTGTGTGTGTGTGTGTGTGTGTGTGGTGTGGTGTGTGTGTGTGTGTGTGTGTGTGTGTGGTGTGGTGTGTGTGGTGTGTGGTGTGTGTGTGTGTGTGTGTGTGGTGTGGTGTGGTGTGGTGTGTGTGTGTGTGTGTGTGTGTGTGGTGTGGTGTGATGTGTGGTGTGTGTGTGGTGTGGTGTGTGTGGTGTGTGTGTGTGTGTGTGTGTGTGTGTGTGTGTGTAGGGTGGCATCTAAGGAGACATCTTGGAAATGAGGAGGGAGTGAAATCAGAAAAGCAGCTACACTAGCCCTGCCGCTCCTGGTGTTTGTCCTGGCCCCTGCATGCCCTGGGACTCCAGAGCAGGTCTAGGCTTAAAAGGAGGGGAGAGATTAGGGCCCCAGAGCCCAGTCCAGGAACAAGAAGAGAAGAGAGGGACCAGAGGGGAGATCATTGTCCTGTCTTTAAAAGTTGAGGCTTTGGCGGAAAAATAACCTAGGAGCCCAACTGCTCCTATGAATCTGCCTGTCCTAATGGACCATTATCAGACTGCCGGAGGGAAAGAATTTGCTTGAGGCTAAATTGCAGTGACTTCAATAGCAACAGAAGCCATGTACTACCATCCTAAGGACAGGAGTCCTTCAACTTAATTTCCTTGCAAATTGTGTTTGGGACTGCATAGACCTAGCCATAGTACTTGAGACCCATTTATCAGCCACTAATTGACTGTGTAGCCTTGTGCAAAGCACTTAAAAGCTCTGTCTCCTCCATTTCTCTTTGTAAAACTGGGCGAGGGGAGCCTAGTCCTTTGCTTACCTAAAAGGACACATTGTAAGTGCACAACAAGCTTCAAGTCCAGCTTTGAGCTGGGTGCAAGAAAAGCTGTTCAGGAAGTACTTCCTGTGGGGGTTGGGAAAGCTGGAAGGGTAGGGGAGTTGTGCTCAACAGCACGGTTAGAAAGGGATTCTTGTTAGTATACTTAGGGGTAATAACAATTGCCATTATGTATGCAAATACGCTCAGCTTACTTAAGATGCATGCTGAGCATTTAGGGATAAAGGAGAGAGTGTCTGTGATTTTCTTTTTCAAAAGAGAAAAGGAGAAAAAAGAAAAGTTTGTTGATCTTGGTAGTTGTTGAATATGAATGGGTATATAAGGGGGGTTAAGATATTATTCTACTACTTTTGTGTCTTAATATTTTATACTACTTTTGAAAGCATATATTTTAGAGTCAGATCTCGATTTAGCTCCATGGATTCAAGCACTTAGATGGCGAAAATATTTGAAGCCTTGAACTTTGACTCAGTAAGCAATAGGTGGACTAGGTAAGAAACGTAGGGTCAGGATTCCCAAGTGGATAAAAAGGCATTTAGTTGGCTTAGGGTAGCTGAGGCAGAAGTATCAAAAGTTTGAAGCCAGGCTGTGTTACAAAATGAGGTCTGGAGGGGGTTGGAGAAAGGTAGAGGGAAGGAAAGAGAAAAAACAGAGAGACAGAGACAGAACGACAGAGAGACAGAGAGAGGAAAGGGAGGAAGAGAGATAATTTAGATGTTCCATGGCCAGAAAAAAATGTGTTCATTTTTCCTTTTCTATTGTTCTTTCTTCTTGAAGACCAGACTATTCTCTGATAACTTCCTGCTTCCTCCCTGCGGATAGAAGGTGCTCCCTGCTTAGGATACTTGTGATCTCTGCTGCTCTAGCCAACCACTAAGCAGGTCTCAAATCCTCCACAGGGGGTACCATGGAAACCATGTGCGGGCTGCATTCCTAGCACCCGAGCGTGTCACCTAGGCCTATTCTTCTGCCCAGGAGATTTAAGGTCTCCTTAGATCACAAGCAAACCGCTGCTTATCTCCCTCCCCTGTCTATTTCCTTCAAGGCTGCACAGACTTGTGTAACAGAAGTCAGGAGGTAAAAGTTAAAACAGCTGTGAACGGACTCCAGACTCTTCCATTTAGTAACCTTGTGACTCTGAGCAAGTCACCGCCACACTTTATCTTCCCTGTCCCTTCTTCTTTTGTAAAGGCGGGGCAAGATTCATCCCTCCCTGAATTGTAAGCATTAAATAGGATGATTAGTAACTTGATTAACCGGCAGATAACTCAGCACCGTACCAGGTATAAAGGTATACAACATAGATTTATGTCAAGGAGAACTCGGGCTATTTAACTATTTATTAAAGGAAAGGAGAGGCAACAGCCCATATCTTCAGCCGTGGTGAAGAAGGCACAAGACAGGAGATGAGTATTGTTGAGGTAGGGCTTGAGGGGTCACCTTGAAGGGGTCCTCTTTAGGATGGGTCCTCAGGTAAAAGATATGGTTCACTCCCCAGAGGCCAGAGAGTCCACAAAAATGGAGATTCTCTGATGCGGAGGCACCCTAGGATTTTAGAAGACACTCAAGAAGAAAAGCCAATGCGGACCCTGGCACCTATTTCCCGGTGATTGCAACAAAGCAGCCCTGAAGTCACTCCACACAACTCCTCCGCTCTTGTGTCAGATGCTTCATCTACATACCGAGAGTTACATAAAAGGAGCGCTCCGAGGGGCTGGGATAGAGCTCAGAGGTAGAGTTCTTGTGAGTCCATTTCTAGTACAAAAAGGCTTTTGAATTGAGCAGGTTCTTTAACCCTGCGATTGAACTCGATCTAGAATCGCCGGCTACTGTTTGGGCAGCACAAAGCATTCATCCAGCACTTTGGACTTTGAGATTAGAGGATTACCAAGAGTTCAAAGCTAGTCCGGCAAACAGTGTATAAAGTCTCTGTCCTCCCACAAAATTAAAAGACACACACACACACACACACACACACACACACACAGAGAGAGAGAGAGAGAGAGAGAGAGAGAGACAGAGACAGAGACAGAGACAGAGACAGAGAGATCCTTAGCTACTAGCTCAGAATCTGGATTTAGAATCATCTTGGGACAGCCTAAGACTGGCAGACAACCAGCTGAATGACACAATAGGTCTCCCCCTCCCCCCCCCCCCCGCATCCCCCTCCCACGCTCTGCATGTGCTAACTGTACTTATAAAGAGTCAGCCTTCCCCTTCCTGGAGGCCAAGCAAAATGCCACCAAAGCAACCCGGGTGCCACGGTTTATAGATCGCGTTTTTTTTTTCCAGGTGAAGAGACAGAAGCCCAGGGAGGTGAAGTGGGTCACGCACTCTGGCCTAAGGCATGTGCAAGAGCTGGCAAGCGGCGCCAGACCTCCTCATCCTGCAGACTTTCTCGCCCCCACATGGTCTCTGGACATAAAATGGTTACCACCTGCTCAGGCAAGGGACAAGGGACGTTGAAGGCTAGGGCGAGAAAATAGTGATCACTGGGAAAGACTGCCTTTCCAGAGCAGTGTTAACTTGGCTATTCTTTTCTAAGACACAAAGTAAACTTTAGAAGCATAGAAAGAGTGATAAGTTTGAGGAGTGCGAGCCGAGCCTAGGGAATAAGGAAGAGAAGGATTTGAAGCCTTGTTCCTGCTTTTCTTCACCATGTGACCTTGGGCCCATTCACCTGTAAATGGAGAAAGAATGGTTTCTGTCCTAGAGGGTGGTTGTGAAGATCAAAGACAAAGATAAAATACCTGGGTAAATAATTGTTGCTTACTAATCCCAGAGGCCAAGAGCCTCCAGCTGTTTTGTTTTCATTCATCTCTTTCCCTCTGTTGGTGAGAGAAGCCTGCGTAGAGGTTAACTAATCCAAGATGACGCGGGAAAATTAGTGATTGTGCCAATAGTTAGTTTATCTTTAGGCGTTAATGTCTATGTGTGAGTTGTATGTGCAAGTATGTGTGTGTGTATCTCTTCACATATGCGTAGGTGCATCACTGTGCTCCAATCTGTGGAGGCCAGAGAGAGGACTGACTCACATCGCTGAAGGAGTGCCAGAATTACAGGCCCGTGCTACTGGAGCCCAGCTCTCCGTGTGTTTGGGGGGCTTCAGACTCAGACCCTCACACTCAAAGTGCAGGTTGTTCATCAAGTGAGCCCTCTACCCATCCATGCCTGTGCCAGTATTTAAATACAGCCATTGGACTTCATGCCCAGACTTCTTCCAGTTTCAATAAGTTCCTGCCTTCATAGGAGATCTATGTATACTTCTAGGAGGCAGGACTGGGACTCAAAAGCACAATGTATAAATGTGGCTGATGTGGGCTTAATCTAGGAAGCCAGTTTTGTTTGAGCGTATCCCCCCCCCATCAAAAAGGTTCAAACACAGGCCAAATCCCAGTCCTTCTCATCTATTGTCTCTCCAGCCTAACGACTTCTAGTCCCCCTATACAGTCGCTTGTCCACAGCTCACATACTAGCAACATGTCTATGCCCAGTCTTTTTGCCCATATCGTCTTAATATCATGAGTCACATGGAAACATCTAGACACTCAGAGTTGAAGGATAAGTGTTATGACATGCCAGCTGAGTCACATTGCTCTAAACCACAAGCCTTTTCTATATCTTACAGATCCAATGCCCTAACTATAGATTTCCAATCCAACGCATACTCAAGAGGCATTTCAGCCTGCATGCTCAAGGAGAGATTAATGTAAGATTTTTTTTTTTAGCTCCTTAATGGCTCTTAATCTTTTACTGTATTTTGAGTGTTGGATTCTTTTTCTTCCACATACATTTGAGCTGATAGGTGACTAATTGCCTGACAATTCACATTGTCATTTTTTAGACACGTTATTTCAAATGTATAATCAATATGAATTCATTTGCCATTCTTTCCTGCAAGCCTGGATCATAATAAACTCATTCGTGATTCATGAGCATGTAAAATATACTGTCACGGAAATTTTACTTTAATTCAATATTATTGGTCTTTTTTAATGAAACATTATCTGTTTTCCCACTCTGAGGGCAAGAATAACAGTTTTCACAGGTTTGGTTTTGCATTTGACAAAAACAAGAGTAAAAATTAGCTGTGTCTGCCTGATGTGAAAATATGTAGATGAATAGAAAGATGGTGTCTCTTCGGTGACTAGCCTATTGGTCCAAGTACTTCTTGTCAATATCTAAGTATGTGATGCAAGAGGGGTGATGTATTTCTTTTTGTCCACATGAAAACCTTACATCCCGTCTCTGGCTTCTGCTCAGGTTCCAACTCTCTGGCCAAGGCAGAGCTCTTTCCCAGAATGACTTGTGCCATGGTTTCCCTTCATCTCATCATTTTCACTTTAAACTTTGAAGCTCTTTGTCTCTCTGCCTGTTTACATATTTCCGTATTTCATGGAAGATTATGAAAGCAACATTAGGAGGCTTCAGCAACGGTGGATGGATCGTGCCTATTCTAAAGAACACAGAAGGGGCATGAGAAATCAACAGTGTATCACGTGGCAGAGGATTGTTTAGTCTAGGTGAGGATTTATTAATCCACACTCACCAGAGCTTAATGTGATAGTCCTGAATGAGATGCTTGGCAGAAACAATGCCTGGTCTGGGGATCCAGGGGTGGAGGGCCACATGTCAGCCACACCCACTCCTAATACATTCAATTGTAACTCTGAATTGAGTTAGTGGCCAGGCACAGAATGGGGGGCAAAACAAGGGGATTTCCTTTTATCAAAGCAAACCCACAACAGCTCAGGCAACTGAAAAGCAGCCCGGAAGAGCAGCCCTTTCAGGACACCTTTTCAAGCCGCAGATCCATAGAAAATAACAGCAAATTGTATGAGGAAGGAAATAGGCAGAGAGAAAGGGCTTCAAAATGATTCTCTCCAGTCTACATCCCGGAGTAAATCGGGCTCCTTTTGAAGTTGTGGGCTACTCTGAATAACCATTGTTCCAGCTGAAGAATAAAGGCAGCACACGGGGGTGGGGTGGGGTGGGCGGACAGACAGCAGTCTTTGCCACCAAGGCTGACTGGAGAGTAGAAGACAGTGAGCTCTCCAGAGAAAGAAAGGCATACTGCAGAGATTTATAAGAGAGATACTGACCGACTTTGTCTTGAAAGCTGTCACGATCAAAATCAATTGCACTTTCTTCTTTTTAGCTTTTTTTTTTTTTTTTTTAAGAACAATACCTCACTACATAGCCCAGGCTGACCTCAAACTTGTGACCCCCCCTGCCTCAATCTCCTACTAGCTGAGTTACAGAAATACACCACCACTGTTGGCTTCAATCTCACCTTCTTGATCATGCTGTTTGGCTGGATTAATCAGCTGCTTGGCTAGAGTAAACAGTTCTGTCAATACAGCTCAGCACCTCCTAAGTGTAAACATGATTTAAAAACAGCACAGGTGTTTTGCTTTCTTCCTATTTTGGGTGGTGGGGCTGGTGGTCCTGGTGTGGCTGTCGATGGTGGTGGTACAGCAGCAAGTGTCATTTCTGCTGAGCCCTGTGCTTTTCGGGTCTACAGCAGAGGAGGGTCCCCTGAGCCCCCTTGGACATATTCAGTTCACACAGATTCAAGATCCACCTGAGGTCTGATTTGAAAATGAAAGATAAGAATGAGACTTCTGAGTTGCTGCCTCTCAAATATTTGACTTCAAGGCAGGACTGATGTTCTTGTCATTTTCTGCAATCAAATAGGTAATCGGAGTTATGAGAATACAGATGCTCTCCAGTTCACAATGGTCTGATTTTCAAAATGCAGGCTTTACAATGGCGCAGAAATGATACAAATTCAATAAAGCCATACTGTAAGTTTTGAATGTTGATCTTTTCCCGGGCTAGTAATTGATGCTCTAATACATGCTGGGCACTGGCAGCAGGGTGCCTCAGGCCCTAGTTAGCCACGTGATCAAGAAGAGAAACAAGTGACACTCCACAGTGTGCCTTGTTGCTAGGCTACGGTGTTTAGAAGGTTGGCTGTCTTCAATGTGTTTATGACATATTTTCAACTTACACTGGCTTTAATGATATTGGAACTTCATTGTACAATGAAGAGCCTCCGTGTTTAAGTGCCTCCCAGGGATTCAGAAAGAAGTAGTCACTGAATTTTAAACCTATGCAGTTTCTTTTCACACGGTTGTTTAATGTGGTCATGCAATTTATGTGCATATCAATGTGGATGTTTTGCGATAATATGCAACTTAACAGTGTTTCTCTGTTGGTTCCGGTTTCTATCTCATTCAAGAGAAAAAATATGATTGAGGTACGAACACACATCCAGTACTTTGTGATAAACAAACAAACTGAATTGGCATCCTTGATGAAACACAACTTTCTTTGAGTGCCAGGGATAAAATAAACAGAGGATGTGCCTGCTTCTCAGCCTGGTCTTTCAGCGGCCTGTCTGCTCTCTGGTTTCTTCCCTTCCTTTTCTTCTCTACCTGCTTTCTTACCTCTGGTCTTCAACTCTCAACATAAGGCTTCTCATCTTTTTGACTTGGAAGATAGAATAGCCCTTTGGGCCTGTTGAATTCCAGATATCTTTAAAATGTGTTTTGTATGATTTTTTTTTTTTTTTTTTGCTAGATGTCATGGTTCAAGAAAGAATGGTGCTATTTCCATTGTTATAAGCATCATTGCCTATTCATAAAGTATTTGGTCACTCTGAATACATCAAGGTTTCTTATTCCATGCTCTACACAAAGCTAGGTAGATGTTAATAAAGGATGCATAAAGGATGTTTGGCTGACTGAGTCTGAATAGAGTGAGTCAGAGATAAAATGGCACGCATCCTTTTTGTTTTTTTTTCTTTTTCCTTTTAGGTGAAGACTGGTACTACATTCACTCTGAGTCAGATTGTAGCAAAGAACTCCACAATTTTAATTTAGAATGTTCTCCCTTCCTTTCACTGTGGATACTTTCTCTTGTCCTCCCAAATGCCCATTGGCATCAAGAGACGATCCCCTACTGAATGATTGGTGGAAACACTAGTGAAGTCAGTCAGGAACATGTGAGTCAAACTAACTGCGCTCTGGACTCTGCTCAAGGAGATATGATTCCATTAGCATTGGAAACCATTTCCTCTGGGTTCCTGGCCAGCCTTTGATCTCCCTACTACCTATAGCACAGACTTTCTTTTAAAATGCCTGTTGTTAACAGATGCTCGGATATCTCGAATTAGCTACTCTTTTAGACAGAGCTCCTGTTACCTCAAGGTCATTGTTCTTAAGGTGTAGTTCCCAGAACCAACAAACAGTATGCTGTCTCAGAATGTGTTAGAGATGAAAATTCTTGTACCCTACACACTTTTTAAAATTATTTATTTATTTATTTATTTATTTACTTTAATGTATTTACATTTCAAGTGTTAATCACCTTACCCAGTTTCCCCCTATCCCTGAAACCCCCCATCCCATCCTCCCTCCCCTGCTTCTATGAGGGTGTTCTTCCACCCACCCACTCCTGCCTTCTCATTCTCAATTCCCCTACACTGCATAGGACCAAGGACCTCTACTTCCATTGACGCCTGACAAGGCAATCCTCTGCTACATATGCAGCTGGAGCCATGGGTACTCCTTGGTTGGTGGCTTAGTCCCTGGGAGCTCTGGGGGGTCTGGTTGGTTGATATTGTTGTTCTTCCTATGGGAACGCAAACCCTTCAGCTCTTTCAGTCCTTTAGCTCCTCCTTTGGGGACCCTGCACTCAGTGCAATGGTTGACCACAAGCATCCGACTATGTATGTGTATGTGACTATATGTGACTCTGGCAGGACCTCTGAGGAGACAGTTATATCAGGTTCAGTTCAGCAAGCTTTTCTTAGCATCTGCAATAGTGTCAGAGTTTGGTGACTGTATCTGGGTTGAAACCCCTGGTGGGACAGTCTCTGGATGGCCTTTCCTTCAGTCTCTGCTCTGTACTTTATCTCCATGTTTGCTCCTGTGAGTATTTTGTTCCCCTTTCTAAGAAGGACCAAAGCACCCACACTTTATTCTTCCTTCTTCAGCTTCATGTGGTCTGTGAAGTGTATCTTGGGTATTCCAAGATTTGGGCCTGATATCCACTTATCAGTGAGTGCATAACATGTTGTTCTTTTGTGATAAGGTTACCTCACTCAAGATGATATTTTCTAGGTCCATCCATTAGCCTAAGAATATCATGAATTTATTGTTTTTGAAAAACTGAGTAATATTCCATTGTGTAAATGTACCACATTTTCTGTATCCAGTCCTCTGTTGAAGGACATCTGGGTTCTTTCCAGCTTCTGGCTATTACAAATAAAGCTGCTATGAACATAGTGGAACATGTGTCCTTATTACATGATGGAGAATCCTCTGGTATATGCCCAGGAGTGGTATAGCTGGGTCCTCAGGTAATAATATGTCCAATTTTCTGAGGAACCTCCAGACTGATTTCCAGAGTGGTTGTACCAGCTTATAATCCTACCAGCAATGGAGGAGGATTCCTCTTTCTTCACATCCTCACCAGCATCTGCTGTCTCCTGAGTTTTTAAACTTAGCCATTCTGACTAGTGTGAGGTGGAATCTCAGGGTCATTTTGATTTGCATTTCCCTGATGACTAAGGCTATTGAACATTTCTTTATGTGCTTCTCAGCCCATCGAGTTTCCTCAGTTGAGAATTCTCTACTTAGCTCTATTCCCCATTTTTTAAATAGGGTTATTTGGTTCTCTGGAGTCTAACTTCTTGAGTTCTTTGTATATACTGGATAATAACCTTCTATTGCATATAGGGTTGGTAAAGATCTTTTTCCAGTCTGTTGGTTGCCATTTTGTCCTATTGACAGTGTACTTTGCCTTACAGAAGCTTTGCAATTTTATGAGGTCCCATTTGTAGATTCTTGATCTTAGCGCATAAGTGATAGATGTTCTATTCAGAAATATTTCCCCTGTGCCCATGTGTTCGTGACTTTCCCCCCACTTTCTCTTAGATTCAGTGAATCTGGTTTTATGTGGAGGTCCTTGATCCACTTGGACTTGAGCTTTGTACAGGGGGATAAGAATGGTTCAATTTGAATTCTTCTACATTTTGACCACCAGTTAAACCAGAACCATTTGTTGAAAACACTGTCTTTTTTCCGCTGGATGGTTTTAGTACCTTTGTCAAAGATCAAGTGACCATAGGTGTGTGGATTCATTTCTGGGTCTTCAATTCAACTCTATTGAGCTACCTGCCTGCCACTGTACCAATATCATGTGGTTTTTAACACAATTGCTCTATAGTACAGCTTGAGGTCAAGGATGGTGATTCCCCCAGATATTCTTTTATTGCTGAGAATATTTTCTCTATCCTGGGCTTTTTTGTTATTCGAGATGAATTTGAGAATTGCTCATTCTAACTCTATGAAGAATTGAGTTGGAATTGTGATGGGGATTGCACTGAATCTGTAGGTTGCTTTTGGCAAGATGGCCATTTTTACTGTATTAGTCCTACCAATTTATAAGCATTGGAGAGCTTTCCATCACCTGAAATTTTCTGTGATTTCCTTCTTCAGAGACCTGAAGTTCTTGTCCTACAGATCTTTCACTTGTTTGGTTAGAGTCACACCAAGATACTTTATCTTGTTTGTGCCTATTGTGAAGGGTGTCGTTTCCCTAATTTCTTTCTCAGCCTTTTTAGTCTTTGAGTAGAGGAAGTCTACTGATTCGTTTGAGTTATTTTTATATCCAGCCACTTTGCTGAAGTTGTTTATCAGCTGTAGGAGTTCTCTGGTGGAGTTTTTGAGGTCACTTAAGTATACTATCATATTATCTTCAAATAGTGATAGTTTGACTTCTTCCTTTCCAATTTGTATCCTTTTGACCTCCCTTTATTATCTAATTGCTCTAGCTAGAACTTCAAGTACTATATTGAATAGCTATGGAGAGAGAGGGCAGCCTTGTCTAGTCCCTGATTTTAGTGGGAATGCTTCAAGTTTTTCTCCATTTAGTTTGATGTTGGCTACTGGTTTGCTACTTATTGCTTTTAGTATGTTTAGGTATGGGCCTTGAATTACTGATCTTTCCAAGACTTTTAACATGAAGGGATGTTGAATTCTGTCAAATGTTTTTTTCAGCATCTAATGAAATGATCATGTGGATAATCTTATAGATGTTGAGGTCCATTTTGTGACTGGTTATATGGTCAGTTTTGGAGAAGGTAAAATGAGGTGCTGAGAAGAAGGTATATTCTTTTGATTTTGGATGAAATGTTCTACAGATATCTGTTAAATCCATTTGGTCAATAACTTCTGTTAGTTTCCCTATGTCTCTGTTTAGTTTGTGTTTCCATGATCTGTCCATTGAGGAGAGTGGAGTGTTGAAGTCTCCCACTATTATTGTGTGAGTGCAATGTGTGCTTTGAGCTGTAGTAAATTTTCTTTTCTGAATGTGGTTGTCCTTGTGTTTGGAGCATAGATGTTTAGAATTGAGAGTTCTTGGTAGATTTTTCCTTTGATGAGTATGAAGTGTCCTTCCTTATTTTTGATAACTTTTGGTGGAAAGTCAATTTTATCCAATATTAAAATGGCTACTATAGCTTGTTTCTTGGGACCATTTGCTTGGAAACTTGTTTTCCAGCCCTTTACTCTGAGGTAGTGTTTGTCACTGAGGTGGTTTCCTGTATGCAGCAAAATGCTGGGTCCTGTTTGTGTATCAAGTCTGTTAGTCTATGTCTTTTAATTGGGGAACTGAGTCCATTGATGTTAAGAGATATTAAGGAATAGTGATTGTTGCCTCCTGTTATTTTTTATGTTATTTTTATGTTTGTGTGGTTATCTTCTTTAGGGTTTGTTGAAAGAAGATTGTTGTCTTGATTTTTCTAGAGTGTAGTTTCCTTCCTTGTGTTGGTGTTTTCCATTTATTATCCTTTGTAGGACTGGATTTGTGGAAAGATATTGTGTAAATTTGTTTTTGTCATGGAATATCTTGGTTTCTCCATCTATAGTAATTGAGAGTTTTATGGAATATAGTAGTCTGGGCTGGCATTTGTGTTCTCTGAGGGTCTGTATGAGATCTGCCAAAGATCTTCTAACTTTCATAGTCTCTGGTGAGAAGTCTGGTGTAATTCTGATAGGTCTGCCTTTATATGTTTCTTGACCTTTCTCCTTTACTGAGTTTTAATATTTTCTTTGCTTTGTGCATTTGATTATTATGTGACAGGACAAATTTCTTTTCTGGTCCAGTCTATTTAGAGTTCTGTAGGCTTCTTGTATGTTTATGGGCATCTCTTTCTTTAGGTTAGGGAAGTTTTCTTCTATGATTTTGTTGAAGACATTTACTAGCCATTTAAGTTGGGAATCTTTACTCTCTTCTATACCTATTATCTTTAGGTTTGGTCTTTTCATTTTGTCCTGGATTTCCTGGATGTTTTGGGTTAGGACCTTTTTGCATTTTGCAGTTTCTTTGATTGTTTTGTCAATGTTTTCCTGTTTTTTTTCTATGGTATCTTCTGTACCCGAGATTCTCTCTTTTATCTCTTGTATTCTGTTGGTGATGCTTGCATCTATGACTCCTGATTTCTTTCCTAGGTTTTCTATCTCCAGGGTTGGCTCCCTTTGTGATTTCTTTATTGTTTCTATTTCCAATTTTGGATCCTGGATGGTTTTGTTCAATTCCTTCACCTGTTTGGTTGTGTTTTCTTGTAATTCTTTAAGAGATTTTATGTTTTCTCATTAAGGGCTTCTAGCTGTTTCCTGTATTTCTTTCTCCTGTATGTCCTTCTTAAAGTCCTTTATCATCATCATCCTGAGATGTGATTTTTAAATCAGTCTTGCTTTTCTGATATGTTGGGGTAACCAGGGCTCACTGTGTTGGGAGAACTGGGTTCTGATGAATCCAATGGCCTTGGTTTCTTTTGCTTATGTTCTTGTCTTTGCCTTTCACCATCTGGTTATTTCTGGTGTTAGCTGCTCTTGATGTTTCTGACTGTGGCTTGTACCTCCTGCAAGCCTGTTTGTCAGTACTCCTAGGATACCAATTCTCTCATGGAGGAATTAGGTATGATGAGCTATGTATGGCACAGGGTCAGCTCTGGCGTGCAGACAGAAACCAGAAGCATCCTGTCCCAGGTCGTTCCTTGGTTCCTGTGTCCTGATGGCTCTGGGAGGATCACTCTTGGGCCAGGAATTCGAACAGACGTGGTGGTCTTACCTGTGCTCGCAGGTGTGTTGGCTCTCCTGGGAGACCAGCTCTCTCCTAGTAGCATTTGCGTATGTAGCACTGTGGCACAGGATCAGATCCAGGTGCAGAGAGAAACTGGAAGGCTCCTGTCACAGGCTGCTCCTTGTTTCCTATGTTCTGAGAGTTCTGGGAGGATCCCTGTGAGCAGCAGTGGTAGTTTTACCTGTGTTCAGAGGCTTGTCCACACTCCTGGGAAACTAGCTCTCTCCTGGTGCTATTTGCGTATGGGGGCCCTGTGGCAGAGGATCAGCTCAAGGCCAGCTCCCCTTCTCACTTTAAATCTACTGAACTAGAAACCCTGTGGGAGGGTCAGCAGTCAATGCCTAACTAGCACTCCTGTAGCTTCTGATGGTTTTTGAATCAATGATCTCAAGAATTTCTATTATTTCATCTTTTATGACTTAAAACATTGAAGAGAAAGCAAGGTCCTATCCAGTAATGTACACCTGTGTAATAGCCATCTCTCTGTCGTTTCTGCAAGTCAAATGAAGTGTAATTTGGCAAACAAATGTTCTCCTTTGATGCATTTGATTTAGTATAAAACAATGTTGAATTCAGGCAGTGCAGGCACATTCATTTGATCCCAACACTCAGGAGGCAGAGTCAGCTGAAATATTGAGTTCGAGGTCGGCCTGGTCTACAGAGCGACTTCCAAAACAGCCAGGGCTACACAGGGAAACCCTGTCTCAGAAATAACTACTACTACCACCAACAACAAAATAATGTTGAGTTGAGAATTAGAGAACATGAATTTAGTTAATAGTCTATAAATCAAAAGTAATAATACCATACAATTCCAAAACCAGGAAATGGAAACAGATATCCACTTGGGGTACCTTTCAATTTATAACCCCTGATTCTAGAGGTCTCTAACTAGGAATTGAACTGACTATAGGCCTGAAGAATGAATGCTCTATCCCAGAATTACCAGATCTTTTTGTCATTTTTAGAAAAAAATGCCATTTTTCTAAATATTTCACACGAAAATTGGCCTATGGAAAAAATAATTCAGCTTGTTCTGTTCTTTTAATTGGGCCAAACTAAACAGGTCTGTAAGCCAGATGTGGCTGATTGTCTTGCTAATTGTTCACCTCTGGACTAGACAGAGGCCACAAAATGCTCCATGAGGAAGGTTGGGCTATGAAAATCCCTGCTGAAGTTAAAATGAAATACTACTATCAATTTAATCATTAAAGTACCTCATCTCCAACAGAGTCAATATTTTTTTCTCTCCAAGTCTTTGTTTAGTATTAGACAGGCATGGCTGTAGTCAATTATAGACTGCTTAGATCCCTCCTCCTTAAAGTTTTTCCTGACCGCGCTAGCCCCAGTGCTCTCTTCCTCCGTTGAGTTCCCATGGCAATTACTTTCTGTGCAATTCATTTGGCAATTAATCACACAGTGCCTTTTGTCATCTTTTCTATTGTGGTCTTGAACTGCTATTTAAATATGTTATAATTATTTAAGTTTCCACATGTTTGTCTCTTCTCTTCCCTCTGAGTTAGTGAGCTCTTTGAGAATAGAGGCAAGCTCTTATTCCCCACAGTGCCCAGCACAGAAAGGAAGCTAGATCTGTTTTGGATTTAGTTTCAATGGAAAGCTGTAGAGCAAAAAGTGTACCTAAGGACATCTTCTAACTAATTTTTAGATCTAATCCTTTTGACTACAGTCCCCCCTTTATTATATACGTACTTGTAACTTTTTACTTAGTAAGAACAGCTTCAAGAAAGTTAAAAGACAATCATACAAAATGTTCAAAATATTCACAACCGTGTATCTGCAGAGGACATGTATTCAGAATACAGTAATCATTAAAGTTAAATCATAAAAGGACAAATAGCTCAATTGAACATTAGACAAAGGATTTGAATAGGCAGTTCTCCAAAGAAGACATGAGAATAGCTAATAAGCACATATGACTTATGTACAACCTCATTAGCCATCAGGGAAATACAAATCAAAACCACAGTGGGATACTGTTTTACACCCTCTAGGGTGGGTATAATAAAAGACAACAATAAAATAAAACAACAAGTATTGGTGAGGAAATAAAAAAAAATTGCAACCTTCAATCCCACAACTGGATGGAAATTAAAATGGTGCCAAAAACAATTTGGCAATCCTTCAAACAATTAAACACCGAGTTACCACAGGATTCAGCAACTTGACTAGTGGGTATACACCCAAAGAACTGAAAACATATCTTCACACACAAACTTGTAAAGAAGATGGGTGTTGGGTGCTTGCCTTTAATACCAGAGACAGCAGATCTCTGTGAGTTCGAGGGCAGCCTAATCTATATAGCAAGTTCTGGGATAACTAGGGCTACACAGTGAGAATCTGTCTCAAAACAACACTTATAGCAACATTATTCATAATAGTCATAAAACTAGAAATAGCCCAAATTTAATCAATTTATCATTGGATAAATAAAATGTGATATATACAGTGAACTATCATTCATCCATGAAAGGAAAAATTTGAGATGTACTACATTAAGGATAAATGTTTAAAATGTGTTTTGGAATGAAAGAGGCTTGTCACAAAATATCATCTATTGGCTGGCTCCATTTATGTAAAAAGCCAAGAATAGGAAATCCCACAGAGACAGAAAGTAGTTCCTCCAGACTGGCAGGTTATGGGAAGACCAGAGAGATAAAAATGGTCTTCAGCATATATAGTGTTCCTTTCTGGAGTAATGAAGACCTTCCTGTATTAGACTGTAGTGATGGTTACACAAACGTACATGCTAAAAGCAACTAAACGGTATTCTGTAAAATGAATAAGTCTTGTTTTTTTTTATGATATTTATTTTGTCATTGAAGCTGTTAATGAAGCGATTCATATAAAAATAGGAATGGCTAATGTTTGCATTACATTCACTAGATGACAGACATTCTTCTAAGTGCTCTATATTTACTCAATCATTACCCAAAATTTTTATCAATTTTTGTGGTGCCCTTACTTGGCAGATGGAGAAATAAATGCACAGAAAGTTTATCTGATACCACTCAAGGGCTAGCTACAAGTAAGTGGTAGAACTAACCTTCCAAGCCAAGCCATTTGGGTCTAAAGCATAATATTCAATCCAGTTTGTTAACCTGGATTTTGCTACAGCTACTCTAAATCCATAATGGAATAGGTTGAGCGCTTTCAGTGTGTCTTTTTTTTCATCAGTACTATAAACTGGAGGTGAATATATGGAAAGTTAATTAGTGATTAAAATGGAAATAGAAGCTGAAGCAGAAACAAGTAGATTCCTAAGTGCTCAAGCTTTTCAGTAATTGTATAACCCCCTTTTTCCACTTGTCATGGCAAGAGTACCACTTAGTATGAGAGGCACTGAGTCCAGCAAGGCATAGTGGGAGCTAGGCAATCTTTGCTTAAGAAAAGTTCTTATAGTGACTCAGCTGGCTACATCTGTTGCCTCCTTTATGATTGTGTCCTGGTTAGAGTGACCTATGAAACAGAACGGGGATGATTCACATTTTCTCCCCTGGATTCTATGGAGTCAATCAGCCTGGATTCCTTTGACTCCAAGGTGATTTTATTTTGTTTTCTAAATGGTTGATGAGCTCATCCAGTACAAGACTTTTCTTTCTTATTCCATTGCCATGTGCGGTGTATGCACATGTGTATATACATGTTTTGTATATGTGTGGGCAGCGTGTGTGTGTGTGTGTGTGTGTGTGTGTGTGTGCGCGCCCACATGGTGTTCCAAGGTTTATATCAAGAATCACCCTCAACTGTTTTTCCACCTTATTCATTGGGGCAGGTCTCTCAGTCAAATCCTGAGCTGTGGATATAGCTCCCTAACTAATTTACCTTGGAGGGTCTATTTGTCTCTGCCCTCCAAGGCTTGAATTTTAGGCAGGTCACCATGCCCATCTGGCATTTATATGGTTTCTGGGCCCCTTAACTCTGGTCTTCACATTTGGAAGTGCTTAAACCTCTGAGCTTGCACCCCAGCCCCAGGTGCGAGCATTTATTAATCTAGATGCAAAGGGAAAGTGAGCTGATAATGACAATCACTTAGGATGTATCTGTTATGTGCCGAGCTTTACATGTACTGATTTATTTATTCTTTTGAACATTCATATGAGGTATGTACTACTATTATCACACTTTATTTTCCTGATGAGTTAACTTTCTCTAGGAAAATCAAACACATACAACAATTAAGAATAGAGGAATTTGAACCCAAATCTACCAAGCTGGAGTGATTTTCTACTGTTACATACTGCCTCTGGCACATGTTTAATGATTCCACACTTACACAGGCACAGTGAAAGAGAGGATGATACAGGTGTCATATGCTCAAAACACTTGCCAGTGGAGGGGACAAGATATAAACATAGTAAAAGGTACACAACACTATAATATCGGCAATACATATATAATATGCATACAAGTATATACATATGGAAGCAATAAAAGAAGAAATTTATGTCCAATATTGATCACATTTTCTTTTTTATTAAACTAATTGTGATGGTTCCTAAATGATTGGTTCAGGGAGAAACCCTATTAGGAGGTGTGGCCTTGTTGGAGTAGGTGTGTCACTGTGGGTGTGGGCTTAAGACCCTCACCCTAGTTGCCTGGAAGTCAGTCTTCCACTAGCAGCCTTCAGATGAAGATGTAGAACTCTCAGCTCTTCCTGCACCATATCTGCCTGGATGCTGCCATGTTTCTGCCTTGATGATAATGGACTGAACCACTGAGCCTGTAAACCAGCTCCAATTAAATGTTGTCTTTTATAAAACTTGCATTGGTCATGGTGTCTGTTCACAGTAGTAAAACTCTAAGACACTAATAAAATTTATTTTAAGACATACCACTCAGTATTGACATTAAGTCATCAAAATAATTTATAATAGTTAAATGCCTCCTAAATATGCATGATACCTTCTGAAAATAAAAGTAATATGAATTCAACCAGTTTTTAAAATCTATTTGGAACATTAAACGTTATAGAAGTAGGAAAAAAATCTCTTATGAAGTCCTCTATGAAAGAAAATTGTGACAGGTTCCTGATTAGACAGAAACCGTTCCATCTCCTAGAGAGAATACACAGGGTAACTGTGGCTTCATAGAATGAATTGGGTAGTGTTCCTTCTGTTTCTATTTTGTGGACTATTTTGAAGAGTATTCAAAGACCTTCTTTGAAGGTCCAATAGAATTCTGCACGAAACCCATCCGGTCCTGGGCTTTTTTTGGTTGGGAGACTTTCATTGACCACTTCTATTTCTTTAGGGGTTATGGGACTCTTTAGGTGGTCTATCTGATCCTGATTTAACTTTGGTATTTGGTATCTGTCTAGAAAATTGTCCATTTCATCCAGATTTTCCAGTCGTGTTGACTATAGACTTTTGTAGTAGGATCTGATGATTTTTTTTGAATTTCCTCAGTTTCTGTTGATATGTCTCCCTTTTCCTTTCTGATTTGGCTGATTTGGATACTGTCTCTATGCCCTCTGGTTAGTCTTGCTAAAGGTTTATCTATCTTGTTGATTTTCTCAAAGAACCAGCTCCTGGTTTTGTTGATTCTTTGTATGGTTTTCTTTGTTTCTACTTGGTTGATTTCAGTCCTGAGTTTGATGATTTCCTGACTTCTACTCCTCTTGGGTGTATTAGCTTCTTTTTGTTTTAGAGCTTTCAGGTGTTCTGTTAAGCTACTAGTGTATGCTCTCTCCAGATTTTTTTGGGAGGCACTCAGAGCTAAGTTTTCCTCTTAGTACTGCTTTCATTGTATCCCATAAATTTGAGTATGTTGTGCCTTCATTTCCATTAAATTCTAAAAAGTCTTTAATTTCTTTCTTTATTTCTTCCTTGACCAAGTTATCATTTAAGTAGGGTATTGTTCAGCTTCCATGTGTATGTGGGCTTCCTATTATTTTTGTTGCTTAAAGACCAGCCTTAATCTGTAGGGATATGATTATGGGATTATTTCAATCTTCTTATATCTGTTGAGGCCTGTTTTGTGACTGATTATATAGTCAGTTTTGGAGAAGGAATCATGAGGTGCTGAGAAGAAGGTATATTCTTTTGATTTTGGATGAAATGTTCTACAGATATCTGCTAAATCTATTTCATCCATAGCTTTTGTGAGTTTCAATGTGTCATGATCTGTCCATTGATGAAAGTGTGGTGTTGAAGTCTCCCACTATTATTGTGTGAGGTACAATATATGATTTGAGCTTTAGTATAGTTTTTTTTAAATGAATGTGGGTGCCCTTGCATTGGGAACATAGATGTTCAGAATTGAGAGTTCATCTTGGTAGATTTTTCCTTTGATGAGTATGAAGTGTCATTTCTTATTTTTTTTCTTGATAACTTTTGGCTGAAAATTGATTTTATTCGATATTAGAATGGCTACTCCAGCTTGTTTCTTGGGACCATTTGCTTGGAAAATTGTTTTCCAGCCCTTTATTCTGAGGTAGTGTTTGTCTTTGTCACTGAGGTGGTTTCCTGTATGCAGCAAAATGCTGGGTCCTGTATATGTACATGTACCAATCTGTTAGTTTATTTCTTTCTTTGTTTTTTTTTCTTTTTTTTTTTTTTTTTTGAGACAGGGTTTCTCTGTGTAGCCCTGGCTGTCCTGGAACTCACTCTCTAGACCAGGCTGGCCTCAAACTCAGAAATCTGCCTGCCTCTGCCTCCCAAGTGCTAGGATTACAGGTGTGCGCCACCACCGCCCGGCGCTTCCTGTTATTTTTATATTTGTGTGGCTATCTTTTTTAGGGTTTGTTGAAAGACTGTTACTGTCATGATTTTTCTAGGGTGTAGTTTCCCTCCTTGTGTTGGTGTTTTATATCTATTATCCTTTGTAGGGCTGGATTTGTAGAAAGATATTGTGTAAATTTGTTTTTGTCATGGAATATCTTGGTTTCTCCATCTATGGTAATTGAGTTTTGCTGGGTATAGTAGTCTGGGCTGGCATTTGTGTTCTCTGAGTGTCTGTATGAGATCTGCCCAAGATCTTTTAGCTTTCATAGTCTCTGGTGAGAAGTCTGGTGTAAATCTGATAGGTCTGACTTTATGTTTCTTGACCTTTATCCCTTACTGCTTTTAATATTCTTTCTTTCTTTTGTGCACTTAGGGTTTCGACTATTATGTGACAGGATGAATTTCTCTTCTGGTCCAATCTACTTGGAGTTCTGTATGCTTTTTGTGTGTTTATGGGCATGTCTTTCTTTAGGTTAGAGAAGTTTCCTTCTGTAATTTTGTTGAAGATATTTACTGGACCTAAAAGTTGAGAATCTTTACCCTCTTCTATACCTATTATCCTTAGGTTTGGTCTTCTCATTGTGTCCTGGATTTCCTGGATGTTTTGGGTCAGGACCTTTTTGCATTTTGCATTTTCTTTGACTGTTTTGTCAATGTTTTCCTGTGTTTTCAATGGTATCTTCTGCACCTGAGATTCTCTCTTCTTTATCTTGTATTCTGTTGGTGATGCTAGCATCTATGACTCCTGATTTCTTTCCTAGGTTGTCTATCTTCAGGGTTGTCTCCCTTTGTGGTTTCTTTATTGTTTCTATTTCCAATTTTAGATCCTGGATGGTTTTGTTCAGTTCCTTCACCTGTTTGGTTGTGTTTTCTTGTAATTCTTTAAGGGATTTTTGTGTTTTCTCTTTAAGGACTTCTAGCTGTTTTCCTGTGTTCTCCTGTATTTCTTTCTCTTGTATGTCCTTCTTAAAGTCCTCTATCATCATCCTGACATGTGATTTTAAATCAGAGTCTTGCTTTTATCATGTATTGGAGTATCCAGGGCTTACTGTCGTGTGAGAACTGAGTTCTGATGTTGCCATGTAGCCTTGGTTTCTATTGCTTATGTTCTTGTCTTTGCCTTTCACCATCTGGTTATTTGTGGTGTTAGTTGGTCTTGCTGTCTATGACTGTGGCTTGTGCCTCCTGCAAGCCTGTTTGTCAGTACTCCTGGGAGACCAGTTCTCTCATGGAGGAATTTAGGTATGAAGAGCTGTGGCACAGGGTCAGCTCTGGAATGCAGACGGAAACCAGAAGGATCCTGTCCTGAACTGTTCTTGGTTCCTGTGTCCTGATGGCTCTGGGTGGGTTCCTCTTGGGCCAGGAATTTGAGCAGAAATTGTGGTCTTACCTGTATTTCACCACTTCTGGGAGATACACTCTCTCCAAGCTGTATTTGGGTATGGAGTGCTGTGGTACAGGATCAGCTAAGAACGCAGACAGAAATCAGAAGGATCCTGGGACAGAATTCCATATGCTGTCCCTGCTCCAAAAGCTTGATCCCATTTTCTCATATTACTGACTATTCTCGAGACTTCACAAGAATCTCATGTACCACAAATTGAAAAAAAAAAGCAAAATAAAACATAACCAGAAAGGTATCACTATAAGGATTTGGTCTAGCATTGGATAAAACAATCTTCCTTAATTCCCCATCCATTTAGTTAGTACACTGCCACAAATGAGAATGGTTCTACCATTAGAGTATGAAAAACAGTCCAAGAGCTGTAAGGCATAGTTGGGAAATGTTAGGAAGCAACTTGTATGGAATCTTACAGAAAGATAGGAATTTACTGGCAAGGGGAGTACGGATGTTCTCTGGAAAAGGAACATTGTGTACATGAGCTTTTCCAAAGGCCTGGTTTGTCTGAGGAAAGTTGAAAAGTTCAGCAGACTTGGAGTCTAAGGTAGGGGAGACTTATGGAGCAGTGAAAACACAACCTGAGGCTGGTACCGCTCGCTAGGTAGTCAGAGAGGACAAAGCCTTATGTATGGTAGAAGAATCCATTTTTAAATGATGTTTAATATGATGTCTGCTACAAATTTAACCACTCATTGCTCACCCCTGCTTTTGAAAAAGATCCCCTTTTTCAAAATGTATGGGATGAGTTTTAAGTGCTAGGCAAGCACAAGAAGTCTTGGCCTAGGGAACTGAAGTTTGAATGAAGGATATAATTTCTGGAAAGGGGGATGGATCATGATGGGAAAGAAGGCTGTAATGGGGCAGCTCCTGGGGGGGCTTAGATATTCAGTTGAAAGAGGAATAGCTAAGCCCCCCAAACACTACACATAGGTCAAGTACAAGAAACTGTTAACCCATCACTGCCCCCCCACTCTACACAAGCTCTTGGAAGGAGGGTAGTACTGAGATTAGAAAGGAAAAGGTATTGTTTATGTATATTGAGAGTTTCTCATCCTAGTCATAGCTCCTTAGTCAACTTATCCTCTGGATCTGAAGTATCCTTTGGTTGTTTTGCCTTTACATCCTTCAGAACTAAGGAAGTTCCATGGTCTTCCATATGTACTTGGCAGGCAGACAAACTGTATAAGCACAAACATATTAGGAGACTCAGTCTTAACAACAACTGGAGCCCATACTAGAGGGACTGGGGAACTGTATACAGAAAGTAAAATCCAGGTAAGTGAGAACTTGTTACTTATCATGCTATTTCTCTTGGGGAGAAGGAAGACAGTATTGGCTCAGAATACCCTTCAGGAGTAGACAAACATAAATACAAAGACAAATTGGGTTTGAAAGATACAAGAGAGTATGTGAGAGAATACTCTTGAAATAGTCAACAAATTTGGCAAACTAATCACCAGTGACTTTCCCCCCCCCCCCCAATCCTCATATACTTTTGGTATCACCCTGTCCCTGTAAACAGCCAGTGAGCCTCTCTAACTGGGTAGCTATACCCAGGCCTGGTCTATATTGTATTTATCCCATTTTCTCTACCCTTCAATTATATGGTCCTACTGTGCCTCTCTTTCAGTTTTCCCTTGCTTTTATAAGAAAATGTGAATCAGTAGATGTGAAAGTGCCGTGTCTATATAACCTCCCTGAGTTCCTCTCAGATCCTGGCTCCCTTTGTTTCTTGCTACTAAGGGGGTGTTTTTGTTGCTAGTTTCTTCCCTTTACAACTGGGACACAGCTTATTCACGCTCCATTCAATAAAGTTTGTCATGACCCACTGTGATCTTTATTCCTGGACTTGAAACATCTTTTGTTTATGTTCTCTCTCTCTCTCTCTCTCTCTCTCTCTCTCTCTCTCTCTCTCTCTCTCTCTCTCCACGTGCATGTGCATGTGTGTGTGTTTCTTTTACATGTGGCCTTCTAAATTTTGATGAAAATATTTGAAAACAAAGAATTTGGACCAAAGCAAAGGCTTGGGGTGAATAAAGAATTCTTAGTAAACAAGTTTTGTTTTGCTTTCTTTTGTTTTAAATACTATCAGCAGCAAAGAGGAACCATGGATTTAGTCCTGAGTCATATTAATCTCATTAAAGTCTGTCTCTGAGTATATTGACTCACTCCAAAGCCCTTTACTGTGCTGTTCTCTTGGGTCAATGAAAAGAGGTCATATTTCTAAATCTTATGGATTCTTGTATGTTGCAGTTACAACTCCTACTGCTTTCTGATGGGTAAGCTGTGCTCGCTCTTGTCTACACCCATACTCCTTGCTCTCTCCCCCTTTCCGCCCTGCCTTATCCCCATGTGCCACGATGCCAGCTGATCCTTGGATCTGGAAGACATAATGCTGTTAGCAAGCACACATATTTTCTCTTACTGAGTGAGCAAAGTTGGGCAAGTACTTTCTTCTGGAGGAGATTCATCTGTCAATGTTCTCATGTGTCAATGAAGCTCATAATGATATCTTCTTGAGAACATACTGAAAAAAAAATAACAATGTGACATCTACAGCCATAGCAGCATGGTGCCCACCATGTAGTAAATGCTTTATATGTTAATGGAGAAATTTTAATAGAATGCAAATCATCTAAAGGTTCTGTATACATTTCAAATGGCAAAGCCCTGGCCTTTATTCCATTACTATTGGGAAGTTTATCTAAATGAAAAACTCTGGTTTTGTCCCTGTTTACCATTGCTTTCCTCATTCTTCAAAGGTGTTTTATAATTGCCTGTGCGTGTGGGAGACTGTGTGTGTTTGTACTAAAGAAGGGCAGTGGGTATTTATTTCCATGACTACATTTCAAAGCGAGTCAAGAAAAGAAGTTATATATTTTTTCAAGTAAGTGGAATAAAGTGCATGTGAAGTGGTCATTCTAAAGAGGACCCTTGGAAAAACACCAAAAAAAAAAGCCTAAGGAAACCAACAGAAAACAATCAAGAGGAAGACCTGTGTAGAAAGCCACCAGGGCCTGCAGTGTTCTCTAGGTTTGAAGTCTCAACTGAGCACTGAAGAAAATCGCTTGAAATAAAGGTGACAACCTGGCAGAAGCCCTTCTGCACCTGATGATTTTAAAAGAACAGCTGAAAGCAGCACTCTCTCCCCTTCTTTTTTTTCTGTCCATCAGAAAGAAAGAGTTAATATTAGATGAAAACCAAAATTCTACCAAGGCATTTACTAAGAAAGTAGGCCAAGGGAAGGCGCTCCCTAGAAGCTATCGTAGAGGAGGAAGGCAATCAAGACTGCAACTCTAGAGAGCAATTCAAAGGGGCAGTGAAAGGGGCTGAGGCTGGCGCCAGGTGGAGTATGGTATCATGAAAAGAACAAGACTGTGGTTAAAGGAGAACCAGGGAGGGGGTTCTCCAAACTTCATCTGAGAGCCAAGAGGCAAAGTGAGCAGGGTCCCTTGGCTCTGTGTGCCACTAGACTGCCAAAGCCACCAGAAAGGAACAACAGCTGTCATTTCAGTGACTCTAGTAACCATTCATATATGTCTCCAACCCCAACTATTTCATAGGAGGGAGTAGGGTTGATCCCAGGGCACACCCAATTGGCAGCTGATTGGTACATTTAGACCAGTTGTTCCCACCATGATGTGTTCATTAAGTAATAATCATTGAAATAAATGAAATTGCCTGGGCAAGCTATATTTCCCGCAATCTGTGCTACTGCACAGTTCAGTAAGTTGCACACAATACTCATCTACATGATATGTATCCTATATTGTGCTTAGACATGCAAGATCATTCATTCATTTGCTGAGCATTCACCGAGTATCAGGCAGCATTGTACAATAAAAGGTCTGTCCCTATGGAGTCGCCCTAATAATAAGATCAAAGAAGAAAGCAAGCTGGCTGCTACTGAGACTCTCTTCTATATCTGATACAGGATCACATTTAATCTTCACAACAATAAACTGTGCAAAACATTATTATTCCCATTTTACAGAAGAGATACTAAAGTTCAAACAGATTAAAAACAAAACCATGCCTTCAATCCCAGCCCTCTGGAGGCAGAAGCTGTTCAAGGCCAGCCAGGGACATACAGGGAAACTGTCTGAAGAAACTGACATTAGAAACCATTCATCAGTCTCATTCCAAGTCTATGGGTTTCTCTTAACATTTTAATCTATAGGACTTAGAATCAGTTTCATGAAGGCTAGAAATATTACTTAAAGGCCAGTGGGTTCAGAGTCAGACTCAAGGGATACAGAGATGCTAATCATAGCCTTTGCCTTAACCTATTCACTAAGTACAAAGTCTTTGTCTCATAGCACTTAAGAGCTGGGGCAAGTGCTGAGAAAAGACTATGTGACTTCCAATCAATGTTCTGTATCAGTCCACTATGGCCTGGGTATTCTAGAGCACGTTATGTAAGGTATTCACTACTTAGTTTCCCTACGGACCATAAGGATTGCGAAAGCTATTGATAGTGAGTACTTACATACCTCTTAGTATGGAACAGACCCTATTCTAAGCACATCATATATGCTATGTCTTTAACCCAGGCAAGCAGTTCCCAAAGCATGGCTAAGAAATCCCTGTAGAGCTATGAAGTCAAGATTGTTTCCATAAAAATAAGCCCTGAGATCTGGGCAGGTGAAATGGCATACTGGGTAAAGGCACCTGCCTCCAGGCCTCATGACCTGAGTTCAACCCCCAGGATCCATGTGGTAGAAGAAGTGGATTAACCCCTACTAGTGGTCCTAGTGGTCCTCTGAACTTCTACATGCATACCATGCATACCTTGGTGCATGCTCGAGCACACACACACACACACACACACACACACACAAACACACACAATAAGTAAATGATATATAAATATATACACTAAGAGCTCTTTGGTTTGTTTCCACCCTATCCTCTCACAAGTATGCAGTAATTTAACCAGAGGTTGTATGAGGTATGATATTGTAATAGCCTGAATGCAGAAGCTGATATTAAAATCTAGATACTATCTCTAAATCATTATGCTGAAGAAGTTTATGAAAATAAAAAATGCTGTTATTATATTGCAGAAGGTTAAAGTATAGCTAGTTTTTCATTAAGATGTGCCTATTAATACATAAAATGGGTTTAATATTAGTACATTAATAAACATTTTTAAGTATCTTAGTTTCTTTTTTTTTAATCTTATCCATTTTCGATATATTCTTTATTTACATTTCAAATGATTTCCCCTTTCCTGGATCCCCCCTACCCAAAAGTCCCATAAACCCTCTTCCCTCCCCCTGTTCCTCCATCCACCCCTTCCCACTTCCCTCTTCTGGTATTTCCCTATACTACTGCACTGGTATCTCAGTTTTCAATATGTAATGAAAAGTATTGCTAGATAAGCGTCATAGATAAAGACTCTTGAAGGTCTTCCGTTATTTTGTAAAGATGTAAACATATAGAGAACCTAAGGCCAAAACATTTGTGTAAGTATGATAGGCCTAATACCTGGAAACCATTTAGCACAGTGCCTGACTGGCATCTAGTAAATAGTAAATATGCTCATGATGATGTTTATTATTATGCACATAAGCATTATTAGCTCCAAATTATGATTTCCATAAGAAAAATGCCAAATGTTAATGTTATAGATATTCACAGAAAAGCAAGTTTGTATCCTGCTGAGGTGTCCCGGAAAGGCTCCATGGAGTCCTTAATGCTTGCCGTGTACATTAAGAAATGAGTACGATGGGACTGGAATGTGACTCAGTGGCACTAGCCTGGCAAACAGATGAAGGGGGTGGGGGGAGCTTGACTTCTCCCTGTTTCACCAATAGAGTAAAACAGGAGATGAGTAGGAGGGAGAAAAGTCAAAAAGAAGACACAAAGGAAGGAAGGAAGGAAGGAAGGAAAGAAGGAAGGAAGGAAGGAAGGAAGGAAGGAAGGAAGGAAGGAAGGAAGGAAGGGGAGAAAGAAAAGAAAAGAAAAAAGGAAGAAAAAGAGGGGGAAGGAGGGAATGAAGGAAGGAAAGAGAGGAGAGAAGGAAAGAGAGGAGGGAATGAAGGACAGAAAGAAGGAAAGAAAGAGAGGAAGGAAAGAAGGAAGGAGCAAAGAGAGGAAGGAAGGAGGGAAGGAAAGGAAGAAAAATATGGTAACCAGGGTATCTCTTGAGTGGAATTTATTCAAAGTGGAAAATCATTGGGACAGTTTCCTCTGGAAATGAGGAGCAGTCAAATTTGCCTCGGGTTCATGTGCAGAAAGACAACAGGAAAGTCTTGTGATTACATAACCAAGCCAAGACTCGGATGCCAACATAAAGTGTGTCTATTACTCAGTAAGGATCTTTACTCAAGAGCTGTGGTTTAGACGGATGATCAATAGCTGTGCTTCGGATAATTTGAAGAGAAGGAGGCTAAGCATGCAGTGAGTTGTTAGCAGGCTGGAGCGACAGTCCAGGAAGGAAGAAATGAAGAGCTGAGCTAGTCTAGTGAGTGACACAGGGATGGAAAAACCGAAGATGTGTTAAAATCAGCAATTAGGCCATAAACTTCCGTTATCTACTCTGTTTTCCCTTCCAACTTAAAGCCCAACATCAAAGGTAGATAATGTGGAAAATATTCCATATTTATGGTGCCAAAACTGAGCATTGTGAACCCAAACACTAGTCAGAATAACTATATAAGATCTCAAGAATCATGTCCACAAGGGAACAAAAGATGTTTTTATTAAAGACAAAAGTGGGGAGCTATCAGAACTGGGAATGAATGTACATTAAAAATTCAAAGTCCTTGTGCAAAACTGTGAAATATGTGTACAGATGTATGGCTGATGTAACCCAGTGAAAAGACAAGTTATGAGATCATCCCCAGTCTAAATAAAAAGTATGGTTTTTCAAAGAAGAAACCTTCCACCCATCCCAAATCAGAGACTGCAAAACAACATGTGGATGTGAGGGGGCATTGCGGGGCTTGGTACATAATAGTTATGGCCTTTTGCTCAGTTAATTAATTATTTGAGATAGGTGTTTTTTTTTTTAAATTACTGTTAAAAGTAGAAAAGAAGCCAGGCTACCCAGTGATTTACTATAATGTTCCTTTAGGTCGCGTACCAATCTTTCTGTGCTTAGGACAATAGAGTTCTTGGAAAACTCTGGGTGTCTGTGTTCCACTATGCAGGTCATTGCACAGAGTTATGAGTGGGTGGGAGGGGGGTCTTTCAGACAAAGGTGGTAAGATTATTGCTATTTCAAGTACCTACCACATATAGCTATGCTGGGCCGGGAGTGAATTTTATTCTTAGTTCTCATTCTGTGAAAACTCAGGATGAGAAAAACACTTCCCTGGAAGAGTTCCAAGAGAGGATTTAACTGTTCTCTCCAGTGAGGGAGTGTCTTCAGGATGAGGGGAAATCCTTGTCAACTTCATTCTCCTTGAAGGTTTGTTATTCGTACCCACTAGAAGGCTCCCTTCACTTTAATTCATAGTCAACCACTGACATTGTGCAGCGCTTAGAACTAGTGTGTAAAAGGCTTTCTTGCCCTCTAGATGGGCTGGCTGACTTGACTACTTTGTCATTGCTATATTTTGAATATGACTTGTTCCTTCCCAAACTCATACTGATACTTGACTGTTGTAGCAGGGTCTGGAATGAGGCCCAGGGGACAACTGTTTGAGTGATAAGGAAAGAGTTGTGAATGCTTCGCTAATGAGAGTCGGTTAAATGTCTTGCATATCTGCACTTCCATGCTAACAAATGAACACAAACTCCCCGGAGGGATGCTTGTGTTGTCGAACTCTTCCCATCTAAGGTGAACAGATACATACATATATATATATATATATATATATATATATATATATATATATATATCTGGGAAAACTTAATGCAACAAAAGCAGCCATTAGATCTCAAAAAGAAGTAAATGACAAATATAATAAATACTTCCCATTCATATTTGTTTATATAACACAGGTTAACATCCTCTTGTACTGTCCCATTGATGCCTTTACCCCAACATTGTAAGGCAGGTGCTGTGATCATGAGATCACAGTTGAGAGACCAGGCCGGGGCAGGTTTCTATGATTTCTTCAAAGCTTAGCTCAGAGGTAGAATGTAAACCCACTTCTGTCTGACTATATTATGCTTCAGTGTAACTAAAAGTGTTTGCTGTTGTTTGGTACTTGGTTCTTATGCTCTCTGTCCGTAGTATCCCAGATCATGACAGCACCCTTGATCTCTTCGAGTCCTCTTGCAGAATTTTCTCTCATCCAATTACCTCTAAGGTCATGTCAACAACCCTAGAAAGTGCCCTTAATCCATTTACATTTGATGTACAACAGTGGTTCTCAGCCTATAGGTTGCGACCTCATTGAGGTGGGGGTCCTGCATCAGACATCCTGCATACAATTCATAACAGTAGCAAAATTACAGTTATGAAGGAGCAACAAAATAATTTTATGGTTGGAGATCACTACAACATGAGGAACTGTATTGCAGGGTCATAGCATTAGGAGGGTTGAAGACCACTTGTGTAGGACTGCAAAGTCTCAATTTAAAGCTGTCTCCACCTGTGTGTCAGCTCATACTCATTTCTGTCTAATATCCCTGTTCAGAGGCTGGGGGAACTTCTCAAAAACATCTAGTGAGACCTGACTTCATGGCCATGGAGTCATTTGATTTTTCACTGAGCTTGTAAATTATGTAGTAACCCTGCCTCAGTGATGAGAAACTCATTAGAGCACCATGTTCCACCTTTTAATGTGTCTCTTAACGAGGGCATCTTTATGGTGTGGAGAAGCCTGTTTCTCTGCATGTTCTCCCCACTGACGTCAGGGACAAGCTAGCCTGAGATAAGTCTGTCTTTACAACCTCTTCATCTTGGTTTTAAACAAGTCATTTGACTTCTTCGAATTTTCGTTTTCTTGCCTCCAAATGGAAACACTATTACTGTTTTTGTAAGACTTTTCTTTTCTTTCTTTTTTTTTTTTTTAATAGCAGACAGACCTAACTCATTGTTCTGGTCAGTGTGTGGTAACTCTAATTAACATCATTGTAAGTCCTAGCATCAGATCACTGGCTAACAATGAAAGAACAGATCCCGGTGTGTGTCTTACCTAACATGAAGTGTTTTAAACTTTCAGCATTCTTGTTATTTTCCATGCTAAAAGAGACTTGAAAATATTGTCCCACTTACCATTTCACCCTTAAAAGATTGCAAATGACCTCATAATTTAACTTGAAAAAGAATTCTCTGTAGTACATGTAGTGCTTTCCTGACCGTTTGCTCAGTGTTTTCATTTCCTGTAATATTTTCTCATTTCTAATTTCATTTGAAGGTCACGGTGACTCCATGCATGAGGCAGGACGGGCATCAGTTCATTCATTCATTTATGTATTTAATGAATGTTTGCTGTGCCCTGACCACATGCTAGACCTTATCATTGGAACTGAGGATACAGCATTGGAAAAGAAAAGAAAAGAAAAGAAAAGAAAAGAAAAAAGAAAAGAAAAGAAAAGAAAAGAAAAGAAAAGAAAAGAAAAGAAAAGAAAAGAAACAGACCTAGTTTCAACCCTCTAGAGCTCCATTTCAAGTATAGTCACAGATGAGGAAAATGTACAAAGTTGCACGGTTTGTAAGATGTAGAACTCAGACTAGAACTAAGTTTTGCTGGTGCTTACTGTGATGTATATTCCTCTCTCTTTCTCTATGTATTTAGTTCCCCGTGTATTCAACATCTTCCTTTCTTATATTTCCTTCTTAGTTTTAAAGTGTTTTTGCCTGAAAGAAAAAAGCCAACCAACCAAATATACAAACAAAACCACTGAAACAAATGATAAATAGTCTTGAATTTGCTATTGGATTGCACTTCTAGAACACCTCTTTTAGTTTTCCATTCAAGTTTTATTGTACATAATATTTAGTTGGACAGGTGATGCATCACTCCAGTGTCCCTGTCCCTCAGCTATTAGCTAAGCCATACTATTTAGCTCTATTATCTGGCCAGTATCACAGAAGCAGGGGGACTAGAAGTCTTGTGTCTTCCTTGCTCCTTTAGGTCTCACCCTGTCCTTAACTAGTATCTCTTTCCACATATCTCCACCCTCCTCCTATCTACTCTATATTCCTCTCCTGTCCTACAACTGCCTCAAATACCTTATCACTCCTCTTGCCTCCACCCCAACTCTCCTCTGTATCTCTGGCTTAAAATAACTCTATGTAGCTTAAGTCTTGTTCCTTTAAGGAACTTTTGAAATCGACTCAAACTATCAGGGATGACTCCAGTATCTGAACGGTCCAGTATCTGTATTTTAAACTTTAAATGCCTAGGTGCATACAGAACAGGACCTCATTTTGACAGCCTTTCATATGAAAAAGAGCTGGGGATTTTAATTGGCCTCATGCTCAGTGTGAATCAATAGTGGTAGTGCAGTTGCAAACATAAATAAATGGATAGTTGGGGAGTACCGTCACAGACTGTACTAAGACAAATATGTGTTTAGACTGAGAGGAAATACTATTAAACTTCGTGATTCACAGTTTAAGCTCATCCGTTGTATTGATGTTTGTTTCCCTTGTTCCAGACCTTCCATTTCAAATAATCAGTCCTAAGGAAATGTTTTGCTTCTTTGTTTGTCTCTAGCTGGCTTCCATATTTTCCCCCGTCTCTTCAGTTACCCATGATGCATGCACAGGATATGGAGTTGTCTTTGTTTATTCTAATTAGGACCTGATATATAATATTAACCCTAAGGATTTATGTTTTCTTGCATTCTGGAAAACTGTTAGCTATTTCTCTTCCTCTTTTTCTCTTCTTTTCATTTTCTATTCCTGTAGAACTTAGGATCTATGGAGTTTATGTGTGTTCTCTATGTTCTCATTACCATGTAGTGTTGTTCATCAGTGCTGTGCTCTGTTCGATGATGCTCTCAACTCAATTTGTATTTTGCTTCTTCTCTCCTGAGTCACATTTGTAGTTTAATCCCTTAATCAACTTTTAAACATTACAGTTTCATCAGCGCTAAGGTCTTATTGGGTATAGTATATAGTCCTCAGTTTTACAATATTTCTGTGGTAAGCATTTTCACAAACACATGAGTTGTGCTCTTAAGTTACATGCTGTGCAGCAGTTTATATCTTTAGAGATATACTATCTTAACATCATTTCCTATTACTATATCATTGTAGTTCATTGGAACAAAATTCTTTCATTTGATGTATGTAGCAACTAACTCTTCTTCTAGTGTGTCTCCTCATAAGCTTTATCAATTTTGCATGTGAGAAATCTTCCAAGAGAGTTTTGACTGTTAGAGGAGTGACTTTATACCTAGCTTCATAGTTACTGTGCTAGAGTTCAGTGATGTTCACATTTCTGGGTTAGTTTTCCTGTTAAGCTCTCAGTGTGGGATGAGGAACATCCATGTCCCCCGAACACACCAGCAATATTAGACTGCATTTACAATCATGTTTTGTCAATGTAACGTATGTTTACCCAGCCCCTATTATGTACTAAGTGCCATGCTAGCTGCTGGGCATATAGTAGTGATAAAATAAAACTTCTGCCTTCCTGACTCGTAGTCATGGAGATAGACAGTAAGAAAATAAGTAAGTTTGAACATATCTGGCAATAGCGGTCTCAGATAAGAACTAAAAATAATTAACATGCAAGGAATATGTAGAGAATGGTGACCTTATAATATGGTGGTGAAGGAGATATCACTGCGAAGGTTTCATCTACACAGAGAGCCGGGAGCACTCAGTAAGCCTATGTCTCTATGGTGCAAGGACACTCCAGTTACAGGGAACAATGAAGGCCCTCTGGGAGTTGTTGTGTATGAGTCAGAGAATCAGCAAATGGCTTAGAGCAATCAAGGGGGAGAGTAGTAGGCAATAATGTCAAGGGGACAAGTGCGGAAGAAGGCACAGCATGTACCATCTGCGGATCATTCGAAGGACTTTGACTTTTGCAGTGAACAATTGCAAAAGCCATGAAAAGGCTTGAACAGAAGCAAACTATGATTCACAGGGCTATTGAATTTCTGAGATGACCCAAGTAAGAAAGGATGCTGGCTTGCACTAAGATGACAGTGGTGGACATGGTAACAAACAGTCAAAATCTAAATATACTTTTAAAGGCACAGCAGAAACGAAGTGCTGATGGATAGAGGTATTGAGAGCTTCTCCAAGGATTTGGCCTGAACACGTAGAAGGATGAATAAAATAAAATAAAAAAAATGACTTGCTGATGCAGACATAACAGAAAGCAGTCATGTTGTCTTGGAAGAAACAGTCTTTACAATATTTTAAATTCACCTTTTTAAAAAAAATCACAGCTTTGAAGATTTTATACATGTGTACAATGAAATATGATCATATCTACCCATTTCCCCCTCCAGCTCCTTCCATATCCTCCCAAACATGCCTCCCTCCCAATTTCATATCTTTATTTTTTTGATAACCCAGTAAATCTAGTAAGTGCTGCTCATATGTGCCTGGATGTGGGACCATCCACTGAAGCATGAACAGTCTACCAGGTTAGTAGAGTGCCGTTTGAGACATATACACATTGGATGATGTTTGAAATAAATAAAACATGTCTTCTTAGATATTTGTCATTTATTTAGCCTGTACAGACCAGGTTTTTTTTAAGTTAGAGGAGAGCCAAAAATATGTGATGTTCCAGAATTCAAGTTGGGGAGGGGGTCAGTGTTAAGCAATGGTATTACGTGCCACTGCTGGATCAAATAAAAGTAGAGAAATGACCATTGGATTTAACACTAAGGAGATTTTGTTGTCAGCCAAGGGGTGAGTCCACTGTGTGATAGCATATGTTTGGTTAGCTAGGGCTCAAATGAAGAAGACAAAGGAGAAACTGGGACCAATGAGCTGAGTGAACTCCTTCCGGCATTTTTGCTTTCAGGGGAAGAGAAATGGAGCTGCTTTACGGGGAAATGTTTTGAAGTCTTGTTGTTCATTCTAGGGTTAAGATGTTGATTAAAACAATAGAAAATGTGTTGCTGTCACAGGAGGCAAAGTGATTTGATCAATGACCTTCATTAAATAAAAAGGGAGGGCGTTGTAGTATCGAAATAGAGGGCTCAAGCGTGATGGGAAAAGGCAGAGCTTGTGCTACAGTTATGAAGACAGTGGGAGAGAGGGCCCTTCCCTGACTGTTTCTGTTTTTCTCATGAGGCAGAAGGCAAGGTCATTTTCATATGAAGGCAGAGAGGCCAGGGTGCTCTAAGGGAGAGGCAAAGTGACTGCAGTGCCTGCTGGACAAGGAATCTGAGCTGTGCAAAGAGGAAAGTAGGACCAGGAGGCTGAAGGAAGTACTCTAGCATTCCAGACGGAATTTGTTTCTTGTTAATTTTTATCAGGTATGGCCTGAAAGCATTCTTATTTCTTAGCAAATAGGAGTCACTACTTACCTTAGAGCAGTTTTCTCACAATTGTGTTTCTCAAACTAGTCCCTGACCACTATCCTTGGGCGTAAGCGGAAAAAGTAAAACGTTAAAAACAGTGTGCTCTAGCCTCTTCTAGGAGGGTCACATTACCGGTTAGCATAGTAAGGACTCCAAATATCCTGGCAGCTGGGAAAACATATTGACTCACTCAATGGTTGACAGCATTGCTTGTCCACAGAGCTCATTTCTGTAACAACTATTAAGGTCCGTTCCCAGAGACAAGGACCCCATGGAATGCACTCTTGAGAAATGCAAATTCAGAAAGCATGTTGGGGATTAGAAACTGTGCTTTAGGACAAGACATTTGCTGGGTTGGAGTCACCACAGTTTCTACCCCCCCCCAAATGTGTCAGCAACTCATACCTTTCCCAAACTAACTCAGTATTCTGCCAGTGAGCCAGACTACAGAGACGTGGGTTCTATCTTGTTTGCCTAAAGTCAGATAAACACAATATTGTCAATGCAGCTGATTCCCGAGTTTTCACTCGGAGGCAGCTCTCCAATTTTATACTTTCAATAATTCAAGAGATATTCTTGTAGCAGTGTAGCAGAGGCAGCATGAACATTTATTAACCACTTCCTGTATCAGATGCATGATGTTTGGCATGTGCATATATTGTCTCACTCTTCAAAGTACTAAAGAAGGAATATGTTATGAGAAAACATTCTCTTTTTAAGAAACTCATTACCCAGAAGGGAAAGATGTCTCTTTTGCAATAAGTAATGCGTTTGTTACAAATGTGTTTGAAGCCCCCAGGAATATTTCTAGGATCAGAACATTGGAGTGAAAAGAGACTTTAGAGATGAATTCAAGATATTAGTGAGTGGTTATTGTAGTCTCCTCAAAAACTATTACATACATTGCTTTAGAATTGTGAGATTAAGAAATCTTGCCATAACTATTTTTGCTTTGATTTAAATAAAGCCACGGGAAATGATAATCATATGAACTAAAGTCCATACTTCACGATGTAGTGATAAATTCTATCATTGGTTATTGACTAAGACTGTAAATGAACATTTGGGAGTTGGATCTGTGTTTCAAATGTCACAGAAGCCTGATTTCACTAGAATACAGTGATTCTCAAACTCAAATATACAGAGAAATATAAAAATTTTTCTAGAATATATATTTATTAGAATTACTCGAGTTACTGGCTTTAAAAAGAGCAGATTCCTAGACCCCCATCTTTAGGAGTAACTAATTCAGTAAATCTGATATGAAGAGCAGGGAGTTTATATTTTTAACAAGTTCCCTGGATGAAACCCTGTGCAATTAATTTGAGAAACACAACATCTCTACGAATATTATTTTCATAATCAAGGTGTTGTATAAACAGTGTTAAATGATAAGCTGGCCAATCGCCCTGCACTCACGCCAACTTAAAGGCATAGCAAGTCCTGTTTCTTGTATTTCCATTTTTTTCTAGAGCATCTTCATCTTAAGGTGATAATACATGCCTAGATAAATTGTTTCTGTAACTTGATGTGGCTAGATAGGTCTGGAAATGCACAGTATAGGTGCTATGAGGAATCTTCAGTATATTATACATAGGTAGGTATAAAAGTCCTGTAAGCCTTTAATGATTAGAAATGTCCTCAAGAATTTGTGATATTTCAATAATTCATAGACATTTACATACTAAAGACATGGCCATGGCCGGGGGTCTTTGGTATGTCCGAACTTCAAAGGAATATTTGTCTTTATATAGAGACCAATTCTCTATTTTGCAAGTTCCAAACAAAAATTTTGTCAGTTTTATCGGGAGAACAATCCAACTCTGGAGGACGTGCTGAATACAATATAAACACTTGCAGCAATATTTCAGAAGCCAAAAATCAGCTTATTAATTCATCTTGATGATTAACCATAAAGTTCACTCACGTCAGTCTTCACTGTAGGAAATCTACTGAGGAAACCAAATAATCACAAAAGACTGTTCAGTAGAGACAGCCTACTCCAGTGGAAAGTCCAACATCTTATACACAAATAAATATTGACTGTCTAGGTGACTTGTACTAGGTTAAAGGGTGTCTCCACAAAGATATGCCCAACTGGGGCTTTGGAATAGGCATCTTTGCAGATACGATTACAGTAAGGATCTGTATTGGTATTATTAGTATTAGAGGAGGATTTAAATTCAGTGGCTGTCCTCGTGAGAGAAGGGACATCCATACAAAGAAAGAGATCTTGTGGAAATGGTGACAGCCATTCTTCCAGCCAAGCAATATTGGGGCCTAACAAAGGTTAGGGAAAGGCATGGACCAGAATCCCCCTTGAGTCTTTAGAGACTCCATGCTGCCATCAATACCATGATCTTAGACTGCTAGCCTCTAGAACTGTGAATTGCTGCTGTTTTCAGCTACAGAGTTTGAAGTCCTTTGTTCTAGCAGTCACAGAAAACTCATATAACCCCCATGTCCTTTTAGTCGCTTGGGTAACTCACACAACTTTTCTGAGCTTCAACCCACTCATCAGAAAATGGGGCTCCTAATAAATGCCTACGAAATCACAGGCTAACTGTGATGATGAAATGAGATAATTCATATAAATTGCTTGTCTCTGAGTAGGCTCTCATTACATGCTGGCTGTTGTTACTGATGCCTGAAGAGATGGTATAGGGTGTGAAATGGTCTGAAGAGAGGGAGTCATACAGTTTATGCAGTCTGGCACAACGATTCATCCCCCCTATCAAAAAGATGGTAAATGCACCAGCAAGTCGGGGCACAGATGAAGAAAGACAACTTCTCCCTCTAATTATTTTTATGTTTGTTTCTACAAGGGCCAAGTAACTTGTTTGCACATGTAATGATATGACCTCTTTCAGAGTTTTCTCTGGGCTTTCCAGCCACAGCCCTTCCAAAGCCACAACGCTGTTTTCCAGTGACTACATTAAGCAATGCTGTTTATTGACACAGAAGGAGGTTCTTTATTAGTAAACATTTTCTTGTGGGCAGCTTATCCCATTTCCAAGGGGAAAGTTTTTTAATAATCATCTGAAGTATGTCAGAATGGCAGGCCCTTGCCTACTTGTCTACCAAGTCTAGAATTAAATGAGTGTCATATCCTTTTAAGTCTTTAGTCCAGAGGCACCATTTTTGTTTTTCAGGACCCTGAACTCATAGCACCATGCCTACTTTCTCACCAACTGCTTTGTAAATAGAAAATTCCTTTGCTGGCTGTGCAGGCTAAAGCAAATTATTTCAGTTTTTGGCACCTCCAGAGCACTCATCAGCAGAATAATGATAATGATATACCCTGCCCCCCAGATTCTTAATAGAATGAAATGGGCTAGTCAATGAAAGCCCTCTGTATACCACCACATACATAGAGAAGGCCCCTTAGATGCTAGCAACATGCAAACGACCATATGATTTAGTAAATGAGTTGAAGAGACTTTTCAACAAGGTGGTATATATAACCTCAAGAAAACTTTAGAGCCTGTAAGAGATTCAGTGAAAGATAACTGATGAATACTTAACTTAGCATATTTCTTACCACGTGTTTCCTACTGTTGGGAGTATTTGAAAGCTAATGTTTATCAGGACAAACCATTCTCATCAAATGCATGGAAGGAAAATAACACCTCATATCATAGCAGTAACAGTTGCTTAACTTCTGAGAGTCCTTCAAAATATGCCGAAGTGTTAAAAACTGTAGAGTTGTCAATAGGAGCTATTGCTAACACTTGCTTTAAATTAATTAAAAAACACCGATTTCAGCATTCTGGTTTTAGTGCAGACCATTTGAGTTATTATTGTTATTAGAGAGTCTGAGTCAGGAGGATTGAGTAGACAAATGACAACATTAAAGGAAGTCAAATGAAATTTCACACACCAGGAGAGTTGCATAGGCAATGAAAATGACTTTTATTTACTTCACAGAACATGCTTAAGTGGTAGTGTAGGGATGAGAGGGGATGGGAGGAAGGAGAGTTGATATGCTATAAATCTAACCAAAGCCCTTTCTTGCTCAAGATTCTGTGCCATCAGTGCTGCTATTATAGTAGTTTTGATTCTGCAGGTCTCCAGTCTCTCTTAATTTGATAGTTTCAAACTATATCAGATGCCTACCATGTGACAGAACTGTTCTCAACATTTGTTGGAGATGTGGCAATAAACAAAACTTTTGTCTTCCTAGAATTTATACTATAGTAAGCATCAACACATTAACTCCCAACATTTGAATCTGGCCTGCCACCTATTATTGCATATACAGTCTTATTGAAACACCGACATATCATTCTCATGTATATTATTTGTGGATGCTTTTCTGTATCAATGAGTTAAGCAGTTAAGTTAGAGGCTGGATGCTCAAAATGCCTGAAATGTTTCCTATCAGAAATATTTACAAAAATGCAAAACAAACAAACAAACAAATAAAAACCCACTTGGATGACCTTGTTCCAGCAGAATCAGAGTCCAAAGAATAGAAAATTATATAATGAAAAGTAGTTTTTAAAGTATAGAGAAATAAACCAGGAAGATGGTGAGATAATAGAGTGTCAAGCACTTGCCAATTCAAATATGACAGATGACAGTCAGAAAGGAATATTTCGTCTAACTCCCAAAGGATGTAAGGGAATGAGTTATATCGTGATGCATGTGTGTGTGTGTGTGTGTATGTGTGTGTGTGTGTGTGTGTGTGTGTGTGTGTGTAATGGGGCCTTGCAAGGAGATTTGCTATTACTATGTGTAAGATGGGAGGCATTGAATGGGTTTGAGCAGAGAAGTGGCATAGTCTGACTTTCATATAACAAAATCCATCTACTTCCTAAAGGCAATAAAGAAATAATAGACTTTGATGAAGGTAGCAAAGACATGGGAGGCCAGTATACTATACTTCAAAAAGACAGATCATTATGATATGAATCAGAATAGTAGAAATGGAAATGATAAAAATGGTACATTCTAGATAATAGTCTAATGTAAAACCAAGATTTTCCAGGAGAATGAATGAAGGATATGAAAGGAAAATCAAGGATAACTCCTAGGTCTTCTGCCTGAGCCACTGGGAGATTATAGTCAATATTCAGTGTGAAGACCAAGGATCAGGCTAGGCTAGTAGAGTCAGGGAACCAAGCATTCCGTTTTGGACATGGGATGTTAGATGTTTATCAGGCATCAAACTTCATGTGTACATAAAAGGCAGGCAGTTGGCCAAGAGAGTGTAGCCTGAGTGCAGCTAAATCTGGGAGTCATTAAGATAAAAATAGTATTTCAAGCCTTGACAATGGATGCTTTGAAGAACAGAAGAGATCTGAGGCTTCCAGATATTCTCTATCTTGCAACTCTATTGTCAGTCCAAGACAAAATCCTGTCAAGTCTTCATTTAATCCAAGTCACATTTTAATCCATCATTTTCTTCCCACTCTCACAGTTATTTTTCCGATCTAGTACTTCGTACTGCCTGGCCTGGCCTTTTGCAGTGGTGTTCTGAATGGATTTTCTTATTTTTGTCTCTAAGTGTCAGCTTGAAACTCATCATTCCATTTGTCTTGCCCATGAAAAAATAAAATCTTTCTGGGCCAGTGAGATAGCTCAGCAGGTAAAGGCTTTTGCTAACAAGGCAGAAAACATGCGTTCAAGTTCTAGAACCCAAATGATGGATGGAAAGAACTCACTCCTGATCGTTGTCCTCTGTCACCCCTATGCACAGTGATGCAATACTTCCTCCTCATAGAGTCATTTGTTCTCATTTGAAACCTGGAAATCACCCATTTCTCCTACCAAGCTATATAATTTTCTGATTGTATTACATTTTTAAAATTTATTTACATTGGGTGCATGTGTGCATGCATGCTTGCATGTGTGTGTGTGTGTGTGCCATAGAACACGTGTGTGCATGTAAGTCAGAAGACAACTGGCAGGAGTAATTTTGTTCCTTCCAATATGTGAATCCCAGGGATGAGACTTAGGTCATCAGGCTAGGTACTAAATATCTTCATGGACTGAGCCTTTTTGTCTGCTCCCAAACCATATCATTTTCACTTCCACAATGTAACTCTATTCTGCCTACCTTTTTTTTTTTTGCTTCTGTTATAACTTCCCTAGACAAAGATACCATAATGTATCATATGGACAATGATAATAACCTACCAACTACTTTTATTCCCTATAGTCTGTCATCCATGCTAGTGACAAGACCTTCTTAAAGTAATGTTATGTGTATTTTATCTACCTATTTCTCTTGTCTCAAAATAAGATTAAAAAATCCTTCATCATCTCCCCTATAAGTTTTCTCTCCAATCATATTTGCCATAGCCTGGCTCTTCTGGAAATGACTTCCATTTCATCTCCATGACCATGCTAGTAGTATACCCACATTGACCACACTGCCGTAACTTGGTGTAGACCATCATGAGATTCTTAGAAGTAGCTGAAACTCTTGAGTCTTCTCTTCTGTACTCAACTGAGGGTAGACACACTGCAGTTGAGATTCCTGGAATGCTTGCCTCTGAGGTATAAGATTGTTCCTCCACTGGCCCAGCATGCTTTGTCACTACTACACTTCCATCTTCCCAACAGCATGACAAATATCGATAGAGACCTCATTAGTGTATGTAATGCCCACAGCTTGGAAAATGTTGCTTTAGTTCTTTTCTCTCAATTCTTCGCACCCGTGTGTACCAAATTCAAAACCACCTTCCTACTAAAGGTCTTTGATGCTATGCGTCTGCTCTCAAAAATCCTATATGACCTGAGCAGACCACTTAGTATACATGACTGTGCTCTTTCTCCTGAGACCTCATCTCACTTGTGTTAGCAGAACCTTGGAAACAGTTTTATACTGACCTTTCTTATCCCCCAGTGCCTTGTATACAAACACAATGTGTTGTTATAATAGTAACAGATGAACAAGTAGTTAAATAAATAAGTTCACGAATTCTCTCAGATGATCCAATGGAAAAGAACATTGGATTAAGAATGAGAAAACTTTGAGTCGAGTTCACTTTGCCACTAAATGGTTGTATGTATGAGACATTAGGCATTCTGTTCACCTTTCTTCTTTCATTCATATAATATAAACCAAACTGTTTTCTTCTACCCCCCCCCCTTTTTCTTGAGACAGGCTTTCTCCGTGTAGCTGTAATTGTCCTGGAACTTGTTCTGTAGACTAGGCTGGCCTGGAACTCACAGAGATCTGCCTGCCTCTACTATGATAATAATGAACTAAACCTCTGAAAGTGGGAGCCAGCCCCAATTAAATGTTTTCTGTTATAAGAGTTGCCATGGTCATGGTCTCTTCACATCAATAGAACACTGACTAAGACGTTTCCCAAGTCAAGATGGAATAATTTATGAAAAAAAATATTAGGGATGTGAAAAGATAGTGTTTGCCATAAGTAATGTCAAAGTAGTCAGGTTGAAGGATGATAATGGAGCACCAGAACACTGAAGAAACCAACTGGGAAGTCACTAATGATATAAAAGCCAAGGGTTTGGGGACATTCACTAGCACAGTACACTTGCTAAGGAGTAGCTGAGAAGGAAAAGCACAAGAGAAAGCAAACTCAAGCTTCTGTACTGAGAGGCAATACAACAGAGCCACTCTATCCTGACTGCCGAGGTTCAAACCCCTACTCTGTTGCTTACCAGAGATACAAACACAGACATGGAAATTAACATCTCCGAACTTGAGTTAGATCATTTGTATTACAGAGATAGCAGAAGTACCAATTTCCAGGGATTTGTTACAAGGTTGAAAGGTGGCAATCATTGCAGAGCCTTCAAAAGCTCCCCATCACCTTGGCTGGCACTTCTTCTTTGAGCCACAGAAGCTCTGAGTTGCACCCCAGTGGTCTCAACATTGCAAGTTCCAGAAGCAAATCTTCTTAGCCTTGCCTATCTACCAGCTTACAACATGTCTTCCCCATGCTTTAGCCCCTTGCAAGGCCCAGCAGAGTCAGTCCATTGTAAGGACAGATAACTGTGAACTCCAAAATCACTCAAAAGCCAGTAGAGGCAATGTCTCTAAAATCAACTCAAAAGGGGGTTTGAAAGTCAAAGATCAACTGTGTGACCACTCTGGTCTGCAAAATGAGACCTCGCAGGTAATTGTCAGGCAAGATCAAAGGAGGAAATGGATGTAAGGCAATTTCCTGAGGATGTCACACATGGTAAGCCCTTTAGAAACGTTAGCACTTACTGTTAATGACTGCTATGATTATGGGACTAGATTTTTGCCAGCTACAGTGGCCATCCACTATTCCCGTTTTCTCAATTTGCCCTTTCTAACCTTCACAGGGGTAAAAATATTCCTTTGGCCAGCAAATTGAAAACACTCAACATTTTTTACTCTACTTTGTTGTTTATGCCCATGTTTAAAAAAATGAAAAAAAAAGACCAGCAGCGATTTGTACACCACAGATTTCAGTGTCTGCTAATGCCTCCAAGACAGCGGGGTGCACTGAGACTAGGGCCAACATCAAATCACATATTTGCCATTAAACAGAATTCTCCTTGTGTGCATTTCTACACATTTAACAATTTCCAATTGCATTTCACTTTGATTTGATGCCTTTCATCTTTCATTAGTCCTCATCACGTAAATATGAACTTAATCAAAAATTTAAAAGAAAATGGCTTTTCAACACACAAAAATGCAGCTTTTGTTAAATGTCAAAGGAATAAATCTTTTCAAAATGCACATGCTTGCATTTTTTTTCTAAATTGGCCCTCCGAGTGAAATAAAATTTCAATGTGAAGACCGAAGGGTAGGCAACTATGTTTTCTATAGCTTATAAACATGAATCTGGGAAGTGCCATGATACTATGAGAGGGACTGGAAAGGAATCTTGGAGAATGAGGTGGGGCCTTGTTTCAAGAAGAATATAAGAAGGAGAAGCATAATTCGGGCCCTCCCCCCATACAAAGGAGATAGTGGAACCAGACCTATGCTCACCAGTTGAGAACATAATGTTTCTTCACCATGTATCAGTCACAGAGGGTTTCTCCCTTATGGATGCATAGACACAGCAATTGGAGGGTTGTTCTTAGCAAGAATGAAACGTTTCCATTCTTTGAAAATCCAACTATATTTAATGACTGGAAATTATTTAAGTCTTAAGCAAAGAAGAATGGTTACAAAATAATTTAATTATTTTTGGTTTACCACATTTGTTCTCAAGGCTAACTTTATTTTTTTCTGGCAAAACTGGCTAAGGTTACTATCATTAATGAATGTTCTTGTATTTTACATCAAAAGATTCATCTCTCAAGTGGCCTTAATCAAATCAAATAAAAACAAACAATTTTGAAAAGGACATTGGGAAACAAAGAGTGTAAAAGCCCATGATTTATAAAGCCACAACTCCCCACTTGGAGTGTACACATGTAAAATAGTACAAACACTCATACTTTGGTGCTACACTGAAACTACAGGTTGTTGTCCTCTATACTATCTCTTTCTGGGGGCAAGCAGGGGGTAAGTCTCATTATGGAGCTTTTTTTGGCCTGGAACTCACTATGTAGACAAGGCTCACCTCGAACTCACACAAATCCATCTGCTGTTGCTGCCTCCTGAGAATGTCTCAACTTCTCAAATTTTTTAAATAAAATTGCATTTAAGTCTTTCAAACGTAGACTTATTTTGAATCAGCTCCTTCGGGATCAATGTGAACTTCAATAGGTATGTATTAACAGACCCATACCCTCTTCTCATTATTCTACTTGCAAAACCCTTCATAGCCAAGGAAATGAAAACCTTTGAAAAACAACCTGTAAAAGACATACTACCTTTATTTTAATATTCAGTGCAAACTTTTAATATATAAATGGGATAGAGAGATGCAAAAAATCAATAGAACTGATTTGATTTTCCTTCTGATTCCTTTATTTCTTGCTGTCCCATACAACTTGGTTAATATCTTTCTACTGTGCATTTTTATGAGATCTATTTTTTTAGATCCCACATGCAGTATTTGTCTTTCTCTGACTTATTTCACACAGTATAATGTACTCCAGTTCTACTCACATTGTCATAAATGACAGAATTTCATCTTCTTAAGGCTAAGTCATAGTATTCCATTTTGTATATGTGCCATTTTCTTTATCTATTCATCTATTGATGGTTCATCCATCATTTAGGTTGCCCATGCATTTTAGCAATAATGTGAAGATGAACATGGGTGTACATATATCTCTTTGATATCTATTTCAATTTGTTTCATATACACATATATACATATATGTATATTATATACATACATATATAATTACACGTATTATGTGTTATATAGATTGCTATATATACACAGAGAGAGCAAGAGAGAAAGAAACAGAGACAGAGACAAGGGATCATATGGCAGTTCCATGTTTTCATTAAAAACATCTATCTATACTAGTTCAGATAGTGTCTACAGCAATTTATGTTTCCACCAACAGTGTGCAAAGGGTTCCGTTTCTGAACATTGTCAAAAACACTTGCTATCTTTTACAGTAGCCATTCAGACCAGTGTAAGTAGTGTAGTAGTGTGTCATTGTAGGATTAGTTTGCATTTCCATGATGATTGGTGGTGATATATATGTATACATATGTGGGAGTACAGCACTCCCACACACCCTGGATCTCTGTCCTCTAGAAAAGGTGGGCAGTCCTTCCTTTCTTCTAACTGCAGTCAATTTTTCTGGCTTTCTCTGTTTCACCAGCTCTCATTTGCTATCTCCTTAAAACCGAGAATAATCTGTCTACCCTCTCTTCCTCTGTTGGGGGAGGGGTCAATGCAATCTAAATAAATAACTAACATTTTTTTAAAAAAAAACACAGTGAACAATATGGCTGAAAAGTGAATGTGTCATTTTTTAAAAAATTAGAAAAGTAGGATGGATGGATAGGCTAGATTTCAGGATCAAAGATTGGTTGAGCAATCTTGATTGCTAAGATTGGAATTACAGTGTTTGCTTCCAATTTGAGCTTCAAGCATAGACCTCTTGAAGATTCATTGGGATGTCTTATGGAGGTTTACTAGACGTGCATACTGGTGGGAGGCAGTTCTCTGGAAGATGCAGTTACTTTATTTTTTATTATTACACTTTTTAAAAAAATTTCTATATTCTTTGTTTACATTCCCAATGCTTTCCCCTTTCCCAGTTCCCCCCTCACCATATGTTCCATAAGTCCTCTTCCCTCTGCCCATTCCCCAATCACCCCCTCCCATTTCTCTGTTCTGGTACTCCTCTACGATATTGGATCCAGTCTTTTCAGGACCAGGGCCCTTTCCTCCCTTCTTCTTGGGAATCATATGATTTGCTAATTATGTCTTGAGTATTCAGAGCTAATAAATATCCACTTATCAGTGCTTGCATTTCATGTGTATTCTTTTGTGATTGGGATAGCTCACATAGGATGATATTTTCCAGTTCCAACCATTTGCCTACAAATTTCATGAATTCATTGTTTTTAATTGCTGAGTAGTATTCCATTGTATAAATATACCACATTTTCTTTATCCATTCTTCCATTGAGGGACATCTGGGTTCTTTCCAGCTTCTGGCTATTATAAACAAGGCTGCTATGAACATAGTGGAGCATGTGTCCTTGTTGCCTGCAGGGGAATCCTCTGGGTATATGCCCAGGAGTGGTATAGCAGGGTCCTCTGGAAGTGTCATGCCCAATTTTCTAAGGAACTGCCAGACTGATTTCCAGAGTGGTTGTACCATCTTGCAATCCCACCAGGAGTGGAGGAGTGTTCCTCTTTCTCCACATCCTCGCCAATACCTGCTGTCTCCTGAGTGTTTTTAATCTTAGCCATTCTGACTGGTGTGAGGCGAAATCTCAGGGTTGTTTTGATTTGCATTTCCCTAATGACTAATGATGTTGAACATTTCTTAAGGTGCTTCTCAGCCAGAAGATGCACTTACTTGATGAAGAGGACGCACCTAGGCCATCTCTCACAGAATCATATGTATGATTTATCCACAGGATGAATAAGAAAGAGCAAAATCAAATGCCTAGGGTTGTTGTGAAGAATAAATAAGTTATTATGTGCTAAAAATACTTAGAGCAGTATGTGTGTTAGTCATATTTATCCATTGTGAGCAATACCTAACAAAACAACTTACAATGTGAAAGAAATATTTTTAGAAATTTCAGTCCATCAGGATAAGGGACGTTGTGGAGCAGGGAAGAGGACACTGTGGTAAACAAGAACAAGGCAAGAACAAGATTATGTCTATACTCGCATACTGTTTTTTTTTCTACCTTTGGGCGTCCAGACACTGGGGTGATCCCACCTACATTCATAGTTGGTTTTCTTCCCTCACTTCTCCATCTCTAGATTAACTCAGAGACACAACCAGAGGGACCCTTTACTAATCTCTTAGGTGCTTCTTTTTTGGGGGGTTGGGGTTCGAGACAGGGTTTCTCTGTGTAGCCCTGGCTGTCCTGGAACTCACTCTGTAGACCAGGTTGGCCTTGAACTCAGAAATCCACCTGCCTCTGCCTCCCAAGTGCTGGGATTACAGGCATGTGCCACCAACGCCAGGCTCTTAGGTGCTTCTTAATCCAATAAAGGTGACGATGACAATAAGCACAATATGACCAGCACAAAATGAAAGTATACAGGACAATCTCTGGCACCATTGTAAATTGTATTTAGGTACTTATTATTAGGCTACAGTATGATGATATTCAATAACAAAAGCATGGTATAAGAGCCAACCAGATAAACCAGGTTGAAAAACTCTACTCAACTGGTATGGACTGAGGATTTATATCTTCTAAAGGTTCATGTTGAGGTTATAGTCTCCACTGTGGCCATGTTTAAGCATGAAGGTGAGCCTTTTAGAAGGTAGCTGGATTTTGGAGGCAATTGGAATTTCCAAGAAAGGAAATGAGGAAAAGTTTCCTCTCAGAAACTAACCACATGGTCAACTTGACTTCAATCTTAAATGTTTTAGCTTCTGGAATTGTAAAGAATAAATTTGGTGTTCATACTCCCCAGTCCATTTTAGACTTTCTACAACCCTCTTCAGACTAACAGACCAACTGTATGGTCTCGAACAAATTAATCTCCATGACCATTGGGATTTTCTTTTACTGTAAATGTAGTGCAGAACCTACTTTACAAGGTTATTATAAAGAATCAATTAGATAATTCCTATGTGAATCCTGAATGAATGGCAAGTATTTTTACTGTTGTTCATGCCCTCATCTTGAAACCAATGAGTTCTGATCACTGAAATTTTCCATTCTGGCCTTGGAAGTGGAGTGGCAGGGACAGGACAAATTTCTCAAGAAACTTCAATTAAAGAAGATGGTTTCCATAAATATAAAATTAACATATACTCCCAGAAAAATCAAGCTTTATAGAGCTATATAGTGAAAGGTAAAACTAAATATTCATTCCCAACCTTTGTTCCCTTCCTTTTTCAAGTTGCAATAAGAGCAACTCTGTATTATATATGCCTAGACCGTTTTCTTTGCAATATACATATGTATAAATTTATACATAAGAACACATACATTTCATAAATAAATTAAACCTTACTATATATTTTTCTGAGTTTCTGTAGATTTGCCACAATTGTGTGCCTAACTTTTTGCATTTGAATCTATAAAGATTGATCTTTGTCTCTTTAGCAGCTATTCAGGAATCTATAAAATAGACATACCCATGGTTTGGTTTTCAAAACTCTGCAACATCATCCTCAAGATAGTACCATGAGTAGGATTATAATATGCCAATTATAGTGTCTTTTCATTTCCAAGCTCATATTTAACAATATAGTGTTTCGACATCCAGTTTAAGATAGACTCGTAATTTACATAGATGAAGTGTAGTTTATTGACTTTGAAGGTGTAGGAATTCAAAAGTAGCTAAATAAGTTACCTAAATTATTACTAGCATTTACATTTTCTCCTGGTAGTTTCTCCTATTGTGTGACTAAATAAAAAAGAAGGTTGGAATGAAAAATCAAAAGTTCAAGAAAGAGTTACTAGGTACAGAAGTAACTCAATCCAGGGACAAAAACATTTTAAATCACTATAGCAACTGATCTTTTGTACTAAGAAACTACTATAATTTTTTATGCTGAGGAGTTATAATAAAATCACTCTGTTGCATGAGAAATTGGCCCACATCTTTGAGAAATGCCAAAATATGATAGCCATGCATTTGAAACGATTGCATTAACAAAACGAAACCCAGGGAGGATCATTTAAGGTTCATAATTCAAGAATAAACAAAATAGATTGTGTTCCTTTTCAACAGGCCTAGACTCTTAGCGTGTTCCTAGTAGGGGTGTCAGAATCTCAGGCAAGCTTTTAGGAAGATCATGAGTGTGAGAATGCTGAAGCAATGAGGGGGATAAGAGAAGAAAATGAATGAATGGGATCGTGTGTCTTGTTGGAAATTGCTCTCACTGTAGACTCTGAGCAGGAGGCTGTAATCAAAGCCCTCAGCAATTAGAAATCACGGGGTCCCAACTCCTACAGAATTTCTGGAACACGCAGCTCTGACAGCGGACAGAGCTGTTGTCAGATCCTTTGTGAGAAAGCTTTGTCAGTAGTAATGCCTGCTTTAATGACATCTGGAAACAGCTGTCTTTCTCAAAAGACAGCAATATGTCTAAGCCTGCCAAATACAGATAATAAGGTGCTTACCTATCATTAACAAAATTACGCCTTCTTTATTGATGGAAAAGATCTGCTCACATTGTGAAAAGAATGTATTACCGAACTAGCAAAAAGCTATTAAGAAATATCATACGGATGTTTCAAAGGAGGCATTTAAATTTGCCTCCCTCTGGAGCGGGTACAATTATCCTAAGGAGCACCATGATCTTTCTGAACACTTCTCAAAACAAAATTAAATATGAGGTCCTTGAATGTTTAAAAAATATATGTCATACACATTTTGAAGAAAGAGAAGAAATGACATAAAAGCAAGCTAATAATAGCAGGGTATTATAAACTTACAGAAAGTTGGGAACCAATAATTGTAAGATTGGTAGATTATATAGATTCACTGGTAGTTTTCTTTTTTAATGAATTCAGAACCCTGTACCAAGGGAGTTATCAAAAAACAGTTCCAGAATAAAATTTAAAACCAGTAATAATGATTGTGAGCTTTCTGTGCATTTCACAAAAATAGTAGTCTATGAATTCTGACCTCAATTTTTGAAGACATTTTATCATTAAAAATTTTCTGGATGTCTCAAATATACTCCAAGGGTTACAACAAAATTATTCATTCAATGAATAAACATAAATTGGCATATTATATGGTGGGTATCCATAAACAATGCACATGGGAATATATGTATAAGCAATGAATAGGAGTTCAGGTTTTTCTCGGATTTTCTAATAGCATATTAAAAACACCTTTAGAAACCTCATATTTTTGAAAAATTGCTTCTTATTGTACTTTATTATTTCCTCGAAGACTGGAAAAATGAGACTGAATACTTTTGTATGACTTTATTGGCTATGTGATTATTTATAGCTCTAGTTAGATTAATCCGCTTATATTCTTCGCCTACTTTCCCTGATCATTCTGATCTGTAATGACTCTATATGTGCTACTGTGTTATTTATATGGAATTGCTACACTTGAGTTGGAGCTTCTAGAGATAGGAAAATTTGCTTCATACTTGTCAGAGTGTTAATATAAAACACATTAGTTAGTATAAGACACATCTAATAGAGTCCGTGAGTATATTGATGTTATTTTCATGGTGTTCACATGCCCTGTTTCTACATTAGATCTTATTTTATGTACACTAAAACAGATTAGGCTTCAGTCAAACAGACTCTGGGAGAATCAGAATAGCAGCATTATTCAATGATCAATAGAGAAATTGGACTATACATTTTGATTTAAAACAGAATAGAACAAAAGGCCCCTAGAAGATGTTAATATTATTGCTTCAAGCTTGCAATTATTCGTGGTGTTAGTATTAACAATATCATCATCTTTGGACTATTTCAGATCTTTTGCCTGAGAAAAGTTCTGGCATCTAAGCCAAACTTGATCCCTTGCTTAAAAAAAAAACAATCCTTGCAGGAATACAAAATTAGGTCCTGGGGCCTGTTGACTATGACAGCTATGCTGACCTTTTCACAAGAAATGGCAGAAGCTAATTTGAGGCAATACCAGCGCTGTGCAGCACTTGGGCCCTCATTCTTAATAATAAAGTATTAACATCTCTGCAGAATTATTCTCTCCTTGTGACTCAGAGTCAACAAACATTCACCGCATACCTAATATATGCCAGATGCTTTAACAGGCAATCTTTCCCCCAGCCTAAACCACTGAAAAAGGTATTTTCATTTCCACGAGGTAATTATAACTCAGAGAAGTTACATGATTTCTTCATAGTCACACCAGTAGCCATTACAAATAGCACAGATGGGACTTGAAGCCAGAGTTTTCAGCCCTTAAGAATCAACAGTTCTTCTAAAATATAACAATTCATTCTTAGTAGGGTGTGTATGTGGGGGGAGAGGCTTCAGTCAAACAGACTCTGGGAGAATCTGTATAGCAGTATTATTCAATGATCAATAGAGAAATTGGACTATACATTTTGATTTAAAACAGAATAGAGCAAAAGGCCCCTAGAAGATGTTAATATTATTGCCTCAAACTTTCAATTATTCTTGGTGTTAGTATTAACAGTATCATCATCTTTGGGTTATTTCATTATTAGGGGTGTGTGTATGTGTATGAGGGAAAAGAGAGGAGAGGGAGAGGGAGAGATAGAGGGAGGGAGGGAGGGAGGGAGGGAGGGAGGGAGAGAGAGATAGAGAGAGAGAGAGAGAGAGACTCATGACCTCATGACTTGGGGATAGTGCATGTACCAAAGCACATATGTGGAAACCAGAGGAAAATTTTGTGCAAAGGCTTCTCTTCTCTCCTTCTTTTACATGGATTCCAGGGATGGAGCTAAGGTCTCCAACCTTGTGCAGCAAGCGGCTTTGCCTGCTGAACCATCTCACTCGTTCAATTGTTCTCGTAACTGTGTAGCAACTAGTCTCCTCAACCACACTACAGGAAGTATGCGGATTCCCTCAAGTGACTTAGAACTTGTATTTCAGTGTGTCTTCCCTTGAAAATATTGGCTCAACTTTGTTGAATAAAAGTAGACAAAGACAGAAAGAGCTATTAACAAAAATGCATAGCTATTTATATTCAAAACAGATAATGTACCACCTACAATAATAACAGGAACATTCACCATCTACTAAGTAATTCCCATAGGCGCCAACCACCTTACATGCATAGGAAGCCACAAAGGTCAAGATGCTGATACCTGAGCTGACGCTTTAACTTTACTGATTCGAAGATTTACTTAATTATTTTATGTATATGGGTAGTCTGTCTTCATGTGCAAGCAGAAGAGGACATCAGATCCTGTTACAGATGGTTATGAGCCACCATGTTTTTGCTGGGGATTGAACTCGGGACCTTTAGGAAGAGCAGCCAGTGCTTTTAACTGCTGAGCCATCTCTCCAGCCCCCTTGCCTTTACTCATTTCTTACTTTGTTTATTTTGTCCCTTTAAATATGATAGCCCTAACTTGCCAGGATATCACAGTAAAGCGAGTTAAGTTGTGAGAACATAGATTATTAAATTACATTTCATCCTCTCTCTAGTTTGTTTTGCTTGCTTGACAACAAAACATTTTCCCCTTCTTGGTGATTAGTATTTTGTCTTCAATGTTATAAACCAGGCAACTCATAGGAAAGTACATTGGAAGATATAAAATGTGATGAAAATAGAAAGTCCAAATTCCCGATGCTCAGCATTGTGGAGATAGTATTTGTTTCCCAGTCCCAACTGACCTTGAAAAGTTTCCTTCTTTTAAAGGCTCCCAGGTTGTTAATCTCAAAATTGCTGATATGCCCAGTGACTTATTTGTGCTCCTTGCAAGAACGTGTGCATGTGAAGCCTGCTTGGATTTAGCATTTTATTCGAGGTGTCCAGGCTTTCTCTTTTATTAAAGAAATGTTATGTTTGTTTGTTGGACTGTTTTTTTTTTTTGAGAAGGCGTCTCATGTAGCCGAGGTTGGCTTTGAGCTCTCTGTGTAGCTGAGGCTAACCTTGATCTTCTGATCATCTTGCCATCACCTCCCAATGCCTTTTGGCTATCAGACTCTACCTAATAAGAGAAGTCACCAACTACCACATCGCTTATTAGTTTGGAAAGTGCCGGGGCAAACAAGATAATTGACCCCATTTCAGTGATTGATTTGTGTCTAAACACCTGTTTTCTCTTTAATTAATGGATTGATTCATTTTGAGACAAGCCTCAGCTTCCTAAAAAGTCCACTTTCAATTATCATCTCAATGACTTCCTTGCTGGCCCACTGTTCAATGGTGCTCTTGGCTATCTCAGAAATGCTATGGAGGAATAGATGGGTCCACTAACTCTCACAATAGTAACCAGAATTCATGAGCTGATGAACATATACATACATGACAATTTTCTATTCTTCTTGACTGACTCTAATGGCCATATAGATTGCTGAATAAAATTTCCTCTGCAGTGTTTCTTCATGCTGCCACTTGGGAACAGGTGGGAATTAATTGTAACGAATGGTACAGGACAGCTGGAGCTTGCAGATTCAATACTGATGCCGGCGACTATGCAACTGCAATGGAATTTTAATAGAGGACATGTTGTTTGGATAATTATAATGCGCTTTAGAGAATTAATAAAAATGATTACAAGCAATGTAAGGCCATATGTGAACTGAGCTTCCCCTATGTGTAAAATTAAACCAAGACCTGAAAATACACTGTAACAACCAGCGACAAGAGTTTCCCACCCAGGTTCGGTGAACATGCAAGTACTTGTAATAAAAACTCAAAACTTTGTTTCCTGAGTTCTTCTAGAATCAAGATCACAATTCTTCTTTAGCCCACTTGTCATAAGTACAACTAACTCCCCAGTAGGTCTTCTTATCTCCATATTTATTGTATTGAAATATATACAACATGAAATTTACCATCTTAACTGTTTTCTAGTGTACAGCTCATGGGTATTAACTATGTCTACACTGGTGTGCAGCTATTACACCACCCACTTTTAGAACACTTTGTGTTTAAGAATTGAAACAATAATTATTCAACAATAATCCCTATTTTTTTTTTGCCATCCCACCCCAAGTCCCTAGCAACTAAGACTCTACTTATATTTTCTGTCTCTGTGAATTTGATCATTCTAAGTACCCCATAGAAGCAAAATCATAAAGTATTTGTTTGCTTTCTTGAGTTGTTATGTGTATATGTTTGTAAAGGATGTATGTGTTTGTGTGGGTATGCATGCATGTACATGTGGAGTCCAGGGGTTAATGTGGGATGTCTTCTTCAGTTGCATCTCTGCTTTATTTTGTGAGACAAGGTCTTTCTAGACTAGACTGCCTTGCTTTTATCTGCCTAGCCAGCCGCAGGGTTACAGATGCCTGACATCACATCACATCTAGATTTTTACATGGATGCTGAGAATATAAACTCATTTCCTCACATAAAGCACTTTACCAATTTCGCCATGCTCCGAGCCCCAGTGCTTGGTGTGTGTGTGTGTGTGTGTGTGTGTGTGTGTGTGTGTGTGACCAGCTTTTTCATTACAGTGTTCTCCAGGTTCATCCATGTTCTTGCATATTTCAATATTTTTTTCTTTTTAAAGGTCAAATAATACATTGTACATTAACATCACATTTTCTTTATTCATCGGCCAATGAAAACTCGAGTTTCTTTGACATTTTAGGTACTGTGGATAATGAATGCAGCTTTGAGTATTCGCGTCCAGTTATCACTGCAACGTCTTCATTTCAGTTCTTTGTGGTACACATCCAGAAGTGGAATTGCTGGATCATATGTTAATTCTATTTTTAAATCTCAAGGAACCACCATACTGTGTTCCACTGCAGCTGTAGCATTTTATATTCACACCAGGAGTGCAGCTATTCCAATGTCTCCACACCCTTTCCAACACTTGTTATTTTCTGTTTGTTGATAATAGCCATCATATGCTTTGAGTCTTAATAAGGTATCTCTTGCTTCTGGAGGTTTTGAGATCAAGTACAGAAAGAAGCAGTTGTGCATTTGCTACTTGAAAGAAAAACCACAAAGCTTCCTTAGAAGTCTGGAGAGGAATGCAGTGATCGAATTTTGGACTTTCACATGATAACAAATAGACTGAAAGTGTAACTGAATGTTTTAAAATTAGGACTGCCCCAGAAAACTTGGATAATTATAGCTATAATATATTTTGAACACTTACTATGTGACAAGCACTGTGAGAAGCACTTCTCTGGCGTATTATCTCACTTAATCTTTTCAACAAGTCTAAGAGGTCCTGGAATCCCCATGTCTATAGATAGGAATACTAGTGGGAAGTGAGTTTGAGACTATTCCTCAAGGCCACAGAGCAATTAAATGGCAGAGCTGGCATTCAAACCCCTGTCTAACTACAAATGAGGACCTATTATCAACAGTAGGCCCTGTAAGATGTTTATTGTAGATGCCATATACTGGTACCATCCACCTTACAGGAATCAAGTTGGAAGTGACCTGGGCCTCCTCCATGAGGGCTAGCTCTCATAGTATCTGAAGGTATTATGTAAGCTACCAAAGGAGAAAAGCAATCCACAGTCCTACACAGCTTTGAGACCCATGAACCAAAACAAGGATATTAGCATGGCCGGAGATCTCCAAGAATGCAGTAATGGCACTTATAGCTTGGGGACAACCAACAGCTGCCTAAGTGGACCTAAGGCCTGCTCGATAGGAGGGAATATATGCCTAATATTGTAAATCTAGCTAGCCATCTGTGACTGGTGAGGTCATGGACCCTAGAGGAGAAGCTACTGTTTCCACTTTTCTAAACCAGTATAACTTCTAATTATATTCTAAATACATATCCATCTACTCACAGATAAATGGAGCTCTCACCACTCATCAAGGAAGCTCCTTTTGATAGTGGGTGAGGACCATTATGGGATCCATAACTGGTCAAAATGCAAAGAACAATTGACTCTGCAGTACCCATTTCCAATTGTGTTTACAACATAATCCCTCCTGGGAACAGCGTGGAAGAGGGGCAGAAAGATTCTAAGAGTCAGAGGACTATACTGGTGCCAAGTAATGTCTTCGGTATATGACAGTGAGCTGCACCCCCGTGAATTTTTGTTTGTTTGTTTTGGTTTTTGAAAGACAGGGTTTCTCTGTGTAACTGTAGCTGTCCTGGAAGCCAGTCCATAGACCAGGCTAGCCATAAACTCAGAGATGCCTTTGCCTCTGCCTCCCAAGTGCTGGGATTAAATGAGTGTGCCGCTATCACCTGGCAAATCCATACAACCTTAACAGCGCGATTTTCTAAACAAGAGCTGCAGAACCTTGACACCAGCTGACATGTCAATACAGGCGAGGGACATCTCACAAGGCTGTGCCCCTATATAAAGCTAAACAGGCAATGAATGGCTGCTGAGAGGGGGAGAATTCTTCTTCTCCTCCAGGGAGGAGCACCCTTATAGGTAGCTGATCCCAAGAGATCAGCCCTAAATACATATACCTATGAGCAACACTAACTGGAGTCAAAGGCTATAGTTACATGTGTGTCTACATATGTAACATATAGGTGTGTGTCTGCATGTATACACATGTGTGCATATGTGTGCCAATAATTAAAGAGAAAGGTCATGAATTTGAGAGGGGATAGGGAGGGGGCACACAAAAGAAGCTGAAAGGGAACAGGAAGGCTAAAAATTAATACAGATAGAGTACTCACATACCAAGATTTCCAAAAATGTTTAGAAATTTTATAAAGGAAAAGAAAAACAAGGTGGCATCTACCTAAATATTTTCTTATGTGCATAAACTGCACAAATTTTGTCATGTCCAAAAATAATGTTCATCAGCAACAACAATGTTTGGGTTTTCTCTCTTTGATTTCCTGGGCATGGGAGTGGCCACATTTCCCACTTTGGGCATAACTCATCTATCTAGCATGCATCCCTGTCTATCCAGGTTGGTTTATAAAATGCAAACTTCAATGCCCAAGAAAGAATTCTCGCAAAACTAATCACTTTACATTAGTTACAATTATTATTGTTGTTATTGTTATTAATTTAGTTTCTGGAGACAAGGTTTCATAGTGTAGAAGAAACTGACCTGGAACTCTCTAAGGAACCACCCTGCATCAAATTCCTGATCTTCCTGCTCCCATCTCATGAGTGCTAGAAATAGAGGTGTGGCTGGGCGGTGGTGGCGCACACCTTTAATCCCCCCCCACTTGGGGGGCAGAGGCAGGTGGATTTCTGAATTCAAAGCCAGCCTGCTCTACAGAGTGAGTTCTAGGACAGCCAGAGCTAGCTACACAGAGAAACCCTGTGTCGAAAAACCAAAAACCAAAAACCAAAAAACCAACCAACTAACCAACAAACAAACATATATAGTTTTAAAAGAATTTTGGAAAATTGTTCATCGGTCAGCAATGAAGAAAAATCACGCCATGTCCCCCTACAGGTGGATAAATACGACATGTGGCAAGGCCTGATCTGAGTGATATTTAGGTAACTGTCTAACCTTGACATTCAAGGACAGACCCTGTAAAAATAGTTTTACAATAAACAAGGAGACTTGTTTGGACAGGGTGGCAATTTGCCAGTCCTTTTTCATTTTTCCCTTGTGCCATCTCTAGTGTCTGCTTAACTGTTCATTTTCTCAACAACAACAATAAAAAAAAATCACAGGTTTTCAAAAGAAATTGGCCACTTTCATACAGCAAGCTATTTCTATTTCCACATTACCAGTTGTAAACCTTGGGCTCAGGTGTCGAATCCCTGGGGAAACTTTCTGGGATCACTCAACCTAAAGTAACCCCAACCCCAGTGTTACACATTTTTATTTTGCTCGTAGCTTTCCATTTTCACTAGTTGAAAGCTTCTTGTCTGTTGACTTGTACACTGCCAATCTTTCTGCGAAATGATGAGCCCCTCAAAGTTCCTGGAATCTAGCACGATGCCTACCCTGTAGCTATTTAGCAAAGGGTATTTGTCAAATAAATTTGTATGATGAACTAGGAAATCTAAAGTTATGGTGGAGACATACAGCTAATAAAACAGTCAACACAAGGAAAGCTGAACTTTTGGATAGCACAATGTATCCAAATAAGGTAAAATGGGTACAAACATGAGAAGATATGTAAGTGGGGCAGATAACAGCACTCTTTCTTGAGCAACTACTGTATTAGGGGCATTATGCTAAGCTGTCCTTGTAAACTGCTTGTTATGCTCTGGGACCAATTCTAATGGTAACATCCAATTTTATCCATTTTATCCATGTTTATGGAGTGACTACAGACCAAGCATTGTTCTTTGCTTGGCTATAGCAATAATCAGGACACAGTACTTGCTCTTTGATAAGACTAACTCTTCCCAATGACTTCATGAAGATTATTACCCCCATTATTACTGTTATTGACCCCATTTTCCAGAGAAAGAAACAATCGCTTACTTAGTTAAAATGGTTTGCCCATACCATGTACTTCTTTCTTGGGGCAGAATATGCAGCAGTGCCTCTCATCTATTACATATGCTCTCCCTTCAATTAGGAAATAGCAACACTGGCAGCAGACACTCATGTCATAGGTTTGTCAGAGCATCTGGCAATGAGGTGAGCGGATGTGCTCCTGCAGGGTCCAGGAAGCCAGGCACCAGCGGACTCCTGCTATGGACCAGCTATATCAGTTACCATAGTAAGTAAATTAAGAGTTATTTCAAGGCAAATGTGATATGGATATGATAACTAAGATAGCTAATAAGTGACTGATGGGAAAGTAGTATATGCAGTATGGATATACTGGACAAAAGGATTCATATCTCTAGAAAGATCTTATAAGATTTCATTATGCTATTTAAAACATCCAGCAATTTAAAACGTCTCATTAGCTATTCCTGGAATTTTCCATGTAATATTTTCAGACTAGAGTTGACCTCAGATAACTGAAATTATGGAAAGTAAGACCTCAAATAAAGATATTCTATTGTATTGAAAATATAGTTTAAGACAAAAACAGTATATATATTTTTTCATTTAAAAATGATTAAACACAAAGCAATTAGAAGCTGAGGAAAACAGCTAGTGTGTTTGTAGAGAAATATTAAAACCATAGCTCAATACCGACAATGCAAATTATGATAACACATACATTGTACTATCAGTTTTATCACAATACATCTTCTAGGTTCAATATAGAACTCAAAACTAAACAATGTTCTCTTCTTATTCTGATTCTACATTTTGCTGAAGCTATTTATTTATTGCTTTTTCAAACAAATTTTCTTTTTGCCTTTTTCATTTTAGTCTCATAAAATCTTGAAGGTGGAAAAGAGGAAGTATTGTCTTTGTTCACAAAAGTATGAACTTAAAGCTAAAGTGAACAAGTAATTTACCACAGACTCTGAATTCTAATTGATTTAAATTGTGGCAGTAAAACTTGGTCCACACCACCAGAGTCCAAAAGTGTCATATTTCTTTATAATCACAACAACAGATTTAGTCTGCAGCTAGCCTTCACCTTTCCAGATGAGTCAAAATTCAATCTCACTGAGAATTAGTAGTGCTCCTAGATCCCCACCAAATGTCAGGATCATAATTTTCAGGGTAAGCCTTTGGCCCCTTTGTCTACGTTCTCATTTTTGTTTGTCAAGAGAATCCCCTACAAGGTAAATAAGCCTGGACTGCCTTACACATTGGTGGTGATAGTGGGACATTTTTTGTTGAGTTTAGCAGCCTCATAGCCAGGTATCTATGTCCTCTTTCTGTGGTCCAGGCTTATATTTTTTCTTTATGAACTTGCTTCTTCTTTGGGGGCATAAGAAGGGGGCAATTGCTCAATGACCTTTCTACTTTTCCTGTCTCCTCTGTGATCTAGGGAATCCTCCACCTTAAGATCAGTCTCTGCTACTTCTCCTTAAGATCATACCTGTTAACCCTGTGGAACCAGTTCACATACTTTTCTACAACATGCCTAGAATTTTGAAAACAAAAGCTTTGGGATCGGGTGTGGGTGCTACGTCCCCTGGGTGGGGCCCTATGGATGGTTAGGGAGCGCCCGTGTTTACTGGTATACTGAGTGACACAAAAGCGAGGATCCTAGCAAACTCGTGGAACCTCAGAATGGGCTGGAACAGGGCAGTGGCTGCTTCCCTATCTTTATGAAAAGTCCCTTCAGGTGCTGGTAATGTGGCACCTCCCCATAGCACCAGTGGAATGACTGGCTCCTCCAGAGCTAGTGTCGATTCTCCATTGATCAAAAGACTGTATAAAAAATGTTTGCTGTGTTGTAGGGGATTACCAGGACAGAGAAGTGGGAGGGAGTGGGTTGGGGAAGAGGGCTTATGGGACTTATGGGAAGGGGGGAACTGGGAAAGGGAAAATCATTTGGAATGTAAACAAAGAATATAGAAAAATTAAAAAAAAAGAAAGTTTAGATAAAACCACCATATTTTTATGTACAGAGGAATGAAAATTGTCTTGCCTCTTTTAGGCTGAACAAAAAAATCAACTAAATATGAATAAAAGATCTTAATGCAAAAAAAAATGTTTCTGTTGTGCAATTCAGTAGATCTGCACCTCGATGCTGGTCCCCATAGTCTGTTTTCCTGGTTTGTGACTCTGCCTCCCTCACCCCTTCCTAGATCTAGGTACCCGACAATTTCTGTTCTCATGTTTCAAATCCAAACATCCCTTCACTGGACAAAAAGAAAAACCAAACACATGGCAAATTTGGCAAGTTAGCAACATGTATGTATTCCCAGAACTTGAGGAAAACTAAAGTAGGAGAATGTTGAGTTCAAAGTTAGTCTGGCCTTCAGAAAATACTCAAAGACCTTGTATCAACAAGGAAAGGCCAAGGCAGAAAATAGACAACAGAATGTCCAGTCCTAAAGGAACATTCCACCTTTTCAAGGCTCAGGGATTATTGAAGTGGGTGGAAATAATGTAAGAGCCAGAGGCAGTGGATGATCACAGGGAACATTATCTTCTGGACACAGCAGGGCAGCTACACATATGAACTCACAGCAGCTGTGACAACATGTACAAAAACTGTGTAAGCCCCTGTCAGAATCCCACTGTGGAATGGGGAGTCGAGCACATAATTATTAGCTGCTGGGAGAGGAAAATACTGTTTCCTTTAAGAATAAAACTGTTCAAAATATTCCCAGACCTTCCAGAGAAGGGACATTGAATTATAGGAGAGTTGTGGGGATGTTAAATACGGTCAAAGCGTATCATAGAAAGCTTGCAATGAACTGATAAAAAAGCTTTAAATGAAGGGCAGAGAAATGGAAGGTGAAAAAGAAAGGGAAAGGAAAGGGAAGGGAAGAGGGGAAAGTATGACAAGAGGAACAATTAATAAGATATTTATATTACAATACATACTCCTGAAACAAACTTTGTGATAATACTTATTGGTATTTTTATCTCAGGAATGGTACTCGTAAGTCTATAGATACCAGGGCTCCACGTTCCTGTAGTCCATTTCAATTCTCTACATATTTTTTCACACTTATTTTTCCTACTACTATCCTCTGTATTGTATGTCATATGTAAGAAGAGGGTGTGGTCTTTATTTTGAGAAACAAAACTTCAGAATAGGATAAAGGTGGGGGGGGTTTGAAGGAATTCCCAAACGAAAATCACTGTAAAGAAATGAATCCACACACGGATCCCTAAAACTCTTTCTCCTTGCTAACTTTCTGTTTGTAAATATTTCCATGAGCAAGGCTAAAAGATTGAGATTAGTTTTTTCTTTTTCCTATTTATTTATTTATTCACTTTATATCCTGATTGCAGTCCCCCTCCCAGTCTCCCCTCACACAGCCCATCCTCCTATCCCCTCCCCTTCCCCTCTGTAAAGGGGAACCACTCACTGGGTACCAACCCACCCTGACACATCAAGTCACTGCAGGACTAGGCATGCCCTCTCCCACTGAGGCCAGACAAGGCAGCACAGTTAGCAGAACAGGATCCACAGGCAGGCAACGGAGTTAGGGACAGCCCCCACTTTATTGATGCCCCCCCATGAAGACCAAGATGCATATATGCTATATAGCCATCTATCTCCTATCTCCAGCCTATTCATGATTTTTGGCTGGTGGTTCAGTCTCTGAGAACCCCAAGGGTTCAGGTTAGTTGACTCTGCAGGTCTTCTTGTGGAGTCCTGATCCCCTCCAGGTCCCTCAATCCTTCTCCCCAACTCTTCCACAAAACTCCCTGAGCTCTGTCCAATGTTTGGCTATGGGTGTCTGTATCCGTTTCCATTAGCTGCTAGGTGGAGCCTCTCAGAGGCCAGTTATGCTAAGATCCTGTCTGCAAGCACAACAGTATCATTAACAGAGTCAGGGATTGGTGCTTGCCCATGGGATGGGTCTCAAGGTGAGCCAGTCATTAGCCGTTTCCTCTCTTTGTGCTCCATCTTTGTCTCTGTACTTCTTGTAGGCAGGACAAATAAATACTGGGTTGAGGTTTTTGTGGGTGGCTTGGTGTCCTTATCGTTCCACTAGAAGTCTTGCCTGGTCAAGGAGGTGTCCACTTCAGGCTCCAGATCCCCGACTGCTAGGAGTCTCAGCTAGAGTCCCCCTTATGGATTCTCTGGGGCTTCCCCCATCCCACGTATCTGGCAAGTCCTAGAGATCCCCCCTCCCCCACGATTTCTGTTCACTCTTCTAACCTGTTTTCCCCAAGCCTGATCCCCCATTCCCTTCCCCATCTCCTCTCCCACCCATTTCTCTCCCATCATCCACCTCCAATGACTAATTTACTTCCCCTTCTGAGTGAGATTCAAGTATTCTCCCTTGGGCCCTCATTAACTCATTATCTTCTTTCAGCCTGTGGATTATATCATGGGTATCCTGTGCTTTAAAACTAATATCCACTTATAAGTGAGAACATACCGTGCATGTTCTTTTGGATCTGGGTTACCCCACTCAGGATAGTATTCTCTAGTTCCATCCATTTGCCTGCAAGATTGAGATTCTCATAGGCAATATGAAATGAAAGGTCTTACTTAGGTCTTAGGTCTTAGGCAGGACACTGAGAAGTAAGCACAGTTTTTAATGTTTTTTTTTTCTTCCTTCTAACAGAAGGGTCAAAGGCGGGTGAGAAGAGGGTACTGCTAGATGTGGAGAGGGTGGTGAGATGACCATAGCTGGACATTTAGGGAAACTAATAATGGAATCGAAAAAGCTCTGCATGTGGATTAGTTAGGGGAGTGAAGACTGGAGTTCAGAGATGTAAAGAAAGGGCTGAGGCTTTAAGGACAGGGGACTAGAGCAAGGGTAAACACTACAAGGCATAGAGAAGCAGCATCAGATGAAAGGCAGAAGAAAAATATGGGAGAAGTCCTTGGAGGGCAGGCTGGCCATGAATAGCAAGTCAAAGTGAAGTTGGGGCATGACCAGAACTGGAAGGGCCAGTATGGACTGGAACACGTGTCCATCATTGGCCCCTTTTGTTGGTAGTCAAGGCATAAGGCAGATTACTGTAGGGTGCTCAATTGAAAACAAGGAAACAGTACTGAGACTTGTTCTTTCAAAGTTCTTTAAAAGAAAGATTGCTTAATCTGGAAGAATGTCTATGCCGAGTGAGGCCCAAGAGAGGCAAGAGCTAATTAAGGCAGCTGAGTCTCAGACAAGTTGGGAGAGGATGGCAAGCCCCTAATTGGTTATCCCATACAAAGGGACTTACCCCCAAACCATATAGAAGCAACAAAAACAGACTCAGCCTATATTATGTGTGTGTGTGTGTGTGTGTGTGTGTGTGTACATATACATACATATGTACAGGCATATACATAGATACAGTAGGTTAAAATGATTGTGACTATTTTTCAATGAAAATGATAATTTTGAGATAGATTTATGTTACCTGATTCTACAGCATGTATAAGTATTAAAACACCACATGATACTCCATTAATTAGTGCAATTTTGTGGGCTATTTATTTGAGTTTCACTGTGTAGTCTGGACTAGGCTTAAACTCACTCTGCCTCTACTGTAGTTACCTTACTGTTGGCATTAAAAGTATGCACCATTACATTCAGCTTAATTTTTTGTGCTTTTTTAATGCACCAATTAAAAATAATCTTGATTTCTTTTTTTAAAAAATGAGATTACTAGACTGAATTTTAAGAATCCAAACATGTAAGTAGAGCATAGTGGCTCACATCTGTAATCCCAGCGTTCAGGACGTTGAGGTTGGAAGACTGAATATTGAAGTTCCATTTGCTTTGCTTATAAATACCCTGTCTCCCCAAAAAGTCTGTATATAAGCTATTTATAATAGAGACATCAAAATATAGATAGATTTGGCAGGTGCAAGTTGAAAAAAAGGCATCACATAAATACTGACCATAAGAAAGATAGTACTGTTATTAGAATTCAGATGAAATAGATTTTGAATTAAAAAATCATTTCTAAAGATAAGAGGTTTATTTTATTTCTGTTTTAAAAACAAAATCCAATCAAGTAGGAAGATATAATGGTGTTAAATTTGCATTAGTATAATATTTACTTCAAAATAAAATGAGATTAACAAAACTAAAAGGAGAAATAGACAAGTTCATAATCATGAAAGATTTTAACATCCCTCTAAGTAATTTCCAGAAGAACTAGACCAAAAAACCCCCCAATAAGTGTATAGAAGATTTCAATAACACCATTAGCGAAATTGATCTAACATCATATGAAACTCTTCTGTTTAAATGTGCAGACAACATTAACCCAAATTAACCACACACAGGTTCATAAAACAAAGGACTCGAATAGGAAAAAAATGACACTTTATGATTACAGTGTAATGAAACCAGAAATCAATGCAAAATTATAAATAGAAAAGACATTTCTGATGATTCAAAAACATACTTTTAAATAAACCACAGTTTAAGGAAGAAATCACATTAGAATTTAACTTCCCCATGACTGTATAGAACTGGTTTTGCCTGTTCTGCCAAAGATGTTCCAATTATTTTCAATAGTATCCTCATAGAATCAGTTCTCTTTTAATGAGTCTGCTTCTCTCATGACCTTCCTAAAACAGAAGCTTCTTGCAACTGTATTGTTCTTATCTTAGAGTGAGGAGCTGTAGTGGTTCCATCTTCCTACCAAATCTAGATGATGTCCACAACTTTCTTTTGGAGAGCCTTTCTGCTCTAGATGGAGTACTATGAGATTATGCCACATTGTGTGCTTGGTTTCCCCACCCCCCCACTGTGACTGAACACTGGAGAGAAATGATTCAAAGGATATATTTTGACTCACAGCTTCAGAGGTTTCTGTCCACACTCCCTAGTTCCGTTGATTCTACACTCATGAAAAAGCAGAATATCCTGGGAGCAAGAATCATGCAGAAGAAGCTACTCACTTCATGGAAGGCAAAAAGTAAAGGAGGGGAATACAGGAAGAGTCCATGAAAAAATGTACGTCCAGAAAACGTGACCCCAGCAACCTAGTTCCTTCAACACAACCCCACTCTCTACTTTGAGTTATCTTTCAATAAAGTCACCTTATTGTGAATGTACCAGGAGATTAGTCCATTGATTCAGCCAGATCTATAAGGATCCAATCATTTCCTATAAGACCATCAATCAGCAACCAAGCTCTCAATATAGTCTAGAGTGAGTTAGATTATTTAAGCCTTGGTTGTTGTTGGTTTTTTTTTCTGTAGAACTATAATGATGACAACAACCCCAATAGCAAAGAATTCTCACGAAGCCTAAATGATAGACTCTCCAAAAGTCCAGCACAGTTCTTTTTGACATGTAGTAAAACCCCCAAGTAATAGATTTTCATTTCAAATGCCACATCACTAAGGCTCCATTTCTTGGGGAAATTTGTGCAGATCTAAAGGTGTCATTATTAATAATGATAACAAACAGTTTTGAATGCCTACTTTGTGTCTGATGTGATAAAGATGTTATAACTATGACTTCATTTAGTCCTTAAGATAACTCTATAAGAAGCTAGGAGTGGAGGTTCACTTTTGTAATCACAGAACTTCGGCGGTAGAAGGAGGAGGATTAGGAACTCAAGTTTACCCTGAACTATATAGCAAATTTGAAACCAACCTGGGCTACATGAGACCTTGTATAAAATCAATCAATCAATCAATCAACGGAATGCAACCACAAAGGATAACCAGGGAAAATAGTTTAGATTTAAATTTAATAGATAATGAAACTAAAATACACAACAGTAGCCCACATTGATACATGACCTCTCAACTCCCAATATGCCCTTTTTGTTATTCTTTTCTTTGACTAGGCAAACACTCGATTGCAGTTTGTAGTCTCCTTTAAAGTTACATATGGCCATATGACTATGTTTTAGACAATAGAAGTGGATGGTGTGTGTGTGTATGTGTGTGTGCATGCTTGTGTGTGTGTGTGTGTGTGTGTGTGTGTGTGTGTGTGTGCAGACTCTTAGCTATGGTTTAAAAATATCTCTACATTTTTAATTCACTACTATCAGACAAGGCTCATAGGTCTTTGACCCAATCTAATTGGCTTTAAGAGAGCCACTTTAAAGAGTGAAATACTCACAACTCTTAGGTAAGAAACTGAAGCTTAGAGAGCTGTCACATCTTTGAATCTACTTGTTAGAGCAAGTAGTCTAAATCAATACAAACACCATGCTGAGCTATTTAGACATTCTCTGTCTCTCTGTCTTCCTCTCTTCTTCTCTCTCTGTGTCTCTGTCTCCCTCCTCCTCTCTCCAGAAAAGGCCTATTTAGTTATATTTCATGTGTGTGAGTTTGTTTTCATGCTCAAATGTGTATGCAACACATGTATAGCATTCTTTTGTTTAAATCCTAACAACTGTTTTATGAAGCACATACTGATGTCCAACTGAAGATCCAAAGAGGGTAGGTTAAATGCCATGCTTGAAGCTGTGCAGTAGATGAACAAATGTTGTGGGAAAGGCCTAAGAACAGATGCTTCCTGTAACCTCAGCTAAGCTATGTGCCAAACCACCACTAGGCTGTGCTGGGATTGTGGAGAGCAAATGTTTGCTGTACCAGAGGAACACAATGCTATCAAATGTATTTTCTTTGCCTTCAATTATGAACTTTTCAGACTCCATTTAGATCATCTGGATCAGTCCTTCTTGTTCTTGGATTGTTCTGTCTCATTGATGTCCCTATTTATGAGACTAGAAAAGAGTAATTGATACTTTTAGAACTAAGTATTTGTGATTTTTTTCAGGACAGAAGTGGTTCTGTCCAACAACTGCTTGTAGATTAACTGCACAGAAGACTTTAATGATGGCCATCAAAGGCATAATTCCAATAAAGATAATCATAACTAGCAATAAGAGCTCTAAAATGTATCCTTAATTCAATAACAGCCCTTCTTTGATCCATCATTCCTCTCTAACTAATGTCTCCTGTCTCTGTTTCCCCTCAGAACCAAATATTTTTGACAGAATTGTCAATGTCCTCCTCAGCATCCCTTTTCAACCTACTCTGATGGAGTTCATGGCCCTGGGACTTAAAGAAACTAGTCTTGTTATTGCAGCAAGCAACCTCTATCTAGTCCAATCCAATGGATACTTCTCTATTTGATTGTATTTGACTTCCTTGTGGTATTTTGCATTATTAACCATTCCATGCTTCTTGAAACATTTGCTTGGGGGAGGGGACCACACAATATGATATACTAACTTTCCTCCTATGTCACTGGTGAAACTTAATTTCTTCATACAGTTAACTAAAGGTTTTATTAACTCTGGGTTTAGTGTTCAATCCTAGTCTTATATTGTTTCGTGTGTGTGTGTGTGTGTGTGTGTGTGTGTGTGTCTGTATGTCTGTGTGTTACGTGTTCACATGCATGTGAATGCAGGAGGGTGGGGTCTTCATTGCTCACTCTCCAGTCCATCTTGTATATTGAGGCAAGTTCTTTCACTCAAGCAGAGTTCACTCATCTGGCTAGGCTGCTCGACAAGCTTGCTCCTTCAGGCATTCATCCCCTGTCTCTGCCTCCTGCACACTGGCATTATATGCTAAAGCTGTACAAATCTTAAGGAGCAGATATCGGTATAAATCTTCATTATCTTCTATTTGGCTACAGTCCATTAGATAAAATAGCAAGAGTATAACCAATATGAGTAAATATTGGAGAATTGGAATAATAATAATAATAACTCATAACGATGTGGAAAATTAGAATCTGGACATACTTTCAAATAGGTTTGTAAAATGCTGTATCCAGTTTGGAAAAAAATAGTCTCGTAATTCCTGTAATGGTTAAGTGTGATTAAACATACAACCCAGCCATTTCACTAATAAATATATAATCAAGAAAAACAGGGACATATATTTACACAAAATGTCTGTCATTAATTTGCTAAATGGACATGCTATCAAACTGCATTCTACATATTTCTCTCCATACCCATAGATTAGTGCAGCTTCCAGCCCTTCCAAGAGAAGCTTTTTTTGCAGTGTATGGTGGTTAATCCAGAGACTCACAACTAGTCAGAATGCAGGAGAGTAAGGGACTGTGGAATGTTCGGCCCTAAACGGGATTATCTTTATCACTTTACCCCCAAGGCTCAGGAAACGTCATCGAAGGAGAGATAAAGATTATGAGAGCTAAAGGCTGGGGAGTAGCCCTGCAGAACATCATCTTCTTGACGTAACAGGACTGATAAGCTCAGGAACTCACAGCTGTGAGTTACCTGCACAAGATCAAGTCAGTCGACATTCCGTCAACAGTTGGGGGAGGGTCCCAAGGCCCCGCCCCAGCTGAGAGCTATGGGCAGTTGATTACAGCCGCAGGGGCTGGGCTGGGTGGGGGAGGCAAGGCAGGAAGGAGGGAGGAGGGAGAGTCAGTTTCTTTCAGGGGTGTGACCTCTGGTCGGTTGCTTAGGCTCCAGTGGATGGCCCCCACGCCCATGTGCACACTGGCAGCACTTGTTGGATTCAGTTGGTAATTTAAATAAGTAAAGAGAAGATAAGAGGACGTGAAGGTGGGAGGGAGATATGAGGGGGAAGGCTGCAGGAGGAGTGGAAGGGAAGAGAGGACCATGCGATAACAAAATATGTTATATTTTATAAATATATAGATGCTGTCACATGGAGAAATTTTGAAAATATTGTGCTAAGTGAAATAAGCTGGACATAAGGGAGCACACCCTGTGTGATCCCATTTGTGAGAATAAGAAGTCAATCCATATAGAAATAGGAAGTAGGTTAGTGGCAGTTTGAGGCAGGCGGCAGTGAGAGAAGGGCAATGAGTGGTGATTGGCCTAGAGTTTTCCTTTGGGTGAATTTCTTTCAAAAGTGATAGATGGACAACAACATGGGCATTCTAAAACACAGTGAATTCTAAAACTTTCGTGAGTAGTTTGTATGCGTTGTGGGTTGCATCTCAATAAAGAAAGAAAATAACAAAAGACGCGTGGGAGAAATCCAGAGCTGGGTAGAGCATGAATTTCAAGTGCTTTTGAAAATCCACATGGTCTTATGAAGCATTTGTAGTAGAAATTGCAGCTTGGGTTCTAGTTAGAGAAGCCCGTGAAAGAAAGCCAGAAGCCTAGTGGGGAATTCCTTGTGGATACAGGAGACAGCTGGGGACTAAGCAGCAGCTGACTTGTCAAGCATTTGTGTGTGTGTGTGTGTGTGTGTGTGTGTGTGTGTGTGTGTATTTGTGATGGGGTGAACTGTTCAAAAGAAGAGTCCGTGGCCTGGACAGTCAAAGCTAGCTGGAGAGAATCTGGCTTAATGGAGCCACTAGGAATTGGGGGTGGGAATCCAGGAGAGCAGGCACTCAGAGGCAGAAGCCCTCCCGAACACCATCATCCTGGTGCATTGTCCGTGTTGACAGAATGAGACATAAATCATGGACCTTTAAACAAGGGATATAGGGAAACAAAATGGATTACATTTCAATCACAATTGTGTAGAAACTATGGGGTTCAAATTTCTACTCCGTTTCATAACAGAGTTCGAAGCTTAAATTGTGTTTTTGCACAAAAGAGAGTTTTAACTCAAAATAGACTTTCACATTGTAATTAACAAAGTTAATTCTCACTTTGCCCAACCTGTGCCTTCAATAAACTGCAATAGGTTTTCCAGAATGTGATGGGATTAGCTATAGAAAACAACTATATTTTAATAATGAACTTGGAGGCTGGGTATTGTAACATATAAACTTCTATACTCTAATGGATTTATATATAAAGCCTTAAAAGAAAAAGAAACAATCAAATTAAGATTGTCCAAACTACATTTGATACCTTCCTGTTTTGCTTGCGATCTCTGGCCCCATATAATAAATATCTTTACATCATCTCTTCCCTGCAAAGTTGGCCTTTTGTCATCTACAATGGGCCAGTTCCGTTTCTCTCATCTGTTCAACACTTGGGGCTCGAAGTCTCATTGAAGAGTTAAAGTAACTCTGTCTCAAGGAAATCCATAGCAAAATGCTACTCAATTAGTGTGTATTCCAGTAGACTATACAAAATGTAAATAGGGTACCTGGAACACAGAAAATCCAGAAATACACCTATAAACATGTTCTTTAGATAAAGCATGGATTGAAAGGGCAAGAATACATTTCGTTACCAGGAAAATGAAGACAGATTCATCAATTCGAATAAAAAACTCAGGTAGAGAGTTTTAATATTAAGTCACGTATTCATTAAATATAATAAAGGAAGTGGTGTTCACTCTTACCACCGCAACCATTGGTTACATGTGTACAAGGTTAGATCAAAGTGGCAGCTAAGAAAATTCCATTTTCCAGTTGTTCAAGGGTGACAGTTGAGAAAGCTGGCTAGCAGAGGAGAAAAATAACACTTGTTTGCTTCTAAATGGTGGTTTGTTTTTAATTCAACAATGCAAATGCTTCTCATCTCACCATAAATTCCAGAAATGTAAGAAAATAATTTTGCAACATTATGAAGTTCACTATCACATCAAATTCCAATTATTCTTGTATTCTGAAAAGAAAAAAAACTTATAAATATGAGAACAAATTGAAACAATGATAAAATAATCAGTGGCTGTTGGATGTAATTCTGTTTTTAGTTTACCATGTAATAGGCAACGTGCATATTCTCTGTTTGAGTAGTTTTCCCACTGTTGTAAAACAAAATGCTTGACAAGTTTCTTAATAGCAGTTTAGAGGCAGATGCAGAAGCAGAGATGGTTTCAATTTGAATGTCCCATTTGAATGGTGCTACAGAGCCAGAGACTTATTTACTTTCTTTTTATTGCTTAAGAGAAATGTGGAATCTTAAGTTTCCAGCTTGACAGTCAGTTACTAAGAGCAAAAGGTGCTTTAAAGGTTCCTCTGGAATGTATGATCACTGCACTCCAGGATCAACAGAAGGTTCAAACACCACACTATCTCACTATGACACTTGTACTTTGAGTCAAGAGAATCCTGATCATGGTCAGTTTCCTCTCTGCTACACAATTTATATAGAGAGAAAGAATTTATTTTGTAAAATTCATATGTTTCAATGTTATCCATGTATATATCTGTATGTGTCTATATGTGTTGGTTTCTGTGCTAGTGACTTTGCAAGGTTAGTATGGGGCAGGAGCTAAGCTACAAGTTTACACACAGAACATCTTTACTCCTTATTTCCCACACAACGAAGAACTGGAGATAAATAAGCTTCAGGAGTCAGGTGGTGGTGTCTTTTCTGCATTGATCACATTTGGGGTTATTTTCCTTATGATAGTGAAGCCTGGAGCTGGGAATTACTTTTGTAATTCAGCTGGAGTGTCCTTGTCATTGGGTGTCCCATTGCATCAGTCAGTCCCTAAGCCTGGCAAGGCGGCTGCGAGAGTTTGTTATCTTTTAGATGAAATGGAGAACTGAGGACATGCCTACTGGTGCTTATTAAAGATTCCTTGCTATTTTCACACGAGAGTAGGGGCGTTAGACTCTTGTCTACTGGCCAAATTCTAAATCAGGAGATTCCATTCTGCTTTCTTAAATTCCCTCAGCAGAAGCAGTACCCAAGCTATCCTACTTTTATAGTGTGATGCCGTAAATGGTTCAGGTTTTATACTCCAGAAGTGCTCTCCTTTGGGGGAGCATGAGGAGTGAATTGACACCTACTGTATAATATTATATTGGGATCTCTCTATTTATTGGGGTACAATTGACAAGCAAGGTGTATTTGTTTCAGGTTTGAAATTTGATGTCTTGTTTTATATATATATGTATGTATATATACATATATATACATACATATACATACACACACACACACACACACACACACACATATATATATATATATATATATATATATATATATAAATGATCACCATAACTGAACCAGAGAACATAGTCATTATGTCATGCTAGCATGGTTTTCTTTTTCTTTCTTTTAAAAATAATTTGTTTAACCAAAGTATGATATTGGTACTTACATGCAGTATTAGATAATTCAGTACATGCATCCGAAGTATAATGTTGATTCAGTTTCAAAAAGCAAGCTCATACGTAGAATAAAGGACAAAGCACAAACAAAACCCACAGTGTATCAATTATGGTACTTCTAGTCTTTACAAGTCCTTTGTTTGTCTTTTTTCACACGACGAAGCAATTGGCTCACTTTTACTCCAATAGTAGCTTGCAACAATTATTTGCCTCCTTTATCGAAAACCAGTTAAATCCTCCTCCTCCTCCTCCTCCTCCTCCTCCTCCTCCTCCTCCTTCTGTGACTCTGCTTCTTCCCCTTGTCTGATTTTTTTTTGACACAGGGTTTTTGCTATGTAGCTTGGGTTAACCTTGGACTTGTGACTTTCTTGCTTTAGTCTTCTGAGTACTGGGTTACAGGTGTGTGCCATTCTGCCCAACTTTGTGTGTGTGTGTGTGTGTGTGTGTGTGTGTGTGTAGTATTTAGCCATCCTGGTTGATCTGTCCATTTCATACCAGTTTTGTGTGTGTGTGTGTGTGTGTGTGTGTGTGTGTGTGTGTGGAGTGGAGATGCATTTCTTTCTTGGTAACATATCTCAGTGTTTTTCAAGCTTTCGATCCATAGAAACAACGTTTTTATTTCCTGGCACTACTTGACTAGAGTATCATGCCACTTTCTTTTCTTACTAGTTTACTGTATACTGTGACTGGGGACTAGTGTAGCACTTGTCAGGCAAGTGCTCTACCGTTGTCCATCGACACTTCCAGCTCTGTGACACAGGTTTAAGAATGGGGCACGCTTGCATTTAAATCCCGATTCAGTCCCTTTCTACATGTGTAACGCTGGGCAAGCTGCTTAATGTTTCAACTGAGGAATTAAATTCTCAGTTCTTCCTGGGAAGATCAAGTGAGATGATACATTACTTTCTAGAATGAGTGTGTAAGATAGGTATAATGCTGCCACCTAAAAGGGGCTTAATAAACAGATGCAGTTTTTCTGATCAGATACACAGATCTAACTTAATTTATAAAGGTAAGAGTGGCCAGGTGGTGGTGGAGCACGCCTTTAATCCCAGCACTTGGGAGGCAGAGGCAGGCGGATTTCTGAGTTCGAGGCCAGCCTGGTCTACAAAGTGAGTTCCACAGCCAAGGTTACATAGAGAAACCCTGTCTCGAAAAAAAAAAGTAAACAAACAAACAAATAAATGTAAAACTGGAAAGCACACATATTTTCTGCACATGTCTCTGATTTTACCAGAAGTGCACTAGGGTGCGCATAGAGGCTCAATGGTTAGTATGTGAACAAGCCTCTCTTTTCTTCCTCTTGAGTGGAATAAAATGCTCTCAACTGTTTGTAAGGTCCCGCTCATTTAGATCAAAGGTGCCAAAATCAATCTTCTACTGTTTGCAGACAAACAGACAGCCTCCTGACGTTATGGGGGGATATTTTGACACCATGTAGACACAATGGAGATCACTTATTTTCTATCTGGCTTATTTTTAAATGAATTTTAACATCTGGTTAGTGTCATTTTACAGCCCCTTCGTAAGTGCTCAGAACGGGACTGACTCAATCATACACCTCCTCACTCATTCAAGCAGTTTTGAGACAAGTTTTAAAGTTGAGAATTAAGAACCGTCTCATTATATATCTGAACAAAATCTTCTAACTTGTAACTGAAGTAACACTACCTCACCCATATCTTTAGCGCCAAGGTCTGGACATTACAGATATATTTCGAATCTCTTTGTTTTTGAGTCCCAAACCCGAAATGCCCATGGCTGCAAGTCTGAAAACACAACGAACATCTTTGATTCTGTGGGGGTGTTTGTGCGGCACCTATTTATATATTTAGTTTTGCTTTTTAATGTTCTCCCTGGACTACGGTGGAAGGTGGAGGGCTGTACAAGATATACACATTGAATTGGACTTTAATATTTGTCAGCTAGGAAAGATTAAAGTTTTGCATTTCTAGGAAAATCTCAGAAAATCCGTGGTGTCTGGTTAGGTTAGCATTAAAGACCTTGTCGTGTGGCCATTTCCACATGGCTATTACAGTGGCTCTCTCAGGTGTGGCGCTCCAAGGAGCACCTGCTCGCTCACACTCTAACAGTTCAGAACCAGTGTATTTGAGGCCGGGTGGCTCAGGTTCCACCTAACTGGGCTCGAGTGTCACTAACAGTACATGCAATGGGGTGTCACCAAGGTGCGCTTTGGAACTTGGATGCTTATTTCAGACTTTCTTCTTTCTTTCCCCCTTTCACTAGTTTGTGTCCCCCCCCCGCACCCCTGCTTCCTCTCAGAGCTCGCCCACCTCCTCTCCTTCCTCCCACTTTTCCAAGTCTTGTTCTCTCTCTCTCTTTTTTTTTCCTTTCCCTTCGCTTTTCCGCCTTCCATCCTCGGCCAGGAGCCCGGCTCCCAGGAGGCGCGAGTTCGGGCGGGACCCACCGTAGGCGCCAAGCCACGAAAGCTCGTGGCGCGCGCCGCAGGCGGGGGCGCGAGCACGCCCGAGCCGTGGCGCGGGGCTGGGCAGCCCGGGCCGCCTAGGCTCGTGCGCGCGCAGACCGCCAGCCCCCGGCGCGCCCCCGGCGGCCGGGGCCGCAGCGTGCTCGCCCCCGCCGCCAGCTCGCCTCACTTATGGGTCGGAAGCGCTGCGTGGGGGAGACTGTTCCAAGATGGCGGCGGGTTGCTGTGGGGTGAAGAAGCAGAAACTGTCCAGTTCGCCCCCCTCCGGCTCGGGTGGCGGTGGTGGCGCCTCCTCCTCCTCCCACTGCAGCGGGGAGAGCCAGTGCCGAGCCGGGGAGCTGGGACTAGGAGGCGCCGGGACGCGGCTCAACGGACTGGGCGGGCTGAGCGGCGGCGGCAGCGGCGGCGGCGGCGGCGGCTGTACCCTCTCTCCCCCTCAGGGCTGCGGCGGCGGCGGCGGCGGCGGCGGGGGCATCTCGCTGTCTCCACCTCTGAGCTGCGGAGTGGGAACCCTACTTTCTACTCCGGCCGCCGCCACCGCCTCCTCGCCGTCCTCCTCGTCTTCATCCCCCGGCGCCCGGAAGATGGTGGTGTCAGCGGAGATGTGCTGCTTTTGCTTCGATGTGCTCTACTGTCACCTGTACGGATACCAGCAGCCCCGGACCCCCCGCTTCACCAACGAGCCCTAGTGAGTACCGCGCTCCCCCGTCGCCCTCTTCCCCCGGGCTCGGGATGGGGCTCTGAGTTGAGGCAAAGTGTAAGTCCTCCGCCTCCTGTTCCGCGGGTGCCCCTCAGTCCCTGCTGCCGCTAGGGTCCCCAGAGCCGCCCGACCCGTGGGGGTACTCGGCGCCCCTCTGCTCCACGAGGGGAGCAGTCCACACTCGGAGCAGGGGGCTGCTTGCCAGACATGCCCCCCCCCAACACCCCTGCTTTCCAGACTGCTCCCGCTTCCTCTTTGCGCTAACTTCCAGGAGTTTTGACCCTTTCCTTCCATCCTTTCCACCCCATCACCCTCCACCCCAGCAGCGTTTGTGGAGAGCTGGAGCACCGTCGGTCCCGACCTCTCCTCACTTTGCTCGCCATTACCCCCACGTGAAAGCCCCGCCAGTATTCCCGCCCCGCGTACCTTGCACATGGAGAGCTACTATCCCATGGCAGGGTGAAAAATAGCAGTGATCTAACTTCTATTCTGCTAGTGATGGAACTTAGCTCTCGATCTCCAGGGAGGTTGCCCATCTTTTCCTCCGGGTTTCCCTGTTCCTCGCGGAGGGAGAGGTTTCTTAAAACACCTTTTGCCTTACTACCTATTTTTATCTGACCGTACCCATTAAAATGCATTTCTAGTGAAGCTAGCGCACCACCTCACAGTTCAGAGTGAGACCTTCCCCCCCTCTTCCTTCTTCATTCCAGTGTCTTGGTATAGCACATTCAAAGAATGTTGTCCCCAAAGAGGCACTGTCAATTTGTACCAAGCGTGCGTTCGCTTTTGTGTAGATTTCACATTTAAGCAACCTATGTTAAACTCAATGATGGAGGAATAGTTAAACACTTTGACGATTTCCTTTGGCTTTTGTAACTTTACATGATTTTATCCTTCAAGTATATGGTTGGAATTGTTTAAAATAGCACTGTTACGAGCTAAAAGCCAGGTTACTTCTAATCTCTGTCCATTTGGATGTGTGGGAGATGGGGCATATGGTTTTTCTTTTAAAATGTGTAAACTGAGTGTAAACTGACTTTCTGAGTTAAATGCTAGACAGAATGTAAAGTCCAAAGGAAGGCAGAATGGGAAAAGGGACGATTGTTTTTATTATGACTACTGGCATCCACAAGAAAAATACAGAGAAAAAATTAAGTCCACTCATACTGAAAACCATCAACCCCATCCCTTCTGCCCAAGAGCTCCTTGTTTCCCGCAGCGTAAAGACGTGAATTGATGTTCTTTTTAACGTGCTGCTTCTCATTTTGTGAGACTAGAAGAACGAACTACTACTGCTGGATAATTATGAACAGTCTGACGCTTCTAAAATATTAAATTAATATGTAAAGTGGAAATGACAATAAAGTGTCCTGGAAATTGTGCGTTTGTATTGTTTCTTTTCTTTGCTTTCATTCTTTAAATGTCTTTAATTTTGTAGGACTCTGCTGTGCTCCGGACATTTCTTTAGGTTTGGTTCATCTTTGGGCATCAGCTCATGAGAAATGGATGAAAGGCTGTCCAGGTGGACACTGTCGAGTAGTAAATTAAGTGCTCTTGGAAAGTTCCTAATGTTAATTCTAGGAGCTTAAATCCCAAATCTGCACCTTTAATTGGCCTATTTATTTTTCATCAAGAGGCAAAATTCATGTTAAAAGGAAATCTATGAGATACTCTCTAGGTCAAGTCACTTATTAGTGACTTTTTTTTTTTTTTTTTGGTTTTGGTTTTCTCTTGGGTGGCTGTGATGTAGTGAAAGCTAGACCTGGGAGAATTCTTAGGCTGGCTCTGGAAAGTCATGGGATTGTAAAAATTTACTCCTGTTCAGTTCTAGAGCTGTTACATGTGTTCGGCAGAGGCTTTTTAGCATTCACACCCCATTGCTCCCAAGCATATGAGAACACACTTTGAGGAGGTGCTATTTTCTCACTTTTTAAAGTGAGTTTGGGGTAACTGAATAACCATCACAACAGTTAAGAGGAAAATGAGCTTGGCCAGTTCATAAGGGAAATGTTTTTAAAACTTTTTTTTTTTTTTTTTTTTTTTTTTTTTGTAAGCAGTGGCACGTACTTAGGTTGTTTCCCTTTTAATACCAGAGATGCTGAATTTTGTTCGGCCTCTCAGGTTCTTAAGCAGATAAGTAAGACCCCCATCTGCCCGCTGTGAATAGGTTGAGATGGTGGGGGAAGAATTGTAGCTATGAAGGGTTAGTAGGCTTTCAGTGGGTCCCATTTCTATAGACCAGCTAGTTTTTAGAAGGCACTGGACCTCAGCAACCAGAGAATGAAGGATGCCTTTCCTTTCCATTGAAACTGATTTTTAAAGTGTACGATGTCAAATTCAACAACATCTTCTTGATTGTGGGGGTGAAATAACTGAATATTTCACAGTGCCTTGGAAAACACCACATATTTCTCCAGTATTTGATATTGTGTGCCTATTATTGTTGCATTATATAGGCTTTTTTTTTTTTTTTTTTACTCCACTGACTTATGGGTATAATGTCATGGGCAATATGTTTAAAGTCTTTTTTCCTCTCTAGCAGAAGACATGTTTTTGACAATATCAAATTGTCATATATAAAAGCATAGAGTAGTGTCATCTCCTCCCGAGGACCTTTCTGTCAGAATGCTTGTAACTGGTGGGAGCTGACTTTTATAGATTTAGAAGTCACAGCTACATCCTTTACTCTGCCACTCTAAAAGGTCATTAGAAATGTTAATTATTTATGTGTTTCAGGGTTGGGGAAGAGGTCTTTTGTGAAAGGTCACATAGATACTACGGTTGCCCCTGTCTTTTGAGTACTCAACCATCGCAGAGAACACAGTTTTTTTTTTCCCCTCTAGAAATATAAGGTTCAAGATGCAAGGAAACCAGACTTTTAGGTACATTTTCGTATTTAAAAGTCAAAGCACTTCTATGTGAGGAAGTTCACATAAGCCACTTTAGAAGAACCTGTTGGCTACTCTAAAGGTTCCGCTGTAGCAGGTGGAGCCAGTTGGATTCCAGAACATTCCTTCTCAACCATGGCTATACATTGGGAATCACTGGGAAGTTATTCAAAATGTGGAAACCTGTACTCTTCCAAAGATTCTGATTTAGTCCCTCGTGGATGGGACCTGGGAATCAGAATTATTTAAAACTCTTCAAGTAATTTTAGCATGTGGTTGGCATGGAGAACTGCTGGCTATTTTCTAGGTTTTTAATTTGAGATTTGGATTAATTTGATCAGGGCATTGCCACAGACTCCATATTTTATGAGTATCTTGGGTAATTTTGGCAATCAGTTTGGGAAACGCTTGCAATGTGGTCCCTAAAAGACATCACCTGGGAACTTCTTAGAAATGTAGGCTCCCAAGCCCCACCTTAACCAGCCTGAATTAGAATCTGCATTTTAACAAGCTCCCTAGGTGATTCTCATGCACACTAAAGTTTATGGTGGACTCATTCTCTGACTTTAGCATACATTGTAGTTTTATGTTGTGCTTGTTAAAATTGCAAGTTGCTGGGCACTTTCCCAGAGCTTGATCCAGTTTCTCTGGGGTGAAGCTGTACATTTGCATTTCTAACAAGCTCCCTGGTGATGCTGATGCTACAGTTCCCAGGGTGACACACTGAGTAACTGTGGGTTAGGGAGAAATGAGGGCCTGAATGGGTGCTTGAGTGACTGTCAGTGGCAGGTTGGACTCGCATGGGCCTCTTTCTGGTTTCTTGTCCTTTATCATTCTCAAACGTCACTAGGGGAATTGAGTGCCAAGAAAGCAGGAATCAGATTCTGGGGATGGTATGGGGCTGGGGTTACTCTAGGAAACTTGTATGATTTTTTAAGTTTTTTAAGGAAAGTGACCATGTGAAGGGCATATTTCAGGAGTTAAAACCAGCATAAATAGAATATCTTAATGTGTTTCTATTAAGTAAAGACCCCTCTTGTTTCCATGAAAAGTACTTTTACAGTTGGCTCCCTAAATAACAGGATGTGATGAGAGTTTTCAAAGCCCTTATTTATACTTCTGTTTGCTGGAACTTATTTAAAGAATTTCCCTCATTAGTAGAGAAATATGAAAAGGGCCCCAGTTAAAGCACTGAGATTATATAGTCCTAGATTTTTAATGCTGTGGTATGTGTTATGTCTCATGAACCTTTTCAATTATCGTACCATCTGGGGAAATTAATGTAACAGTAGAATTTTTTGTAGACAATTGCACATGGATATTTTGCTTTGAAATATCAGTAAGTGTGATTTTTCTGTTGCAAGCAACAAAACCTTCCCCCCCCCAAAAAAAAAAACCCACTCTTGGACATGAAGATCCTGCAAAGCTCAAGTCAGAGGATTGAGCATTAACTCTTGTCTTACCACAAGAATAAAATTACTGTTTTCAACACGCTTGGGAGGCAGAGGGTTGTCTTAGAGATGTAAGCATTTTGCTGCACCAGTGTAGTAGCAATCCTGCTTATGGAGGATCATCAAGATCAAAAAGATGATTTGATAATGCAATTCAGGTTAAATGATAGTAAATTGGTATTGTAAACACACACAGTTACATTTCTATTGTCTTTTTTGGATGAAGAGCGATTAAAATATAGTAGTGTGTCTCTACTGCAGAAGATACAACTGGACCATGACAGATTTCCTTATCCATCCTAGCATAATGGTACCAACTTCCTTTCTCTGACCATATTGTATAGTTTTTCTTATAAAAGAAAAACATTTTTTCTGACACTTTCTGAGACTTTTGAAGGTATAACATGGCTCTTTACACCAATACTGGTTTACATAGAAGAACTTAATGTCTCTTCTTACTGATAGGGAAGACAGACATGTTCTTAGTTATTACTTGTGCCACAAACCCATCAGTGACTGACACAGAAATGTAGTCACAATGAATTACAAAATTATCTTTTGTCTGTACATCCAGGTGTATATACAGTTGAGTATATTTAGTGTAAAAAATAGAGCTGTTTATTTTCCGGTCTTCTCCATATGGCTGAAAGGAGAGATAATCTAACCCATAATTTTTCCTTGCTTATAAATTGTGCTTGAGTTCAGATGCCAGTTAATGTAGCAGGCTAGGAGGAGCCTCTGCTGGGTTCTTTCAGTTCTCTGGGAAGAAAGATCATAAATGAAAATGTAAACGGTACTTTGTTAACACATGTATGAGCTGCTTTTCTAAGTATGTTTTTCTCTTTTAAAAACTACACTTTCTGAAATGTGAAGCTGTGTCATAGACACAAACCCTTTTTGCTACAATGGGTTGTATTTTTTAAGTCAGTTGTGTTTCCCCTTTCTATGGATAAATTCGCTTTTTGAGAATGTATATGTATGGAACACTAAACTTGTGTAATGAGATTAGTCAGAGTTCCCAGGTTTCCTGGATTTCAATAGGCATTATTCTGTGCTTTCCATGTCACACATGCTTGCCTGTTTTAGAGCAGCACAATGCCCAGAGCTTTTACATTTACATTTTGTAAGTAGTCTCTTTTTCAAACTCGTGTAATAATGTCTCTTTTTATACTGTTCTGAATCAATTAAGCTAAGTAAGTGAGGACTAGCAATGAAAACCAGTGGCTGGCAAGAATGGACCTTCAATGTGTAAGCTGTCCTTCCACATTCAGTAATTGGGCGGTTGCTCACAAGACAGAGGAGACTGTGGGAAGGCAGTGGTTGTGTAGGTGGGAAGACTAGATTCCCAACAGTAAACTTATTTAGAGTTGAGCTTCTGTAGTTATTGTTGCTAAGAGCAAAAATGAACTACAAGCTTGTGTAGTATAAAGAAAAAAATCCAAAGCAAGATGTATGGTGTAATAAAATATTGTTGGTTGGGTGGAGGAAAATTACATTTGGGCCAACTATAAGTGGCATTTTTTTTGGTATCAAGTGTGGGTGTATTTTCTACATTTCTTAATATATCACACTTTAAAACTTGCTCAACCTTAAAAATATGTTAGTGTTGAATAACTGACTGGAAATTATGTGTCACCACAATTTCTCTCACCCCTTTCTCTCTGTGTGTGTATCTGTGTGTGTGTCTGTCGTTTTAAGCATATGGAGGAAAATGGCCCTATCCCCTTAAAGTTCCCTATTTTATTCAAGCAATGATGGAAGTAAGTAAGTTGCTTAGAATTATTTCAACACAATGCATGCCTGCTCAGGTAATAAGATACAGGTAAAATAAAAAAGGCACGGCATAAAAGAGGGACCAGGAAAAGATATGTGGGAGGGAATGACTTAAGTCAGGTTTTTAAATGGGAAAAGCACAGGGGTTGCTGGTCTAGAGCTTTCGTGGCCAACAGAGATTGAACTCTAGGGTGTTCTGAAACCGGTTGCTGTTGCTGCCACACCCTTTCCACAGTGCACGGGGATTCCCAGCAGCTGTCTGCAGTCACCAGCTTGCTCTCTCAGCAGTCTTCACACCATTCTGCTTTGCTGTGGTCTCTTTAATTCATAAAAACTTCAAAGAAATTCTCCTTTGTGCTGGGAGTTCCCAGGGGAGTCTGGATGAGAGGTTTTGAATTAGGTGATCATTTCTTGACTTAGAGATCAGGAACGTAAGAGAGGCTTTCTGCAGTGTAAGAGGAATTGGAAGATGAGTCTTCAGATAGGAGAGAGCAGCTAGAGTCAACATGGTGTGGTAGTCGGAGAGTGGTGTTGGAAAGTGGGAAAGCTGACACTGAGTGGAGATTGTGATTGTGGGAATGTTGCAAAATGAAGAACGGGAAGGGAGGGATCAGCGTTTTCAGGCATTCCTCCTGGAGGGCCAGGTTTTGTGTAGGAGTGGGAAGATTGCAACTCACCTGCTTTTTGGCTTCCATCATTGCCTAGCTATTCTGGTGCACAGAAAAGATTGTTAAGCCACTGTATGGGAATGGCTGTGTAATTTGCTCACATCTTCCTTAGGAGAAAAGACATTGGTTTATAGAATTTGGACCAATTTGGATAAGGTAGTTTTTGGAAGGGGCTCTTAAGTGGGGTGGCTGCATATGAGTAAACAGAACAAAACTAAGGAACCAACAGTGCACTCTTCAACATTCCAGTTGCTGGGTTAGGGAATTAAAGGAAGAGAGGATCTGTACATGAGTCAGGGCTTCTAAGACTGAAGCCCATGGCAGGATGCACCAGAGAAAACCAGAAGAAACAAATGGTCCAACAGGTGAAATCATGTTTCTTGGTATGTATAGTTCCATATGTTGGTAGTTACTAAATGGCATTTTTTTTGTGGAGTTGGTTCTCTTCTCCTTCTACCTTTACAAGGGCTCTGGGGATTAAATTCCAGTCACCAGGCTTTCATGGTGAGCACCTTTACCCCTGAGCCATTTTTTTTTTTGAATTATCGGAACCACAGAGCAGCCACAGAGCTTTTGTGCTGTGTTGGTTAGACTCTTGGAATCACTTCTGCTTCTTCAGCCGCACGGTGACTGAACTGCTCAGCTGGGCAGAGATCAATGAGCGTTCTCAGCTTTGTACTGCTAGTAAAAAAAAAAAAAACAACGGGCAGAGAGGGGCATTTCCCTAATGCATGTTTTCACATTCAGTCTTCAAGCGTGGCAATTTGTGAAGCAGTCGGCGATTCTAAAAATTTCTTTAGTTCTGAATCATAATACAGCCTTCAGCAAACTTGTCTCATGGAGGATTCCCAAGGGAAGTTAATAGTTTCAGAACCACAGTTAACGGGAAAGAAAGAAAGAAAGAAAGAAAGAAAGAAAGAAAGAAAGAAAGAAAGAAAGAAAGACTAGGAGTGTTGGTACTAGATGCCAGGTTGTGTGTCCTCAAGCTTAGAAGGTAAAAGAGATTGAATCAAGGCCATTCTTTTGTCACTTTGCTCAACAGTGGAGGAAGGGTGGTGGAGTTGACAGGATCAGCCATATTGCTTTATGATCGTTGCTACGGGACATTGTATATGTTCCGCTCTAGTCCGGGCTTACTAATTAGTTAAGGAATAAGGCCTGCGATAGTCTTGGGGATTGTTGCCGTCCGCTTGTCCATTTCATTTTCGAGATAATCTACACTGTCTGTCCCCCAAAGCCGCATGCAGTGTTGGGAAAGCAAAGTTGACTGTGTTAGGCAATATCCTGCCCGAAGATACTGACAAGCTCTCTAGTAATGGAAACGATCGAGAGAGACTGACCTCAACCTCTCGAGTTTGCCTTGCCATTCCATATATTTTAATGAGGTCACGATTCTAGAACTGTATTTGCTCTCCATTGGGGTTTGGCTATTGCGAGGTTAGGTGACAACAGATTCTGTTTTCCCTCAGGTGTTAGTGGATCTTTGTGTCATTATAGAATGGAAGCGGAGGAAGAAAAAAAAAACCACTTTGGTAGTGTTTGCTTAAAGTTTCCACAGGATTGTGTTTGCCTCATTTGCTCATATGGTTGTCACATTAGTGTTTCTTCTCTGTAACATCTTTGCTCATAGTAGTCTAATAACTACACGGTAAATTAATTATAGATGGTTTGGGTACAAATTAAGTTTCATAAATGGTAAAAGCTGGACCTTAGTACATATATCTCCATATAGTAAGGCAATACCACGTGTGTGCTGAATTTGAGCAGTTAGGAGGTAAGTATTTATATATGATGGGTACTCTTACTACACATCCCTTTCATGTTGATAAGTAGACAATGGTATAGATTGATTCACTAAAGATGAATCTTGTGACATCATTTGACCTTTTCCTTTGTTACAGTGGTACTTTCAACACATTTCATGAATTCCCACATTACAAAAGAAAAGAACAGTGTTTGTTGAAGTTAGCAGCAGGTGCTGGGGCAGTCAGTAGTTAACCTTGTTCAGTTCAAGAGGCCATCTACTCCTCAGTCTTGGACTTCTCAGCTCACAAAACCCTCTCAAGAACAAACGGGAGTGAGATCCCTCTCCTCCTCTGACATTAACGAGGCGATATGTGGTTTGTGGTGTGTTTTACTCCACAAACTCCCCCAGCTTGCTTGCTCTCTTATCTGTAGAAAGAGTCACATAGAGCTGGAGGCAGGAATAGAGGGCTCATGGGAATCAAGGAGGGTGAAATGACTTGGGAGTGATGCGACCTGGATTCGGGGCCAAACTCCTTTGACTCAACTCTGAGTCTGAGCACATGGTCCAGAGAGGAGAGCTCCAGGAAGCATGGTTTATACATATGCACTGAGAGATTTCTCCTTCAGAACCAGTGGGTGTGGCACTCCTGTTAAAACATAATTACTTTAATCAGAAGCAGATATAAGAGTGCCAACTGTAGGTCCTCTGAGTAGTTTCAGCAGACTGCATTGAAAACCAGTAACACATGCTTTCAGCAGAATGAGGCCTTTGCAACTATTGGAAAGCTGGAAGACAAATAACTTTACTGTAGGTATTAGTGCCTCTGAGCATTACCCTTATTTTTCTTATACTGCTGTGAATATAGTTCTAGGTTCTTGGATATTCAGCTATACCTTATTTTTCTGCATATACATACATGTATATAAATATGGTAATGTGTGTATATATGTATGTATATGTGGTGTATGTATATATATATATATATATATATATGGTAATACCATATCTAAATGTATGTGATGTTTTCTTTTTTGGGATGCTTCTTTTATTTAGTTTTCTCCCACTTGTTATTTATAACAGATTATGGGACATGTAATATTAAAGGACAGATACAACTATAATTTTTTTATCCTTCCCTCCTTTTCATAGTACTTGGGATTGAATGCAGGTCATCCTTACCCCTCTACTATAATTTCTCATTGAACAGTTGCGTAATATAGCTGTATGAAGACTCATCCTTCTATCTTATACATTTTTTTTTTGTCTCCTGTAACCCTTAACAAACTAGTTTGCACATAACATTCCCACAGTTCTAGCCATATACATGCTCCTGATTTTACTTTATTTTACATATATGAGACTGATACTCTGCCTACTGTGGCAAGGAATTACCTATCTGGTTTTAAAAAATTATTCATTTTTAAACTTGTGTATATGCACATTGTGTGTGTGCGCGCACGCGCATTGAGGCAAAAGCTCTTTGTTGAATCTGTAGTTCCCTAATTATGGCTAGTTTAGCTGGCTAGCTTGCTCCAAGGATCCTCTACCTCTGCTTTCCAAAGAGCTGGAGATCGCTGGTGGGCCGCCACAGACATCTGCATGGTTTGGGAGAGGGTGTCCAAACTCCAGTCCATATACTTGTGCCAACAAGTGCTTTACTTGCTGGGCTGTCCGTTCAGCCTAATATTTGCTTTCTTTTGGACCCAGCATCTTACTCTAGCCCAAGCTGACCTGGAGCTCACTCTGTAGGCCAGGGTAGGCTTCAGACTGATGATGATCTTCCTACCTCAGGCTCTCAAGATAAAATGATGGACATGAACTGCCATGCCTGGATACTTTCATTTTTTTATTGTAGTAATATCATAACAAGATTGATCTTTCCTCTTAACAAATATTAAAGAGTACTTATTTTCTAATAATACATGATAGTGGCTCTACCTGAAGCAATTCATCTTTTTCATAGGAGTTTTGGGAATACTTTAAAAATTAAACTTACCAACATATAGCAGAGAGTACAGAGTGGTTTACAGTATAGCTCAATTTAGGGCTTAGTATATTTTTCTACACTTGCTGATAATTATGACTAAACCAGGTTACAAATAATCATAACTGTAAATCTATATTTAAAATATTTTTAACTGCTAGAATTTCCAAAATGGCTTCATAGTTATCATTTATTGTTATGCTTGATTCTAAGTACTTGTATTTGAGAAGAAGTCAACTTTCTAGATTTCTTTTTAGATTATTTTTCTCCTCTCTGTCCTTTAGGGTTTTATGATGCATCTGCTAATAATAATTCACAGAAATGTCTTTGACAGGTAGAAGCTTTGCCTTTGTTCACCCACTTTCAAAGGTACAAGGACTAAGGCATTAAAGGAGAAAATTATTTTTGACAGTTTCTGAGAAATCTGTCTGGGAAAATGTGCTTTCTAGAGAGATGGAAAATTGGAAGATAAATTGCATAATAGGAATTATAAGTAGGGCCTTTAAGTCCATATGTGTATTGTAAGCTACTTTAAGTTAAGGCACTTCATGAGGTTGCTTTTTATACTGTACATACTTGTTTGTAATGAAAAAATGTCACTTAAAGGTGGGAGCGGCACCTGTGAAATAATAGCTGCGGCCAAGCCATGGATCTTGAAAGTTTCCTCCTATTGTTGCACCCAGACAGCGTGAGGTTCTTTATCTTTAGTGGGAATATACAGAGATTTAAAATATTACCATTGAATCATAAAGCATCGGTTTGAATTTGGAAGCATTTTCCATTTAACAGTAGTTTTTCAGTTCTAAGTTAGAAAATAAAATTTCCATCATGAATATCATTTTTAAATAAGCCTTTAGCGATGAATATTCTTCAAACCGTAAGATGTATTTGGACAGTGTTAATTTTAGGTAGTATATTCTTTTATGTTACACTGAGTTGTAAATACTGAATTCAGCTCAAACAGTATGGTTGTTGTGGGCAGAAAACTGTGCTAGTGTGGTTTCCGAGTGGATGTGAGACTATAAAAAGGCATTCTTGTCCTTAAAAAACTCATAGTCATATTGAGGAGTTGAGGTTCATAAAATCTATAATCAAGTTGCATATCCTTTAGTGGCTGAATAGATGGTAAGAGACAGCCAATTTCATAGGAATTTGGACTCATTTGGACTGGGATTATATAGAAGGGCTTTACAGACAAAGTGGAATCCAGATAGAATTTCATAGTTAGGAAAAACCGTCTAGTTGGGGAAACAAAGAAACAGGTCAGAATGAGCATTATACAGTGGTCATTGGATACCAATCGAAGGTAGATTGAACTTATGGAGAACCTAGCAGGAAACTAGGACCTGTTAGCTGATAGATGAAATTCAGGCACTGGGGAATGATGGTCTACCAGTTGACAACTTAAAGCTAGTAATAGTCCTGCGAATTCCCTCTTTCTTGCTAAAGCTTCCCTTTTGTTCAGTTCATTATGCTTCAGCAACTTTTAATGCTGTGAATGTCATGAAGCCTGGACAAGAGAAGGAAACAACACAAGCCGGAGTCTGCTGCGTAGACAAAGTGACAGAGTACTTTCATTCATCAATACATATTCAGCAGAAGTCACTTATCCTTACACATGAGTCACTTATGGTTATATCAGACTCTGATTGAGTGCTTTCTGTGTCTTGTATCTTTTTCTTTTAGATACCCAGATCTTAAATGTAAAGTTGAAAAAACTGACTTGCTATAAAGATTATATAATTTAAAAAACAAGCCTTACCCCACTTACTGTAGAACTAAATAGTTCAAACCACTTCCCCCCCCACAATTAATAAAATTTTGCTTAGATATTTAAATTTTATTTAATATAATGTAGGTACTGAGAATTATATCAATTATAGGAGGATTGTATACTAATTATTGAAAATATTTTTAAAATTACTTTAAACATCTATTAGTCTTTTTTTGTTTTGTTTTTTGTTTTTCCAAGACAGGGTTTCTCTGTGTAGCCCTGGCTGTCCTGGAACTCACTCTGTAGACCAGGCTGGCCTTGAACTCAGAAATCCGCCTGCCTCTGCCTCCCAAGTGCTGGGATTACAGGCATGCACCACCACGCCCGGCCAGCTCATTGTAGTTCTTAACATACCCTATTTAAGATGTTTTTCCATTTTGAGACAAACCATATAAGCAAACTTAATTAAAGCTCTATACTACTATTTTGGAACAAAATTTTAGAATAATTTCCTAAATTACCATAGAACAGCATTTTATTTCATATTTGAATACTGCTTACTCTTTGAAAGAAAAAAAAAAGCAAACCTATTACTGGATAGTTTATCGTTAGTTATATAGTAAGACATAAATTTAAGACGCCAGTTGACCCCTGTTAAATGAGAGCTTTACTGTCTTCTCGCTAGAGTGGAGGATAACCTTGAATGGCTAATTTTCCTGCCTCTACCTCCCAGTTGTTGGGGTTCAGGCATATGTCACCATGATCAGTTTCCTGGGGCACTGGAGATCGAATCCAGGGCTTGGTGCGTTCCAGGCGAACATGCTGTAAACTGAGCTCCATCCCCAGCCTTATTGTTTATATAAGCTAATAGTGTTCACGTATACAAGTATACAAGCATCTTTATTTTTCCCAGGTTTCAAAGAATGTGCATTTTTATTTGTTGGTGGCCTCCATGGAGTAGACATAATAGTGAAGAAAGAGTCATTTTGGCTATCGCAGTAAAACAAGTACATTCTGCATTAAATGTGGAAAGCTGGGCTTGGGTCCCATGGGTCTCCATTCCAGTCTTGACTAGGCAGCTCCTAAAACCTTGACTCGTGTTTATTGCAATTCAGTATAGCATGCCAGTTCTTCCAGAAGAGTTGTTTAATCTTCAAACTTTTTTACATCCATGAAGAGTTGTGACCATTTGCTAGCTTGAGTAATGTTTCATCAACCCAGGATGGCCTCTACTGCCTTCTTTTCTTTTTTCTTTTTCTCTTTTTTGGTTTTTCGAGACAGGGTTTCTCTGTAGAGCCCTGGCTGTCCTGGAACTCACTCTGTAGACCAGGCTGGCCTCGAACTCAGAAATCCGCCTGCCTCTGCCTCCCAAGTGCTGGGATTAAAGGCATGCGTCACCACTGCCCAGCTCTCTACTGCTTTCATATACCAGGATTGCTATTTAATTTTACTCACCTTAAATTTAATACATAAATTTAGGGATAACCTCTTCCACTTCATAATTCCTTTTCATTGTTTCACCAATTTAAAGAATGAGTGTCCAATTTCTAGAATGTCTAAAGGCCTGGGAGCTCTGGCATTTTACAGTTTCTATGGCTTTAATTCTAACAATGCCTACCCTCTTATATCAGGAACTTATATATCCAGGTCTTATATCTAAGACAAGGAACGTTATTTCCTGGTCTTAACTGTTTCTCTCATTTGTGGGACCTAGTGGAGTAATTAGTGGAAGGGACTATAAACTTATGATTGTCAAGTTGTTTCAGACAATGGGTTTGAATTTATACAGATGTGTAACACTGTTTAATGGGATTGATTTTGAATTTGTAATATAATTCTGAAAAGTTTGCAGAATCTTTATCTTGACAGTATTTAAAGCAAAGAATGAGCGAGATGTTCTGTATTACATAAACTTTAACTGTGTTCGCCAAACTTCTGAAATCTACTCCTAGATGCTAAGGATACCTGAATATAGCCATATTACAAAACAATGAAGACATTTTCTAAACATAAGTACCCATACTCTTGGATTCTAGATTACAATCTCCTCCAGAGTGTAAAAACCTTAAGACACAATCATTATTAACCTGAATGTATTGATACATATACCAGATACCTAGTAGAAGATAACATATGCTAGAAAAATAAATGAAGATACAGCCTTCTAGAATTAAAATTTAAAACACAAATTTGATGTTAAATAGGTGTAAGATAGATTATAAATTCACAAAAATAAAGCATGAGAATACAAGGAAAATTACCATTAACGAAGAGCTACTGTTATTGTTAGGACATGAAATGTTTCCCAAAGGCAATTTATTCCTAATCTTGGTGATATTGAGATGTGGTGGGACCTTTGGGACATAGCTCCTTAGAGGAGGAAGTTAGGGCATTTGGGACATGCCCTTAAAAAGAGATATTGGCACCATGGACACTATTTCTTTTCTCTGCTTCTGGCTGCCATGGGGTTCACTCCAGCTTTTATTTCCCACCACAGTACAGTGCTGCCCCAGGCCAAAGCAACAGAAAGAGATGACTGTTGAGTAAAGTTTTTAAAACTGTGAGCCAAAAGTAAACCTTTTCTCTGGCTAAGTTGATGATCTGAGCTATTTTGTCACTTAACAGAGGATTGACCCACTGCTACTCATGGCTCCTCTCATCAAATCTGACCATTTATACTTTTGCATCCTCTGTCTACATCATGACACTTGAACAGTTTGAAAAGGTTTATGGTAGGTTGACCCAGTGACTGTGGACCAGTATTACTCCTTTATAAGAAAAAAATAAGGCACTGTAGTAGAAAGCTAATTTCTACCATATACTCACTTTATCTTTCTATTATTGCCACATTGGGGATAGCCTACATTTTGTGGGAAAAACCAATTCCTTTCAGCCTGAATAGACATATCCCCTAATTAGATACACAGCCACTAAGTAAATGAAAGATATTCAATATCTCTTAACAATCAAGGAAATGCAGGTCATAACTATTAAAATATATATATATCACCTCATTCCTACTAAGATGGCAATTTATAAAAAAAAAGAGCAAACATATTAGTAAAAATGTAGATCAAAGGAACTATTACATACTTTTGGAGTTAATGTCAGTCAATTCTTAAAATCAGGAAAAGTAGAACAAAGAGAACAAAGAGAGTAGGTTGAAGACAAATCTGTATGTTCATGTTGTTACACTATCAACACTAGTCAAGGTAATGACTGAAGTGTGTACTGATAAAATGGATAAGGAAATTGATACACACATAGTCACAAACAAACTTTGGAGTGACATCTAGCCATAAAAGAAGGAAATCCTGCCATTTTAACAACATAGACAAACCTGGAAAGGATTATGCTATGTGAAATAAACTAGACACAAAAAATACATTACGTCCTTCATCTGTTGAATCAAATCCATAGTAAAATACATGGATATAGAGTAGAATAACAGGGTCTGAGTGAGGGGATGAAAGGAATCTTGATTGACGTATATAAACTTAGTTGTAAGCTGAATCAGGTTTTGGGGATCTGATGTACAGCATGGGTGGTGATACGTTCATTTGATTGTCATTATAATATAAATGTATACACAAGTAATCACTGTATACCATGAATATATATCTTGGTTTTTAGGCAGGGTCTTTCTTTGTAGCCTTGGCTGTCTTGGAATTTGCTATGTAGAGCAGTCTGGCCTTGAACTCAGAAATCCACCTGCCTCTGCCTCCTGAGTACTGGAATTAGAGGCATGTACTGCTACATCAGGCTTCTACCATATTTTTAATTGAATGTCTAGAGAACATCTTTGATTTTGTAGAAATTGTGTGTGTGTGTGTGTGCACGCGCGCTTCTGTATGTGTATAGAGGGGGTGTGCATGTGTCTACATGTGCCTGTGGATTACAGTGGACAACCTTGGGTCTTGAGTGTCATTTCTCTGTTGCTTTTGACCTTTTGTTTTGAGAAAAGGTTTATTGTTGACTTGAATTTTTGCCAACTATGCCAAACTTCCTGAGCCAGCGAGCTTCCAAGGATCTTCCTGCTTCTGCCTTGAATCTCACCATCCCTGGGATTACAAGAATGTGCCACCATTTCTGTTTTTCTTTTTTTTAAAAAACATGGGTTCTGCAGTCCAGCCCTTTACCTACTAAAACCCAGCCTTGTTTACATAAAAAGTCTTGATGTCTTTGTTCTCATATTAATGTACAAAAAGAGATTTGAGCAAGCCTTCTCCAAGTGATTATAAGGTGTCTTTGAAAGCACAAATATTATTTTTGTATGTAATCTCCCTCAAAAATGTTTTATGACCAACCTGTTTATTTTGTAGGTCTGAGTTGAAACTGCATCCAATGCACTAGTCTTTAACTTGTACAAAATTAATCTTTTGGTTGAGAAGCAACACTAATTTACAACTCTGAAACCACTTATTATGTTAATCTCCAGCACTAGGTATTTGGAGAGAGCATCGTTAGAAAGAAAATTTCATCACATCTTAAATTATTATATAATTTATGATGCAAGGAAAATATCCAGGTTTGGTCAAATAATATGACAGATTCACAAAGCAACTCATTCCTACATATTAGCCTTAAAACATATCAGACTTACATTCTTAAAATTAAGTGAAAAATTATTTAATGAAAGCCCTTAATGGCTATCTATAAAAGTTTTTGCTCATAAATTTTTGGAATTGTGTATTATTCTCATTCTCATATTCTCATATTCATTCTCATTCTCTCTCTCTCTCTCTCTCTCTCTCTCTCTCTCTCTCTCTCTCTCTCTTTTTCGAGACAGGGTTTCTCTGTATAGTCCTGGCTGTTCTGGAACTCACTCTGTAGACCAGTCTGGCCTTGAACTCAGAAATCTGCCTGTCTCTGCCTTCCAAGTGCTGGGATTAAAGGCGTGCGCCACTACTGCCCCGACTATCCATGTTTTGTTTTGTTTTGTTTTTCCCAAAACCCATATTTACAAAATGGAATTCAACAACCAAGTACTGCAAATGTAACAGCATCATGAACACTGGGACTGCTGTTGCTGGTTTTATGAGTGATTTCTTATATTCAATAACTGTTCTTTTAAATTGGCTTCCCAGAAAAGGGCTTGGACTTTGCAATCACTTACAAATTGCCACTGATTTTCAGCATTTCTATTCCTGCAGTAGAAATGTGTACACTGCCACATGAGTCCCCCAACAGTCTCACATATAATTCCAGGTACTATTCTAATAGGGACAGAAAAATGTTCCATATTTGTCTGTTTTCCTTTCTGCCCCCTCATTTCTTCCTTCCTCCTCCTGCCTCTGACTGTGTCCTCCATTCTCACCTTCCCCAGCTCTCCTTCTCTCTACATAGGAATGTGCGTGCACCTGCACACAGACATCATTGTATTTATGCTGATATTAATCAGACCCTGAAAGCTCGCTAAGTGGAGAGTCACTTTTATATTTTATATCTCTTCTCCTAGTCTAGCATCAAGATAATGTTACCGTTGTCAAACTTTCATAGCATAGTATGTTTTGGCAACATCATGATGAATAGTTGTAGTGGATAAAAGAGTATCTTCTGTATTGAAATGAATTTTTAAAGATTTTTGATTGTTTATGAAAGTCAAGACTTGGAGCTTATAATTACTGTGTTCTTCATTTCATCAAAGAAATGTATTGATTCCTCTTTTTTTGAAACCTTTCATCTGTTGAGTTACAGTGTTAGACATTGAACAGTATTGTGTAATTAGTCTGAATGGCTAGCATCAGTTATTTTTTCTCATCTTTTATATAATATTGATATATGTGACTCTAAAATCTTAGCAGAATGTTGATAATTACAAACACATTTTTACTGTATCTTTCAGTGGAAATCACTGAAAGATTTCTTTGTAGTCACTAAAGTTAAAAATGGAACAGGTTTCAAGGCTGATCATATTTTTTTTCCTCTGCTTATTTTATAGACTTTCATAGAATACCTTAAAATAGCAGTCTAGGTGGTGATATCACCAGGGATCCTACATATTTTTCTGTGGAGTTTTAAGAGCTGAAGTTAATTCTTAAAAGAGTCCATTACCAGTATGATTTTTAAGCTCAAGGAAGGGATTACAGTAATAAAGACCTTAAAAAATTTACCCTTCTATAAAATCAATGTGACTAGTGACAACAGTTGTCAAAATAGCTTTTTTGGGTCAGGAAGATGACTTCTGGTACATGATGTAAAGTCTGATGACCTGAGTTTGATCCTTGGGACTTATGTGGTGGAAGGGGAGAACCACTTTCACAAATCATCCTCTGGCCTCTACTCATACTTCATGGCACATATGCATGAGTATGTGTGCACACACAAACACACAGTGTAATTAAAATATTTTATGGTTCTAAAAAATGATTAAGTGCTTCCAGCAGCATGAAAGACCATCTACTCTATACAATGTCAAATATTTCATTAGAATGGTAATCCCTGTTCTGTTTCAATCTTCCCTAATTGTATTGTCTTCTGTCCCCTCTCCATGATAGCCTTGAAAGCCAGCAACCTCACAAACATGGTAACAGAAAAATACATAGTCGCCTCAAGGGGAAATCTCTATACTATCACTGCCTTCAAAGAGTTTTCATTATTTCCCCTCTATGAAAAGATGGTATTCATATGATTTGTATTTATTTGATCTTTCTCATCCTCAGTCATTGGGAAAAACCTAGGGCACTTGTTGAAAACCATCAGGGATAATAGTCTAACCCTGAATCTTCCTGAAGTGCTTGACTTAAAAACCCTTGTGTAATCAGGAAGCAAAAGCTAAGATAGGATTTTCTCTACCACACTATTGAAGGTATAGCCCTGTAAAGGACACCTGGATGAAGACTGAATGATCTTTTGATTATAAGCTTGTGCATATCACGAACTGTCAAGGTAATAGAAGAGACTTTAGTGGGTAGACATGACAGAGAATATGGGCTTTATATAATTAGTCCAGAAAAATCTCTAAACAAACCACAATGACAAAACAGGGAGGACATTTGATTTTCAAACATTTTACATCATAGTATTTAACTGTCTCATTTTCCTAACCAGGGCACATACACAAGTAAATAAACAACCAGTAGAAATTGTCTCTGAGGAAGCCCAGATATTGGGCTTATTTGACTACTTTAATTTAGATATTATGAATACATCAATTTAAAAGAAACCATGTAGAAGGAATTTTAAGAATGCTGTCTTGACTAATAGAGAAATATAAATTATGAAGAAACAAATATCTAGACTTAAAATTGGAACAAATGAAATGAAAATTTCACTAATGTTATTTAACAGAATCAATAAAATTTACTTTTGTTTTTTGAGACTGAGTGGTGTTATACAACCCTGGCTGACCTAGTACTTACTATGAAGACCAGGGTGGCCGTGAACCCACAGAGATCCACATATCTTTATCTCTAGAGTGCTAGGATTAAAGATATGAGGTACCATGCCAGACAGAATCAAGAAAATTGAAAGTAAGTTCATTTAGATGATCATATTTAAGGAGCAAAAATAATTGAAAGATAAAAAAAGGCCAGTCTAAGAGACCTGTGTTATCATGGGTACCAATGTGTACACAGTGTCCCTGAATTTTAGATAAGAGCAGAAAGACTATTTGAAGGAATAACAGATAAATACTCCCCAAATTTGATGAAAATGTAACTGTTCAAGAAGCTCAGTGAACTCAGATAAATCCCAAAGTATATTCAACCTCTTGAAAGAGAAAAGTAAAATGAGTCTTGTAAGGGCAAAGAAACTCATCATAGATGAGACCTCTCAGTGAGATTAACAGATGCGTTCATATCAGAAAATTTTTGACCCAGAAGAGCACTGGGAGAAAATAGTCAAAACCTTGAAAGAAATGAATTTTGAACATGAAATTCTATGTCAAATAAGAGTGTCTTTTATAAAAATAAGAGACTAAGGACATTTTCAGCTAACTAAGAATTAAGAATTTGTTGCTATCCGTCCTTTAAGAAATTATTGATTTTGGGAGGAATACTTCAGACTGAAATGAAAGGAAACTACATGTAGTCCTCAGTTTGTAGTAGTTCAACTTAAGTTTTGGTTTTCATTTTTGTCTTTAACTTGGTATTATGCTGATATCAAAGTGACACTTACTAGATACTATAGTTTGAGTTCTGAATTTATAACATTTACACGACTAAGGATATGAGGTATTATGCTGTCTCAAGATACCAAATGGTAATAGTCCCAGCTCCCACTGAGCCATTTGATCCTCAAGGTAAACAACTGAGACTCTACAGTATTCTGTGTTGCTAAGATGTAATGTTTGGGGAGGCTAGTTTTATTAAATATATTTTTGACTTATGGTATTTTTTAATTTATGATGAGTTTATTGGAATGTAACTCCAAATAAGTATCTATAGATATAAACTTAAATGCACACAAAGAAAGAGCAGTAGTAAAATTAACTATAAAGGTAAAACTAAAAGAGAAAAGTATTTTGATTATAGCTGCTTTCTCTGATTTAAAAGACGGCAGCTGCAAAAAACAATGATCAAAAAACCCTTAATGGGTTTGTCACTTACAAATATGCTATTTGAAGTCAGGCTTGGTGGTCTACACCTGTGATCCTACTGTTTAGGAGGTGTAGGCAAGAAAATTATATTTTCCAGAACAGACTGGGTTATGTAGTGAGTTCTAAGCCATCCTGGGCTACATAGAGACCCTGTCTTGGGGTGGGGTGGGGACCTGAATGCCAGGATAGCACAAATAAGGAAGTTTTTGTTGTTGTTGTTGTTGTTTTTGGCTTTTTTTTTCTCGAGACAGGGTTTCTCTGTGTAGTCCTGGCTGTCCTGGAACTCACTCTGTAGACCAGGCTGGCCTCGAACTCAGAAATGCGCCTGCCTCTGCCTCCCAAGTGCTGGGATTACAGGCGTGCACCACCACGCCGGGCTGCTTAAGGAAGTTTTAATGAGCAGATACAGTTGAAGAGTTTTTGTGCATTACTGCTGTTGTTTTGAATTTATCCAAAGAAGATGAATTTAAGATACTACTATTCCCAAGGTAACCCTTTAATTAAATGACTTAAGAATTGGAATTTAGGATTAGAATCTCAATTCTTTGGCATATACTCAGATTCTCAATTTTGAGGGTAAAAATAAATGGTATTTCCAAAATTAAACTTTGACAGTTTCTTTCATTTATTATAACCAGGTACAAATATTTTGCCTAGGTAGAATATTTTATTTCTTTTCTGGATAAACCTTAATGGAATACTTAAAAATTCACAACAAACAAATTCTCAGAACATATCAGTTCTTGTAACTTGAAGTTGATGAAGCTCTATTGAAGAGAATTTAATCTTTTCTTGTTTAGAACTTACACAAACTTACATAATGTGATTAATGGCATAATATATTAAAGAAATTCTCTATCATAAGTAATATTGTAGTTTATATAACAGTATTGTTGATTTGTTCCTATGGGAAGACAGTACAATCTCCTTTGTTTTTTTGCTTTGTTTTGTTTACTTACAGGGTGGGGGATGTGACAGACAAAATGAGTAAAAGCTGAATAATTTTGAATGTTGTCTTGAATTGGTTGTAAGTAGCACCATACTAGGGGCCTTCAGGATCCAGGACGTGAGCAGACAAAGCAAGATGTCCTGCTGGTAGGATGCTGTTGAACTTGAGCTCTCAGAAGGGACTACTAGCTTCCATCTGCCTCCAGGGATCCTAGGCTCTTTATTTAGCATTTGTTTACCAAGTTTAAAGAAAGTAGTTTAGCAATTTTGTCTTAATGTTTCAGCTGAGAAGCAAGCTCTGCCTGGTGAATGGCAAGAGAAAGGAAACAGTTTTCTTTAATGCACAAAATGCCTGTCTCCCACCCATGAAGTCAAAATAACAGCCTCAAGGGATAAAGCCTTGCTAGTTAGGAATGCCTAATTTCTTTCTATAATACACTGATAACAGTCTTTTTCATTGCCTTCACAATAGTAACACTGTTCTATTTTAAGCAAATTAGTTTGTTTTAAGTTCTATTTTTATATTTACTCAATTTTTAAAATTTGAAGTGTTAATTAACTGAACTAGCCCCCAACACGAGTGCCCAGTATAATATTTGCTGTGAGGAATGCTGTGACCATTGTAAAGGCTTCTCTGCCCTTAAGAAGGTTACTCTCTAGAACAAGAACTAAGTTATAAGCTCATAAACCTACTAAGTGCCTTATAGACATCTAAATAAAGCTTAGAGAATTTTAGCTAAGGTGACACATGGTTACAGACATATGGAATGTTAACCATAACAAAGAAATGTATAAGTAACTCATTTCCACAAGCAGTTCTACCTTCTCTATATAAGCTTACATTCTTTTCAGTATTGATGGTTAAGGTTAGACAGTTGTTGGTTAGAGAATGACTTAAGCTTGTGAGAACTTAAGTTTTTAACAGTGTCATCCCAGGCACAGAACCATTGGCAAGGAATTTCTCTGGGCCTAGGGTTCTAAGAGTAGGTCAAATGGAAAGGTCAGGGTAATAGGTTGAATGAATTGGTGAAGGTCTGTGTCTCTTACTGTGACAGTCATTGTGGCAGGAAAAGCTCATACGATGGTACATTACACTTGAATAGCTCATAGTGTAGCTTAGAATGTTGGATCACCTATCCCTAAATCCTATCCCATGATCTCCAGACGTTCTCAGTTGGGTGAAAGGCAATATGCCAGATGGAGAGACACCTTAAAAGTTTGTAACAGGAAGAAAATGGGCCCATGGAAAGGACTTCTTTTTTGAGCAAATAATACATGTTTATGATATAAACATAGTACATTCCAATATTGTATGAAGAAAATGCAGTGTAACCCCACCCCATCTCTCATCTACTTAGTTTGTCTCTCCAGAGGTAACTATCACTGCTGCCAATTGTTGATGTTTTTACAGAGAGTCAGTCTCTCTCTCTCTCTCTCTCTCTCTCTCTCTCTCTCTCTCTCTCTCTCTCTCTCTCTCTCTCCCCCTCTCTCCCTCCCTCCCTCCCTCCCTCCTTCTCTCTCTCTCTCTCTCTCTCTCTCTCTCTCTCTCTCTCTGTGTGTGTGTGTGTGAGTGTGTCTGTGTGTGTGTAGACTGGTATTTATAGCAGGTACTTTTTTTGTTTTACACAAAAGTAGCATATTATATGCATGCTTGCATGCTTTTTCTACACATTCTCCTCAGCAGTTAAGGGTTGATTTTGGGGTTACTTTTCTAGAGTTTTATTTTAGGAGCAGTTTTATTTCATGGGGTGGGGTTGAGAGATACCATATATCCTGTTCACTCTTTCAGTGTATATAGTCCATTATCAAGAGTATATTTTAAAAAGTTGATGACTACACGTCGGTAAATGATCTTTTCAAATTCACTTACCATGGGGCTCACTCTTGTGGTATACATTTTACAGACTTGAACATATATAAAACTCTCCCATCAGGTTCTATTCTATTCTATTCCTAAAACTTTTGTGCTTTACCTATCCCCCCACCTCTGGAAACCATTGATTTTTTTTTTTTTAAGTTTCAGTATTTTGGCCTTTTCCCAGAATGATATACAGTTAGAATCATACAGTGTATAGCCTTTCAGATTGGCTTACATTTAGTAATTTGTATTTAACTTTCACCATGTCTTTTCTGTGGCTTGATAGCTCATTTCTTTTTAGGTGCTGAATATTAATTTATTATCTGAATGTAACATTCTGTTTTTATCCATTTGTCTATGAAAGACATCTCAGCTATTTCCAAGTTTTGGCAATTAGGCATACAACCACTTTTAGACATCAGTGTATGGGTTTTTATGTAGACATAGAATTTCGAGTCATTCTTATAAGTACCAAAGAGAATAATTACTGCGTCCCACAATATGAGTAACAGCCAAACTCTCCCTCCCTTTCACCTCAGCCAGTACAGAGTAAGAGTTGAGAAGTCTTGGACGTACTTCTGCCATCCTCGTACTTACTTATACCCAGTTTGTCTCTGTTTACTTTTAGATTTTTATTTTGGAGTAATTATAGCCTCAGAAGAAACTGTCAAAATCACTACAGGTTATCCTATATACTCATCACAGTTTCACTTCTGGTGACAATCTTACATAATATATGCATTATCAATACCAAGATAATAATTTTTGGAATCTAATTTAACTATTCTATTGTGTCTTCTATCTTAATGCCTTCAAGGTATCCTATTAAATGATATAACATAGTTAATTTAACCAGTTCTTTATTGAAGGGCATTCAGATTGTAGTGTTGCTGGCACAAGAAAGGGCAAGAAACAGGATACATCTGTGTATTCACAGATACTGCTAGTATGTTAGCTATGTCAATTAGGAACATGCCCTCTTAATTTATGAAGCCCGATAAGCACATGCATTGGAAAACAGTGTTACAAGAGCAATAGCATTTAGCAACTCTACATGCATATCTCTGTGGACCTATGTAGGAACCTATGTCTGATAGTAGAATGTACTTTGAAATTCTTCAGCATGATATTAGTGTTCTGGTTTGAAACTTTGAAGCTATCCATTTCAGACTGAGCAGAAATGTTTCCTCACTGCTCCTTCAGGTGTTGGCTGTTTTCTGTCATGTATATATCTATCCATTGCATTGGATTGTGAGCGTCTTGGATGCCAGAGACCTAATGTCTTCATCTTGGGTTTCTTCTCCTTGGAGAATAGTATTTTCAAATAAAAGTGCTGAAAGGATTTTTGTTGACATTTTTAAAGTAAAGCCATGCACAGTGAATTTTAAATCTGCTTCTCAATACTTCAAGAAAGTATCTTGAAATTTGAAAACAAATTATTTGAATTAAAATACCCACAAATACCACTCTTGCAAGAGAGCAAAAGAATATGCTATGAAATCAACCAGCTAATAATGGGGTACTGCAGTTTCAAAAGCATGAAGGATTATAGCTTTAGGAAGAAACACCAGAGTAACAGCACTCCTTGGGAGTAAGCAGGTGGTTGCGTTTTGGTTGCACTGAATATTACAGAATTGGAAGAAGAATAATTTTTTCACCAGGGTGTCTTAAGAACTTGATGTATATGAAAGACCTTTATATTTTTATAGATCAAAGAAAGCATATTAAGCTCTATTTGGAACAAATCTAAAGCCTATTATACACATTGTATGCTTATTTTAAGGAAGTGTAGTTCTGAGATAGTGCATACATTTTATGCCACAAAGTTCCCAGTTTTATCAGCTTTTAATTTTGTCATTGATTAGGAGAGAAGATCCATTTTTAAGACTGAATTTATCATTACTGTTAAGCTCTAGAAACACTTTATGAATTTATTTTAAATATTTCATTAAAACTTAGCTCACTGGAATCACATGTGATATATGTGTGTGTGTGTGTGTGTGTGTGTGTGTGTGTGTGTGTATGTGTGTGTATGTATATGTGTAAATATATGTATATATGTAAATATATGTATATATATAAATATATGTATATATGTAAATATATGTATGTATGTGTGTGTATATATATGTTCACTATAATTAGAAGACAAGAAAGGAAACTACTGTTTTGTTAAGTATGTCTGCATACTTAACTTTATGTTAGTAAATAAAATTAGATTGACTGTTCAGCATGATCAAGACATACAAGTGACAACTGAAAATAGGAAACAAGAATTGTAAAAGTGGCATGATTCTAAAATGAGGGGATGGAATGCTTGACACCCCTCATGCATAACAGTTGAGATAGTAGAGGTCGCCTTGAAAGGGACTGTTGAGCAACTGCTCTTTATTTGTAATGTTCACCATGAATTATCAAGTGTGCTTTGCTAGAAGCACATGACTATTTTTCATTGTAAAGGATGATTATTACTTAAAGAGAATTGGAGAAAACATTTGTTTTTCTTCATTATTTGCTGTAAACAGTTTTCTCAGAACCTAAGTAACAAAGGATTTTGGATTCAATGTGAGACTATGCAGTTTAATAGAAGCTCTGTTAACCTGCTATTAATTATAACAGGCTTTTACCTGTATTCTAAGAAATACAGCTAATTGGGTTGATTTCAGTAGGTTTATTTTTCAACATTAGTACTAAAATCAGATTGTGTGCAACTCTGAATCATGATTCTATAAATTCTTGGCTATACTTAGTAAATTACAGTATTACTTCCAGTATAATTATAAGAATGCTTTAACATGCTAGATGTTGATTTTGAGAATTTTTATGGTTAAACATTAATTTTCCCTTGAATTTGAATTATCCTTGTCAACTATCATTCGAATCCCATGTATTCATTTGACAGCTTATTGCTGACTAGTAGGAATTTAAAGAATAGAACAGTATCTTATGTTTCACAAGTTTTCATAGTAGTGCCTTGGATGGGCACATGTATATTGCGAGTATGTATGCTTATGCACACATTTCTTATAGTGATCTTAGTCTCTGCATTTGGCATATCCATCAAATTAATCTACTTTTTTTTTTTTGGTTCTTTTGGATTTGGTTTTTTCGAGACAGGGTTTCTCTGTGTATGTAGCCCTGGCTGTCCTGGAACTCACTCTGTAGACCAGGCTGGCCTCGAACTCAGAAATCTACCTGCCTCTGCCTCCCAAGTGCTGGGATTACAGGCGTGTGCCACCACCGCCTGGCCCAAATTAATCTACTTAATCTCACAGTATATGTAAACATGCTATCTTTTCTATGGAACTGAATAATTGACTATTTCTAAGGCTGTGAGGTATGTGTCAATTTTTAATAAATTTTGATAATCACCTATCTATATTTCTATAATTTTATACCTAGGTATACACAATTTAATTATGACAGTTCAGTTTTAAATATGTATGGATATGACTGTCACTTCCCATTATGCTTATGTGAAGGACCCTGTACCATCTGTAATCTTGCCTCCTTTTCTTGACCTGTCATTCATGCGCCTTTTTGATCTTGCTCCATTGCTATCAGTGGAGCAGGCCATTTTAGAAGTAGGAAGTGCAAAGAATACATGGTGAGCTCAGTAAATTTGATAGACCGTGGGAATGGCAGTGTACATAGTGGTCATTTTATAGTTAGTGAATGATTTGTTGAGGAAGGTTTCAGGAAGGGGTTTGAATTATGATTCAGGTCATAGTGATTAGAATTTAATTGTGTCAAAGACAACTAGACATTCCAGTCATTGAGGTTCATAATCAGGGTTGAATGATTAGTTTTGTTCAGAGAACTATAGGGTAATGAGGATATTTGAGAATTCATGAATTAAATGTGCTCCAGAATAGTGGAGTGACTTGAAATTAAAGCATTTGTTTATTTATGTTTACTTTGTTTTCTGACCTACTGGGGAATGCTATAAGAGTTATGTGGATGAATCAGAGTAAGGTGAAGTCACATATAAAACTAGCGTTTTTAAAGAGATCACTGTTGTGCTCAAAGAGAGGACTCTGGTCTAAATAAGAATTAGATGTGAAATTAGATTTGGGAGGAACAAATGGGTGCAAATAATAGACCAGGAAAGGAAGGACATCCTTTTTAATTTAATTAAATACTGTGAGTGATAGTTCAGAGGTTCCTGTTAGGCTAGCTCTATTCTTCAAAAGAGAAGGGTCGTGCCATTTTCAAGTGGAGAGTTTGGTTAGCTTGGCCAACCACACACACTTGAAGCCCTACAGAGCATGGTTTGTAATGTCCTGCCAGGTATATGTGCTGTGTGCCTGGCTGGATGTCTCACATACCTGTTTTTCTTTTTCTAAACCACTCCATGTGAGGACATGTATGCTAGTGTGTTAGTGAGTAGACACTTACTTGGTTGAAAGAAAAAGGTCCATCCTATCAAGTCCTCTGGCTTCTAAAAAGGTTAAGTACTCTGACCTTTCTTTTTCCCTTTTCTCTATTGATTTATGGTTTCTGATGGCCTTAAGACATACATACAGATATAATATACTCCATAATAACCCTCTCTTCCTTTAGTTACCTGAACTTGAAAATTGGGTAATTGGCCTTCTCACATTTCTCATTCATAGCTATAGTCTTACCATATATTACTTTTATACCAAACTTCTGTTCATCCTTTACTAGCTCCTGAAGCTAGGGATGATAAAACGTCTTTTTAACTTTTGATTCCAAGCACGTGATACTTTAGAGAAGATGCTTTGTAATGATTTCTTTTTTAAGATTAATTTTGACTTTTAGTTATGCATGTCTGTCTCTGTATTTATGTACACACGAGTGCAGTGCCTGTGGAGGCTAGAAGCGGGCTATCAGATCTGGAACTAGGTGGGTATGATTCACCTGGCATGGGTCTGGAGAAGTAAGCCTAGATCCTGGACAAGAGCAGTACCTGTGCTTAGGTGCTAAGCCATGCCTCTAGCCCATAATGCTTTCTTATATTAAACTGACCTGACCAACTGCAGCCTGGTTTGCCATCTTGTTTGTGTTTTGGAGTTGTCTCTTGCATACTCTATCCAATTTTGTCTATAGAGGAAATCTCATAGGTGTCTTTGGAGTCTCCCTTAATCTAGGTAGCCTATACCTACTCTGACTTGCCTCCAAATCACACAGTAATCCTCTGTAGGCTTATTGTCCACATTGTCCCATGTAGGAGATGATGCACATAGAATGAAGTGTAAGCAGTGATTGAGGCAAGGAATTCAGAGCAGCAGTATACACACTCATGTGTATGGATGAAAACTCAAGAAAACAAGGATTCCCCTGGTTACCCAACAAGGAGTCAACTGCTTCAGGTAGAAATCAGAATAAGCTGTACTAGTTTTTTGTCACTATTGTGGCTGGAATCCCGATAGCCAGGTGTCCTTTCTCCTACAGCAACAAGGCAGCCTTTCTTTATCAGGATTGGAGAAGAAACTAGAACTGCTTGAAACTTCTTAGTAAGCTAGGTCTGGAGGAGAAAGAGCCATTGCTATAGTGACTCCTTGTAACTCGCAGTCATATTAGATGACTGAAATTTATTCTCTTAGTATGGGGAAAAGTCTAGTACATTGTTATAGACTAGGCAGATACCCTACACAGATCCCTCCCTAGTGGATCACAGAATCTATTTGTCCTATCTATATGTAACTTTGTATTCTTTGACCAAGAAATTGAAATTCCCTCCTTCCTCCAGCCCCCAGTAGCCATTGTTGTTACATTTTTTCTTGTATGAGTATTAGATTTCAAATATGAGATTATGTGGTATTTACAGTTCCGTGAAAAACATCATCTATAGCACGTCCTCCAGATTTATCTATGCTGTAGCAAAAGACAAGATTTCTTATCACCTTTTTAAAGGCTGAATGGTATCCCAACATGTGTTATCACATTTTCTCCATCCATCCATCCATCCATCCATCCGTCCGTCCGTCCGTCCGTCCGTCCGTCTGTCCATCCATCCATCCAACCATCCATCCACTTACCCACCCACCCACACACCCATCTATCCATCCATCGATGAATACCTTGGCTGTTTCTGTTTCTGTTGGCTGTTATTAATAGTTTTGTAAGGAACATGAAAAGCTAGATATCATTTCAATGAATTGATTTCAGTTCCTTTAGCTATAGACCCAGACATAGGAACATTGTGTTGTACTGTAGGTTTGTTTCATTTTGTGTTTGAAGTGCCTGGAAATGTAAACAGCGGGTTTATGCATCCTAGTCAGTGGCTTTATGCATCCTAGGCAATCACTTTACCATTGACCTATATACACCACAGCCCTGTATAGTAAGTAGTTTTATTTTTTTTATTCAAAAAACAAAGCAAATGAAACCCTCCTGTTTTTTACAATGGCTCTCCTATTTGCATGTTTATTGACAGTGTATAAGTATGGGGGTTACCTGTAGAAGATTTGTATCCATTCTAACAGTTACAAGACAGTATCTCATTGTGGTTTTAATATACTTTACCTATGATGAGTAATACTAATTTTCTCGTGGATGTCTTGTCAATTTGAACATCTTTATTTGAAAACTATTTTGATTCTTTGCCAATTTAAAATCAGATTGCTTTTTTACTATTGCATTGTGAAAGTTTCTTATATTTTGGGCATTTACTAGTCCCTTATCAGATGTATAGTTTGCATACATTTTCTTCTATGGGTTGTCCTTTCACTCTGCTAATTTTTTTTTAACCTATCACACATTTGTAGATCAACATTAAAATGAAATAAAGAAAGAATTGGACTTTGTTGTACAGAAAACTTTTAGCTTGATATCATCCTGTTTGTTTTTGCTTGGGTTGCTTGTATTGTCAGGGCCATATTCAGATAAAACCTCAACCAACCAAACTACTGTTGTTGAACTTACCCCTATGTTTTCTTCTATTAGTTTTATAATTTCATCTTATCTTAAATATTTAGATCTTTTATATTTATCTTGAATTGTTTTGTACTTTTCTTTCTTTTGGAGAATTATATACATATATACAATAAAATATATCCACCCCTTATTTCTCCCTAGCATCCTCAACAGCCCCCTCCCAAGTTCATGTCTTTTTTTAAATTGTGTTGATAACCCATGCAATCCAGTTAGTGCAGCCTAAAGGTTCATAGTATAGGGCTATCCATTAGAGCATCAGAGGGAAACAACTGGTGGCCATACTCTCAAAAAGGAACAATTCTCCTTCCCCCAGAAGCTATCAACTGCCACTAACTCCCTAGTAAGCATGGAGCTTGGGGCTCATGTGCTCCACTTATGACTAGCTTAATTTAGGTCTTGTACAGATAGCCTCAGCTGCTATGAGTTCATGAGTGTGGTAGGCATACCGTGTCCAGAAGGCATACCGTGTCCAGAAGTTCATAGCAGTCTCCCAATCCTCTGACTTTTACATTCTTTTTGCCCCTTTTTGTTTGATATTCCCTAAGCTATGGTCAGGAGAATTTTTATATGTGACATATGGTAAAAATCTAATTTCATTCTTTTGTACATGGATATCCAGTTTTCTTTAAACTGTTTTCAAAGGCTATTATTCATTCCTCACTGTGTACTCTTAAGCTCTTTGTAAAAAATAATAACCAAGCAGTTGACCATAAATGTGAGTTTATTCTTGCTGTTATGTTCTCTTCTGTTAGTTAATGTGTTTATGTTTATTATCGCAGCATGTTGCCTGTATTGTGGTTGCTTTATAATATGTTTTGATTTCAGAGAGCACAGTGTTTCCAGCTTTATTCTTCTTGTTCACCATTGCTTTGGCTATTTGCTTGTTTGTTTTTCTTCCATACACATTTAAGAATTGATTTTTCTATTTCTATGAAAAATGAGGTTCCAGTTTTGATAGTGATTACATTGAATCCACGGCTACCTTAGAATAGTATGGACATTTTCTCAACACGAGTTCTCCCAATTTTTGAACTTGAGATAACTTTTTGTTAAAAAAATTTTACCTTTGTCTAGCCGTATCTCATATTTTCAGCTGTGATAATCTTCACAGTCAACCTGGAGATTTAGACTTGCTTAGGAGTGTTTGTGAGCATTTTTTCTAGAGAGTTTGACTGTGGAGGGAAGACTCATCATAGATGTAGGGACGCTGTTTCATGGGCGGGTGTACTGGGCTGAATAAGAAGGCCCAAGTGAACCGAGCGCCAGCATTCCCTGCTGTGCTTCCTGACTGCAGACAGAATATGGCAGCTTCTGGCAGCTTCCTCACACATCTGCCCCTATATCTAGAGCTGCTGAGCACCACCAGGAATTTCCCACCATGACAGCTGGACCAGCAGACAGGGAGTCAACGAACCCCTTACTAGACTTTTATGGGGCTTTTTTTCACAAGAAGAACTATTGTCTCCTTGGTTAAATTTGTACATATTTTTTAATTTACTATTAAAATGAGATTGCTTTTTTAAAAAAACATACTAAAATATATCTAAAATAGTATTGTTCTTATGTATGTATGTGTTTTTCCTGGATGTATGTTTGTGCACCACATCCATGCCTGAGGCCTTAAGGGGTCAGAAGAGGGCAGGGTGTTTGCCCTGGGACTGAGTTTATAGCTGGTTCTGAGCCAGCATATGCATGCTGGAAATTAAGCTTAGGTCCTCTATAAGGAAAACCTATGATTAAGCCATCCCTTTCATCCCTCTTTTTTTTTTTTTTTGAGACAGGGTCTCTCTGTGTAGCCTGGCTGTCCTGGAACTCAGTCTGTAGACCAGGCTGGCCTTAAACTCAGAAATCTGCCTGCCTCTGCCTCCCAAGTGCTGGGATTAAAGGTGTGCGCCGCCGCCCGGCTCCTAATTCTTTTAAAGTGTTTTTGAACATAGTTTTGCCTGTAGTTTTTTGAAGACTTTTATACTTATATTTAATAGAAATATTGCCTTGCGATTTTCTTGTGGTTTCTTAGGCTATGGTGATATACACCCATCTTTGACTAATTTTTCAGCCAGTGATTTTTATCATTGTGCTTAATCTTTTTACTTAATACTAGTATGTTCAGGTTTTCTATTTCTTCACAGTTTGTTCTTGGTTTGGTTTATGTCTTTAGGGATTAAGTTTCTTCTAAGCTTTCACTTTTGTTAAAATAGTATTATCCATGGATATCTTTTCTGATCCTCTGTGTTTTGGCGATATCAGTTGTATAATATTTTTAATTTTCTGATCTTATTTGAATAGCCTTTTCTCTTTATTAGTTAAGGTAGGGATTTTTCTATTTTTTTTTCTCTTCAAAAATCCAGTCTTTTCATTGTCTTTTCTCCATTTTATTTTTAATTTTTACAATATTCCATTTGTTTATGATCTGATCTTTATTCTAAGTTTTGATTAAGTTTGTTCTACTCTACCTGGGCAATGGTGGCGAATGCCTGTAATCCCAGCACTCTGGGAGGCAGAGGCAGGCGGATTTCTGAGTGAGTTCCAGGACAGCCAGGGCTATACAGAGAAACCTTGTCTCGAAAAAAAAAAAAAACAAATTAAAAAAAAAAAAGTTTGTTCTACTCTAGACATTTTAAGTATAAATGAATGTTGCTTATATGTGCTCTTTGTTCTTTTTGATGTTGATGTATTGCTAATAACTTTACTGATAGGGTTTTTTTTTTAATAGTTTGGTAGGTTGTTTTCCCATTTGGTTGCCCCTGTGGTTTTTCCCCTAGAATTGCAGTCTCTTACAGTGTCTAGGCTAGCCTTGAGCTTATGGCAGTCATCCAGCCTCAGCCTTCTAGCTGCTGGGGTTGTAGGTGTGGATGGCACCATGCCCGGCTTCCAGTTTCTTCTCACTAAAGCATTTTTATTTCTTTTTAAATTTCTTCTGTGGTCCATTTGCTGTTTAGGAATATTTGTTTAATGTCCCACTATTTGTGTGTCTTCCAAGATTTTGTTAATAAATTTTAGTTTCATTACATTATGATCTAATTTAAGATTATTTTCTACCCACCTGCTCTTATCTTTTGATGTTAGATTTTTAGCCTGAAGTTTGATAACTTATTCTTTTTTTCCCCCTGTTCTGGACCTTCCGTTCTTTGATTTAACTGGCTTTTGTTTAGAACATTCTGTCTCTGAAACTATTTTCTTGCTGTCCAGTTTTATTTTGTTTTGATTAAAGTTTCTTTGGTATTCTGTTCCTATGCAGGAAAAGGACCTCTTAACAAGCACTATGATATAAATATTTATTTCCTCCAAACTTCATATGCCGAATTGTAATTCTCCAGTTGACAGACATAAGCAGTAGGATCCTGGGAGGTGACTTGAACTTTATCATGTGCACTTCATGAGTAGGACTTAGAACCCTTATAGAAAGAAGGCCCAGGGAGAAATTGCTGTCTATGAGCAACTGACACCAGACAATTTATCTGCTGGTACCATTATCTGAAAATTCATAGTGGACAGAATTGTGAGAAATCAATTTGTCTCGCTATTATGTGTATTGTTATCTTGTTTATTATTGCTTATTACTACCTACTTTATGATATCTTATAGTAAGGAATCCAAATGAACTAAGATAGTAGGCATTTCTTTAGGTTTTTCTAGGATGAACACGTACTTAATTACCTATCTATATGCTCCTAAGCCAGAGTATTTGTCAGATGGACAATACTGGAATGGACGTTTCTGGTTGACAAAGATATTTCAGGTTTGAAAAGTCATCCCAAGCACAGATGATAGACTTTCCAAGTCACCTGTACTAAGGGGCCAGACTTCACTACTGTCCCCAAATTGAGAAGTGATTTTTACCATGAATTCAGACTTTTCTCCTTAAAATCTGGGTCCTGGTGGCACAGATTGTGCCCATGTGTTTGAACCCATGTATTAACCAAATGTTTGAGTCAAATAACAGAAGAGGAAATGATACACAAGCTTTCTCGTTTCTGGAAATGAAAAGCCTTTTCTGTGTCTTTGAAGGCAAACAGCCTTGGTTGGGCATATTCCGTCTGCTCTGTCTAGTGTCTTTGGCAAGTAAACTTGTCTCTTTAAATTTAGAACTAAATTTATTTTATCTTTTATATAAAAATGCAACAGTTGTGCATAGGTTAAGCAGTTTTGCTGTGAGGTTACCCAATATTACTTAACACCTAGTGTGCTCTCACTGGATGCTTATCTTACTCGCCTGATCAAGGTGCAATCTCTTATGATGTACCCTTATCAGCTCCAGAAGCTTACAGTTTCTAGATATGGAATCATTTCATGAACTCCCTCCTAAATGATTTTCATCGTAATTTGTAACAGTACTTAGAAAAGTCTGTATTCTCCCAGGTACTTAAGCAAGGAAATTGAGAGGCTGCCTACTTAGTAGATGTCACATTGACTGAAAATGATGAGAACATTTAGAGTCATACCTTTATTTATAGGGACGCACTACATTGGCAGTTTGCAAGCTCCCTTTCATCGGCAATGTCCTTGGGTTATGTATTAGTTATTTTTCACACTCTTGTGACAAAATACCAATTTGAGGGAGGGAGGGAGGGAGGGAGGGCTGGTGGGCTTCTTTTCAAGTGATGTAAGTTCATGAAGATGGAACCAGCTCAACTGTGGAGGTAGGAGGGAACCAGCTCATCTGTAGAGGTAGGAACTTGAGTTGTTTGTTTGTTTGTTTGTTTGTTTGTTTGTTTTCCTACATCTCTGAGGACCAGGAAGCAGGGAGAAAAGGAAGTAGGATTTAACTATAAATATCAAAGCTTGCCCCAGTGACCTATTTCCTACATATAGGCCTTAAGAGGTAGAGATTTTACAGCCTCATAAAACAGTTCCACTAGCTAGGACCCATGTTGAGATACCTGAGTCTTCAGACATTTTACATCCAAACAATAATAGATCTCTAAAATAGTTCATCATTGAATAACCAGTGTCTGAGGATGCAGAGACTTGGATGGTTCCCTTATCTATCCTCTTGCAATGAATTTGCGCCTGAGGCACATATCTTCTGATAATCCTCTCCTTCCTGTCCTGTTCCATCACCTTTGTCTTACTAAGCCACGGTGATTTGAACTACCTGATTTATGTAGTTACTGGATTTCTAAGAATAAAGTATTTCTTTACTTTCAATTTTATCTCTGGGATGTTTCTTTCCCTATGGTAGTCAAAGGTGTGTGACTTAGAACCTCAAGAAACACTAGTTACAGTCTGCACTGAGCATCCAAAAGCAGTATTCATTGGTCTTAGATTTTTGACAGAAATGATTTTTCATGTGATAGAGTCTTGTTAGAACTATTAGATTAAATTATTTCATTTTTTCTTCAACAAACATATTTCATCCTTGTTATATTCTTGGGCTATGGTTATGTCCATTTGAAATTTGACTCTGTCCTCTTAGGATTCATAATATAGTGAGATAGATGATAAAAAATAGTGATAGTTATTGTAAAGAAAAATGAAGCACTTCAAAATCTGCCTATGTTAGGATATTACCAGATTATGACAGCTCCCTCCGGTAGCCACTTTTACAAAGTTAGCACTGGGAAGATGGCTTTAGGGGCGGAGCTCTCTGCTGGCTCCCCTTCTTTTCCACCATTTGTGCTATTTCTTGTATGGCTGTGGCAGCCTTGATCTAATTGCAGCTTAAGGGTGTGGCCAAGCAGGTGGGAGTGAAAGGAAGTTAGAAATGAAACTATTGTGGGGAGTCAGCCTCATATGATTTCAGGGTGATTTTACCTTTTATTCTCTCAAATGTGGCAACGTGTAGTGTCTTATACTAAGAACAATGAAGATTGACATATTAAAAATCTATATTAACTCTGTATTTGTTTATGAAAATTGTATGAAAAGCATTCTATTTGGATACTTTTAATTCTATGGCATTAGGACCATAGAATAAATACTTTCTGATATCAGTTTTGAATACGGAGCTCCCAAGTTGGAAAGAAGCAGTTTTTACCATGGAGTAAATATACTTGAGTTTAAATTTTAAACTATAGCTGTGGTTTGACCATAAATTAAGACAGCCTCTTTAACAAGGAAAACACTTAAAGCAGCTCCCATCGATTCAACTGAGTCATAAGTGCTGCTCATAAATAAATATTCTTGGAGTTTTAACTTGTTGAAGCCAGTGTCTTCCTGGAAAGCATTTTGATAAAATGCGTAGAGTGATAAAGTATTTTCAGACCTTTGACCTGGTAACCCTGGTTCATCAGCAGTCTACTGAGGAAATAAATCTGAAATCCCGATAAACCGTAACGTTAGCACAGCCGCTTTGTCCAACAGTTTAACAAGAAGGAAGTGGTTAGCTAAGGCTTGGAATCCTTGTGTAATGAAATATCATGGACCCTTGCAAACATTGTTAGGGAATATTAACCATGCAGGAATATGTTTCTACGGTTTAACTGAAAAAAAGCAACAACAACAGCAAACACCAAGCTGTGTAAAAACCAGTCCTGGGAATTAAACCTAGGTCCTCCCATGAGCTCAGCAAGCGGTTCCCACCCTGACCTATACCCCCAGCCTGCTTCTGTAGACAACATCTTCACTATAAGTCTTCCTGTTTCTTGTGTTGGAAAAGTTATATTTTCTTCTCTCTAGTTTTCTGTATGACAAAATATATATTGCCAACATGAATTAAATTCATACTGAATAAACATGTTATATAAGCATTTCAGCCTTTGCTTCAGTGAGACAATTTTGACTACTGTCCAATCCATTTCTATTAGTATGGTAATACCTGTTGTGATCATAAAAAAATAAATAGACTAAGAATATGGGGTGTGTGGTGTGGTGTGGGGGAAGGGGGTGTCTCAGTGGGCCCATGCCAAGGCATCCCTTCCCCCTGAGGGACCACATACACGACGTATAGAATAGAGTTTATTTAGGGCATGGGGAGGGGAGTGAAGAGAGTAGTAGAGGCAGAGAAAGGCAGAGAGAAGGAGAGGCCAGTCATGACCATGTAGAGAGAGGGGGAAGGGAAGGGGGGAAAGGGAGGAACCCAAGAGGACAAGAGGGAACTAAGAGGATAAGAGAAAGAAGGTGGCAAGCATCCCCTTTTATAGTGGGCCAGACCTACCTGGCTCTTGCCAAGTAACTGTGGGGGAGACACAACTGTTACCTGTTGCCAGGTAACTGTGGGTGGGGCATACCAGGCTGTTGCCAGGTAACTGTGGGGAGGGGCATACCTGGCTGTTGCCAGATAACTGTGGGGTGGAACTTAGAATCCTAATAATAGCTTTTTCAGATTTTTATCTTTAAAACATTTTTTCTTTGTAGTGAATTTTTAATCTTGTGATATTTATTTTGATTTTTTAGCATGATTTTATCTTTGTTGGTTCTAGTTTCAAGGTATGCTTAAAATACCGACAATTTCGTTCCACAATGCAAGACTATTTTTCAGTGGTAAAGTGCTCGCCTAGCACATTGCACAGCCTTGAATTCAGTGCCCAGTACCATCCCTTCCATACAAAGTCCATGTTCTCATTACCAGCTATGCTAATCTAGTATTTGCCATATGCATTAAAAATCTATTAGTGGGGAAAAGTGAGTAAGAAAGGTGTCAGCATATCCTAAATTAAAGATCTATATTTGTTTCTTTTAAAACTCTATGATTTAGATTTCTCTGAATCTTATCTTCCCAAACATATTCATGATGAAGAGAGAGCTAACTTTCATTGAATTTGTCTGTGAGCCAGACACTTTTATGTATTATACAGTTTTGCAGTCTACTACAAAAACTCTTTTAAATAAAACCATCATTTGGAAATTGTACTCTTACATTAGAAAATTATAAATGTGTTCCCACAGAAAGCAATTTGAATTTAACTTAATTCTAATGGCTTTTTTCTAATGAAATCGTTCTTTATAGCTAATTAATTTTGCCATTGCTCCCATTCCTTCTGTCCAAGAAGAGAAACGTCCGTGCTCTCAACTCCCTTCTCCTTCCTCTCTTGCTTGCTGCCCGCTTCTTTGATCCCGGGTGCTAGCACTCTGCTACAGAGTTGTTTTCCCAGCTCTCCTTCTTACCTTGTTTTCTGAAGGGATTTCACTAAGTTCGCCAAGCTGTTCTTGAACTTACTAATAGCCTAGGCAGGCCTTGAGCTTGCAGTCCTTCTGCCTTAGCCTTTCCAGTAGCTGAAATGATAATGCTTGTGCTACAGGCCTGACAAATTGTGCCTTCGTCTGTTATGGCTGTGATTAAGTAGCTTCTTCTCATTCCTAGACCATATACTAGTTTCTATTTTACCATGTACCTAGCAGGTTAGTTCAAGACTTTTTAAACCCAAACATTTAAATACACATAGGAAATTGTATTAGGGGTTGTTGGTCCAGCTATTTGTGTGTGTGTGTGTGTGTGTGTGTGTGTGTGTGTGTGTGTCTTCTTTTTTCTCTTATCTTCCCAGGGTCCCTTTGTTTGGCTTCTATTTGATTTGTTTACAGAAATGCAGGACTGTTAAAGAGAAGGGTAGGCAAGTGGGCTGCTTTATAGGTAAGCGTGTATCCTCCGTCTCAGCCATTGTCATTCATACATTTTACTTTCCTCTTATATGTCTGCATTGACTTTCTTGTTGCTGTCCTAATTTCCTGTAGAAAATTTACTTTGTTCTTTGTCTCCCAAATTAGAAAGTAGTTCACATTACTCTATAAATCTTGAACTATCATAGTGTTGCCTGATGTGTTAGTGTATACTTTTAAAATAAGTTTTTGGATATAATTATTTAATGGTATTATCTTATTCTGTTTTTTTTTTCTGTTTTGTGATAAAGGGCTTTGTGTATCTGTTTTCCTTCGTATGGAGTTCCTGTCCTTAGGTAAATGCTCCTTTATAGATATGGGATTGCCATTGCAAGGTTTGTAGTAGTAAAACTCATATATTTTGTGTTGTTGTGCTTACAGTGAGATAAGTAGCTATGAGATAAAACTGTATAAATAGTCACAACTAAAATATCTCCTTTAAAAATGAAATTTTTAAATGCATCAGACATAGTTCATGATTACTGAGAACATCCTCAAGCATGCCAGGTCTTGTAAATATGGTTTTTCAGATTGTATTTTTTAACTCATGGAGGGAGAATAAAAAGAGTGATCTCTTTTGGCAGGGACTTAAGAGACATCCAATTTCTACCTAACAGTTCTTTGGGTTTTTTTTTCTCTTTCTTTCCTTATTTTGGACATTCAAGTTTTCAAAGTGAAATTTTGAACAGTGACATGGCTAACCTTTTGGTCTGAGCAGTGTGTTGCCCCTGAAATTGGTTGAGTCACTTAATCTTTTCCTCACCTGTCAAAGCTGAAGAGCTCTGTACCTTTTGCCTTCTGCTTCCTGAGCCATCTTCCTGCTGGTAGTAATCTTGTATTATATGTGGCAAGTTTTCCCACAGTTTTGATGTGAAACCTACCAGAGTTTGATCCTTAAAGTTACTCAAGGTTAAGAGGCTTCAAGACTTCTCCTTCTTTCTGTTCATGAAAGAATAACTGGTCCACGTTTGCTTCCTTTTCAAGTCTCATCTCCCGTGAAGGACTGGGAACCAGACAAAGTATACGAGAAAATTGTATTCTGTCTTTGGGCACCAGACTTACAGTCTGTAATCACTGAAAGGGAACAAATCAACAAAATGGGTGTTACGTGCATCCTGACTTTGTCTGCAGGCAGTTTCAGGATCGGTCAGCCTGTGATCTTGCTGAACTTAAGAGATAAAGGTATGGCTAGCAGGAATTGGTGGAAGAGGTTGTAAGAGATGGGGAGTGATGGACAGAAGTAAGGCCAACATTCTGCCTAGATGGAAATCTGGGTAGGTGTCGTCATAAATGACACCCGAGTTCCTACACCTGGATCTAGGAAACACTGTCTAATTACCATGTGCATACAGTAGAGACTCACAAGTCTTAAACTCTAATAGTAGTTAAATAGTAGCCCTAGAGTAAGGTTACTCTGATCTCAAATGAACAAAACAAAGCCACGCTTTGCAAAATGACTAACAATAGTTTTACTGCATGCAAAACTTGAATACTCCCTAAGGGAATAGAACAAAATCCAGGTACTCTACAGTGTAATTGTTAAAAGATCTAGTCCCCCACCCCACCCTGATTATTAGATCTTCCAAGAAGCAGTGAAATATGAGCTGTAACTAGGAGAAAGTCAACAGAACCAGAACCAAAGACAATGGCAATAAAATTAATAGAAACTTAAGCAACTCTGAAAATACATTGAAGGATTAAATGGAAAGCATAAATATTACAAATAAAGACGTAGAAGACTATAGAGAATCAAAAGGAACTTCTGGAAGCGAAAAGTGTCCCCATATGAAATGAACATTTCTTGATGAGATAAATAGCAAGGTAAACGTTACAGAAAAATGTACTGCTGAGTTTGAATATGTAACAGTAGAAATTGTCCAATCTCAGACACAATGAGAATAGTCAAATTGGGGAAGAGTCACTGAACTCTAAGGAACCATTAAGCAGATTTATATGCTGCTAACTAGAGTGAAGGAAAGAATAAGTAGAAAATAGTTGAAGTAATGACTATAAAATTTCCAAGTATGTTGAACATTTTGGACCCCTCTCAATAGATCTAAGAAACTTAGTAACAGAAAATTTAGAAGCAGAAAAACTACAAATAAGAGTAATTATAATCAACCTGTGATTGCATTTTAAATGCTGCTGGAAAAAAACAAAAGCATTAAGTGTAAAGAGGGTCATTTCCTTCTCATCAGAAACACTGATAGTCCGAGGACAGTACACTGGCAACTTTCAAGTGCTTAAAGTGAGAAAATGTATTTCTGATTGTAAAATCCATAGGTAATAAAAGTGTCTTTAAAATGAATGATTTGAGATGAAAATAGAAATAATAGGCTCCATCACACCCCAACTGTAAGAAATATTCCTGGCCTTCTTCAGACAGAAGGGAAGTAATGCCCGATGGGAGCAGAGCCCTTGGGCTGGCTGGCCAGTCAGTCAGTCTAACCAAAGCAGGGAGCTCCAGATTTAGGGACACAGAGTTTCAATCTTTTTGAAAACAAAGTTTTTAGCCAACAGATAAGCAGGCATGCATACTTCTTACATATACAAGAAGACAATGTATACACATACATGCACACATAAATATAGATATTGTAGATGTAAATATAACCATACAATAGTTAGATATAAGTAATGCAATCACTGCTATTAAAAATTGCAAAAGTAAGACCTAATAGTACACTATAGATAAGAACTAACTTTAAGAATAAACACTGGCTAAAAACATGACTATGGAAAAAGATATGTGAACAATAACCATGAGGAAGCCAGAATGCTCATATTGGTGTGAAATACAGTCTTTAGGAAGAGTGGTGTTACCAAGAATAAGGCTAGCCCATTTTCATAAAGTGATTAATTTACTAAGAAATCAATGACTGGAAGTATGTCCCTAACAGAACTTGGAAAATAAATGGAAAACAAAAATATTCTGGTAAGATAAATAGGCAAAACTATCATCAGAATTGGATATTTTAACTGTCTTAACTTGGTACTTGATAGAACCAGAACTAGTAGAGAAAACTTCATTGAGGACATAGAAGCCATATAGCACAACCAACTGAATCTAATTGACATTTACAAAGTATTGGACACAACACTACAAGAATACATTTTCTTCTCCAATTCGTGTTACATTCACTGTGAGCCATAAAATACACTTTGAACATGTTAAGCAAGGAACTCACATATTGTATATTCTTTGAGAAAAATGAAATTAAAAGCAACAAAAGGATATTTGGAAATTCCCCAAATATTGGGCTGTTATACAGCATATTTGACTGTTGTGATTATTGTTATTTTGAGGTTGTCTCATAGTGTAATCCAGGCCAGCCTAGAATTTACTGTGTAACTAGAGCTGGCCTCAAGCTTACAGTGATTCTCCTGCCTTACCTTCTCGTGTGCTAGGATTACAATCATGAGCTGCCATGCTTGGCTTTTAGTATACCTCTAAAAAGATAATGAGCCGAAGTCATAAAAGATGTTAGGAGATGTTTTAGATATAATAATGAAAATACAGCATGTACAAATTTATGAGATACAAGTACCACAATGCTTGAACAGAAATAACTTTAAAAGGAGAACCTAAATTCAACACACTTCTACTTGAAGCAACTAGGGTACAAGTGCATGCAGATCCTTCCAGGTAAAAGAGAAATGAAGAAAAGGAAAGATTAGTAAATGGAAAATGAGCAACATAGGAAAAATACAAAGCAGATGTCATCTCCTAGTAAGGGCAATACACTTGCGGAGCTGATAGCTAGACTTACAAAGATTAAAAGGGAAAAAGATATGCTTGCAAATACTCAATGTTGGAGACAATGTCATAGATCCCTTTACAACTTTTGAAGTTACAGAACAAATAAGAGACTATTGTGAATATTATGCTGGGGATTTCTACAACGTAGATAAATGAAAGATCCTTGAAAGGCACAGTTGATCAAAATGAACTCAGAAAGAGCTAAGAAATCTGAAGAGCTTAACATCTGTCAGAGAAATTAACTAATTAAGAATCATCCCTCAATTAAATATCTAGCTACTGATATATTTGATGGTAAATCCTAAAAGATGTTTAAAGAACAAATAAGGTATTCAGAATATAGAGGGCAATAGAACACTTCTTAATTCTTGCCACAGGCAGATGAGATTGGGATATGTTGGTGAGAATGTACAGGAGCCGTGGAGAACAGTATAGAAATTTCTCAGAAGTAGTAATTCAGGACTGCCACAGTGCTCCAACAGTCCACATTTGAGTACATATTCAAAAGAATTGGAAACAGGAGCTTAGGGCTTTTGCAGGGCTAGTATACACTGTGCCATTATTCACAATAGCCAAGGTATGGAAGTAACTCATAATAATCAACAAATAAATAAAGGAGTTGTTATACTGCTTTTAAAATGAAAAAAAAAATTCCTGGTATTTGCAACAATGTGGATTCATCTAGAGGCTATTTTGCTAAGTGAAATAAAGCAGCCACAGGAGAACAAACACTGCATGGTTACAAATACCGTGGTAATGCTTATGAGAGAAATCTCTAATAGTGATTACTAGAAGCTTAGGACAGGACTGGGGGATTGTTCATTGTTATTTTAGGTTATAGTTACACTTGATTTAAAAATCTCCTATGTGACATAGTCCTATAGTTAATATAGTATGGTTCTATCAAATCCATGAAGGTGATATCATGTTAAGTATCCCTAGTATGAAACAAAAGGATGCAACTTTGGGTGAGCTGACAGATATGTCTTTTATCTTGATTGTGATGATAATATCATAGCTGTTTGTAACTATACAAACTCATTAAATTGTGTGTAATACATTTAGCTAGCTAAAGCTATTAAAACTTGAAGAAAAAATATCAGTGTACTCATTTTTAATAGTCCCAAACTAGAAGCCACCTGCATATCTCTCACCAAACTGGAAGCAACCTACGTATCTATCACTAAACTAGAGGCATCCTATATAGCTATTGTAGTTTACTGGATGACTTTTTTATTGTATTCATTCAGTGGAATGCAAAGCAATAGTAATGATCATACAAGATGTTTCAATATACAGAGCATTGTTGCTAGGTGCAAAAATACTGACATAATAGATGCTTTTTATATGGAAATCTAGAAAAGTCAAAAATATAGTGCTAGAAAGTAGATTGGTATTTGCCAGGATCAAGGATTGCAAGGAAGGAAGCTATTACTAAAGGGCATGAGGGAACTCTGTGGGATACTTATTCAGAGTTCCAGACCTTGGTTGTGGTTCAGCTTACATGCATGTGTACATTTGCCACACTTGGTGGAATTTGACATTTGATTCTGGTGTTTTTTGGTATAAAAATTACGTTTAGGTAAAAGCGATGTCTAAGAAGCACTTTGGAAGAAAAACCTCTGCAGACCAAACTAATTGTAGCTCAGTGGTAGTACGTGCCTAACTTCTATGAGGGCATGGGTTCAGTCCTCAGCACGCACACACTCTCAGACACACAAGCTTATAGATTTCATGGTAGAGGTCCTTGGCAGTTTCAGGTGTTTTCTGAAGGAACGAGGGAGAGGAAAACTAGATTCCCAGCTGTCTGCTTGGTCACTGGAGTCTGATTTTCTTCCCCCTAAAATGAGAAAGTCTTGCTGACTTTTCTGTTCAAAGCTATGTCTTTCCAGCTCCTTTCTTCCATAGGAGCATGCAGTTCAAAGAAGGACCTTAAAATCAAAAGAGTCAGCCTTGTTAGCTAACTGCAGAAAGCACATGAAAAAAACAAAGCCATGACTTTTATTGTGGGTCTTACTTATTAGGCTGACACATTCCATCAGATCTCCATGGATTGAGAAAGAAGATACAATCTAGAACGAAGACACTAAAATGGTTTTCCAGTTCATTTTACATTAGTGCTTAAATTAATCAGCATGTTTATTTCCTATCTACTCCATTCCTCCTGATTGGGCGCCACAGCAAAGGCAAGAGGATAGAGGCTAGATCCTTTGCTGAGAAGATGGAACAGAGGGACAGAATCTAACTCCTTGCTTGCTTCTGTTGTTTTCTTTAAAAGTATTGTGATTTCCCTGTTTGTGCTACATATTCAGTCACACAGGAAAATAGCAAAGCAAAGCCCCCTCAAGATCTTTAATGGTAGGAAAAAACTAAGAGGAGACTGTACCCACTAATTGTGTCCATTACTATTCATTCTAAAACGTCTGGACCTAATTTTGTTTTCTTAATTTTGTTCATGCTGAGGAATCTTCAGATGTCAACAATAAAGGCTCTTTTTACTCGGTCTGTTTCATATTAAAATAACCCTTTTCATAGGAAAAGCTGAGTTGCAAGGTTTAAAGCTCTTTTGAGAAAAAAAAAAGGGTTTCGGAATAGGAAATTCAAATGGAAATTGTTTCATTTTTGAAAATTTGTAGTAAATTGTCACCTAAAATTAGTGAGTTAGATACTCAAGTAATAAAAATTTGTGGTGTGTTTCTCTTGTCAGGGAAGAAACCGTAGCTAGTCCATTTTCAGAATGTTTCCATGTATTAAATTCAATGCCCACTGCAGTATAAATTAGGAAAAGAAAATGTGTGCAGATATGTTATTTTTTTCCTGGCCAGGTAATCATGCTTATCTAAATTGGACTGTAATAAAAAATAAGACTGCCTGTCGACCTGAAAGTGAATTTTAAAGAAGTTTGCTGAAAGTGGTTGATTTAGGCTTGCTAAGGGGAAGAAATGGTTCCTTCAGTTTGAAAATTGGCAGAATCATAGTAATCTCCTAAAGTACGCTTCTGATTGGGGTGACTGCGTGTCAGTGGTGATTAGTCTTGATTTATAAAGAGAATTCAGCTTTCCTAATCCTCAGACTTTACTTCTCTCCTTCCTCTACCATTTACCAACTAAATTAGAAATATAAAAATGGGAGAAAAGCATAGAATGTGGCTATTATTTTATTTCTGTTACTACCAAACCAAAAAAAGTATTAGAATATGGTAATTCTTGATTCTCAAAATTTAGATATTTATGTTCCTCTATACTAGTCATGCTGTCTGACCTTATTGCTGCCTTGGTTTCCCAGGAACCATGAGGCATACACAGGCTGCATGGTTGAAGGGAGGGTGTAGTATAAGCTTATGGGGTTTTGTATGTTTTTTTTTTAAATTAGGATATTTTCATCTATAATAAAAAACGGTGCGGACGAAAGTGTCCGGTGCATTTAGCCTCCCCTTCCCTCCCTTGACTCCTCCAGGTTAGCCTATTTTCTCCTCCTTTCCAATCGGTGTGAGATTCAGATTATCCAGAGCTTAAGCATTATTCATTCCATAACATAAATTGTATAATTAAATGATCAGGTCCCATACAGAGATAAATAATCACTGAGGGAAGGCAGTGGGATTTTTCCTTTGGAGGACAGTTTGTAGAGAATAAGACAGAAGGCCTGCATTTCACAAATACCAGGAGGGCAGGCAGTGAGAAGGCAGGGAGGACGCTCAAAAGGGTGTTGGTGATAGGGGATGAAATGGTGAGCGTGGATGGGGGTTTCTAATAGGAACAGTGGAAGAACTTGTAAATTGGCGCTAGTCTTTCTAGATCAGTGGTTCTCAACCCGTGGGGGGTCCAATGACCCTTTTTATAGGAATCCCTTAAGACCATCAGAAAACATAGATATTTAAATTATGATTATTTCTAACAGTATCAAAATTACACTCGATTTAGTAGCAATGAAAATAATGTTATGGTTGGGGTCACCACAACATGAGGAACTGTATTAAAAGAGCTGCAACATTAGAGAGCTATATAGTTAACTGTTTGGTATCAACAGAATTTTCCTGTTCTGTAGTGATTTACACGATTGCTGTATTTAACTATCCTGAAGATGCCACCTCACTATGCTCACAGGAAATGGCATGTAAGGACCAAGTAGCTTTCTATAAGCCTGGAAGAGGGCTCTCTCCAAGAACTGAATTCTACAATAACCTGGATCATGGGATTTGTAGCTCCTAACTTATAAGAAAAGTTTCTTTAAGCGCTTATTGATAATTATTGATATGATAGTTACTGTGACAGCCCTGCTGACCAATACAGGATGTAATAATATTAGGCATATTTTGTATTCATGAAACCTGCAATTTATATGGCTTGGAAAGGAAACATACAACTTCTTCTTTTCATTGAAGTAGGAAAAGAAATGTCTTCACTTGGTGATGGAAAGAAGGCACCATCATTTTTGTTTTTTTACTTAAGCTTCCTAGATCCCAGTGTGTAATTACATGGTATAAGAAATAGAATTGGATTTTTGAGCTGAGAAACAGACTAAGATACAAGGCTTCTCTCTTTTCCCTTTTATCTACTTTTAAACTAAATAATCTTGCTGAGTGCCCATAGCAAAATATGGTTTATATTATTGCGTTAATGTTGTTATTTGAAAGCTTCATTCAAAATGAGGAGTGAGAGCTCGCTGTGGACTGTGTTTTTTGAACTTCTCACTTTATGTCGTTGTAGAAGGAGAGGTAGGCCTTGAGCTACACTATTGTTAAGGAAATACATGTTTCATTGTCTCATGGAATTGTACTCCAGGCCTACAAACACATTTCTAATGCATTGTGACTTAAATCAATAGACTGTCTCAGAAGAGGATGCTGGAAGTGGCATGAAATTTGTACTGGAACAATCCTGTACAGATTTATATTGTTCTTTGTGTCATCATTGTTCCATAACAGCTACGGTTTGGAGAGCTACTTTGGATGTGACAGTAACTGGCTGGCAGTTGGCAGGGAGGACTCACCTAGATTAGGTAGTTGCTTCCTGTTTCTAAGTATGGGCTTAGAAAATGGCGTTTACTTTCCTCCAAAGATTTCTCAGAACATACTGGTACAGAATGCTCAGATGTAGGATAATTCCTTTAAAAGCTATATCCGGTTACCCTCAGAAAAATAATACCATTAATATTTCAACTCATTTTAATCCTTTTTGAAGTGTGTAGTATTTTTTTCAATATATGTAGGTGGCCTTAAACCATATGCCAAAAGCATTTTCCAAAAACATTCAATCCTTGTCTTACTATGAACTATTTTCCATATTTCCTTGTTATTTGAATAGTTCCTCTCAGCAGGCTCCAAACCCCCTTTTCCCTTTGATCTGATTCTGCTTATGCTGATGGCTTAGCTTACATACATTGGCAAACTTATACGTGTTTTAATACCATATTTAAGAATGAAGTCACGTATTCCTTTCCTGTGTTTGGAGTGAAAATATGCTGTTACTATTTTTAGATAACACGCATTGAATGTTTGTACAGCCATTGCCCTGTACAGAGTCATTATTATTCATATGATGCTGTATTTTGGGCTCAGTGATTTGTTTTGTATCAGTCTACTTTAAAATGCTCAACTGCCTAGATTCTTTTTTTTCCCATTAAATGATGCTTTTAGATGCTTTATTTTTAAATCTGTGAATACTTTTTTTTCAAGATAAAAGATACTGGATGTGCATTTGTAAATGACAAATCGGAGACTCAGACATTTAAGGAAAAACTTTATTCTGTCTACTAAAAGTCTGAATTCTTACATCTTCAAATATCTGTCTTAAATTTAGTAGGGTTGTCACCCCCTCCCCTTCTTGACAGCTTCTTTACTGCAGTCTTAACTCCCAAAGTGGATATTGCCTAGGGCACGTAAGAAATAGGAAATAACATAGATAATTTACCTGTTATGAGGACTCTTAACAACACATTCAATTATGTCAAAAATTCAAAGAATGTTAAATCTGGAAGAGACCACAGCAAGTTATAAAGGCTGCTGTCAGACTCCCAGTCCTCTGCAGTTTTACATCCCCGATGCCCTGAGTTATTGTGAAGTGCCTTTGCTTCCTAGGCTGCTTTGCAAAAATGTAATCCTGGAACACCCTTGGCCATATTAATCATTCCCCAAAGAATGGCCACAGCATTATAAGAAACCACATGTAATTTTCCCTACTATGTGGCCAAATTCCTTCTAACATATTTCATAGTTCAATATAGTGCTAGTACGTGTAATTCTTCTATTTATCTTGTATATTTTAAGTATTTACTCGAGAAGATGTAGTTATTAGAAGATGTATTATTAGACGAATGACATGTATGTATTCTAGTGGGGTAAATAATTGAAGGTATAGCACTTTTAAGTGCTTTCCATTTTAAGTGTTTTGGTAAGAAATGAATTCATTCCCACTTTTATGGTTCTGAATTCACTGGTGATGAAAATGTACAATGTAGGTAGGTCTGTATTATTGGAACTTCCTCAAGGTACTTTGAAAACATGGCTTTATATAGATCACAGGATGACTTTCTTCATTCTGTAGCTGTCAACACTGTCAAAGGACCTGTCTTGTGTAGGGGTGTTGTCTAGTCAGTGTAATAAGAGAATATGATGAGCTTGCTGACTGTAAGCATGGTTGCAGAGGTGGACTACACCAACGCGGAAAATGGAAAAATAAAGAGGTTAAATTTATCTATATTTAGCACATAGGAGCTAGAAAACAGAAAGGTGGGCTGTCCTTTTGGTTTTTCCTTTAATACCTTTAGTTTAGGTCACACCCAGTGCCTGAATGTCACCTTTGCCTCAATACTGCTGTCGTAGATTTCAGTACTATTGAGCATTGAGTTCATGGAGGAAGGGACCTTTTCATAGTGCACCCTGGTTTGTTTGCTGTGCTTGTTTGGGACTGAGTCTGCCATTGTGCCTGTGAGAACTTGCCAGAATTTAAATGTTTAAGGTGGATGATTAAACTGTTTTTATGGACTATCTTACTGCCTGAGAACTTTAAAAAAAACTCTTTATTGATTTTTTTGTGAATTTCACATTGTGCACTTGAGTCCTACTTGTCTCCCCATCCCTTCAGATCAGCCCTATACCCTTGCAACACCCACAAAAGAAAACAAAACAAAAAAACCACACAAGCACAAATCTAGTCCTAGAAGCTGCAGTGTGTCCCATAGTATATACCCTTTTGTCCACACATCTTTAGCAAATGTCCATTGCAATGAGTCATTGCTCTGCCTCAAGGTCTCCGGCTTCTGCTACACTATCCACATTGGAGCCTCACCAGGACTCCTCTCAGATATCCTATTGTTGCCCTATGTCAAGGAGATCCTGCAGGTTTTCTTGTTCTTTTTCTCCATTTGTTTGGTTTTTTTTTTTCAAGACAGGGTTTCTCTGTTCACCCTTGGCTTTCCTAGAACTCACTCTGTAGACCAGGCTGGCCTTGAACTTAGAGCAATCTGTGTGCCTCTGCCTCCCCAGTGCTAGGATTAAAGGCGTGTCACTAGGGACTAATGAGGAATACATAAAATATGGTAAATCACCCTAAACTTAAATATTTTAGAAAGCAGAAGTAAGTTATACCACTAATATTATGAGTATTCATAGTAATACAGATTACCTGCGATACATTTTTACAAAATGTCCTAAAGCATGAGGATTATATAAACTTATTTCTAATTAGAACATGATTGTTCAGATTGAATCATGAACTGAGGCTCTTACTGGTTTGCTGCAGAACCCAAATGTCTATTATGTTCAACTCCATTTTGTGTACCACATATTCTATAAAACCGTTTGTGTAAAAATAAAAATGTCTGGTGTAAAGGTATTTATTTGCTGGTTAATGTTTGCAGCCACACTTCACCTATCTGAAACATCCTGATTTTACTCCAGCAAACTAAAGACCAACCCATCAGGTCTGATGAAATGTCTTTCTAGCCCTTTAGCTTAATTGACAGTATTTTGGGTTTGGTTTATAGTGCGTGTTTTCACCTGCCTTGTGTTAGTAAGCTGCGACTGTTTGCCTCTACAAACTTTGGCTTCCTACAAACCAATGGCTGCCTGTTAATCTTTCATAAGGAAAGGTGTTTGTTGAAGTTGTTGATTACGTGTTCCCAGTTTTCTAGATCTGACTTACAAATGAGCCAGTGATCCTAGGTTTAAAGAGAAAATCCTGTAGACACCTGTGCTGATTTAAGGCTCTGGATTCAACATTACTAAGTTTGAATATTTATTTTACTGTGTTTGGTCTGTAAACAGGAAATTAATATCAGTCTGCAAGAATTGTTGATGAATATTAACATATGTACTTTGTTAAAACATTAATTTTGGTGTCTAATGTGCAGAAGAGACTCAACACAGTGCGCTAACCTTGAACTCCTTCAGGGCTTGTCTTTAAGTCTTTATGTCTTAGGCACTGAATCACACATACGGGAAAGACTCGGTAGATGCTGTCATGGTTGAATTGACTGGTTTATCCTGTTTTCTGTTCTGTTACAGCCCACTGTTTGTAACATGGAAGATTGGTCGAGACAAAAGACTGCGTGGATGCATAGGTACCTTTTCTGCCATGAATTTGCATTCAGGACTCAGGGAGTACACACTTACCAGGTGAAGACCAATTTCTGTTTCATGTACTTCTACTTAAAAAAAAAAAAAAGTCTTCCGCTACTTAAACATGAGCCTTTAACTCCATTTCATTTAAACTGTGGACATTACTCTCTCATTTCTTGTTAAGTTTTTCCTTTCTGGTGTCCAGGTACCTTCTTTTATAAAGTATTATTGCTCTGTGTCATTATATAAAATGCTATGGTGACATTTATCTTGCCATTGATTTTTAAAGTGACTTTTTTTTCTCTCATTGGGCAGCTTATTATGTATAACTTGAAAATGAGTGACTAAATGTCCATGAGTTACTAAAGTATGGTTTCTACCTTGACAGCCTCGATTTGATCACCTTTAAGACTTTTTAAAAATAGTTGTTGTTGTTTTTCCCTTCATTTTATACACTTTGCTCTACTTTTATGTGCTTTAAAACTGCAAAAGAAATCCTAGGAAGAAAGTGCTGTCACAGCCTGGCAGCATAATCTTTCCCACTCCCCTCTCTCCCTCAACTAGAGCTTGCTCGCTTGGTTTCCTCTAACACAGTGGGAACGTAACAAGTGCCTCATTACACTGTGTAAGACTGCTTTCAATTTCTCAATTAACAGAAAGCTCTCTCACATGCCATACGATTTTGATAAATACAACTTCTAGCAAATTATGTTCCAAGATTATTTCAGAGAAGAAGAAAATGTCTGAAATAATGAGCTATTACTAAAGGCATTTCCTGCTTTTGTTCATGCTTTAGTGTGGCTACTGACACACAGTTGTAATCCATACAGTATTGGTATAATAAGAGATTGGTCTTTGCTAACTAGTGTTGCCTGGGGCAAGTTGCATGGCTTCCGTAGGTAAAGTGATAATTCTAGTATTTTCTTCTATATACTCAGTGTCAGTGTTAGGAGGATGTTAGGAAAATGAAATACTTAATCAATTACTATTTTGCTACAGAATTGGTGTGAAAATTTATCTTACTGTGGAGTTGTGTAAATCCAGACTTATAACACCAGTATTTAAAAAAAAAACTGTTTAAATTCTCAAGTTTTAAGGTACACAGTAACTTGCTTAAGGTTTTCTTGGCCCCTAGCCAGTCACAAGGGAAAAGGTTGAATACTTTAGAGAACATATTTATTGTCTCTTCCCAGCTATTAGGAACTGTGTTAGAGAACATATTTATTGTCTCTTCCCAGCTATTAAGAACTGTGTGTTTGAACTTGAATAAACAGCCCAAAACTTTCGAGAGGTCAAATAGCTGTCTCTCTCTATCTGTCTATCCATCTCTCTGTTATTCGTCTGTTTTGTCTACTGAAAAGAACTCTGGCTGCTAAAGAGTATAAATGCTACCCAAGGAATTTTCAAAACATGAAGTAAGATAAATTCATCTGATGGTTTAATCAAATTCCTTAAGTAACTCCTTTTTTGGGAAACAGATACATATGCAATTACATGTTTACTGCATATAATGGATAATTTACTATTTATTTCCAAAAACACTTGTTATGAGGCATATTGGATCTTTGACATTGCCTGAGAAAGAGTTCTTTGGCCAAGTGAACTTGGGAAACATTAATAGCAGATGACAAACGTAAAAAGCTCTCGTTCATTACAGCATGTTTCAAGCCCTTGTGTGTAAGTATTGTTCTAAATCTAGAAAACTGTGTCAAACAGCATTTTAGACTCCAGTTCATCTGACTGCAGACCCTTTTGTCCCTCTAGTCCAGTGTCTTGGCCACCAGGATTCCAAGAAACGTAACTTTGTAAACTCAAGCCTGTAAGGAACGTTTACAAGTGTAAAACTTGATGTTTACAAACACATTTATAGTGCAGAGCTTCTTGGTGCTTTCCAGTGAAATTGTGGGAAACATTCCATTATGAAATATTCCATACTTTACAAATCTTTGGTGGCAGTGGGAACTGGGAACAACTTGCTTTTGTTTATAGAAATTCTTTTGCCTAGGAGGTGAGAATATCCAACATTTTTTTTTGAGCTTGTGGGTTTTTTTTCCAAGAATAATATGAACAGTGAATTTTTCACACAATTGAAAATTGCCTGTATTTGTGTACTTTTAACTCTCATTGCATTGTGGTCTGTGCCTGGGAACTTCCTGGTTACTTTTCAACCTTTTCCTTGTATTTCTATACAGCTTCCTTAAATTGTATATAGTACATTCAAAAGGAATGTGCATGCATATATATATATATATATATATATATATATATATATATATATATACACACACACACACACATACATATATACTTAAATTTTTGTATGGTATGCACACATGCATCCTGTTTGCCTCATGTTTTTGTCAATATAATATAATTTACATATAAATCTTGATATTTAGAAGAGATAAAAGAAATCTTAAAAATTTAATTAATATTTTAATTCATTTTGGAATCATCTTTTATGAAGTCATCTTATATGGAGTCATCTTTTTAGAAGTTTTAATGTAATAACGTTTTTCAATCCCAAAAATGTACTCATACGTGTATGTGTTTGTATGTGTGAGTGTCTTGAGAAATGTATTTTGAATTAGTTTTTAAAGGCGAGTAATTTTGGATTAGTGATATTTATTTGACAGCCTCATGAATTGCATTCTTCTTATCCTTACCCTGCCTTCTTTTCTCATCACTGTCTCTCCCAGCATCCTTAGAAGACCCTTTCTCACAGCCTTGCCTCTGTTTGGTTTATGACATGAGTTTGCTTTTTGTTTATGACAGTGAGTTTAGCATGGGTTGCTTGTATGGCTATGAGGTTGGAAGTATGTACTGAAGCTTGGTGGTCTCACCAGTGGGCAAACAAGGGAAGCCAGTGACTCCCCTTTCTCTAGCTTTTATCTTCCGGCAGCAGTAGTTCAGCAGTGAGGTCTGGGGGCCCCATGAGCCCGTCTCTCTTCCTTGTCTGACTCAGTGTATTTATTCCTACACATTATTCTGTTGTAAGCAGCTTTGTGTATTCTTCATACTACCTTGTAGATATTAATAACTACATCTTTACAGTGAGGAAACAGAGATTAAAGCATTTAAGTCATTTACTTAGTCTTGCATCTAGCCAGTCAGTGGTAGAACGCAAATGCAAATTCAGGCCATGGACTGCAAAGAACATTCTTTGCACTGTGACATAAACACACATGTGTTCTCTTAAGGGGAGGTTTGATTAAGTTAGTTAAAATAAGTTGTCATAAACAGAAATCAAAATGTTATTATTTTATTTGTAGTTTCACTATGAAAATAATGAACTCAAAAGATTACTTTGAATTTAACAAGTCAATGATTCTTCAAAAGTTCTAATGAAGAGTTATGATTAGAGTTTAGTTGAATTATTACTGTACAGAAAAACAAATACTTATATCAAAATACTACTTTGAGCTAGGAAACTATTATTTTTTGTTATATAGCCTAGACTTCAAGAGGAATTCAGAATTTCTAAGCATAGCAAGTTAGTGGTTGTTTTTGGAGTCTAGTCTCCCTATTGTAAAGTTCATAGCTCACCAATGAACAAACAAGCAGATGAACTTAGGGGCCTGGCTTTAGCAGGGGAGGAAGCAGAGCAGGAGAATCAAACAGTTCTCAGCCATGGCTTCAATATAAGGCCATGTAGTTATTGGTGGCCCTCAGCAGCAGTTAGGTGGACACTCCATTTTCCAGAACGCTATTTGCACCCATTCTTTATTTTGGTAAAATATTAGTAAATTACATTTTATCATTATACAATTAACACTTCTGTGATCTTAACTCCATTCATGTTGTTGTATAACCATCCCCACCGCTTATCTCAAGAACTTTTCAATCCTCTCCGATTGGACTCTTTACCCTTTGAATGTTCATTCCACTCATTCCTTGTAAGCCCTGACGACCACTTTTCTACCTCTCATCTCTATGACTTGACCCCTCCAGGTCCCCATTTGTTATCACATGGCTGGCTTCTTTCACTAAGCATAATGTCTTCAAGGTTTATTTACGTGCTAGTATATATCAGTTTCTTTCCCTTTTAAGGCTGAATAATCCTGTAATTGTCAATATCTACGATGCTTTGTGTATTTATTTGTTCACCTGTGAACCCTTGGTCAGTGTCTACCTTTGTTTGGGCTGTTGTGAATAATGCCATAATGAGAATGGGTCTGCAAATACCTGAATAGTCTCCCTATAAAATAGTCATCTCAGGTGATAATCACACAGCTTGTTTATAGTCCATTAATCTTTTAAAATAGCTCTTCAAATTTACCAGGAATTTTTGAAATGAAATATCTACCCTGGATTAAGTTTTGATTCATAAATGAAGTTTTTAATTGAGATTTTGTCATAGTGTTTACTTAATTGAAATTTTGATTTATTTTAGATTGAGAGACTTTATAATTGTCTGATGATGTTCTCCTAATTATAAAAATAAATAATTAGAAAGTATGAAAACGTTGTGATAATTACAGGATGGAACTCTACAGAAGACATTTCTCCTCTCTTAGGCTTAGAGACAAAAGCAGGGAAGTTTACAGTGAACACAAAGCTGGATGTGTAGCTAAGGATCACAGAGAAATACTCAGAAAACACAAGTCGGCCGTGAAGTTCACAGATTACTGTCCTTTTCCTTGCCTAGACTTTGAAGTAGAAATAGTCTTTTGTCTCATTGAATAGTATTTATCATTTTATTTTACCAATAACTTATAGTATTTATGTGGATTTATAGCTTTTATAAGCTGGATAATAGAAAGGCTTATCTTTGTTTGGTACTTCAAAGCACACTTGTGAGTAGGAGATGAGGATTAAGAGAGGAGTGTAGTCATCTACATCAGTGAAGGGGTCTTTAAAATGTCTTATAAATTGATCTTGAAAGCACAGCTTTAATTCTCTATGTGAATTCATGGCAATAACATGTTATTTTATAATACAGGAGTGACTGATACTTAGGAAAGACAGGGATGTGGCCAGTCACCACACTTACAAAATGATTATCTTTTTTCTCATCTATTTCATTGTACATAGATGTCTGCTGAGCAGTGGAGTAATTATGTAGGTTACAGCAGGACCTGGAGCTCCAGTCTTCACTATGCTGCCTTTGTTGTGCTCTGCATTCCGAGAAATTTCTGAGAAATTTCTTTCTAAGAAGTAGAGTAACCATATAAAAAGAAGAGATTGCTTTGATTTGAGTTTTCTTTTATTCGGTGTGCACAAGTGGTGTGTATGTGTGTGTGTACGTGCTGCAATGGAAAAACCAGAAAAGCAAGCAAGGGACATTACAAGTGTTGGCTTGCTGTTAGATTGTTTGGGATAGTGAAAATTACAAACAAGCTTTCCTTTTTTTCTTATTCAGATTGAGTATGTCTGGGTGACTAGTTGCATTGTAGACTGAATTTTCTTTTGTGTTTGATAGCATGGTCTTTCATTTTTGGTAGAGTAGTATGAATTTACAAACATTGTAAGCAGCATAATTATGTGTTTCCACTCAGAAAGAATAAGCTATTCTGTGCTAATTCTTGTGATTGATTATTTTAGTAATACACATAGCTCATTGTGACTGGTTAAATTAAACAAGTTCTTCCCTTTTTGTGTAATATTGGTCCTTACATTAGCATCAACCAGATTGATTGTTCTCATGAAAAATCATTGAGTCACTTCTGACTGTACATTATTGTCATGGAAGCCTATTCTGAGATGTTAAGGACAGACTATTTTTGGTAAGTGTCTATGACAAGTACATGCTTTGGGGGAAATAGATTTATCAAAAAATATAATGCAAAACAAATACCTTAAATCTATGCTTTTCTATTTGAAAAAGAGGAAATGGGCTGAATTCTAAAATGTATACCTACTGTGGTTATTTCAACTCAGTTACCAAGTGAAAACTTGATAGAGTTTTGTAAACTATTTAACTTAAGGTACAATTTGGAACCTAGATTTTCATATTCATTTTATTCAATATTACCTTTAGGTAAGCACGATGAAGATACTTATCTGAAGAAATCTGGGATCTTCATTTAAGCTGCTGGGTTAATGCATTCTTTTCATTATCCCAAGATTGTGCTAGTGTGCAGAGATGCTCCCCCCTCCCCCAAAAAAGGCCAGCAGAATGTAAAAGAGAAACGAAAGAGCGAGAACCATTACCAGTATGGCCAATGGGTCCTGAATCGTGGAGAATTGTCTGGACTCATCTAGCACCTCCTGCCAGAGAAATTAAACGCACTGAGTGTATCAGTTCTAATTCCCTATCACTTCTTTTAGATCTCCAGAGTCTGTACTTGGAATTCCCCTGCTGCTTTGATTAAGTGCCACAGGCACAATGCCTTGGGGCAGAAAAGCAGAAAGAGCCATCTGTAAAAAGCTGTGAGAGAAGCTGCAAATGGAGCGTCTTCAGTGTCAGGCCTCCTGATTCTCGACTTTGACAGGCAGAGAGGAAACTAGAAAACACTGACTGTATTCTTACATACATTTATGACCTTAACCTCCTTGGTCCCGTGGTGTTGATATTTCACCTTTTTAATCGGGTTTAAATACTTCTTCCTGAAATCTCTCTATGTGTTTTGCCTTAGGAATTTCTGGTATAGTAGGAGAAAGAAGGCAAATAAATAATTGCAGTGTGAGGCAGAACAGATTTTTACCAAGGAGACAAGAGATGAACACAGATGCATTGTATTGTGATACAACTAAAACACCTCTAATGTAATTTATTTCAGTTGACTAATCATATATGATTTTTTTCTACAAGGTTATAATTAAATTGTTGTCAGCCAAGTAACCTTATTTAAGATTTTTGATATTTCAAGAGATTAAGAACATACAATATTTTTTGTTTGTTTGAGACGCAGTCTCATTATAAAGCATTTTTTTTTGTTTTCTTTTTTTCCAAGACAGGGTTTCTCTGTGTAGCCCTGGCTATCCTAGAACTCACTCTGTAGACCAGGCTGGCCTCGAACTCAGAAATCCGCCTGCCTCTGCCTCCCAAGTGCTGGGATTGCAGGCGTGCGCCACCACCGCCCAGCTGCAGTCTCATTATAGATGATAAAAAAGCATGGTCTTGACTCACAAGGGGCCACCTGTCTTTGCCTTCCAAAGGTTGGCATTGACTGCACATACCACCATGCCCAGCAATAGTATCTTTTAACCAGGGAAAATGTAGTTAGTATGGAAAAAGCCTTTTGGAAAAGGGCCTTGTAAAAGTGAGTCTACCTGGCTGGAGAGACGAGCAATAGTTGCTCTTCCAGATGACCTGGGTTCAACTCCCAACCCCAACATGGTGGCTTCCAACCATCTGTCAATCTAAGTCTAGAGAGTATAAAGAACCTGTTCTAGCCTCCACAGGTAACAGCCATACATGCAGACAAAACATTCATACACATAACATTTTAAAAATTAAATTCTCTATTTAAAAACGTGTGTGTTTGCACACATAGGTATTTGTACACGTGTGCACATGTACACACATACACACACATCACCACTACCACCACCATGACCATGACCAAATAATACCTAGAATCAAGCTGAGTCATAGCCTTGTTGTTTGACAAATAATGACAATGTTAACAGCTTTTTTTCCAATCCATCTATTCATTTTTGTGAATTCCTTTTTTGTTGTACTGTAAGCTGATATCCAGCTCCTTTCTTAACAATCCTGAGATACTCTTCATTTCTTCTGAGGAAGTATTTAAATTGGCAAAGCTGTTAGAATAGAGATATTATCTAACATTATTGTATTAAGTGAGTCCTAAAATTATACTCAAGTATTTAATATGTATATTGCTTGTTTTAGGGTGAGGAGCGGATCCTTTCTGTTTGTGCAGCCTGATCTCAAGCTCCTGCTGTCCTGGTCATAGTCTTTGGAGTATGTGGAATTAGAGACCTGTGCCTTCATGGCTGGCTTTAAAAAGATATTTCTTTTGGTCTGAACATTTCTGTGATAAATATTGGTTCTACTTATAAGTGTCTAAAGTGTTAGAGTCAGCAGGACCTGAAAGAACAAGAAAACAGATTTCTGTCTTAATATTCTGAAAGAATAAAATAATCATGTCAATTATTTGAAGCTCAAAGTGATCATTTGAGAACCTCAGCAGACAGTACACTTTTACCACATTTGGGAATGAGGTGGGGGGCAGGCGTGATAGTGCTAGCAATCTGAATAGTTTAAAATAATGAATGCTGAGGTTTGGTTTGGGTGTGGCAATTTCATATTGAATTTTTAGCTATGGTATTTTTGAGCATAAGAAAATGCTTTTGAAAAGATTTCCTTAAAAGGCAAAAAGAAAGCCTTTCTCTGTGATCTGTGCCCTGCTCTCAGACGTATGTATGTTCAAAGTAGCAGTCACTAGAAGACAATTCTTTTTTTTTTAATTATCATTTGTTGTCCTTTCTAAGACCAAACACTGTGTTACCCTTTTAATGTTGCACTGAGAATATATTTTTCTTAGAAACAACTTCCAGATGTTTTTATATAATTTTTTACTTTTTAAACAACCACAAATATTGAGTATAAAACGAAGTATGAAAGAACTACATTGTTTGAACTGCTTCTAGTTAACAAAATTAATTATATGCATATACACACATATCATATATGTGGAGAAATTATGTAGCATGTTTTTCAGTATATTTACAATTTTTAAGATGAATGTAAAAATGCAGCCTAATAATTGGTGCCATGATCAGAAAATATTTGTATTACTTTTTAAGATTTTATTTATTTTATTTTATGTGTATGAGTGCTTTGTCTGCATCTATGTATGAGCACTGTGTGCGTGTTCCTGGTGCCTGATGGGATTAGAAGGAGGCATTGGATCCTCTGGAGTTTGAGTTTGAATGAGGGTTCTGAGAGCTGAGCCCAGGTACTTTGCAAGAGCAACAAGTACTCTTAACCACTAAGCCATCTCTCCAGCCCCATTTTTATTGATTTTACAACCTTGCTTCAGCTCACAAAATTAGCCTGCATATGCACATTCAAAGTCCAGGGACATCATTTAATGGAGATTAGCATATTAGTGTCTTCATTTCCACCCACCCCCCTTTTTAACATTTCCACATTGAAATACTTAGTGTCCTTCCTTATGGTAAAAGGGAAAGTGAGAAAAAGCCATAGAGAAAATTCTACAGAAGCTCTAATTACAGGAATTGCTGAGAGCTCAACTTCCTGTTGTTATACCCAGCTACCCTCAGACCTGCTTTTTATGTTCTGCAAGTCAGTTTGAAAGGTTCCAACTGTGGCCACAGTTCCAACAGTGCCAACAGTGGCAGGGAAGAGAATTTCTTTTTGTTTTTCAGGTTGCTTTTTTTTTTAATTAAAGGATATTTTTATTCAATATATTCTTTATTTACATTTCAAATGATTTCCCCTTTCCTGGCTCCCCACTCCCCAAAAGTCCCATAAGCCCTTTTCCCTCCCCCTGTTCCCCCATCCATCCCTTCCCACTTCCCTGTTCTGGTGTTCCCCTGCACTGATGCACTGAGCCTTTCCAGAACCAGGGGCCACTCCTTCCTTCTTCTTGGACATCATTTGGTATGTGGATTGTGTCTTGGGTATTCCAAGATTCTAGGCTAATATCCACTTATCAGTGAGTGCATACCATGAGTATTCTTTTGAGACTGGGTTACCTCACTTAGGATGATGTTCTCCAGCTCCATCCATTTGTCTAAGAATTTCATGAATTCGTTATTTTTAATAGCTAAATAGTACTCCATTGTATGAATATACCACATTTTCTGTATCCATTCCTCTGTTGAGAGACATCTGGGTTCTTTCCAGCTTCTGGCTATTATAAATAAGGCTGCTATGAACATAGTGGAACATGTGTCCTTATTGCATGTCGGGGAATCCTCTGGATATATGCCCAGTAGTGGTATAGCAGGGTCCTCTGGAAATGTCGTGCCCAGTTTTCTGAGGAACCGCCAGACTGATTTCCAGAGTGGTTGTACCAGCTTGCAGTCCCACCAGCAGTGGAGGAGTGTTCCTCTTTCTCCACATCCTCGCAAATACCTGCTGTCTCCTGAGTTTTTGATCTTAGGCATTCTGACTGGTGTGAGGTGAAATCTCAGGGTTGTTTTTGATTTTTATTTCCCTAATGACTAATGATGTTGAATATTTCTTAAGGTGCTTCTCAGCCTATCCGAAGTTCTTCAGGTGAAAATTCTTTGCTTAGCTTTGTACCCCATTTTTTGATAGGGTTATTTTGTTTTCTGGGGTCTAACTTATTGAGTTCTTTGTATATATTGGATATTAGCCCTCTGTCGGATGTGGGGTTGGTGAAGATCTTTTCCCAATTTGTTGGTTGTGGATTTGTCCTTTGACAGTGTCTTTTGCCTTACAGAAACTTTGTAATTTTATGAGGTCCCATAAGATGACCATTTGTTGCTTCCTAAGTAGGGGGAGTTGCTAGCTAGATCTTGAGCACTGTTCTAAGTTTTTAAAATAGGGGTGGAGGCTGTATATGAAAAGTAGTGAACTCTTCACTGGTGGTTAGTCTTATACTACTAAAAGGGTCATTGCTTTAAGCCCCAATTTAAGCCATTTGCTTTGTTTTGTTCCACATCCTATACCCCAGGCTCCAGTTAGTTGACATGGCGAAACTCGGGCAGAATATATGTATGATCAAGTACGAAACTTGACCACTGCGTCAGTATCAGGCAGGCTACATTAAGAGTTCTAACAGTGAGCTGTCAGAAGAAGAGTTAATAATCGCTTTGACTCTGTAAGAAAAAGTGCAGATATTAAAAACTGCTGATTTATTTTCCAAGCTCTCTTTAGAGAGCCAATATGGCTTCGGGGGAAAAGTTTTTAGCTCTTTGGAATGGAGGGAAAGCTGAGAACATAGGTTGGCCTTCAACAAGCCTGAAAATACTATGGAAAAAAAAAAGAAAATTTGGACTGAAAACATCTTGGAGAACTCGTTTATTGCTTCCTCTTTCCTGCATTTCCACCTCTAACACTGTGGCTAGAATTAGGGAGAGTCATCTCAGATAGATTTAAAACTGCTGCCCCTATTAAATATTTCAGTGGAAAAGGCTGACTAGATTAAATTTAACAGTGTGAAAAATCTATCAGGTACAATTGCTTCTTTTTCAAAAGTCCATCCTAGAAGGTTACATTTGAAAGTACTCATCTGTTGTGGGTGGAGATGTTCCCACCCGTGCCTCAGGTAGTAGCTCACTAAAGTGGGTATCTGTGGTCTCAAACTGCGTGCCCTCCTGTGCTACTGCCTCTTCCACTTCATAGATTTTATTATTGCTTAGAGCAGCACGCTTACCCCATTAGCCTGTGTGGCCACAGACACTCATTGGCGCAGCTGAACTCTACCCCCCTTTCTTTGCCTAGAGTAAAAGCCAGTATCATTATAAAAATCTACATTTTAGTCAGAAAAATGTATTACAATCCTCTGCTTACTTCTGCTTTCTTTCTAATCCTGTGCTTTGGTCTCCACATTTCCTCATTGGCCAGAGCTTGGGCAGCTTCTTTGTTTTCCTTTGAACATGTTGAGCGAAGTTCCTCCTCCGGGCTTCCATGCATGCCTTTTCTCAACCTGTGCTAATCTTTGTCCAGAAACCTAGTACTTGGCTCATTTCTTCCCTTTCTGTCTCAATCCAAATGTCTTTTGAATAGTATGCCTGTCTTTTTGATAACAGCAACATTTGCCTCTTAATTCACCTTGCATCTTTTTGATATTTAGTTTTTAAGAATAGAGGTTGTATTGAGACTGGATCAAGAGCCCAAGCCTTAAAGCCGGGCAGTGGTGGCGCACGCCTGTAATCCCAGCACTTGGGAGGCAGAGGCAGGCGGATTTCTGAGTTCGAGGCCAGCCTGGTCTACAGAGTAAGTTCCAGGACAGCCAGCGCTACACAGACAAACCCTGTCTTGAAAAACCAAATAAATAAATAAGTAAATAAATAAATAGCCCAAGCCTTAGACCCAGCAGTGTCCACCTTCTGGTGCCAGTTACCTCAGCCCTTTGTGAAATCAGAGAAGCTAAAGAATTTCTGTGCAGTTTGGTTTCTTTGGTTGTAAGAGAGATGATACCAATGTGATAGGTTTCTTGTGAAAGTTAAGAGGCATATTTATATAAAATATCAGCACATTCTGGTTATGTTGTATTTCTGCTTTAGAAGTTAAATAGTAAAAATAGTAAACAAGTAAACTTTAAATATGCTTGTAGAAATTTGAATTTTCCTTTTATCCCTTGCACATGTAAATTAACAGGCGTTCTTATACTATGAAAAGACATAACCATCATTAAAAATAAATCAGTGACAATGTGATCTGTCACCACTTGATTTTTGTGTACAAAATCTCCCTTTAAATGAGTTTTCAAGCACAATACAGGCACACACGCACATGCAGATGCAAACACACACACACAATGTGACCCTTGAACAAAGTGCCACCAGTCGATATTCTCTCTGTTGATTCTACACTACCAAGTAAGTGTGTCATGAGTTCATCTCTTCAGCTTAAGCCTTAATGGCACTCCTTTACTCCAGGCTCTGATTTTGACTCATAGGGTACACATGCTTCCCATCAAAACCATTGCAGACCAGGCTCCAGCGTTGTCTTGACACAATTCCTATCATTGCTTAAAGGAGCTACTCTTTTGTGTTTGCGCAGAGGGAGGCCCATCTTCCTAAGCAGCTCCCCCTACAAAGCCCCAACCTCACAGTCCCACATGCACGCTTATGGACCATTTTCTATGTATATTCTTTCATGTCTTTCTGGCTTTGAACATTTTTTTCCTCTGCCAGCTTTGCCTCACCCCATTTCCACCCAGTCTACTCCTACTCATTATTCAAGACTCAGCTTGCATGTTACTTCCTCTATGAAATTTCTTTGACACTCCCCAGCAAAGCTGGTTAGTCTTTGGTGTTCCCACAGCACTTCTTTCAGGCCTCTGTTGTAAATATTTAACCCACTGGATTATCATTATTGACTTTATATGTTTGTCTCTCCGGTATGAAATTGCCCTTACTGTTAGTTTACCAAGCCACGTCAAAGCAAATAAACACAAGCCAGTCTCACTGCTTGGTGGCAACTTTACTTGATCCTGATAGCCATGTCTATATTCTTCTTCCCATCTGCCTCTGGTGGCTTTTGTCACCTTTCATGTATTTGAGCTTCTAAGAGATGCTGAAGCTGATTGAGAGTGGTGAGTTGCTTTAAGGCCAGTTGCAGTTTGATTGAACCGTAGGACAGAATTTGGGTATGGAACACTTTACAGAGCAGATTAACACAAGATTACCACATTGTTTTAATAGTCAGAAGTGATTGAAGGCGCTCCATGTGAACTGATGCTGGCTGGAGGACCACAGAGCTGGAAGAGACCCTTAGAAGCCTTCTAGGCTAACCTGCCTTTAAATCTTCCAGGAAATGAGCATTTAGCTTCTGTCTCAATTATTTCCATTGACCTGGAACGCTCTCCCAGTTAAGTAGACCCTTTCATTTTCAGATACCTCTAACCTCACTACCTTGACTCCAGTTACTCTTTTCACCAGGCGCCAGTGAGCTTGAATGCCTGAAGCCACAGACTGCCTGTATTTAGCACATTATTCTTCATGAAAGCCACATTAACCAGCAGTGGTAAAAATTACTCTCTGAGAAATTCTTTGTCTTCAGAAGTTTAGGAGTGGTAAGATGCAAAGTTGTGCAGCTTCTTATTATTGAAAGCTTTGAAGCTGCTGCCATCACAACTTTTCTTTCATTATCTGTATTAAACTGTGGCCCAGGGGCCATAAAATCTAGACATTTCAAGCTCGAACTAGAGTTAGATCTTTTGGTTGTCTCAATACTTTATGATGGAGAATTGGAACTAGAGTTAGAACATAGACGCTGTCCTGGGCTATCACTCAGTTTACATGCTAGAAGGTATACACATTTCTATATGTATATATAAATGTATATACATTTCTATATTTTTGTTTTATATTAATATATACATGATTTTAATGAATCCTACAATAGAATCATTTTATAAAGACTAACTTTCATACTACATGTCTGACATTTTTGACATTATTTCCATAAAATAGAGAATACTTATTAGAGCTTTTCAATCTCAGAAGACTGGGCCAAGAGGATGGCTCAGTGAGTAAAGACATTTGCTTCTAAGCCAGGTGGCCTGGATTTGATTCCTGGTACCCAGGTGGTAGAAGAAGAGAACTGACCACCACAAGTTATCCTCTGACCTCTATACCCATGTGTATTCACACACTCAATAAATGTAGTAATCATTTAAACCTGTAGTAGTGGAAGCTCTTATAGGAATGTCTATAGACTAACCTTTAGTCTATTGTTTTAGGTCGCCTTTTTTATGAAAAATGTCTTCAATGTGAGAACAAACCTCTACTAGTGACTGAGGAGCTCTTGACAGTTGATGGCTTCTGGGGGAAGGATAGTCAGTGTCTGCTAAGGGTGTTACTCCTGGTATGTCAACTTCACTCTAGCAGGTGGCCTCACACTCAGAGATATATATGGGGAGGGCTGGGAGCAGGACTAAGATGAATGTACATTGAAGTTGTTAAATAACTAAAAAGTACACAATAAAAGTAGCAATGTCTCAAACATAATAGTAGTTATGTTTTCTAACAATAATTATCATATCAATAATCAAAGCCTTTATTTTCTGTGTCCTGGTCCTCTACTGATTGTTTCTATGTTGCTCTTCAGCAACCACATCAAGTTGAAGTCATTTCATTTATAGTCTACATAGTTAGGGAAATGCAGGGCTTAGGAAAATTCAGCTTTAGTCAATGACAGCAATTCCAATAGCTCCTGGATTTGACTGAGTCAAACTCCCAAACTTGATTCCAAAGCAGAGAGCCACACTGCTCTTCCCTCAGAACTTTAATCCTTCCTCTTTATAGAGATACTTGCTTCATTCACTCAACTAATCTTCTAGTCTCATAGTCGATGGGGGGGGCATTTGAATGAGCATTCTTATCCTTCAGGCATTTAGTTTCCCACAACTTCGCGTACATCCCAGTTTGTTTGTTCCAGTTCTATTTATCTTCCCCTGGGTTCCCTTCTCTGTTAGAATCCCAAGGCACTATCTTCCTTAACTAACTAAAACTGACTCTCGCTGCCCGAGAAGCCAACAACTATCAATAGCTCCTCTTAGGAACTTCCATATTCCAACAAGGGCTTCTCATTCAAGGGATAGAGAGCTGCAATCTATTATGGCTTTGAGGGCTTGGACAATGATTTACCATAGTGGGGACAGGAGGATCATCCCGGCTCTGCTCTTCTCTACAACTCGTCACATGGAAGGCATCATTTTAGGAGTAAGAAGTTGGTCTATTCCTTAGAATTATATTGAAGTAGGTACCCAGATTTTCTAGGTCATTTAGGTCAAGCATTGCTTTCATTTTCTTTTCTTCTTCCTCTTTTTCCTTTGTAATTTAAGTCTCTTAAGAAAAGTTAGCATAAAAGAAGAAAGTTATATAAGCAGAACATAAATGCACCTATGACTGAATTTTCCTCATAGGAAAAAAAACAGATTTCAGAAAGGAATTATGTATATGTGGTAACAGGCTATGCTTCTTCTACCACTTTTAGATTTATATAAGAATCAGCCTTTTTTAAATAATAAAATCATGTAGAATATATCTTTTTCTTACTATAGTGGAGATTTGAGGAGTAATAGGAAAAAAGGAAGACTTACATTTATAGTAATTATAGATCATTTGTCTTTAAATTTTTGAGTTAAAGAATAATGAAAACTTTAGAAATATAGACATTATTGCATGTCTTACGGTTTTCTCCTGATCCAAGTAAAAGCTTCTCTTTGTCTGAACCAAATAATACATCATCTGGAGTCCTGGTATCAGGATAGGTATTTTTAAATTTGACAGTGAAAACAACTTTCTATTTTTATTCACACATTGCCTATTAATTATAATGAAATAGATAGCAGTATTTGGGACATTATCCATGTTACATGTCTCTTAGAATTTCAGAGAATTTTACCGATGTAAGATATTGTCATTCACATAGTTAGGGCCTAAATACTTGCTCTTGGCAACAGTGCAAATTAATGCTGGCATGGATGAGAAACCAGCAAGCCGCTAGAGGTGGTAGCCCAGAAATTGGTAGCGTTTTGTTCCTTTAGGATGTCAGTGAGACCAAACAGTATTCATGTCACTTTTTTATAAAGAGAAATGGAAAACTGAATTTATTTACAATGTTAGCCAGAACCAGAGTGAAAGAAATTCTTAATTTGTCTGCACCTTGCCTGTAGCAAAGTTACAATTTATAGAAAAGATGAAGCAAAAAACAAGACTTTTCATCTGTGGATATAGTTTTGAGATCAGCCTGCTAGAACTGGGCAATGAATCTTTCTTTGTGAGAAAGTCCTTCCTCTGGCACCAAGGTTCCCTCGAGTGGCCTATACTCATGACCATTATGAAATTTCCTGGACTAGAGATAGCCTTTGGACCCTCTTTGCAATCCCTTTGCTTTGTTCATTTTTCAGTCTTGAGGAATTGGGGGTGCTATGCCATCTACTGCTGGATTACTGTGTAGAGTCCATCGGTGGCTTCTGAAACACATAGGTACCTGCATCTGAAGGAATCCCCCTGAGCAGAACCCAAGTGGTAGCCTAGGCTAGAAGACAGCCAACTAGATATCAGTGGCAGACAATTGTATATAAAACGTTTTTCTCCATTGCTTGCTATCTGGTTATAGTGGGAAGGTGAGTCACATTTTTGTAGTCAGCTTTTGAGACAGGGTCTCACTGTATAGTGTAGGCGGGCCTCTGATACATGACCCTTTGCTTCAACCTCCTGAGTCAAATGCTGGGGTTACAGACAATGCCCCAGTACAGTCAGTGTGACTTCATTTTATGTTTTGATAGCTTTCCCTCTTGTCTCTGAGTCATTTTTTTTTCAGAAGACATCTCTGATTAATCATCCTGTGGCTTGTTCTCAGTTGTCCTTTCTTGCCAGAAAGAGATGTGTTCCTGTTATCTGATTGGGAGTCTACTCAGTTTTAATTTAGTTTTCATGTAGGCAATATCCTAGCATTTTAGGGTATTTTGCTAGAAGATGTATTTCTCAACAAGCAGTCAAGCTATCTTTATGTTACTAGATGATCGAGTGTCTGAGCGAAGACCAGACTTCTTATTGGGTTACTCTGTAGGAACAATTCCTAGGAGGGACACCTCAGCGATCCCATGGTCTTCCAGCAGCAGATACATACATCTGAGGCGCAAGAAGAGTTAGCTCACCAGAGTAATGCCAATATTAAACATTGCATCTGAAGCCTTCATAAAACTGAACCTGTAGGTTCAGTTCTGTAGGTTTGAGGCCAATATTGCTGTATAAGAACAAATGTCAGCATCTGGTGTCAAGGGTCATAAACGCCAGCTTTGCAGAACTTTTTGTTCAAAGCAGTGGATCAGTGTGTGACTGATGAATCCCAGATCAATCAGTCATGACTAAGAACAAAGGCTTCAGAGGTATGAATTTAGGGTTCAGGTTAAAAGGTCTCTGGAACTAGGAAGACTCTGCCTCTGTCTGAGTCACAGTGCCGTAACTGTAGTACAGCCCGGTGAATCTGTTACCTAGTGTAAGGATTCAGTAGGAATCCCAGAATACCTTGCTTATTTCATTGTCCACAGCTTCCCACAGCCTCTTGTTGCACAGGAAGGGCTAGCCCAGTACAGACACATCACCTCCTCCCCACTGCCACTGAACTGGTATGTGCTCCAGGCCACAACTTTAAGTGCCATTTGTAGTCTGAAGTCACAGGCTAAAGAAGTAGAAGGGAAGGGTGGTGGGACCTTGGTCCAGTGGTAATTTTGCCAAATAGTTGAGTGTCAAAGTTGTTTTTTGCTCTTCTGTTCTTGTGTAAGGCACATGCTATTTTCAGTTCACGATTTCCAGAAAGAAACTTCAATGTTCTCAAAGCACATAAATGGGTAAGTACTTGTGGCCTTATCCTTTTTAAACTACAGATTTCCTTTTCTGTTTCCCAAAGGAATCCTTTAGAAATTTCCCCCAAGTTCCCAGAGTTTCCTGTTCCTTCCTCTGTGTGCTCCCGTCACACTGCCTATGGTGTGGGACAGCGCTTGCTTCATCTCGAGTACACTGTGTGCCCTCCTTAGGTTGGTCATCCCCTCCACAAACCTAGTGCAGATAGTTCACCTTTGCTTTCCCTTGGTAACTGCTAGGAGTTACACATAGACCAAAATAAGTATACTTATCTCCCAGTATACTGAAATATCTGTTTATAAGATAATTAAGGTAATTAAAGCACTGGGAACTGTGATCCTATATGTGAAAAGCAAGTACACTCCTGAAAATATGTGTTAAGGTAAGTCATAAGATGAATCACTTTGCAAAAGTGGGCTCTTTTCATTTGGAACAATTTACTTTGGAATTGAGGATCTGTATTTTTTTGTTTTCTGCTTACAATTTTAAATCACAGACCTTCTACCTCAGTGTGTTATAACAGTATCAGTCGTCATTTAATAAAGAATGGAGATACTAAGTTCCTCCATTTAGATATTCTAGTTGTGGTGATGAAGTTGTGGTAGTCTAAAAATGGGGCAATTGAGATGTAAGTTTGAAATTTGTTCCCAAGGCGGGGGGGGGGGGGACCCCCATATGGTAGTCTAACATGAGGTGAATGAGAAAGAGCAGGAGCCGGAAGACAAGTAGTAAGTACACTGTGCGTGTGTGCATGTGTACATCAGACTGGAACACACAGTTACAGCTCACAAACATTTGTAAGAGAAGGTACTGGGAAGCCGTTGTAATTGTTTTTGCAGAGGACATTTTATTCATAGAGTGCTACCTACTACTTGTATAAATTTGAATCCTCATGAAAGAGAGGTGGCCATTTCTGTGAAGTGTTGTTTATAGTTCCTTGTTTTGTTGAATGGGTAGGCGAGGGTGGCATTACAGAAATGGCCTTTCCGTGGTAGCAGAAAAAATTGGGAGCACCAAAGTAGTAGGTAAGCAACTGGAGGTCATGGGTTCATATTGTGCCATTTATTAGTAGCTAACTAATTATGCTTAATTTTACTAATGAATGAAGGCATTTAGGTTCTGTTGATACAGAAATAAAACTTGAATTCAACAAATTCAACAAATCCACAAAAGATATTACTTAATGACTTTTTTCCCAGGGAAGAAGAGTTGATCTAGCAACGTAATAATTTTCATCATTAAATGTAGCAAGTACAAAAAAGTTCTTTGGAAATCCAGCCTCTAAGAGCTCCTGTTTACAGTCATTAATTGTGGTAATATCTATTCCCAAAAGGATGCCACCCCTTTCTGAACTTGACTTTCTTCCCCCATTCCCTGTGGAATAAATATCGCACAGTAAATGTCTCTATGAGGAATAAACAATTTGGAGGTTAAACGGAGGACTCAATGTAATAAAGCTGACATGCAGTAAGGAAAATGTCCTTTTGATATGCATTTGACAGGGATATATTAATTGCAACAAAACATCTGGTACAAAAAGTTGTGAATGTAAGACATTGAATGTGTGGGTGGGTGTGTGGGCAGTTCTAGAAAGGGAAGGGATGTACTGTGTTTAACAATTGCCAGCTCTCAGGTACTTAGAAGCTGTGATTTTGCCAGACTTGGAAATTAAGTTGGATCAGCTCTACTGAGCCCTTCGGTGGGAGAAGATCCAAACCTAGCTACAAGATGGACCAGTGTACCAGTTAGAAATGAGACACTTAAAACATGTCTCCTGGTTAGTTTTCATTAGTGTGCTTACTATTGCCCTTTCTATATTCTATTTCTATATTCTGGGCTCTTTGTGACTTAGTGGTTGACTGTGTACAGCTGGATTTGCTGTAAAGGTCTCCAGTTTGCAGCGGGTGTCATGTTACTAGAGTGCAGTTGTGTTTGCTCTCTTGCTTAGTTCCTTTCTACTTATTTCCTTACTATGATCATTCCAACTCAGAATAGTCGTCATAGTTCCACAGCTTGATTGAAAGATTCATTCAGTTTTCTCGAAATATGCAGCAATAATAACAACACAGCTGTAGTTAAAGATAGAATTTTTCATAAATCCTCATGGCTTTGCTTCTTAATCACATCAGGCTGAATTAAGGTTTTATTCATTTCAGTTTAATGGTTATTGAATACTTAGTTCTGGAAAGAGTCACTGTAATAAGCACTATTGATGACCATCAGGGTATGTCCACTTTCAAGGAGCTTATAGTTTTGTAAGAAATACTTGTGTGTATGCAAAAGATCTATGATTAAGAACATAAAAAGCGGGCATGTTTGGTGGAGATACAATGTGACCGAAAGTGGAAAGAATTAGTTGAGGCTCAATAGATTGGTAGTTTGAAGGAATGGACTTTAAACTGAATCTCTATGGACATTTTAAAATTCAATTTCAACATTCAAGGGTGGAGCTATGGAAGGATAGGTATGCATTCTATATCCAAAACACGCACCCTGTACTAAGTTTGAGAAGGTAGAGTATGTGTTATTTAGGGAAGAATTACAAGTAAAGGCGCAAGGCTTGGCCTGTAGAGACCGGGAGATACAGTGATAGACTGTAAAGACATCGAGTCTCCATTGGAAGATGTCAACAGGAGAACAGGGCTTTCTGGGATGACTCTGGTTACCTACATTTAAGAAGATTTGGAAAGGACAGATATTAATAACAAAGCTGGGCACAGCAAAATGAATCTGCAATACCTTCTAATGTCAAAGCAATTTTGAATTTGCCTTAAGCTATCTTCCCCCCCCCAGCCCCCAAATTTAAGCATGGATGATTTATTTTTTTATTTGTGGGTATATATGTGTTCATGCATATATGCAGGTGCCCATAAGACCAAGGTGTTGGAACCTCTGGAGTTGGCATTCTAGACAGTTGTGAGCCTCCTGGTGTCAGTGCAGGGACTGAACTCAGGTCATCTACATGAATAGCAAGTACTCTAAATTGCTGAGCCATCTCTCTGAGTCCTCAACATTTATTTTTTTTCTGTGTGTGGGATTTTTAAAAAATTAAGCATTAGTCTCTTAATATCAATTATCCAGTACTAAATGAAAAAAATAAAACCCCGAAAAATACATATGAATAACATACAGACTGAATAGGTTGTATACATGTAGTTAGTAATATATACAAAAATGTTTGTAACAATAATGAAAGGAGAAGCTGTGAATTTGGAAGAGAGCAAGGAGGAGTATATGAGCAGGTTTAGAAAGGGAATGGAAGGGGAAACAATGTATTATAATCTAAAAATGGAATTAGTTTCTGTTATAGACAGAATTATTTTTGTAAATGGTGTGGAGCTGATGAGATGGCCCATTTGCCATCCAAACCTGACAAGTCAAGGTTGTTGTCCAGAGCCAGTGTCAAGGTGGAGGAGAGAAAAGGTTCCACCAAGTTGTTCTCTGACCGCCCATGTTACGGCCTCTGTTAAAATATAGCAGAACCCTGAAGAAAATATTTCTAACCAAAAATACATCTGTGGATGAGAAGTATGCAAAGAAATAAATGTTTGTAAACACTGAGTGGTTGTTATGTAATTTAATATCTGTACTTATTACTTAAGTATGTCTGGGTTTTGAGGCAGAATTAAAATAGATCCTGGGTTTCCTTTGAGTAGTACAATGGGAACTAAACTTTGAGTGTTATAAGTCTGTGTCTTCTACTCCACCCATTTAGCAATACTTTTGAGTAATCTGTTCTCTCTTGGGGAACTTTCCAGATGTTTTTCGCGAATATGATTCCAATTTATAAGATGCTGCCTAGGTGAGTGATGTTGTTGTATAACTGAAGATTTTAGGTGAAGTAAAATTCTATCCAAAAAAAAATTGCACATGCATGGTGGCCTTGACTTTCAGATCTTCTTGGGAGGAAGCTGAGGAGAGTTTCCTGTTCATTGCAGTAATACACACTAACAAAGATGCCATTTCCAGCAGTCAGCTGGGGTCACTAAATTTTGAGTAATGTTCATATAAGACAAATGAATAGCTGATTCCACACACACAAAAAAATTTAGATGGCTCATTAGGTGCAGATATTGACACACATTCTAAAGGGAAATTCCTGAAATTAAGCAAAAAGAGAGGATGGGATGTACTATCCACACTGTTGAAACAGAAGCCTTTCCAGGTAACAGATTACTTCATGTAATGCTGATATGTTCTAGTAGATTAGCACTGAATAGTAAAAAAACACTTCAGACAAGTGCCCAAATTATTTTATAGCTATTTTGTCTTTAATATGTATGTGTAGTCTCTATTTAGTTTTGCTGATTTTAATAGGGCTCCATAGAAAAGCAATCCCTAAATGGAACAGCGCAGGAGCTGGCTTGTGCCCTATGTATGTTTGCTAGCTTAGAAACATTGTCCTGAGAAGATTTTCATTTCTAAGATCCCAAGCATATGACGTCCGGTGGTGGAGGATTTTTGGACTGACAATACAGAGCTGACCCGAACGATTAACTCAAAACCTAAACATTCATGCTTCCATTTAAAACAGCGACTCTTTGTGGCTCTCCTGCCCAAAACCATTTTGACTTTTCCCCTGTATAAAATTTACTGGTTAGCATTTCACTTTTGTTGGAACATTGACCTGTGATTATTTTATCCAGTATTCCTATATAGGCCTTTGAAAGGATACCTATCAATTTTAGTGTCCCAAATTTTCTTAAGCAAACACATTTGGTGGTTCTGGTGTTTTCAAGGTTTCCATAGAAACAGGACATCTTGTTGCCTTTTTGTTTTCTTTTTAATCACTGTGGTTTACAATTCTATATATGAAAAGGAGGCATCTTATCCTGGCCAACCAAGCAAAACTAGTAGAAAATCCATGATGTGCTACATTAGTACATCTTGTGCTTTTGGGAAACCTGTATAAATCCAGGAGCTAGCATTAGAGTTAGAGTGTCCAGATGTAGATTTTTTCCACCCTCGACTTATTTTTTATTACGTTCTTTATTTACATTTCAAATATTGTCTGCTTTCCTCATTTCCTCTCCAAGAACCCCCATCCCATCCCTCCTCCCCCTGCTTACCCATCCACCCACTCCTGCTTCCCTGTCCTGGCATTCCCCTACACTGGGGCATTGAGCCTTCATAGGACCAAGGGCCTCTCCTCTCATTGATGCCTGATGGAGCCATCCTCTGCTACATGTGTGGCTGGAGATTTTTGGCAGGGTAGCAGAGCTTCCTAGGTAGAGAGCCATGCTTGCAGAGGTAATGGTTGTGGCGAGCTGGGAAGACTGCCCTTTGTTAGTGAAGTGAGAGCCAGTGTATATGCATGAGGAGTGACACCTTCCAGGAATGCTCCCTCTGGACAGCAATGAACTTTGCTGGGTTTTTACCTGCTATTTATTTCACACTGACTAGATGTTTAGTATTTAATGCACAGTGTTCCAAAAGATTTTATTGGTTGTTGTAACTTTATATTTTGTTGGGTTAGGTGTATAGCTCTCTAACTTCAAGAATATAAGCATTTCTTAACCTCTTTTCTCCCTCTTTTATGGATAGAGCTATATTACATATTAAACTTCATTGGGTCAGATGGTAAGCAAGTAACTGAGCTCTGTGCAGATGTTTTCGTTTTATTTTCTGTTTTAGTTATTAGTGACTTACTGTAAGCCATACACTCAATGGTCATTGTCACAGTAGGCATGTGGCTAGTAATACCACCATGTGAATAAAAGCTCCCAAATTAAAAACAATTGCGAGCCGGGCGGTGGTGGCGCATGCCTTTAATCCCAGCACTTGGGAGGCAGAGGCAGGCAGATTTCTGAGTTCGAGGCCAGCCTGGTCTACAGAGTGAGTTCCAGGACAGCCGGAGCTACACAGAGAAACCCTGTTTCGAAAAACCAAAAACAAACAAAAAACAAACAACAACAACAACAACAAAAACCAAAAACCCACAATTGCAGGAAGGTCTGAATAATTAATAAAAATGAATGAAATATTTATTTTAAAATTGTACTTGGTTTGGTGACACAGATGTATCAAAATAGGTTGTGTTATAGTGAAAGTTCACTAGAAACCTGGATTTTACCTGACACAGTAGATTTGTAATTAGGATGTTCTACTGCTTGTAGATGAGTAAAGTCAGGAAACTCATTTGTTCTCTTTGAGCTCTTTCTTTATTTCCCTTACAACCTTAATTACAGACTTGAACTGCTTAGCGGATCCTTATTTTCCATACTTGCTAAAGGAAGCCCTCAGCCAAGGTCTGTTTGGATTAGGCCAGTTTTTTGAAATAGTAGAGTTTAAATTAATGAGCCTTTATTCTGTTTGGAGAATTTGTTTTCCATCATTGATAATTATTTCCAGGAAAGTTAAGTCCACAGAAAATATTCGCTCAGTTTCCTTAATGTTGTTTACCAAAGTCTTAAGCAGTGGCTTTTCCCTTCACAGGGCTACAGAGAGGACAGGCAGTGGCTGAGGAAAGTGAGGTGCTCTAACCTGCTCTCAGCCCCCTGGGGCGGCCTCTGGGATGCTTTCTAAGCTAATATTATTCCATGGGAAAAGCAAAGTAGACCTTGGACTTTTAAAGTCTACTGTGATTGACAGAGTGGCTGCTAGTGCCTGTTAGGGACTTCAACTCCCATGAGCCTCGTGAGGCTGGGACCTTCCATGTTGACAAACATTCCACAGCTCTGCCCAGTGTGCAGTGTGCACTGTTCTCATGTCTTCCAGAGAGTCTACCTTTTACTACGAGATAATCCTCCTGGCTTCTCTCTCTCTCTCTCTCTCTCTCTCTCTCTCTCTCTCTCTCTCTCTCTCTCTCTCTCTCTCTCTCTCTCCGTGTGTGTGTGTGTGTGTGTGTGTGTGTCTGTCTGTCTGTCTGTCTGTCTGTCTGTTTTAAATTCTTCTCTCATATATTACAGCCTGTCCACAGTTTCCCCTCCCTCCCTGGCTCTTTCTCTTCTACCTTCCCTTTCCCTCAGATCCACCCCCCCCCACTCCACCTCTCTGCATAAAAGAGGAGGTCAGAGACTTGATTTTCATCAAGGCCCTTTTTCCCTTTGGACATTGAACACTTACTAAACTGAAATCTAACAAGAGAACAGAAAGTGGCCACAGGTCTTTTTAAACAGTGTGTGTGTGTGTGTGTGTGTGTGTGTGTGTGTGTGTGAGTGAGTGAGAGAGAGAGAGAGAGAGAGAGAGAGAGAGAGAGAGAGAATGAGAATATTAGAGAGAATTGGTAGCTGATTTCCTCCAGGCATGTGTTCACTTAAGGAGTCTATTATCCTTCCTTTATCATCTATGCCTACCTTTGATGTCTTGTGATACATCCAGCTTATATTATGTCTCTTTATAAGATGATGTGAAAAGCATAAAACAGGTTAGTAATATGGGCTCCTATATGTTTCATGCTACAACAAAATGGTAATAATAGCAGCATAAACATAAGATGCTGTTAAAGCTCGTCAGGATGCGAATATTCATGTTTTCCTCAGGGGGAAAAGGCTTGTGAGATCAAAGCTGCTCTGTGATTCTATCATGGAATATTATTAGCTATTTATAGCAGTATGTGAGTTTCAGATAAAAAATTATTGCCAAACAGTAGCACTTGCACAGTAATCTAAATAAAAACTAGAAAGACCAGTTACTACTTACTAAATGAATATCATTTAATGGCTATATAGAAAGGAAGATACATTTTAATGGCATAGTTTTTAAGCTGAGCAATAAAAGATATGCATAAAATATAAGGATAAAAGAATTTAAGGGCACATTTACCATTTAGTAAAGTATATGTAGCAGAATTCTTTTAATGTTTATTATATTACCACTAAATGTGTATTAAATGAGACTTTCTATATTTTTTATTTCATTCATTAAAGACTTACCAGCTACTTTATATCATATAGTAGATGTACAGAAATGTACAAAATTAATAGCCATTCACCTTGGGTGTAATTAATCATAATATATACATGGATACAAATAATCAGAACTCCTTTTAAATTTGGGTTCCTATAGAGTTTTTCCTAACCTAATAGATATCTCTCTAGATAGATTAGTATCCATAAAAGTTATAATGTCGTATAACCTTGAGTTTAAGTAGCATTCTGTTTCTTTTTTATTAATCTTTCAGAAGTAACTTAGTTTATAAGATTTGTACTTGGCATTAGGTGTTATGGGTAGCACATATGAAGTCTAGTCATGTTACTGAAGTGTAGTAAAACTTCCATGAAGCAGGGCATTCCACAAAACAGAGTAGAACTTTGAATGGCCCTGGATATAGTCTTGTGCTTTCCCTGTAGCAAGTACCCATAAGTATCTGCTAAAGTAATTTATGTTCATTGATATTCCCTGCTGCCCAGAGTCATTACAGCTGCTACCTATTCATGGTAAGTTCTGCTCCCGTGGATAATATTACTACTGTCACATGACTATGATTTAAGTTGCATGGCTTTTATCTATTGCATTTCCCATCCTCAAATGATGCTGTCAGCCCTTTCCGTATCACTTGTGTTTTTTTTTTTAAGCTATTGTTCATCATAGGCCAGAATTAGCAACTGCTATTTCAGCTGCATATTATGAAGCTTCCCCAATGTATTTTATTACCCCATGTGCTTTTCTTATGGAGCCCCTTTTTATTGAGTTATTCCATTTTTTTGATGGTAAAAGAATGGAAAACTCTACTGGTGAAAATGTTGTTTGCCTTTGAAAATTAGGTTTCTTTAAATAAGAAGCAGAGTTAAATTACGTCCTTTTCTATTTATCTAGGTCAGTTTAAACATATTGGAGGGAGTAAAGTAAAATCTGGTCTAGTTTAGGAGACTGGGGATAGGGTGGATTAAAGTCTGAGAGAGCCTTAGTACATCAAGCACCACACATTTCTCCATGTACTAATCTACATGCGGCATTGTGCTAGTTACCTGAAAATGAGTACTGAGGTTATCTTGCCCTGACCAGCTTATGGTGTGACATATTTGTACACACACAATCAGAACATACAGTGGCTTTTTACCATGGGGACAAGACTCTCCAGTTGTTAGACTTTAATAAAAGGGAATTAAATATCTTATTTTAAAAATATATAACTTTTGCTGTTGAATGATCCTTTATGTAACTAAATGATTAAGGAGAAAGTATGTGTCAGAATAGATGGAATGCAGAATAAGAAAAGCAAGAGAGGGAGAAAACCTCACTGTATAAGACTGTATAAGTATTGTATATGAGCAGAGGAGAGAGCCCTACTCTATCAGACTGTGCGTGGACTATTTAAGAGCAGGAGAGCAAGGAGTTGGTAAGAAATGCAGGAGGGATGCTCTCATGCCCTTTTCTATTCAATTTCTTAGTTGTCCTTGGCCTTAACAGGCTGACAAGTACCAGGCACCCAACCTTGTTGCATTATGCTGAGCAGTAGCTCACTGTTTCCTCTTTGCTTCCTAAACATCTGCTACCAAGTGTTATTGGATCAGGATGGAGCTGATCAAGTAGTATGTGGCAGAATATAGAATGTTCAGTGGAAACAGGAAGAAGTCAGAAGATGTGGCAGCATTTCGGTCCTGCTGCCAGGTAGCTGAGTAACTCTGGATTCATGGAGTCAGCTGTCCTGTGAAGAGTACATGCTCTCTAAGGATTTTCAGCAGTGCCAGTTGGTTGAACCCATGACTACAAGGAACTTGCTCTTGGAGGACTTCTATTATAATTTCTGAGAGACTGTATTATTGGCTTTGTCTACTTCATGAGGCTGCTCTGAGGTTCGGCTATGGTAAAAGAGGTCAATGTACTTTGGAAACAGTGAAATAACCGTGAGAAATGGAAAGGTTCTCCCCAAAGATACCTTGTAATGCTGATCATGAAAATAGTTCAGGATAAATGAATGGATGACAAACTACATGGTCTTAGGAAATTACCTGTGCTCATACATATTATAGAGAAATAGGTATGTCAAAAGTACAGACGAACTGTGTAGTAGACACAACCTGCCATTGGTGGTTAAGCAGGGAGGCTGTAGGGACGAGGTATGCTACTTTCCTTCCCGATCCCTCCCTGCTCATTCCTGCTGTCTCTAAAATCCCCAGGGAGAAGTAGACAGCAGATCACTCAGTTTTCTCTCTCGCTGTCACTTATCTCCAGAAAGAATGAACTGGAACATGGAAACCTGTTTAGAAAGGAAAAAGTCATCTTGACCCAGTGGGAAAATGTAGGACCGCAAGCCCGCCTCACCAGGTGCCTCTTGGCGCCTGTACTCACTGGCATGTGTAATGTTCTAGATGGCCACTGTGTACCTTTGTCTGATAGTCACCTTGTCTCCCATAGCTAATATTTTCTTTCATGTCTTCCTTCTAGTGTATTACTGTACTGTCTTCCTTATCTTACTAAGGTAAACAGCAAGAGAGGAAACCGTCTAGAAAGACACAGAGGGAGAGGACTGAAGATCAGAAAACCGTGATGAAGTAGGGAGAGTTCACTTCCTTCTATTGCTTTATTCCTTAGTTATAGAGCACTTAAGCTCACTTTGTATCTGGTCTTTCTGGTTAGCTTTACTTCTTCCCTTAGTTACCTTTAGTCCCCTGCCAGTTATAAGTAGAAAAATTAATTATCAACAAGCCACACAAGATGAACCATCGTGTCCTCTGTCACCAGCCCCAGCCTCAAAGGCTGACAATAAGGTTAGAAAGGACAGTAAATCAGTAGGTAAGCCTGGACAGCTATAACAGAGCACACAAGTTAGAGTAATAAAACATGTCTTTCAGTTTATGAAATTCAATTTATAGATTTGATTGTCATGGAAAAAGGGGAGGAAAAATAATATGACATTTCTGGCAGGCATGAGACAACTTATTTAGGTCCAAAAAGCAGATAAAAATCAGAAACAGGCTCAGCAGCCTAGATATGTCCAAATCCTAGTAGTTTAGTAACTTTATTATGACTTCCAGCAGATTAAATTTCAAGCTGTGGAAAGGCTTCAGAATAAGGGAATGCTTAGAATCCCACTAATAAGACTTCTTAAGTTTAGACAAAACAGATGTTTTTCAATGGCAACAGCTCTGAATCACTGAGATCAAAATGGGAGAGGAGAAGGAGGGAAAGAAGCGAGTGCTTTCACTGCTTATCCTTATCCTTCAAGCTTCTAGTTGAACTCCCCAAAAGGAAGCCGCCATTAAGAGGGAACCCTTGAAACTGACTGAAGTATGTGTATTTATGGGTATTGGCTATATTCTGGGATATGACAGATAGGTGGGATAAGTGGGCATTGTCAACTTCAGATAGTAAGTTTTCTCACCTATTTTGTGACTATAGACAAGTTACTTAATATCAACTTCATTTTCTTCACATGCACAATGGTATTATTTTGAGGACTAAGCAGAAGAGTCCATGCATAACTCCTGGCTCACAGTAAGTGCTCAATAAATTTTGATTCTTTAGTGGCTAAAGCTGCTTTTGCTCAAAGTATTGGGTCTAAGTAGATTTAAGACCAGTCTTCTAGAACTTGGTAGGAAGAGTTGGCTAGCAGTTCCAAAGAGGGATGTGACCAAGTGGGAAGAAAATATTAGAAATTCTTTCCAGGAGTATTTTATCTAGAATATGTGAAGACATTTAAGCCCTACTAAAATATGGGATTTGGGTTGCCTTTCGTACCCTTCTGTCTTCCACGTTGGAGGGTTTCCCTAACATTAAATGAGGCGCTCTGAGGACAGCGTGGAGTCCTGATTTGGTATGCTGTGCTCCTGAAGCCTGTTGTTTCATTCATGTTTTGCACATGCCAATGTCCTTCAGTTTACACAAGGCTGGTTAAGTAGAGTCTTGCAACTCGCAGTTTCTTTGTAGCAATCTTAAGCTGTTCAACCAGTTCACCCAAAGCTAGATAAAGCAACCTAAGCAAAATTGACATGCCGTAAGGTCTCTGTAACAGAAGGAGTGAGGACTGACGTGTCACAGCTTTTCCTTCAGACAGAAGTGTTCAACCCACGTAGTTTGGAAGGGAAAGGAAGCTGCTGCTTTTGGGGTCTGATTCTTCCTCTACCCACGCGTGCCCCCCCACTCTCTCTGCCTCTTTTGCTCTCTATCTTTGCCCAACACCCCCCCTCCACCCAGCCACTGGGCCACCCTGCCACCATCTCCTGGCTTTTTAGGGAGTTGTGGTTTTCCTTCTGATCATTTTGTTAGTGTAACCAGTAGGATAGAAAATAATACACAGTGGTTATAATTTCATGAATGCTGTTTCTTTATATTAGTGTATGTTAATTGTACAAAATGGGTTTCATTGTACAAACTAAATTGCTTGATAACATCTCTTGCACAGAAGTAAAATTTGCCCTAGAGAGTTAGGAAAAATCTAGTTCAGGAAATCCAAGAAAATATTACATAACATATGACTGCATTCTTCTGTGTTGATGTTATTATTGAAGAAGTTCATGCCTTCCTTGGCGAAATAGGTTCCTTTCTGTAAAGTTACCTACAATCCTAGGGCATCTGACACCTAACAAACCAGTAGTTAGATCTTCCCCCCAAAGGGAATTAACCTAATCTGATCATTCCTCTTGGCATTTTCTAATTTAGTATTTTAACAGGCGGTTTGCAGTTGTCCATGTGTTATTTAGTAATCGACTTACTGCAAGCTGAACATCCTTGATCTGAAATGCTTAGGATCTGAAGTGCTTCAGATGTCAGATGGTTTTCCAGTGTTGGGGTATTTGCCATACCTAATCTCATTCAGAAATCTGAAATGCTCTAAAATCCAAAATATTTTGAGTTTTCTGTTGGTACTCAAAAAGTTTTGGATTTTGGAGCATTTTGGCTTTTAGGTTTTCCCAGTAGGATGGTCAGCCAGTACTATTATTAGTCTCTGTTTTCCCTCTCATAAATAACAGACCATAAGTGCTTCTTAGATACTTTGAAAAATGAAACAAAGGTTTTTCAAAGATGCTCGCTAAACTCTTCCCCTGGTGGGACTGAAGGGCCAAGCTTAGTCCTGTAGCTTCCTTCCTTCTACCAAACCAGTCCCTGGGTGTAAGCTTAGCAAATCTCCCCGCTGCCAGGGTTCTTCAGCAGGCACTACTTAATAAGCATCTCGTGTGTGCAAGTCACTTCTGCAGTTGTGATTAATTACCTTATTATTTATTTTGCAGTTATTATTTATTTATCTATTTCTATTTCTGCAGGAGCACTGTGAGCCCGAGGACTGTTCTGGTGAAAGGAAGGGAGCTAGAGGACTAAAGTCCGACTTTGTAGTCACAGTGGGAAGATTTTAACAAGTATCTTTGAAGGGCCTTTGCTTCATTTTCAAATTAGTAAACAGTTACTACCTGTCATTTGTGAGAAGGAGTGCAGAGAGGTACTATTATTATCTTCATTTTTAAATACAACTTCCACAGATTAAGACATCACACAGCTAGTATGCAGTGAAGCTAATGTCCACATGCAAGGATTTTTATTCCAGGACCATGCTAATATATTAGATTCTATACAATTATAAAATGTTTCTTATGTGTTAACTACAACTTCAGTTTTGCATTTTAGGTGCTCTGTCTAGTGGCTCCACCATTAAGACATGCTTTCAATGGCTACAGAGAGACATTCAGCCTAGAATATAAACTAAGTTTTAAAATTCTAAGTATTTTAAGAAGTAATTCATTGAGAGACAAGTGTGAAGGTACTTGCCTGTAATCCCAGCATTTGGAAGGCTCTAGCAGGAATATTGTGAATTGGTAGCCAGCCAGAGCTGCATAGTAAGACCTTGTGTTAAGAAATTTAAATAATTGGGTGTGGTGATGCATGCCTTCAATCCCAGCACACCTTTAATTCTAGGCGAGGCAAGTGGACCTTTTAAACTCAAAACCAGCCCTATCTACATAGGCCTTTCTATATAGTTCCAGGCCAGCCAGGGCTACATAGTGAAGCCCTGTTTCAAAACCAAAACCAAAAAACAACAGCAGCAAAGGAGAGCTCCCAACACAAGTTAAGCCACAGTGCCCTCATTTAAATGAGGGTGAGCGCCATGGAAGATTCTAGTCTTCATCAGCTGGTTATTAAATTGCAGCCACTTGAAATCAGAAATAATCTCGTTTTCAGTTTTGCCAAAATGGAAATTGTTCATGGCCATATCATAGCCTGTTTTCCAAACCCACGCAGCCTTTCCTTTCCAATGTGATGAGAGTACTGTTCTTACTGTGTGTAGTAATGAATGACTCAAACTCATACTGAGTCTTAAAGATGAACCTGACTCATACAGTGAGAAATAAATTACCATTTGCTCTGCTAGGATGTATTTTAAAGACTTTCATCAGACAAAAAAAGTAAAATTTAAAACATGATTTCATGTTGTTTGTTTCCAAATCCAGAGTAGAGTAATCCAGAAAATCCTCAGAGAGACAGCGTTATGCAGACGTTGCACAGGAAGAAATGAGGTCTATTGGCCACGTGCACATTTCGCCATCTGCTTCTTTAGGTATCATATATTTGGCAGTTTTCATCTTACTCCACTAAATCAAATTTGCAACCAGTTCCTCTAGTTTGCAGCATACAGAGACAGATTCTGACGATACTCTTGCCCCCAAGAAGAGAGTTCTGATGGGTAACTATGGCTGTCTCAAAGATCACAGGCTTTTACAACAGTATTTCCTCCTTTATTTTTTGAGATTATAATATAAATATATGTAGGCACTTTTAAGAATCCGAGAGGCTGGGCGGTGGTGGCGCACACCTGTAATCCCAGCACTTGGAGGCAGAGGCAGGTGGATTTCTGAGTTCGAGGCCAGCCTGGTCTACAGAGTGAGTTTCAAGACAGCCAGGGCTATACAGAGAAACTCTGTCTCAAAGCAAACAAACAAAAAAGAATTCAGGAACCCCAATAATAAAAGGCCAGTTGGTGATAGCACTCTTGAAGGCTAAATGAATTTCACAGGAGCCAAACAATTCCTAGCAAACGGTATAGAAGTTCCTGGAAGGTTCCCCTCACCTATGTGATTCTCCCTTTCTTGTTCTCTCCCTTTGTGCCTTTGCATGTAGATCTCTACTAGAGACTTTTCTAGGGGTCCTCTGTGCATACTCCCCCCACCCCATGTCCTTTTTCTCATTTATTTTTTTTTTCTTTCCCTCCTTGAAAAGCTAAAACACACTGCTCAATGAGGAAGAGAAGCTATGTATAAATTTTCAGACAGGGGTTCAGGATTCTAGTTTCCTAAGTTTCTGAGGTGCAGAGGGGTTGCATATGCATTCTGTTCCCAGGGCCCTAATGCCTGGGAATGGCAAAACAAGGAATTTCTCTTTTCCCTATCCCAACAGCAGTGCTTCGTTGTGGATTTAATTACTTGTGCTGCAAAATGACTGCCAGGAATGGGAAGCCCCTGTCACGTTGGCAGCTTCCCACTGCTTACCTGATTACCGTCCTGACTGTTTCAGGAAGGGAATGGATGGCTTGCCGGGTGCGCCTCAGTCATTCCCGTTGCAAGGGATAATATTATCTAGGATGAGTCTCCTGATATCTAATGTTGTGCCTCTTTTCAGCTGTGTTTTACTTCGTTTTTTAGCAGACACCCTCACAAACCTCTTGATTCCTTGAGAGAGCTGAAGTCCTATTTTCTTCACAATTTCCTTGAAGTGCTGCTTAACATTAGATTCTAACTTTGACAGATGTTAATGATGCTTCTCTGTTAGGTGAAATGTGACCTTGGGAAGGTGCCAGGTGGAACTGAATACATTTGAATGTGGTCTTTGAACTAAATTGTGTTTTAAACCTTTCATCGACATCATATGGTTGACGGGGCAGCCAGCTGACTTTGTTCATAACTGTTTGGTTATTTTCCCTAGGACTGTTTAAACATTAGACAATGGCTTCTGATCATTTCAAAGAGAATTTCACTATCAGTTTACTAGTAAATCCTCCTGTCGAATTCTTAGACACCCTCGAATTTAAATTGCAGGATACGTGCTGGGTATAAAATGGTTTCAGTGGACAGTATTAATCGTTTATTCTTGCGGATTCCCAGTGGTCAAGAAGTCTAGGAATATTTGCCATTTGGCTAGTAATGAATGCATCTGAATTGATTGTGTGTCTTTTTTTTTAGGCAGAGACAGAACAGGTCTGAGATCAGAATTGCCAAGTAAGACAACTGTTTTGTGTTCCAATTAAAAATTATAATCTATTCAAAGGTAAAGACTGACGTGTGGATAGTAGAAGGAATTTTGGACTTGGGCCTAAAAATCTGGGTCAGAGACTTGCCTCCGTCTTTGGCTTAGCTGCATCGTCTCAGATAGGTCAGTGCCCAACTTTAGAATGCAGCATCTTCTCCAAAGCCCTAGCTTTTACAGTGTGTACAGAGGATTCTAAAAAGAGCCTGGTTGAGGCAAGCTCAATTCTCTTGTGCATCACCTGTCCACACCAGCCTGGCCGCTTGGAGATACATCTCCAGCTGAATGTTTATCTCTTTGATCCTTGCTCGGCTTTCATTGCCAGTGTATTTCTCCAGGAATTTGCATTGAGAGCCATTGACGTTTCTTCTTCCTTCTCAAGTTTAATAAAAAGTTACTTGGAGATGGGTGAAAAAAATGTGAATACTAAAATTTCTGTTTGAGTTTTTTGATACAATCAGGTGACTCCCACCATGACTAACATCCCTTTACTTCTGCGGGAGCTTTTGAAACACTGTGCTTGAGTCTAGGATAGTGAAGTGCCCTGTCATCTTCTAGCTGGTCTTACCTCACTCATTGTTCTAGATAGCCTTTTCTCTTCAGTCCTAGAATGACTGAGGCGCAAGTCCCCATGGCATGAGAACAATTTGTTCCATTTTAGGTACTTGAAAATACTAATGCACTTGAAATAGGCTGAATTTTATTGGCCTTGAATTACCCTTTTGTTGGTTAGTTTAGGAAATAAGGCACACTAGAAAGTATTGAGAAATTAACTATATAGTGACTTCATTACATGTATTCTTTTAGTGAAAAAAAGATAGAGCTGGATGCAAAAAATAATTATCTTCTTAAAGCAGGCCCAGAGTTATTATACAAAACAACAAACAAAGCAGTAGATGACAGCAGCACTGGTGAGGATGTTAAACACAGGGACCCCCATGTGCTGCAGATGGGAATGCAGAGTTATGCAGGTCTTTGTGGGAACTCAGTCCCTCACAAAATTAAAGACAGCATTACCTTTTATATTTTAAAGATTTGCTTATTTGATATGGGTTCTTTTCTTGAATGTTTGCCTGTGCCCCACATGTGTGCCTTGTGTCCTGTAGCTCAGAACTGGGCATCAGATTCCCCTGGAACTGGAGGGAACCTGGAGTTCCAGGTGGCTGGGAGCTGCTGGGAACTATAGCCTTGTCCTCTAGTGCTCTTGACTACCAAGCTGTCTCTCCAGCTCCCCACAATTACCTTAATGACTAGTTGTTATGCACTCCTAGTAGGTAGGTACCCAAGAGAAGTGAAAAATCCTGTCTTGATTAAAGCTGATGTAGATATTCAAGCAGCATATTTCATCCACCTTTATTTTTCTCTGTTGTAAGTCTAATTACATACATATATGGCCAGGAACTGGAGGGAAGAGAGGAATGGGAAGTTGTGGTTAATGGGCACAGTTTTTCAGTTTGAGGAATCCGTGAATTTCTGGAGAGAGGTAATAGTAATGGCTACAAGAAACTGTGAAGATACTTAATTGTACAGAGACTAGATATGTACAAATAATGAAAACATTGTTTCATGCATACTTTACCACAATAAAACTCCCTCCTAATCCCCCAAAATACATTTTTGTGTACTAACTATAAAGGGTTTCTTCCTTTCCTTATGTTCTTTTTAATGAGAAAACTGAAAAATGTGATTTGCCTTTTAATTAGCTGGGGTTACTTCTACATACACAATGTGTTAGCATTTTATTCCAGTATTTGTGTGTAAAAGGTGGTTAATAATATGTGTGTCTTCACCTTGCCTTTGCGTGAGAACTTGAGAACATTTTTGAGAACTTTATTGTCAATAGGAAAATAAACGGAGCCAAACCATAGGACATTTATGTTGTTAAACTGTAAAACAGTAAAATACTGCTTTCAGAGTAAGACTTTGCAAGTTCCTGGTTTTCTTGGTTGATTTTGGCTTCTTGAATGACACGGCCATTTCTACAGTATAATTCTGTAACATCTCTGCATCTTCCTAAGAGGATATTCTTTTGTATAGTGGGATGGGAGGAGCTCCAAAGTGCACTGGAAACACAAATGCAGTGAGTTTCAGAATGCCAAGAAAGGATAGAAAGTGGGGGGAGGGGGAGTACATAGCGAGAGCCTGTTTTAAAAATACAAACTGTGGAAGGGGACTGGATTTTGGCAGTGAGTCAGTTAAAAGGGAATTAAATTATTTCTGAAAGCCTTGGGACTTTGTTATGAGAAGGGGACAATGAAAAGGTTTTCTAAGATACTGTGTCAATAGTTTGATTCATATGTTAGATAATCAGAGGTGTGTTTTGCTTGACCAGGAAGTGGTTTCTTATAAAAGTACAGGGCACGTGGTATGTATGACAGGCGGGGAGACAGTAAGGGGGGGTACCATTGATTTAGCTCTTCTACTCTTGGAAGAAAACCATTTTTATCCTTTACAAGGGGCTCTCTGGAGTTTGGCACAGTGGCACTTGATTAAAGGGTCTAATCAGAGTTGATGTACTCGGAACTCGCTGATGGGGTTAATGACCTCATGATCTCCCAATCAGACCTCCAGCCCACAGACGAGCCTTTTTTCTTGTTGTTGTGCAGCCTTTGAGTTCTGTCTTCCATTGCCCTTTATAGGGCACATGCAATCCTTGTGTTTTCAAAAGCCTCTGATTTGAATGATTATTTTCTTTTACTTTGATTTTTTCCTTGATGAAAAAAAATCATCTTTTTTGAGTTATTTAGTGTTCTGTGGTAGCCGTTGCAACTTGTATTAATGTTTTTATGTTTTACAATGTGGTTTCCTCTATAAAAGACAGTTATGTGTGATCATGTATACATCTTCTCCAGCCGTTGACTTGGAGGCCTTCCAGCTTGTTTCCACTACTCTAGTTTTTATTCTCCTCAAATGGAAAATAAAGATGATATGGAGAAACAGAGAAAGTAGTCTTTAGGAGATTTACTTGAACATTCACTCTCTACAGTTGAAATAGCCACAGGATTGGCCAGTAAACAGGATCTATTAAATGAAGAATTCTGACTTCTAAAAATCACCTGTGATTGATCACTTGTGCACCTTTGATATAATTTCTTAGTTATTTACCTGATTCGAATGATTGTCAGTATTTGAACTTAGGAACCCTCATATCCAGTGATGGCTTTAATCTCTGCTGTCTTCTACAGTGCCCTTAAAGACAGCCGTTTTCCACCAATGACAAGGGATGAGCTGCCAAGGCTTTTCTGCTCGGTGTCTCTGCTCACTAACTTTGAAGATGTTTGCGACTATTTGGACTGGGAGGTAAGATTATAGATACATTACATGAAGGTGACTCCTGAGTAGACGTTAACAACTTGGTCCATAAAATGAAGCTTTCCATCCATCCTAACACAGAAATAAAGCTCCCCATGGAACAATGAGATATGATTGGCTTTCTTCTTCTTTTTTTTTTTTTAACAGCAACTATACTCTGTGGTGTTAGAATCTCCAAACTGAATTCAGTGTTCACTTTTATCCTAGCTCACCTAAGCACCCAATAAAGGCTGTTAATAAGCAGTGAGAAGGAGTGCCTCGAATCTATTTCTCCCTGTATCTCCATTGTATTTTAGTGTACTGTGCTGTATGTAACTGCTACTGAACATTTAGACAGTCGGAGTACACATGTTAGAAAGAAGCAGCAAAAGTTAGCATAATTATCACTTGGGGGAAAGAAGTTTGTGACAATGGCAGAGTATTAGTAAACTAGAATAAAATAACGTGAGCTTATTCCTGGCTACATTAATAATAGATATTTGAAATTATAGCATCAATACTGTTCTATCTAGGGTATGTCTGTGCATTGCTGTTATCAGAGAAACCTACATTAATCACATCTTTAGTCTGTTTTACTATGTAGGAACTTTAGGTCGTGCCTGTATTCCTGAATACCAGCTGTGTTCTAGGCTGTGTCCTACATGTACAGAGTGGCAAGATAGGGCCTCTACCTTGATTCCAAGAGAAATTGAGATATAAGGTATGAAGAAACTAGTGATAGAAAGTTGAAACATGGGAAATACATTGATAAATAGCATCCTCATACACACCACTTATACACAGGGTAATATGCTGTACCCTAGGAAACATCATGCTAAATGAAAGAAGCCAGACATGAAATGTGACTTATATGAAATGCCACTTATGTGAAATATCCAGAATAGACAAATGTCTAGGAAGATGAATGGATGAATGGTTGTCAGAATTTGGGGAAAGGTTGAATGCAGTGGTGAAGTTCTCAAATTAGTGGTGGTTAAATTTTACAAATGCATACATACAAATACTCTCTCTCTCTCTCTCTCTCTCTCTCTCTCTCTCACACACACACACACACACACACACAGAAAGAGAAAGAGTTCTTATAATTTTGACTTATTGAAGAAAACTTTAAAGTATTAAAAAGAAACAAGTCCCTCATAATCTCAAAAATTTGTTTCTGAAAACAGTCAGGTCCTTAGTACCATCTATGGCCTCTACAGGCACAGATTTAAGCAGATGCAGACTGAAAAAGTTTGGAAAACATTATTTCTGTAGCAAAAATATACACTTCTCTTATTGCATTTGGGTATTCTAAACTTTATATATTAATTATATATTTTTGATCTTTCATTTTGAAGAGTCAGACTGTATTATGAAAGCTATAACTTTCCCTTTGAGAAATATCACACTGTCACATAATTAGATCTCTTTTCCCTGAATAAAATACACTATTTTCTGTATTTAGTTTTAGCATAAAACAGAGTCCTGCATGTGCTTATGCCACAGGGGAAAACACAATTATTAAAGAATTTTAAGGAAAAATATAAGGTAGTACATTTGTTATAAGCACAAGTTGGAATACCTGATAACATGTGTTACTGCAGCAGAATGCCTAATTAGAGGGACCATTTAAAGGTTTGAAAAGTAAGTAATTTGGCAAAAATATTCATTAACTGATATGTTGTCATATCCACCTGCAAAGCGAAAATGATTGTTCAATGAGAAAAATTACTCCCCCAGGGAGAATTCCAACACAGTCTCCTCTGTGTTTGAACATAAAAACTTATCACCACCACTGTTCTGTGTTCTTCCACTGCCAGTGTTATGCTAATTCTAAATGACAGGATGATTGGCAGACATGACACTTTAGAAAGAAAGCAAACCTCATGTAGCATGTCAGAACCTTCCAGAATGACACATAACCTCCAAGTACAGTTCTGCTGCTTGGGAGTCGTGTTTCTTCTTAAAACAATATGAAAGGATGTAAGACAAATGACAAGTGGCAGCGTTTGATGGCTTGATTCTAGTTACAGTCACCACAGCTGCTCATGTTTGGGATATTATAAAGGGGTAGGCTTTGTGTTTGTAGCATTTGTATGGCATTCGTGCTACCAATGATTTTGTTGGGATCTAATGTTCCACATCGCTGACAGGAGTCAAAATATTTTCTAAATCATAATCAAGCATCTTTTACTTCTGAGCTTTAAAGGGAAGATCATTTCAAGGCATGAAGAACAGATGTTTTCTAATGCATCCTAAAGTAAAAGCTTGGATCATATTTAGATAAGTTCATGACAGTTGCACGAACTAGAATTTTTCTTCTTTATCTGACTTTGAGGAGAGCTTTTGTGGGGGGTTCACTTTTAGTATATCACACTTACATTGAATCATCCCATGCTTAATGGAGCTGGCCAGCATGATACTTGTATGGCTCAAAAATCTGTCCCTGGACTATTAAAGCTAGACCTTGTATCTCTAGTCTCTCTCTGTCCCTAATGTAACAAAGCATCTGTCATTGTATGGGAGCCTTGAGGACTCCCGCTACTCAGAGAGCTGTACTTCATTTTCAAAAGAACCTCTAATGTGCACCTCTCCAGCGATCACAGTTCCATTTCTGATGTATCTGGTTGCAGTTAATAATAGGGCGCTTTTGTAATATCCTTCGCCAGAATAAACAGATGAGATGAACAAATTGGCTACTGTTATTATCCCCCCCCCATATTTTAGACGCTAATATTCTCCTTTTTACTCTCCTTCCCCCATAAAGGTTTCCTTTTTTTTTTTTTTAGGTCCTCTTAATGTACAACTGAAAACAGAGTCCCCATTCATACACAGATGGCTAGCATGACTCACAAGTCACCAAGCAAAATGACTTCTAGCTGCATGTCTACAGTCTGTTTCCCCCTTGATTATTTTTCTGCAACTATGATGTAACTTATGTTCTGTTTTACTTCTGCCTTAAAATTCCTGCCTCTATGAACATAAGACAAACAACAACAACAAATTAAACAGTCTACCTAGATGAGCAAATTGCTCCTCATTGTTATTTAGGAGGACCTTGAAGGTGGAGTGGGAGACGCCACTGTGGTTATAGAAATGAGTCCTTGTCCGGAAGCTCTGCTCCGAGTGCACTGTGGAGTGCTGGGGACCATTGGGGAGGAGTGCTTTGACTCGCTGGCCATCCACAGAGGATTTCTTAGGTATCATCAAGGCCGCAGAAGAAACAAGAAGCCTAACAGGGAAGCAAGCACTAAAGCAACCTCATAGAAGTGGGTTTACCCCATACGTATTTGCATTATCCATTTGGACCCTTAGTGAAGGAAAACAGAGTCTGTTCTCAGGTTTCCTGCCTTCCTGTCTGTATTGTTTGGTGGAGGAAGTTTTTCTGTTATTTTTTTCCTCTCAGACTCTAGACTACCTTCCTTCTCCTTCCCTGGAGCTTCAGTTACAGCTCTTTCCTATGCAGTTTGCATGTGGCCCCAGCATTTAAATTTTTTCAAAGTGCTGCATTCTGAGGAAAAGGAGACTTGGGTTCTGTGACCTTTCTGGACCTCGGTTTCTATACTAGGAAGTTGAAAGGGTTGGACTAAAGTCTCTTGACAGAGTGTGCTTCTGTGACAGACTCCCGTTTTTTAAAAAATGGCTTCTGTTTTATTTTATATGCAAAGAATGAATCAACCATTTAGAAATCAGAAAAAGAGTTCCCTAACTTTTGAAATGGCCATTGTCAATGTAAATGTTGGCCAAAAACTGTCAAAGAGTCCATTTTTTAAAATTATGCATTCTCCATTTTATTTTCACAAAGAATTCTCTTTGGTAACAATGAAATACAGCTATCAAAGCCTCTATTTCATTACTGCATTGTTTCCTCCCTTAAGTCAGTATTTTACATCTAAATGTAAGTGCAACAATTGCAGTAGGGAGATATTATTCCTTTTATAAATGGACCTTTGCTTTACAGAAGGACACAGTATACTTTATTTATTGTCTTCCTCATGATTTCAAGATGAATCTATTTTCATAAATTTAAGCCCCTTATAACTGTTTAGAAACAAATCTCTTTCATAAACTAAGCTAACCCATATTGAGTCACATACTCAGTGCACACTTAGAACTTGGATAAGATTTTTCTTAGCTTCTTATCAGGCAAACATTTCCTACAGAAACATGATTAACTAAAGATGCCCTCTCCACTCAGCATTTGAAGAGTAAAATAAGTCATAGTTCTAGACTTTCAAAAATATAAATAACTTCACTTTCTTCCTATTTAAATTCATCTCCTTTGTCACTTCTTTTTTTTTAAATGGTAGGAATGAATTTTTATAACTTTTGATGAAAAGCAGGCTTTTTATTAAATGTCACCTATGTTGCCTGAACTTTGCATGGGAAGCTTCAATGTGTTCAATTTTTCTGAATGCTTATTATAATTAGTCATAATATAGAAGTGTTTTTTCCCGTAATTATACTCTGAGCTGTAAACCTTTGAGTAAGAACATTTTCTATCATTGCAAATGATACATTAATATATTTGGCTTCATAGTTTTTTAATGCACTACTTCATTAATACTGCCTTATTTCAAATCTTAACTGATTCTTTACAAGTTCATAGGGGTTATTATTTGACAGTTCAGGTACTTTAGTGTCAAGCTATTAGGTAAAAATTAATGTTATATCTGATTTTTGTTAGTGAACTTTTGTGACTAAAATGACAGGCTCATATTCCTTAGAGATAAGAGGTCTAAGTCTCCTACATGAATCAAAACTACTACAAAAGTTAAGAACTGGTCTTCAGAGACTGAACTAGTTTATTGCTAAGCTAAAGCGACTAATTTACAGAGATTTGAGACCAGAGCAGCGTATATCTTTTATTCAAGGGAACATTTGCAGTTATTGTTACATAACAAGAAAAAGTAATCCATTAGCTGAGGTAGATGATAAAGGCAAGCTTTTATATTCAACTAAATATTACTAATGCCCGAGTGATGAATATGTAAGTTATCTCTTTTGATTTATATTCTTCTACAAAACTTCTCAAGAGGTAGTCAGAGTGCTCTAAGACCCGGGTTTGTGATAGCTAAAGTCAGCCCAAGATGCAGACCTTATTGGCTCAGTTCAGGAGACAAACATTTTTGTCACTAAATTACTAAGTCACTAAGTTACATGTTAGTCATACTCGGGATGACAGGACAATCACACTATCTTTCCCTTCTTCCTTCTTTATATTCTTCCAAAGAGAAGTTCCATGTGCGCATCTTTTCTTATATTCATGGTCACAGTTGTTAAAATTTACAAACTTAAAAATTACTAATGAGGGGAGGGAGGGAGGGAGGGAGGGAGAGAGAGAGAGAGAGAGAGAGAGAGAGAGAGAGAGAGAGAGAGAGAGAGAGATATTGATTGATTTCAGGAAGGCTTTAGAAATTTGTAAATTAGCAGTCATGTTAACCAGATAGGTACCTGCAGAATTTCTACTCAAACTGGTGGGCAAAGAAATGCAGCCAACCATGTGACTGACAATGTAAACAGAAGATCTAGAGAATATGTAATCTAAAAAAAAAAATGATTTTAGGAGTACTGAGTTTGGGGCTAAGCACTGAGTAGGATCTGAACAGATCACAAAACCTTACAGCAGAATTAGTCTAGATTACAAACTTGAAGTAGGCAGGCCCAGGTTTGAGATGTTGTCATCTCTTATGTTGAATTTGCTTTTACTAGGAAAAGTCACCATTGTGCAAAGGCTGAGCGGGAGTGGGCTAGAATCCACTGTGGTGGGGGGAGGCTGTGAGGACAGTATTTACAGCACTGTGGGTTTGTAGTGTTTTCAGAGCAAAGAAGCACCTAGAAATGTGTGGACTGTCAGTCTGTGGACTGGCCTGTGCAGCATTTATTTCTAGTCACACAGCCCTAGGCTTCCTTCTGGATGCACATGTATGTCATCAGCCGGACAAGCCTTGGAAGAGTTGGAAGTGTGCCAGACACCCCTGCTTCTCTCATTAAGACCTGCGTCCTTTCATTTACTTCAATGGTACTGGTGTATTAAGCCTGGCAGCTCAGTCATTTGTGAATGGCCAGTAACTGGCTGTGTTGTTAATTACAAAGCATATTTTGCCAAATGATTTCATCCAAAAAGGCATGCCAAACAACTTTAAATTCTCTGACCTCCTGCTATATAATTCTGTATGTTATTCAAGATGAACTCACTGGAAAGGAGTGTGGTGAGCCATGGATATACTGTTAAAAAAAACAAAAACAAAAAACAAAAACAAAAAAAAAACCATGAGGCCCCAAAGTGGGAACTAATGGAACTGGTCCTGCCAACAAGCTGAAATCAGATAACACCCAAGGAAGCTGATTGATAGTCTCGGCCCAATACTATCAAGTGCGGGTTTAGCTTCAAAAGTCAGGACTTTGGACATAATTGTAGACCCTAATGGTCAAAGGTCTCCTGGAACCCATTCAGCTTAGCTAGCATGCATTTTATAGACAAGTTTCTCTTGGCCAGATGACTTTCTTTTTCTTTATCATGTTTTAACCTATTCAGATTATCTGCTCACTGATTAGGCTCAGCAGTAAAAGCAGGATCCTTTTGTAATGCTGCTAACGAATTATAGGACTAGCCCTTGCCTTAACAGATAGACGAGGGTTTATTAAGCTTTGACTATACAGCTGTAGAGTGCATAACATGGACTATGTATTATAATAGAGTGGGAGAGGGCACCTTTTAATGCTCTTAGGTTGAGGGCCACTGCATTAGAGAATAATAATTTTAAGTGAAGCCACATTTCTAACAAGGGGCCAGATAATGAGGATAAATGAAATCTGCAGTCAGTCTCAGGGTTCATTTCAGCCATTAGTCATAATCTCTTCCACCAAACCTTTTACTATGAAGCAAAATTGATTAATTTGCATGTATCTCCCCCCCCCACATACACACATGCTTGCTGATAGAACGAACAAACAGAGAAATGGACGAGAGAGCAAAGATGATAGGGACTGAGACCCAGTGGACTCGGGAGACATAATCCCTAAACTGGAGAATTACGATAATATATCTGAGAGGCCAACATTAATCTTGACATGTAATCATTCCAAACAATGTTAAAAACAAAAGATTGTATAATACCATTAGTAAAAATTACTTGCAATGGAATGGCTCAGAATAAATATGACTTTCTCTTTAACATGAAATAGAAATCTGTTGAACTGGTCTTCATGTTCTTTCACCACCCACAGATATAGGTCCCTTTAATTCCATATCCTCTTATCTTTAAGTCTTGCATTTAATTTACTACAACTCTAGTTGATTCATAGCTCTACATAGCAAAAGTACACTCTTGATTAAAACAGTATTAGAGCAGCTGATAGACCTCGAAAGCATTTTTTTCTCCGACATTCTAATTATTTTAAAACTGACCTGTAGAGTCCTTCGAAGCTAGATTTGTAAGTCTCCAGGTTTTGCCCACTTGGCTATATCTCTGAAGGTTGCTGCAGTCAGTCAGGGCCAGATTGCCATTCTTTTCCTAGATGCGTTCTCTTTTTCCATCCTAAGGAGTTACTAAGGTAATCTTCGAGCAGACTTACTTCAGGGACTACTAATTCTCTATGTACTTATCACTATCTCATTGATAACCACAATAATAGCTGTGATAACACAGGCCAGCAAAGCAACATAAGGGAGAAGACATTTATTTTTGCTTACAATTGCATGGAAGGCAAAGCTGCAGAGGATGAGGTTAGCACCTCACACTGCATCAGCAGTTGGGAAGCGGGCAGAATAAAGACCAAGAACTGTGGGGCGAAGCTGTAAAACCTCACCCGCCTCCCGTTACTTCGTCCTGTAATGCTCCCCCTTCTAAAGGTCTCCGCCTGGAGACCAAGTGTTGATACAGGAGCGGGGTGGGGGTGGGGGTTCTCTCCATATTCACAGCACAACAGCAATCTTTCCAGTCAAGAAGACTTAGTTTGCAAAGCTGGTGACTTCCATAAGCTGATCAGAATTGGTTGCTTTCCACAAAGCACCAATTTCCACTCTCTTGCTTTGATCCTTCAATGTATCTGTTGACAGCTATGGTCCAAACATGATGAAAAAGCTATTAGTTAATGAACACCAAAGAGAACATTAGTCCCATTCTCTGGATTCTGCTAGTTGAAAAAAATGAGTGACCCTAATGTGGGCATCCTAGCTTTGTGGCATATCTATTTGTGGGCATAGGTCTATTAAAGCTGTTGCTTCACAAAAACGCATTTATTTTGAAATCACCATATTTATAGGAGCCTTCAGTTGTTCAAATCATAGGAACCCAGAAAGGTGTTTTTCTTTTAAATCAAAGTTGATGCCTGGGCCTTTTCACAATACAAAAGTAAATCAACAATCTTGGTGAGGAATTTTTATTTTGTTCAACATGTCTTTGATTTTGATCTCATGTAAACAGGTTTCTAGAGAAGCAATTTATATACCATACAATTAGTCTTAGACTATTTTAATTACTAAATTACTAGGATTTAAAGTCTTAGAGATTTCTATAGAAGAGAATTGTGTTCTTATAAAAAAAAGGATTTATGTATCTAAACTACTCCTCCATCTGATTAATTATTTTTCTCCAGTATGTAGGCATGCGATTTGTCAGACGTGCATGGTTAGTTAGTAGAGGTGATGTGGTTTGACTAGGGTAATAGTCACCTTCAGGAGCTGATCCTTTTCCAAACCATACTTGCAAGTTTTCACCCCTTCCTCACCCCAAGACAGTTAAATATTGCTCAACTTGCAGATAAGAAATCTGTCTCAGAGTTTTGACTAGACAGCTTAATAACACCAAAATTATCTTCAATTTTAACATGTCAGGTTTTTGATAAATAGAGTTAAAGATTCAAAATTCACTCCTGTGAATGACAGAGCATAAATTACATGTGCTATATATTTTGAAGAAACAAATTATGAAGCATCTGATATTGTTACTGATCAGGAAGTTAGTATAGAGAAAGTATCAAATTTGTCTTTGCCTCAGTGCTATGTCAGACATTGGGGTGATTGGTGGATGCCCTTCATTCTGAAATTATTTGGGAACTAGACACTCATTTCCTCTTAGCTGTCCACAGTCGCATCCCATGGGGTCTGAGAGACCTTACTGTGGTGGTTTTTAAACAGCTGTCCTGGTTGAATTTTTAGCAAGAAGAGATTTATAAGAATATTGATATCAAATCAATAGGATAGCCACAGGGATACACTTTTAATAATAAAAAAAACCCACAGTAATTGCTCAAAAGATCTGACAGGCTCAAGGGGTATCTGTATGAAAATGGGATGAAATCCATTTATCAGGGGACATTTCCTACCCTGAAAAAGTAGAAAACTTGTACCTAAGGGCAGAAATAGCAAAAAGTGATCCTCACTGACATACTCCTCCTCTAAACCTTAACATGTACGTGTACACACACACACACACACACACACACACACACACACACACACAGAAAGCATCAAAGGCTCTGTCTTCATTCATCTACTCTAAGAAGAAGCCTCTGTCCTGGGGATAGTATGTTCTGCCTTCGCGCTTGCCCTCCGGTGTCAGAGCCTTAGACTCCTCGTGGGAAGCCTTGATCCAAGGCAACTAGAGATAGGGGAGAATGGAGTGGGATCATTTTCCTTTTAATTTTTCACATTTATTATCAGTGTTTCAAAGAAGTTAAGAGTTTAGAATAATTTTTCTTCAGCTTCGTGCAGTGTTCTGTGAGGGGAATGGACAGCTTCCTTTTGATTGTACACTAATTGATGGGGAAACACATTGGTTTTGCTTCCAAACAAAAAAATAAAATAAAACAAAGATATATTAGCAACAGATCTTCTTATAGCCAACAGGCTTCCCTTTTGGGTATCACCAAAAGTTTCATACTTTAAAATGCCACGGTGGTACCTGAGCTAGGATAGTAAACTATTAAATTGTCTTGTCCAAGGCTCATTTGAAGTCTTTATTGCTGTTATATTGAAAGATACTATGCAACATCCAGCCTGATCGTTTTCATTCTTTTTAGGCTTTTCTTCTAAGCAGGCTCTCACTATGTCGTCCAAGCTATGGAGCTCATGGTGTAACACGGATTGGTGTCAAATATACTGTCTCTCCTGGTTTGCTGTCCATGTGCACCACCCCACCCAGCAGAGTTTTTAGACTTATCAGACAGTGTTGTTTTGCTTCCATGTGACTTAAGTTTTTTTTTCTTTTATTGGATATTTTCTTTATTTACATTTCAAATGTCATCCCCTTCCCTGGTTTCCCCTCTGGAAAGGCCTTATCCCATCCCTGGTTTTTAAGGCACTAGAGCTTTCGAGAGTCAGCCCAGGAAGTTTCAGGATACACTCTGAAGTTGTGAGTGTGGCCACATGGGTTTTTACTCTAGTTTCCTTATTCCAGGCTGGGAGTTGGGGGCCATCAACTATCCTATTCTGTGCAGATTGTTTGTTTCAGATTTCTAAACAAATAGCCTGGGATATATTGGACACATTCGAATCAGTGTTTTTACAGGCTCTGTGGATAGCATACTAGCCTTCCAATCCAAAATCAAAGCCTTGGAAAACAGAAAACTAATATATACTTCTAAAATCAAGAGGAAAGGATTGGGGACATAGCCCAGTGGTTGAGTGCTTATCTTAGCAAGCACAAGTCCCTGCGTTTGGTCCTGAGCTCAGGAAAAAGTAAAAATGAAAGGAGGGGGAATTGCATTCAGAGTTAAATTATAACCTTTTATTTCTGTTTCTATGAAGAAGTCTGTACTAATGAAACTGCCCCTTTCTTTCAGGTGGGTGTGCATGGCATTAGAATAGAATTCATCAATGAAAAAGGATCAAAGCGCACGGCCACCTACCTACCAGAGGTTGCAAAGGAGCAAGGTCATTGTTGTATTTTATTTCCTATGATGTAGTGAAGATGTTAACCAAGCTGCAGTGCAGTCACTGACCTTGCACTTATGCCTGATAATTGATCAACATCAAATTATAAGAACTGACTCTTCCATCACTGCCAGTGCAATGTCTGGCTCAAATTGGTCAGTTACTCACATGGAATCTGCATCTTTGCAGTGATGTCTGACAGCATACTCATAAGTGCATACTTTGAATATGGCACAGATTTGTGGATGTTGAGAGTTTATTTAAAGCAACTGTTGCTTACTCCTTTGTGACACAGTTTTCCATGCACCAGTGAGCGGTGGTAATTATGATGGCATGAAGAGGCCTTAGGTTTCGAGACAGCCATGTAGTTTGCTGTCGTTCATTGTCAGTATCTAACAGTTCTTACTTGTAACTCATTCAGCTAGTAGTGAGATTGCAAGCTTCCCATTGAGATGGGGGCACTGCAGAAACGTGAAGGATTTTTTGTTTAGTCTACACTTCTTAATAAAAAATCATTTGATTTCACAGCTATGCCATACATCTTTTTGAACCAATATGGTGACACCAAACAACTTCACTGGAGTACTTTGTTCTTCCTAGCCGCTACTAAATTCTAATTTTACATTAGTTTAAATGAATGCTTTTGAAAAACTCTATAGCACTTATTTTTTCAGAAGGCATTTAAATGTCCTTTTTTGTGTATGCTCATATACATATGAGAGCTATAACAATAGATTTTAGTGTGGTAAACCTCAAATGAAAATGTTAAGGCAGTTATGTGAAGATTTATTTGGATTGCTTTAGAAAATGTGTTAATACTGCAGGATTATCAACTTCATAAAGATACTAGGTTAGCATTCATATTAGAAACAATAAAATACCATTAAGTCCAGCAATTACCATGAAATAGGAATCGGAGCCACAAACACTAGTGAGTTGACACAAGTCATGTTTTATTTATTTCAGCTTTCTCTCCCTTTTGAAGGTGTTACCATTAGAGAAAAGTACAGTGGTTGTGATTTGTGACAGAGACATGACAGAGTAGTTGCCTAGACAATTTAAGGCATGTGGTGATGGACCTGATTCTATACAAAGATAAAATGTTAGCTCTTCTATATGACTATTTTTTAGGACCAAAGGAATTGATGGCATTTGGTGACAGGGATAGCTGACTGCTACAAAGTCATATCTGTATTTAACCAATGGTGCTTTTGTGACACGTGCTTGACTGATATTTTATCTGATTTCTTCTCCACAGGATGGGACCATATTCAGACCATAGACTCGTTACTGAGAAAAGGAGGTTACAAAGCTCCAATCACTAATGAATTCAGAAAAACCATAAAGCTGACCAGGTACTGGAATGGCATTTTGTAACTAACCAGTATACTTCTAAGGATAAGCCTATATAACTTTGATTTTTTTTAAAAGACTCTCAAACTACACTTGCATCTCTTGTCTAAAATAGTGGAAACAGACGGCAGGGCCTACTGAGAGTGGCTACACTGGAAGCCTGCTCGGCAGTAACGACGACTGCATGATACCCGAGCTCATCCTCTCCGTCTTGAGCTCTGTGCAATTACTTGGGCTTTGCGCAACTAGCCCCGTGAGACTTTAAACTACCTTACTGGAGAAAGTACCAGAATTAGCTATTCACAAGCTTTTGACATCGCCTAGCAAGACCCCAGGATTCCAATAAGCAGTCCTAAAATTTAAATTTAACCTTAGAATTTTGGCAGTGATAGGAGTCTACTATGAAAGCTTATTGAAAAACAGAATTGAGCTGAGCTTGAATGCTAAATAAATGTCATCATGGAATAATAGGGAAAGTATCGAACAGTTTAGAAGAATGGGGTACTGTTTCCATTCATTTCAGCTCCCGAAAATTGCATTACATGCCTGTAGTTTAAAAAAAATGGATTGTTCTCAGTTCTGCACAGTTATAAATTTGGGAATGTCCCCATTTCTGTTCTTCTCAAGCTAATAGTTGGAGGAGAATGGAAGGGTGTGAATGAAAAGAAATCCTACTACAAAGCCGATAGCCCAGATGTGCAGGATCATAATGCAGGGGAAGAGGAGCTCCAGGAAGTCAGTGGGGAACAGACAACTTCAAAGTGGAGGTGGATTCGGGTTGGGTTTGAAGAATGAGTAGACGTGTTTGACAGGTAGAGAGCAAGGGAGGAAAGGGATTCCCTGAAGATGTTCTGTGAATCAAAGCACGTAGGCGGTGTAGTACAAAGCCAGTTTTAAGAAATGTAAAGCAGCCAGGCGTGGTGGCGCACGCCTGTAATCCCAGCACTCTGGGAGGCAGAGGCAAGCAGATTTCTGAGTTCGAGGCCAGCCTGGTCTACAGAGTGAGTTCCAGGACGGCTAGGGCTATACACAGAAACCCTGTCTCGAAAAAACCAAATCCAAATATATATATATGTATATATATATATGTGTGTGTGTGTGTGTGTGTGTGTGTGTGTGTGTGTGTGTATGTATGTATGTATGTATGTATAGCACTATGATTTGGCTGGCCCTTTCAGTGCGCATAGGAAATGTCACTAAAGGAAAATGTAGTCTAGAAGGTAGATCGAACCAGACCATGCAACATTTGATATTCCAAGCTGAGCAATTTGGACCTGATTCTATAGGCATTTAATGGCCGTTATAGGTTTTATAAAACATGCTCCAGGCCAGGTACGGTGTAAGTCTTTAATCACAGCATTCAGGAAGCAGAGGGAAGTAGATCACTATGATTTCAAGGCCAGCTTGGTCTACAGAGTGAATGCCAGGACTATGTAGAGATACCCTATCTAAAAAAAGTGAACTAGGCTAGTAGGATTGATTGAGACAGGTAAATGGTGTAGGAACTATTGCTCTTTTCTTTTCTTTTCTTTTCTTTTCTTTTCTTTTCTTTTCTTTTCTTTTCTTTTTCTTTCTTTTCTTTTTCTTTTTTCTTTTTTCTTTTTTTTTTGAGACAAGGTTTCTCTGTGTAGCCCTGGCTGTCCTGAACTCACTCTGTAGACCAGGCTGGCCTCGAACTCAGAAATCCGCCTGCCTCTGCCTCCCAAGTGCTGGGATTATAGGCATGTATCACCATGCAAGGTAGGAATAGAAGCAACTGTCAAAGAGATGAGAGGCGGAGACAGAGCCAGGGAACGGTGGAGGTGTGCAGTCCATGAGCCTACAGACCAAGTGGTGTGTGGGAGCATCAGAGAAGGTTCCAAAGAGAATCCTAAGGAGCCTCTGACAACCATGGAAGGACAGTGGCAAAGCCAAGGGACACGGAGCACACGATAGGAAAAGAAAGAGCCTGAAGGGAGAAACTGCGTACTCTCTTGACACGTTGGACAATGTACTAGTTGGGCAACCTAAATAAATAACTAGATATAGGCAAAATAAGAGGGCTTCCAAGATGTGTGGACAAAGAAAGGAAGAGTAACTGGAGAAGAAATGGAGGGTCTCTGACAAAAGTAGCCCAATGAATGAGATGTATATATGATGGAGATAAAGACAGGATGGCAAAAGATTGCCTCTTCCCTGTTCCTTCCTGATGGCAAAGTGGGTTAAAGGGACAGTGTCATTCCTAGAAGAGGAGGGCAGAAAGAGCGCTGGATTCTTGTATTCTGATGTGAGCTTTGCTACTTACCAACTCTGCGACTTTGGGCAACTAATCGCTTCTCTCATGGCTTCTTGTTTCCGGCTCTGATAGTAGCATGCCATGCGTTTCTTAATATTAACTCTTCTCTCCCCCTCCTCCCTTTCAGGTACCGTAGTGAAAAGATGACCTTGAGTTACGCTGAATACCTTGCTCATCGACAGCATCATCATTTCCAAAATGGCATCGGGCATCCCCTTCCGCCATACAACCATTATTCCTGACACTGAGCCGCACAACCAGTCACTGGGCCTCTCTGCAGACCTCTTCCCAGGAGACCCTACACCTTCTTGGTCTAGCTATCTCTTTTACTGTACCATTTTATGATGATAGTTTCCGTTGCCATGGTGCAGCTTTGACATTGTTAGTTAAGACCATCATGGTAACGGGTAGGACAATGGCATTTGTTAAGATTCTGTTTTATTATTTTGGATCACTGATTTTTTTTTTTGTTTGTTTTTTGTTTTTGTTTTTGTTTTGCAGCACATACAGCTTTTGAGGTTTTCTTTCCATACAATATTAGGTATATTTTTTTTTTTGTTTTGCTATCTCAGACAGGTTTCTTTCTTTCTTTGTTCCTATTTTTCTTCCTCCTTCCTTCTTTTGACTGTGGATGGAAGAAAGTATGAATTTTTTGAGGATTTATTAGGTTTGTCTTTAGTATTCTTCGGTAAGATAGTCATTTTTTGATAGCTGAGTTGGGGATTAATTCATAACAAATTCATGTATTTGTATATTACTCTTGAATTTGCCTAAAATTCTATTTGCTATGACAGCTTAGTATTTGGGTCAAGTATACCTTTTTCCCATGGTTGAAATAGTGAGCTTTAGATTAAGTAATGAGTTATTCAGAGGTCCATGACGGGGCTTGTCACAGACAGCAGGAAACTTTACGCCTTCTGTGCTGGTTATTGTAGAAGAGACTGCCTCATGTTTTAGAACCAATTTACAACCTAAAACACTGTTTTAGAAAAGCATAAGCTACCTTTCAGATGGGCTGCAGAAAGCATTTTGAAAGGCAGCATATATTGGGAAGAGATCAGATGCAGAATTTAGTGCCTTTGAGAAGACTATAATTAAGTCAAATTAAGAGGAGTTTAAAAAGGCAATTTAGAGAAATATTCTTATAAATTTTATTGTTTCTATATAAGAAACAACAGATTACACAAATTCCTTACTCCAAAGTATTTTTTTAGCTGAAAAAATTATTTTGAGCAAATAACCAAAAAGACATTTGTCTATTTTGTATTAATTTAAATTTGTTAGCTTTAGGTTTCAATGAGTCATAATTGGCCAGAGACAACTTTAGCTACTAAGACATGATAAAGATAATCTAGTGAAACAAAAGTTCATCCATACTATGATTTCAGACTTGTCTATCACAGAGACAATGCTGAGTTTCCGAGATACTACAGAGAGTTTGAATCTCTTTCTGCACTACAGCCTTTTGATAGAAACACATTTCTGTGTTGACAGACAATATGTTAGACCTGTAAAGATGGCATTCAGATATGTTAATTAGAGCCCAGCCCATTTGCAGGGCTCTTCTTCCCATGGCACAAAGAGAACTTACTGATGTCAATGGGAAGCCCGTATGTTTATCCCCAGGAAAACCCATGATGATTCTGGCAAAAGATGACCTTTGTGTTATGTTAGTATATATATATATATATTTGGGAAATATATAATTTTTTTCAAACAGGAAGTCATTAGAATAAGTGGTGAGTGAAATGCTGCAGAATGTATATTCTACAACTATGCCATGCCGCTAATTATTGAAATAGTCAAGCTTATACATTTAATTGCTGTGACAAGTGACAGACTGGTAGTTCAGAATATCCTTGTTTGGTTTCTAATTGGCTGAATTCATTCTCCTTGCCATCAGGGCAAAGGTATACAGCTTCAGTTTTTGATGAGAGTTCTTTGAAGTTTGGTATTTCTTCATCCACAGAATCCATTGTTGACGTAACCATTTTCAGTTATGATGCCTTAACTGAGAAGCCAGTTGCTAGCCTAGCCTGAAAGACAGTCTCAGTAGCCAGTTCCATTGAATACCGAGACATCTGAAGCTGCTGAGCTTTAGAATGGGCTTCGAAGTCCCGCTGTTTCTACTTGGTCACACTTTGGAGGTAGATCAGTCTTTGAGTATAAGAGCAAGCGGCTACCTGACATTTTCTTGCCCTTCTAGGGAAAGTGAGCAAAGCTGAATGGTATTATCTGCTACAGAAAAGAGAGACAGAGACAGAGAGGAAGAAGAAAAGAGAAAGGGGAAAGAAAAGGGAAAGAAAGAGAAAGGGGAAAAAAGAAAAGGAAATGTACCATAGAAACTGAAGAGAGACAGACTAGACCAATATTGTTGTGAAATCCATCTCATCATCTCATCCTTTCATGGCCCCTCATCCCGAGGGAGCTGACAGCTAGTTTTTTGTTGTTGTTGTTTTTAAAGAAAAGATCTATTGCATACATATATGCATGTATGTGTCCATATACTTACACATGCATACATGCATATGTGTGTGTTTATGTATTTAACGGTGCTAATCAATCTTGAGCAGGTCACGTGACTGGTCATGCGGACTCTAAAATCATATCAGATTTTTTTAAAAAAATCCTTGATATATGCAGATATTATACAGATTTTTCTTACCGGTGTAATAATGTTATACTGAAGAATAACCATCCTGCAGGCTTCAGAGGACGAGGTCAGCAATATTTCCCACCATGGCTTGGGGGAAAAGGATAGTTTTGTCTCCTTTTGTATTCAAGTTGATACGCAGTGCATTTTCGTGTCTAAGTAGCTGTTGACTAAAAGACTTTGTAGTGTAAAGGGTGTTATACAAACTATAAAGGTGTGCTCCAAACAAACCAATGCTAGGCCCTTTCACTCTTGTTGTATATGACAACGCTGTTAAATATGTGGTTTGAAATAACTTTGAACATGTGGAAATATGTAGCATGTGTCTCTAACTCAGACAAAGATTCTAATTGCACAAGTTGTGTTCTAGCCAGTTGTGGTTTATTTGTTGAGAAACACAAATGTGAATTGTACTCTTTATCACCAGAATATTGTATGAGTTCCGTGATCTTTAAACAGCTCAGAAGTAATACTTGAACTTCATTTGAATAGCACAAAGTTTACAGAGCCCCCTTTTAAATGTTAATTAGTTCCAGTTAAGTTTTCCTTCTTTTTTTTTTTCTTTTTTTTCTTTTTTCTTTTTTCAAATGCAACTGGGTATTTTCTTGGAAAACAATGTGCATTTTATTTTTGGTATGTAGCAAAAGGCTTCCACTTCTGGAAGGTTTTATCGTTCTTAAACAAGGTCAGCCAGGTACCAGATTCTAAAAGAACAATTGCCCCCCCCCTCAAGTGGCCTTCTAATTGCACGAATGTGCTACTACCCTCTCCAGCCTCCCCTCCCCTGAGGTCAGAGAAAGCGATGGAGGAAGTGCAAGGCTTGCTCTCCCCTCCCCCCACACCCGCACCTCACCTAGGATGTCCATGCCAATGCAGATGGTTCCATTGCACACATAGCACACCGGAAGTTTGTATACTGGCCTCTTTTCCTGTCTTCAAATGTGCAAGAATTTGAAACTGTCATCTGGAATAGGTTCCATCTCTTATGTGTGTTAGATCAAACCAAAGAAGCCCCCAGCCATGCCCAAATGCTGCTCCAAAAGCCTGCCTTCCAGTCCTTACAAAAACCTTGCAGGATTAAATGTGTTAACTTTTTTATTTTTGTACAGTTTCTAAGTGATTTTTTGCTAGTGATGTTAAACTGAATTAAGTTTATTTGAGGAGTGTGAGCACCTCCTCCATTTAAATAAACTGGTGACTTTTCTTTTATTTTTTACAAGTGGAAACCCATTGTGTGCCTCTCGATTTAAGGGTTTCTGATTACATTTATTCTTAAGACCAGCATTGATCCTTTATATACAAAGCTATGTTTTCCTTGTTTTTTATTACTGTTTCAGAAGAAAATGAACCTTTTATTTTGCTCCAGACCCAGTAACTGCGCTGGTACTTAGACGCACTGAGAAAAAAAACAAAATAAAACAAACAAACAAAAAATACTTTTGTAAGCACCTCTGACCGCTTTTGTATATCAAAGTTGATTACTTTTGAGATATTTGGATCTAGTTTCTAAGTTATTTTAGTGTTTTATATGTTTCCCAAAATTCCTTTGAATCGGTCACCAGCATAAAGAGTTTTTGGTGATGCAATGGTGAGACTTGTATTGAGCAAAAAGCTACCTGGCGTAGCTCTCCCTCCCTTCTTAGTAACCTGGTGTTCTGATTACAGTGAGACATCACGGATTAGCTAAAAGCCCTCCCTTAGAACCAGGTCCTCCCTCCTTCCACACTGAATTGCTTACTAGTTTGAAGAAGTTATTGGAAGTGGGTATTTTATATGATATGTATGGCTTTAAAATATTAAAAATGAACAAAAAAGATAAAAATATGAAAAGGTTTATGTGGGTCTGTAAGGTATGGCTGTGGAAAGACATTGTAGTAGTTTTGACACTATTGTTATTACCTTTAAAATCATTTACCCAATAAAATGTTAAAACTGAATCTTTGTTTTAGATTTATTTCTTTAACCTGCCTCATGATAGGATGCTAGGCTCAGTGGTATGTCTATGTTTAAGACAGGGTCTTCTGCGCCTCAGACTGGTCTCTGTAGTCAAGGGTGACCATTCATAGCTGCTGGAGGACATTGATTAAACTATAGAGAAAACAGCCGCCTGGCGTGGTGGCGCACGCCTGTAATCCCAGCACTTGGGAGGCAGAGGCAGGCGGATTTCTGAGTTCGAGGCCAGCCTGGTCTACAGAGTGAGTTCCAGGACAGCCAGGACTACACAGAGAAACCCTGTCTCAAAAAAAAAAAAAACAAAAAAAAAAACAAAAAACAAAAAACCCAAACAAAAAAACTATAGAGAAAACACCTGATTAAGTGCAAGCCCTTTCATTTAATTAACATCAAGCCTTGCCCTTTTTCAGAGTACATGTCGGAACCTGCAACCGTTCTTAATATGGTGGCCAGCCAAGGGCTGTGCGCACTGCACATGCTACACACTGAGGCTGAAGACCATGTACTCTGCCAGTTCCAGAGTGGTACTTGTGACTTTTCTGGTGACTTCCAGCTTGGGGAACATGTTTGGGCTTTGAACCCTAAGGGCAACTGCGGCTGTAACTTTGACTTTCAAGAGGCAGAGAAAATCAAGAAAGGAGACCCTTACAGTGAGGATCACTGGCAGCTCCTTCTTGTGTCTGTTCTATATGGCAAAGCTACCAACCAGATTGTGGACATACATCGGGCTCTTTTTCAGTCATTTGCTGTCATATTTCAGCCTTAGTTGTTACTTGAATATGAACAGTACAGTTTCCCCAAAGCCCTAGCACCATGTGAATTTTACAACATGTGCTTATGTCAATCATGTTAGCTAAAAATAACCATCTCAGACCCTAAAGGACTATTGTGGTTTTGGCTAGTACTCTATTAAGGTAATCATCATCCGCTTGTGGTTCATTCATTTTCTTCATTTATATTTAATGGGACATTAGGATTAATATGGTCATTTAGACCATATTAATAGTTTCAGGTAGAATAAAGTAATAAAGCAGGCCCACAACATTGTTTTTATGGCATCAATAGTGAACCCAATGGTCTGGACAGATTTCAGCTTCACTAATCACATTGCAACTCCCTCAGTTCTTCCTCGAGATTCAGTATTCCATCTTTGGATTTCATGCCCCACTGGCATCTTTAAATAGTTCCCCCACTTCAGAGGGCTGAGGCACATTCTCTCTGTTCATGGGACAACATCACCACCAAGGGACCCTGCCCGTGTGAGATAGAGCCGCCAGTCAGAGCTGATGAACGACAGAATGCCCACTTAACATGGCTCCTCCTGCTCTCTTTGGCTCTGCCTTTGTGACCTGAAACTTGTGTGAGTTTGGACCAATTGAATTCTTGATAACTGCCCATCTGTGTTTGCCCGGGCTTTTCCGTTTCAAGAGGGAAAGCTAAATGGGAGACTGCAGCGAAGAAAAGCTCTTGTTATACTGTTTTTGTTGTTCTTGTTTTGTTTTGGCAACTGTATTGAAAGGCACCATCTCCTCCATACCTGAAGCCCCCGCCCCCACCCTGCACCCCAAAAGAAATGGAGGCAATTAGGTTAAATACTATTTAGAAGCTAGGCTGATTTTGACAGAAAGCTTGGATGTCATGTCTTTAAAATGACACTTTAAGAGTGGAGGTATAGTTCAGTTACAGAGTTCTTGACTAACGAGTATGAGGCCCTGGCTTGAATCCCTAACACCACCAAGAAAAAAAATGGCTCTGTAACAGTATACAAATTCCTTATGGAAACATACCAAGTCTTTGAATGGATGCCTGAAAACTGACAGTAGAAAGCCCCAACGTACCCTATTTTGCCCATAACTGCCTATAATCTAGCATAATTTATAAATTAGGCCAATCAGCCATTAATAACTCAGAATAGGTGCGATAACATGCTGCAGTACAGGTGCCAGCATCACTGCTCTGCTTTGTGGCCCTTATTCAGTAAAACAAGGCTTCTGTGAACCCAAATACTGCAGTAGTAACCGGGCGGTGGTGGTGCACGCCTTTAATCCCAGCACTTGGGAGGCAGAGGCAGGTGGATTTCTGAGTTGGAGGCCAGCCTGGTCTACAGAGTGAGTTCCAGGACAGCCAGGACTACACAGCGAAACCCTGTCTCAAAAAACATAAATAAATAAATAAATAAATAAATAAATAAATAATGAAAAAACTGCAGCAGACCCAGTAGACAAAGGGAGAGCTCACACCCTGCACAAGATAGTGCAGTGGTGTCAGATTTCTTCATACTGCCCCTAACACAATCCAACTGAAAACACAAATACTTATTTCTGGAACCTTTCATTTAATATTGTCGGACTGTGGTTGCCCGTGGGGATGTGAAACCACAGAGGGTGATTGGAAGCTCTGTGGTGTTCCTGTTTAGCTCCCAGCCTTTCGGTGGGGGCACTCAGTGCTTGATTGTACGCGGGTGTGGACCTGCACTTGCAGAGTTTCAGCCTGGCCACTGATAACTCATTTACACCGAGGGGGCTAGAAGGCTCTCTATGTTTCATGCTTATCAGCTGCCCCGGCGTCCTTGAACCCTTACTCTCTTTCCAACACATCTAGGTCATAAGGAAGGTGTCTTGAATTTGTCCAACCATTAGTCTCCTTTCAAAGTGGAAGAAGGAGCTAGGTTTTTTTTTCTTTCTTAATCAAAATCATAGTTGTCATTTGTCTGTGTTAAAAATAGGCATGAAGTGGCATTCCATAGCTCTGCAGTCGCTCATAATGTTAACTGTACAGTTGTGATTGGGGAGAGGGAGGGCTGGTGTGGTTAGTTTCAAGATTCTTTCTATAGTTTAGTTTGGCTGGGCAGTTAGTTGCAAGAAGGCTTTAATTTGCACAAGGAAAAGGCATGATACATACATACAACCTCATAGCAGGGGGTCTATATCAGCCTAATCTATAAAAGCCCAGTAGAGCTACAACCTTCTGAACCAATGAGTCGAAGCTTACACAAAGTTCCAGCAGGAAGAAGCATCGCCCCCATGGTTGAGCGGAAATGAGTCACCTGGCTTCTGCTAACTCCCCAGTGCTTATCTAGGACCCTTCTAGATGTAACGTGAGGTGTCCGTGAGCTGTTCTCTTCAGATTTTTTGTATTCCCTTTTAAAAGTAGCATATACTTAAATGCACATGTGTGTTCGAACTGTGTTTATGGAAAACTGGAACCGTTACAGTAACCCAAGGATCTCACGGGACAATCCAAAGATGACTGCTGGAGTCCCAACTGCGAGTTATTCTGGGAACCACTGGGAAGCCCTCATTAGATGAAATGACTGCCGTTTTTGGCCTTTTCCTCCCAAATGTCAGGCTCAATGTGATCCATCAATATTTATTGAGTGCCTGTGGTCTCAGAGTCACGGCGCTTTGCTTGGTTGCAGAATGAATATCATGTAATTGCAGAAGACAAATTAATAATCTGGGCTGAGAACGGGGTGGGGAGTGCATACAAGTTAGTTCTTGCTGCAGAAACTTCTTCAGACACTCAAGCAGCAGTGGCCTGTCATACGGCTTTTCTAAATGGCTTCCACCTCAGAATGATATTAAAATGGCATTTTAAGTTCTGGCCCTGCAACATGTTAGTGCCACCGACTACTCTCTATAAAGCACAATAATGATTTGTGAGTGGAACCAGATAGTTTTCCTTCTCCTCAACATGTGGCTGTCTTGATCTCTATGAGGAATAACGTTTATGGCCATGCAGAATGGTATTTGGAAACTGATAATCATGTTCCTTCCTGTGAACCTGCCCTCTGAGAGGCTCATGGCCCTTCCTGGCACCAAGAAAGAGGAAAGAGATGGGAGACAGAGTCTAGAGAAAGAAAGAGGACAGAGATGGGAGACAGAGTCTAGAGAAAGAAAGAGGACAGAGATGGGAGACAGAGTCTAGAGAAAGGACAGAGATGGGAGACAGAGTCTAGGCCATTTGCTCCAAGAGCCTGCCTTTGGGTCAGAGATGAAAGTGTACGCAGCAAGATTCCTAGTCCAATCCTGATCCCAAAGGAAGCAAAAATCCCTTTCCCGGGTAGGAAAGGAAGAATAACAAAGGCGGGTGACAAGGAAAGGGAAATCAGAGCGACTTCATGAATCACCTGGTCACATAGGAAGGGCAAGGAGGCAAAATTGTGTTGAGGCCATTTTGAGACAGGAAGCACAACCGTTCTGTAAATGCCATTTGAACTGACAGAAAGCTTCTGAGTTGTGGCCCCTGAGTGAATAGCAGGTGGATCAGAAACTGGAAATATTTGTATCACTTTTTGTAAAATTTGTATTCCCTCCTAAGTGACGTTCTGGAATGATCCCGCAATGGTACAGACACACTCTGTGTCTCAGCATAAAACGTAGTTTGGGGCCTGGCTGGAGAGCTGGAAGGAACATAATACTGCCCACTCAAGGAAATGGAAGGAGAGTGGCATGAAGTGGAAGGCGTGGGAAACCCTGTGTGTGTGTGTGTGCGTGTGTGTGTGTGTGTGTGCGTGTGTGCGTGTGTGCGTGTGTGTGTGTGTGTGCGTGTGCGCGTGTGCGCGTGTGCGTGTGTGCGTGTGTGCGTGTGTGTGTGTGTGTGTGTGTGTGTGTGTGCGCGCGCGCGCGCGCGCGCGAATGGACGCACATGCCCACAGGAGCATACATGTAGAGATCCACAGAGGCTAGATGTAGCCGATCCTATTGAGTTGTAGAAACTGTGAGGTTATGAGCCACTAATTATGGATGCTGGATTCTCTGGAAGAGCAGTACACACTCTTTACCACTGTGCCATCTTTCCAGCCCTAAAAGCCCCATGGTTTTGAGGAACGGGCTGGTGGGAGTGATACAAACATTTCCCTACACTTTCTGTACTTCAAACATCCAAGAAAATCCCAGGAAGTCTTCACAGAGGCGTGTAACACTGTGGCACATGCCTCAGCAGTGGCCTCTTTACCAGAAACACAGGCAAGGGCAAAGCAATAAGTGAAGCCATCCATGTCCCTTGGTGATTTGGGTCTTCTTTGTCTTGCCTAGCATGTCTAGTAATAGCACTCCCAATACGGGCCATTCTAGGACACGGGGTTCAGACAGAGTGGATTGTTCTTCTGCAGGAGATTTGCTTTTTCTCTACTCCAGCAGAATCTGCAGCCTTGAAGGTCAAATAGATATCATACTGGGATGGGAAAGCGTGGGCAGCTCCTTTTGCTCTGTGGATGGTTATATCAGAAGGTTGTATGAGAAGGGTGCACAGGGCACTTGCGAGTGAAAAAGAAACTGCTTAATCCTTTTTATAGGACAATTTCTTTTATTGAGGGAAAACTTGGATTGTATACAATTTGCCAGTTGATAGCATGCATTCTCAGTAGCATTTAGTGTCTAAAGTGTTTTACAGCCACAGCCACCAGCTTTCAATTTCCAACCACTTTTGCATCACTCCGTAAGCTCATCGACAGTCCTATACAACGTTCTGTGTGCATGTGTTTTCATTTCTCAGAAACACACACACACACACACACACACACCACATGGGTTTTCATTTCTCAGAAATAGACATTTAGGCCTTTGTTAAAGTTAAAGCCATCTTAGCAGAGAGAGGTTAAGTGGCAAGTCAGTGTTATGGTTTGGCTGGTTTGGCTAAGTGTTCCTCAAATGTCTATGTCCCCAGCCTGTGACACTACTGGGAACTTGTGGATCTTTAGGACCTAGAGGGAGAAGTTTATTGACTCAGGCATGTCCTGAAGAGGGTGGGGGTTGGGAGCCTGGCACCTTGCCATCTGCCTTTGCATCCTGCTGCCTTGAAATTCCGCACCTTTCCCCACTATTGGCTCTCAATGGCCTTGATACACAATCGGCCAAGTCACCAAGGAGCTCCTACAGCCGTGAACCAAAGGGCAATTTCTTTCTTGTAAGTCCAGTCTCTGTGCTATCTGTTGGTGTTTGTTTTGTTTTTTTGAGACAGGGTCTCACTTGAAGTGGAAGCCAGCCTGGAACTCATGAACCTTTGGCTCCCCCCTCCCCTCCAGATGTGTGCCACCAAAATCGGCTCCATTACGGTTTGCATTTACACTTCTTTAATGACTAGGGACGGGGAGTGATTTTTGGCGATGGTGTATCTTTGGGGAAAGTTCCTGTTCAAGTTCTTTGCTCTGTTCTCAATCGGACAGTTCGATTTTCAAGTTTTTGTTTGTTTGCTATCAAGTCATAAGAATTCTTTATATACTCGGGATATTAAGCCTTTATCCAAATTTATTAGCTTTTAAATTGCTGCTTTGTGCTTTTTCTAGCAAACCTAAAAACTCATTGCCAAAACAGAGACCATAAAGATGTACCCTCTTCTTTTTTTTTTTTTTTTTTTTTTTTTTTTTTTTTTTTTTTTTTTTTTTTGGTTTTTCGAGACAGGGTTTCTCTGTGTAGCTCTGGCTGTCCTGGAACTCACTCTGTACACCAGGCTGGCCTCGAACTCAGAAATCCGCCTGCCTCTGCCTCCCAAGTGCTGGGATTAAAGGCGTGTTCCACCACCGCCCGGCTCCTATTCATTTTTCTAATAAGCTTGTGGATTGATTTAGCCTTCACATTGAAGGCTTTGGTGCGTCGAGCTAATTTTTATATGACTATGAGGTAGTTGTTCAAATGTCATTGTTTTGCATTTGGTGACATGGTTGGCCCAATGCCATTTTCTTCCACTGAATGGTCTGGGCCTCCTTGCTGTTCAATTGATGATAAAGGTTTAGGATTATTTCTGGGTTCTTTTGATCGCCATCTTACTATTTTTCCAGTGTTCTAACAGGTTAATTGTATCTCTGCACACATTTGAACAATATCTCATTGTTTACTGGGTACAAATCATTTACCTCCGTGATTACATTTACTCCTGGTTTTTTAACATCCCTTTACATGACTCATAAGTAGGATTTTCTTCATATTCAAATTTTTCATTACAGGTGTACAGAAGCACAACTGATTTTGATGTGTTGTTTTTTCTACCCTGCAATCTTGCTGAATTTATTTATTGACTCCAGTGAGTGAGAGGATATGTTGTATTGCATTTCATTTATCTATGAATGATACTCTCACTTTCATGCGAGTGCATGTCAGAGGACAACGGGTGTCATCCTCAGAAATCCCATCGACCTTTGACACAGGGTCTTTCATTGGCCTGAGATCACCAACTAAACTAGCTGAGCAGTGAGCTCCAGGGATCTCCTGTCTCCAGTTCCCCAGTGCCCGGATGCCTGGCATTGTTACAGATTCCAAGGTCTGAACCCAGGGCCCCCCTGCTTGAGTGATAAGTGCTTTCCTGACCAAACCATATTCCCAGGTCCTACCTTTTCCCAATTTCCAAGTGTTAGATGTCTTGCCTTCTTTTTTCCACTGTAGACCCATTATGTCATTATTCTTTGTATGCAATGTGCCTCCATCATTTCTGCCCCCGCCCCTCCCTCCAACCACCCATTAGACCCCCTAACACTTCTCCTTCCCAGGCCTATGTCCTTGTTTTATTAATATTTTTGTGTGGTGTATATCACAATGAAATTCAGCCACAGATAAAAAATGGAATCACATTTGCAGAGAAATGGGTGTGAGTGGAGAATTAAGTCTAAGAAAGGAAAATGTCACATATTTTAAGATCCATTTCTCTAATTTACTAATATGTTATATATGTGTGTTATCTATTGTTATACATATAATGTTATATTATATGTTATACACACACACACACACACACACACACACACACACACACGATAGTCAACACTAGACTTTTGCTCTGGCTAGGATTCCCAGTACTATATTGATGACAGAGGTGTATATGATACACTGGTCTTGTTCCTAATCTTAGGAGAAAAACTTTCAATCTTTTGTTGAACAAGGGAAAAACCAGTAGCAGAAAAGGCATTTGACAAGAGTCAACACTTTTATAATGAAAACACATGGCAAATTCAGAATGGAAGACAAATTCTTTGCCATAAAAAAAAAACCTGCTTATGACAAAGCACATCATCCAATTATATGATGGAGGCTCTGATGTATCCGTACTTTGAATTTCTATATCTTCACTATTAATTATCATTATTCCTATCAATAAAAATGGACTTTGTTTCCTATAATTTTTTACCTATAAACTGATTGTTTCAAAATAGTTTCATTGTGCTTATTATTCACATGGAAGTGCTTTTTAAAATGCATCTATGTCTGTACGTATGTATGTGTGTACGTATGTATGCGTATGCCACATGTGGGCAGGGACCTTCATAGGACAGAAGTGTCAGATCTCTTGGAGCTGGAATTACAGTTGGTTGTGAGTCTCCTAACATGGGTGCTGAGACGCAGACTCAGATCTTTCTGACAGAATATGACACACTCCTAACCTCTGAGCCATCTTTCCTGCCCCGGAAGGTTTTTAATCCATTTTTCCAATATCCGTATTTTAGTTGGTGGATTTCATTTCACCTATATTTAAAGTGAGCAATGATAATTACAGAGTTCTGCCATTGTACAATTTTTTTCTATCTATCTTTACGGGTTTTTTCATTTGTTTGTTTCTCTATTTTCCTGTTACTACCTTATTTTGTGTTTGATGTGGTTTTTGTTGTTGCAATATATTCTTTTGATTCCTTCCTCATTTCATTTTTTTTCCATATTTGTTTAGTTATTTTCTTAGTGATTATCATGGGAATATATTTAATATCTAGCTAATCATTCCTCCCCAATTTTTCCTTTAAAACAAATTTTATTGTGTAGAATAGTTTCGATTTCACAGTACATTTGAACAGAGGGCTCTCCTTACCCCGTCAGGGTTTCCCTTACTATCAGCACCCCATGCCAGAATGATGGCCCATCTGAACAACTGATGGAACTACATTGTCACCTACTTATTAGCCAAAGTCTATAGTTTACATTAGGCCATACTGTTGGTTTTGTGTATCCTTTGACAAGAGTGTTGGGATGGGTATCCACCATTAAATCATCACATGAAATGAGTTCATATACACTGAGTATCCCTTGCACGGCATAGTCATACCCACAGCCATAAATATTTAGGCACAACTCTTCATGATCATTTCTTTTTAGCAACAATAAGCCAACACCAGTCAAATGCTTCCTGTAAAACTACAAGTCATATTACCCATTTTCCAATAGCCCGATGAATTTTCCATTTTACAAAGTGAGAATGACATTCAAGCAAGCTGTCCCTTATACATGGCTACCTAACGTGGACAAGCCAGGATTCCAATCAAGCTTGTTGGGCTCCAGAGACGGAGATTTTTTTAGCATTCACTCTTGATCTTGATGAAGATGACGGTGAGGATGATGGCGGTAATGGTGGTGGCGATGATAGTGGCGATGCTTAAGCACTGATGGAAACAGTTCTTACAATATGCTGCGAGACATTGCACCAGGTGTTTTCTGTACTAGAGGACACTCTCAAGTGGGGAGTGTGACTCCTTGTAGATGACCAAACTGAGGCTCAGATAGGGTGAGACAACAACCTTCCTTAAATGCAGAGAATCTAGCGAGTGGAGACTAGTTGAGGGCCTTCTGATGACGACTCACCCCCTCTCTCTTGGCAAGTGGCGATAGTAAAAGGTGTAGGACTAAACTCCGTTCCTGAAAATGAATTGGTTAGTCTGGTTTTGTAGGTCTATATCAGAAAACTGATAGGTTGGTCTGGTTTAGTAAGATCAAAATGCACAGACCTGACATAGGGCTACTTCCCCCACCCCCACCCCCCACCCCCCCCAAGGACTCAGGTGTGTCTGAAAGCAGTTCCTTCCCACAGGCAAGGCCGACTCTGTCTCAGCCATGGTTATTGTCTTTCTAGTCAGGGGATGACTGCTCCTGGGCTTGTGGGTACATGACTTGTGCTCAGAAATAGCCCCCTAATCGGCCTCATCAGCTTTGAAGGAGGCCACAGCAGGAGGGGCCTAAGTAGGCCAACCCTTTAACCCAGTTATGTGAGGGCAGCTCTAATCCAGGATGATCAGATCTTGCTAAACCCTCTAGGGGGAAAAATGTCCAAAAGCTGTTTCTTGACTCCAAGTATCCCAGGATGGCTACAGACATGCCTTTCTCCTTCTGGAAGAGTATGACCTGACGGTTAGAATGGGCCAAGCTTAATTTGTGAGGCAGCCAGGACTGAGAAGGCTGGTAGCAGTTGCCAACTGCTCGGGCTATTGGAAATACCCAGGGTTCAGCAAAGCAAACCATCGCTTTTCCTTGAAAGGGCCCTTCCTCCACCTTGAAAAGCAGGAAATCGTTGCCTTCCTCTGTGTGGGCAGGGCAACCACTTGCGTCAACCTAGAAGGTTCTGAGCAGACCAGGCTCCTCTCCCTTGTGTTCCCACTGCTGCCAGCTCACCTCTTGTCTGGCATTGACTAACCTTAAAATTCCTCAGGGAACCAGACTGAGCTGTCTTTGGAGGCTGTGGTTTGGAAACAAAACATGAGAAAACAAAACAAAAACAAAAAAAGCCTTTGGAGCTGGCTTGGTCTGGTCTGGCCGCCTCTCTCCCTGTCATTTGGAACAGCCAGCCATCTTCCTGAGGCAGGCGCACTCGGCCTGCTCCCTGGTGTATCCTACAAACCACCTGTCGTGAGAGACAGTCGACAGGGCGAACCCCTCAGACAAGCAGAAAGCTTGTCTGGCCTCATGGATGCTGGTAAGGAAAGAAGATGGCCTTGGCTTTATGTGTTCTTTCATTGACATGGGGTCTTGCCTAGGGTGTCCTCCCAACTTACAATCCTCCTGCCTCAGTATCCCAAGTGTGAGGATTCCAAGTACTGGGATTTCGGGCTTGGGCTATGACATCTAGCTAGGATGAAGTGTTGCCATGATGTCATGTGCTAAAAGTGTGTCTACAGTTTTTCACATACGGGGGTTTTCTGTAGCGGGAAGGTGACTTCTGTTTAGGAGGAGGGAAGAGGAAACAAACACCATATTGAAAGTGACGCTAAAGTGCTTTAGGTTTTAAGATGTCTCTTATTTTAGACCCCTGAAAGAGAAAGGGGCTACATGTCATTGATCATAAGGTACATCCAACACTACAGGGCTATTAAGACATGACGAAATACAGAAAAAAACCATTAAAAAATGAAGATACCACCTCTTCTACACACACACACACACCATACTCCCACGGGGCTCATAGAGGCACAGTGGGTGAGTGCAGACACCTCAGGAGCTGCTACACTGAGGACGAGTCATGTGAGAGCTGGAGAGGCCACCTACTCTGCCCTGCCCCTCGTCTCCAGAAAGGGCCCTCTAAGGTACTTCCTCCGAATACATGAAGTGTGGGAGAATGATTTCTAACTGTCCGGAGGAAGGGAGAGCTGCAGCTGCACTGGTAATGTTCACTCCCTTCCGCTGGATTTAGCTGTTATTCTCGGTGCCTTTTAGATGTCTTAAAAGGTTTCATAAAAGCACTGGTACAGACTGTCAGGTCAAAGAGATGACTCAGACCCTAGAAGCTTAAAGTAAGAACAACAACAGGAAAGTTTGCTTGGAATTATGGGCTTGAGTCAGACCTCAGCATTGATGTTCTTAATCCCCCAACCTTCAGCCCCCGCCCACTGCCAATGCCCACTCGGGCCATTAAAGACATAGCATTTATGAACCTGTTCACTCTGGCACACTCTAAACATAAAGGTACGGCCAAGAATGTATAGGAAGGCCTGAGCTCCCAGGAGCCATAATGCTGGAGGGCCCAGGATGTTCGCGGAAAATGAAATAGGAAAGAAGAAAATGGAGACGGAGCAGAGGCAGGCTAGTACCACCTCTGAAAGGCCCTGAGCAAAATGAGGTGAAGGACCCAAGTTGGCAGGGAAAGCTGGCGGCTGGTACAGAGGGTGGGGCTGGGATTGAGCTGAACAGCAGAGTAGCCTGGTGGTCCATGCTATTGCCCTTAGAACCTGGCAGGGATAGGCAGTTATTACTGAGATGGACCTTGTAAGATGCTGGGAATCCCAGCCATCTGATACACAAGGAGTCCCGGGATCAAGGGTAGGGAGTCTGCCGTGGAAGGTGTCTATTGTTAACTTGAGTAACAGTTCCTACTTCCTTTCTGGAAGGGCTTAGTCTCAACACTATGCACAACACTGACTGGGAGGGGCCAGTCGGATTGACTTGGAATGCGGCTTCGCCATGGCGGCTGACCCTGGAGCTCACCTTTTTCTTACCTAGGCTGGCGCCATGGCGAGCACCAGCAGTCTTCTGGTCTCATTCGTCCCAGCGCTGGGGTTACAGGGCCATCTAGCCAAGCCTGACTTAATTTTCCATGGATGCTAGAGATGGGAACTGGGGTCCTCGTGTTTTTCCAGCAAACTCATCCACTGAGTCATCTCCCCAGACCTCTCCTCCCTTTTCTCGGAGAGCCACGGCTCCCCCAAGCAATCTAACATACCAAAAGGGCAGTGGTGCCCAGGAGGAGCATCTAACAGCACTAGTTTCTAGATCCCGGCTTATCCCTGAGCCTCGCTTGACTCGGGTTCTTCCTCTATGGAGGAACCACATTGCCAGTCAACTCCCAGAGCATGGGGGGGGGGCGGCGGCGTATTTCAGGGAAACACAGAGAGGCCTCACACATGGGCGCCTATCACACAGTTGTTGTAGCTATTGCTTTGCACAGTGAGAACCTGAGCAGCAAAAAAAGAGAAATAACCAAGTCGTTTCTTTCTAGGCTAGGACAGTCCTACATGCTTCACCGGCCAATGTCTGGCCCACGAGGTGGGGTGGGGGTGGGGGTCTGTGGGGTGGGGGTGGGGTGAGGGTAGGAGGGGAATGTGCCTGCACTGACTGTCACTTTACCTCCCTCCTAGAAGTGGCATCATCAGCGTTAACACGCGGAGGCCCTTTGATAAGCACAGCTGGCTGTTCCCAAAGGACACCATTATCTTGTTCATTCTTCTCCAAGGACAGTCTGACCCAGCATGGACACAGCTAACTTGAAGGACATCTGAGGGCTGTGGGCCAGGAGTCAACATGTTTCAAAGTTGCATTCTTTCTTGGATACATGGGTCAGGGAGGTGTGTGTGTGTGTGTGTGTGTGTGTGTGTGTGTGTGTGTGTACATACACGCATGCTCACACACATTTGTGTTCAGAGATCAGAGATGAATGATTTACATCTTCCGATATCTCCTCTTCTTACTATATTTTTTTTAACAGGGTCTCTCACTAGACCTATAGGTCAAAATGACTGGCCGGCAAGACCCTGGAAGCTGTCTCCACCCACAAAGGCAGGGTTTAAAGTTCATGCAGTTGAACTTAACTTTGGACCCTTGATTCAAACTCAGGGGCTCTTGCTTGTCCAACAAACACTTTACCCACTGAGCCATTTCCAAAGCCTCAAGGCATTGTTGACCTCAGCTATCTAGCCTGGCACAGAGAGCCCATGGCCCTGACAGATAAGCTCCCCTTCCAACAAATGGCCTGCTGGGCCCCAGGAACGTTGGCGGCAGTAGGCAGTGTGGGAGAAGTCAAGGCCAAGCCACCGTTGTGTCCATCCGACCAAGCTGTGCTGAGAGGCCCGCTGCCCTGGCTTGGGTAGGGGGTTGGCTACTTTATGATCCACAACACCAACAAATGACCTCTTTTGTCTACTTTGCAAAGCCTTCTTGAGAGAGTTCTGCGAAGCAAGGCCAGGACTCCCGAATTCTCATAAATCTTTTAATAACAGTAAATGAAGAAAACATTGTAACAATAAAGTCCCATGGGGAGGGTTTCTTTTCATTCGGGAATCTTCCACAGCAGAAACACCTGAGGCTAAGATTTAAAAAAAAACAAAAACAAAATAAAACAAAAAACCGCTAAGTACACAAATTAAGGACCATTTATTTCCAAAAAGGCGGCTGCAGAAACCACTTCATTACAATCAAGGGATTTTACAAATCAGAGAGAGCACATTACAAAAACACCCGAAGAGGGGAGGTAGACTGGAGGGGGTGGGAAGAGTGCCCCAGAAGCAGCCTGACAAAGAGGCTCAATTTTGCTGCCATCTAGGGAGTTCAGAGACTGGCTCTCAGAAGAACCCTGCGCGTGAGGGGGGCAGTACACAGCGGTCTCAGCTTGAGAAGAAAGATGGGGGACAGGCTTTCCATGTCCCAGAAGAAATAATTGAACACCATTCAGTCCTGTTCTCTTCGCTACAATTACATCAAATAAATGAAGAATGCTTTCAAATCTAACATCAATGTTGACGCCAAAATAAATCGAGAGTTTTTCCAAAACATCATCTTCTGCTTCAAAGGACTTTTGTTTTGGATTTGTTTTCCATTGAGTAGGGACAGGTGTCTGCTCAGTGCCATGAGTGGCAAATCAGTGGACAGGAGGGTCACAGACAAGGGCCACAGCAAGCAACTTGGCCTTCCTGCGCACAGTGAAATCGTTGCATATATCAGAGGAACACCCGGCTCCTCGTATGGACTTTTACCTCAGAGATGGCTGGACCAGGAGGAGACACGACACTCCTTCCTAGTCTGGGGACTTCCCAAGTTGCCAGAGAGGTCTGGTCCTGGCTCACTAAAACCAGAAGCAGTGTCTTGTCTTGACTAACAGCATCAGAATTGCTCCTTTCTTCACCCCGCAACCCTGGCCTCCCTTACAGTAGAAACCATTAAGAAAACCCTTGTCCCAAAGTGGACAGGTGCCAGCATTCCCAGGGAAGTGTATTTGGCAGCAGGAGAGATTAAAGGGACTGTTTGCCATCTTCTGAGCACCCAGCGCAAGACAGCTCAACGTGTTACCCAACCTCAGTTCCACCATACAGAGCCCTGCTGACTTTAAGCTATCCATGAGAAACTTATAACTACACCACGAAACACCGAATCATCCATGATCACACACAGCAAACCCCTCACAGAGGCACCATAGAATAAAGTGCATAGCCAACCCTACCTAGACCACACAGAAGGCCCCCCCCCAACCCACACACACAAACACACACACAGGTACAAAGAAGTCCACACACACACACACACAAAAAAAAAACAGAAGACAGACTCAGAGAGGTGGTGGCTAGCCAATCCCACAGCGTGTCACAGGACGACAGAAGAACATGCTGCTAGGCTTCTGAGAAGATGTTGGGCCAAGTCTTACATATACAAAACTAAATCCTGGGGCCAAAGAAGCCGGCTCAGCCAACTGTGCTTGGCGCAGCCACGGGCAATGAGGGCTTGAAGACACCCTGTTCCTTCTTGCTAGCCACGTCTCTGAGCACTCAGAGCTCACGCACATGCTGCTCACACAGGCCCGAGGAGGAGCCGCAAAGTCAGGGCAAACTGTCTTCTCCTTCTCCGTCCCTGTACCACAGACAGTAGAGGGTAGGCTGCTGGACACACCCTGGGACAACTCCCACAGCAAAGTGCTAAGAGCCTAGGCAGGTCACCTCTTTCCGTGTAGGTCTGGACCAGGGTGAGAGTGAGATATATAGACAGTGAAGAGGTTCCCTGTTTCCCCAACAGCTCAATCCCAGGCTGAGCCTCGCTATGGAGTCTGTCGAAGGAGCCGCGGTGGGTTTCATTTAGCTTCCTCACGTCTGAGCCGCCCTAGGCCCCTGCAGGTCCCCTTCGCTTCCTCCTTTCTGCTTGGCCAGGCCAGGCAACATGGCTTTGAATTTCCGCTCTTCCCCTGAGCACTTACTAGAAAGTCCCTACCAGAAAATGGTCTGCCGAGCTGGCACAAGAGCAGAGGCAAGCTATGCAGGGAAACCCAAGCTGTCTGGCGGCCTGGGCTACGAGGCCTCGCTTGGGTATGTACATGTGGCATTCCGGAGTTGGTCCCCTCAGCCGAGGCCCTCCAGCACTGCAGGTGGCAGCTCCATGATGCGGTAACAGCTGTGTCAGGCCTCAGGGGACTTCCCTCCTCTGACCCCCTCCTTACAGAGAGGCCCGAGGCCAGGGAGGCTTTCCCGCATTCTAGTCATCCACCGGCTTCTATGGGCAGGCAGGGCAAGCCAGCGAGGGAGGCGCAGCCCAGCACGGCCCTCACAGATGGCTGATGGCAGAGGTGCCACGGCGGGAGCTCGGGAGCTCGAGGGCAGTGAGCACAGACTTCTTCCCTGCTTTCAGTACCTCAGACTAGATCACCTCAGGGCCAGGCAGCCCCTCCCAGAATGGCTTCTCTCCGTTTCCATTTGGTCTATGGCAGTTGCTTCCCTGAAAGTCCATTTTGTAAAACCATGAAGGGCAGCTTAGGCCTAATACCCACACACTCACACTGAATATGGCATCCGGCACAAGACAACGGGCTGGGCATGGTGCAAACGTTTCTATTCCTAAGCAAATCTCTTCCTACTAGAAGTTGACAAAGAGTCAGCCGAGACACAGACCCTGGTACCCTTTGTGTGGTCCACACCCAACCTTCCAACCAAAGCTCCTCCCTTTGGAGCACGTGAGCCTCTACCTATGGGGCCCAGACCCATTGACAGTTCCCTTTCAACCTACACATGGGTTTTGGACACTGTCAAGCCGCACAACCACACAGGACAAACACTTCAGCAGAGTCGAGCTACACGCAAGAAAAATCTAACCCTCATAAACCTGCCTTCAGGAACCACGGACACGTCTTCCAAGTGCCAGGAATGGCTCCAGAGTACCTTTGAGAAACGTGAGAGTTGTCCCCACTCCCCGCCCCTCCCCCCTCCATTTCAAACATCCAAAAGACAAACAGCCAAACAGCACCCGAGCCCGGACTCCAGCTCGGTCTTCCAGGAAGCTGCCTCAGACAGAAAAACATACAGACACGTACACAGACAATGAGGATGGTTCAAGGGGCAGCCGAGCCTAGAGCACTGCCTCTTATCCATGTGAAGCAGAGTGGGGGTCGGATCATGGCTTCCTCACGGTGCCACTTGACTTAGTTTGATTTCTTACTTTCTACGCTCATTTCGGATGTGGATCTGATCTCAGCTGTCATAGGGAAGGTAGTATTTTTTTTTTTCTGGAGGGCGGGGTAGACCAGGCTGGTACTATACCCACCTTTACCCTCTTCACTTCAGATTCACTGTGGCAACGCCCCTATCCACACTCTTGCCCTCTGGCTGCGTCTTGCTATCACCATCTACCCCATCTACCCCAGGCGGTACCCTAGAAGGAGTGGCTTTGGGGGCAGGGGGCGCTGCTCTCAGTCATGGGACACCAGTCACTGGAAGAATCTATTTTGGCTGTGAACTGGGAAGTTCCCTTGGCTCTGGGCTTGCGGCTGGTATCGAAGCAAGGCCTTGGTCCCCTTCTGGTGAGGGCTATGCTGGAGGTGAAAGGGGGATCCCAGCATGCGCCTGGAGGTCCCTGGCAGTGGAGAAAGGAGCCCAACACTATTTCATCGTTGGGATGCTGGAAGCACTACTGCTTCTTGTTCCCCTCCTTCCTCAACTAGCTGCTGTTAAAAGCACCAACAAGCCGTAGGAAAGGGGCTGCTGACTACCATTTCCCTGGATAAGGCCACGCAGACGGGAGTGGGGGCACAGTAGGGACCCAGAACCCAGGGGAGGAAAAGAAGGAAGCCGCCCCAGCCCACAGCACCTTCCCTGGGCACCAAGAGTCATCCAAGGGGAGGAGCTGGGGAGGGAAGAGTAGTGGAAGAAACGGACCAGAGAGGAGAGGAAAGGAACTAAAGCAAGCATTCTAGACGCCCTCTCCAATGATCTTGGCAAGAGCTGGGTATTCTCTGAGTCAAGTCAGGACCTGCTTCCTCGGGGAGAAACAAAAACAAAAACAAAAACAAAAACTAAAAACAAAAACAAACAGAACTCAACCGAAACAAAACTCCAAGCACCTTCAGTCTATTTTCTTGGCTGGAAGCCGGAGCAAATCCAGCACATATTTACACAAGGGCCCAGCCATGTATGACAACAGGATAACCAGCTTCCCGTGGGTCATGGTCATGAGAGTCTGGTGTCCCGAGGCCCAGATGCGATACCAGGGGCCGTAGAATGGGTCTGAGATGGCCGGACACAGCATGTTGTTCAAATTCACTTCGGTGACCTGCAGGGACAAGGGAGGTAGAGTGAGCGTTCGCCATCCCTGAGGCTTCTTCTGGCTACTGCCAGTTCAGCCGTCTCTCCCTAGGGGTGACTAGACAAGGAGGGATTGACCAATCCCCGCCTGTTCATCAAGGGGCGTCTTTGCCCTAGGCTTTCTGGGTGGGTGATGGGTCACTGTCGGTTTAGTTGTGTTCAGTCTTGCTTTCCAGTTGGGCCCAGAGTCCGTTGTCACTCCTACGTGTTCCTCGTGTGCCTAGCTCCTGAAGAGATATTATGGGATTTTTTAAAAAAAATCCATCCATTAACTGCATGGTTTCCTGTCTCCAAGTAGCAAGGGCAGTGAGCTGATTGCACATGACCTCAAGCTAGACCGTGCCCCCTAAGCTTGGCATGCCGCGAGGAGCTCTGAGGAGCAGACGGAAGAGTCTGCGAGGGAAGTGGCACTTGGATGGACTCATGAAAAGATGGACAAGGGTTAATGGGGGGAGGCGTGGGTGAGTAGAGCTCCCCTGCTGGGAGGTGCAGCGGAACATAGCATGTAGGACATGAGCACGCAGACACTCCTGGAATCCAGCATGTCGGTGGGGAGCGGCAGGAGGGAAGGAGCGATGGGGGTGCAGGGCAGAGTCATGCCGAGTCTTCCCACAAGCACAGGCAGCATTCACACTACTGGCCAAGAACCCGGGCTACCTCTGGCAACCCAGAGCAAGGAAGGAAAAAAAAGTGAATGCTTCAACCAGAGGCATTGGGGGACATCCAGTTCCACACCCTTAGCATGCAAGGCCGCACAAAGGCTCCACGTGACTAACGCTACATTAAGGCCAACCGCACAAAACCAAATATGGCATCCCTTGCCCCAAGGACGGCCGTAAGTCCTGCCTTCCAGAGCTCTTGAGAGCTTGCTCACATTAAAGACAAGCCCTCACCGTCTCTCAAGGAAGCTGGACTTTTGGATCAGGATCATGTTACAGTGACATGGAAAACTCCCTGCCCTGCCCGCCCCCACCCCCAGCAATGAGCGTTCCATTCTCACGTCGACACGGATAGATACCCATGCATTATCGACACTATTGGACTCTGGGTAATTCAACACTGAAGCCAGCCATTTTCCATATTCCAGGCAGTTCTCATTAGTACAGAATGCTCTGGGGGTTCCCAACACCTCACATGCACTGGCCATACAGCTGAATGATCTCCTCGAGGACCTGGAAGTATACCCAGAGTGGACCCAACATCAGAGGCTATCACAAGGCCCAGGGCAATCAAGTAAGGGTCCTACATGCCCAGAAGGTCCACAGCAAGGCACTTGCCAGTTACAGGTAGGTCACTGTTTCAGACCCAAGTAGCCATGAGTGCAGGATATCCTTGCCTTCCCAGATGTGAAGGAACGGCCATTATTGAAGGATTCAGAAGACTCTTTGGAGAGGCCAAGGCTTTGCATCATAAATCAGCATCCCAGACACAACAATCTGATGTCCTGGCCTTTAGCATCGTGTCTTTTTTTTTTTTTTCAAAACAAAATGATACAACAGCACCGACCAGGAATTATCAAGATTTATGAAGAAACTCCAGACAAAGGGGAGAGGAGGGGACTCTCAGCAAACTTACCAGGCCGAGGATCTGCAGGATGCTGAAGTGGTAAAAGAACATGAGGCCAGTCGAGAGAAGGGCCCACTGGAAATTGCTGAGGGGCTCTGGGGTGTAAGCACCTGGAGGAAGAGGGGAGATGGTGAGCCGAGGAAGAGCGACCCCCTTCTCCTCTGCTCACGAGGAGTGCAGGCGCTGAGGTCACAGCCACAGCTGTGGCCGGCTTGGTGTCTCTCACTTATCAATGATGGCCTCTCCTGAGGCTCTGGGAACCGTGAGAGCCCCTTTTTTTTAACCCGTTTCTGCCAGTCGATATTGCACCATTAGAGGAGTGTCTGTTTTCTTCTAAAAGTAATGCGTGATTATTAAAGGTGATTTAGAATTTTTAAAAACGGGAAAGAAGATAGAAGCAAGGGGCGGGGCGGGGGGGAAGCATCCGTAGCACTCAACCACCACACTAGAATCCTCACTAATTCCTTGCTGCATCTCCTTGGCCATTTTCTCCATGCCCCGGGATTAATTTTTAAAATTAACATTTGAATTAGTACTGTATATCTGTATCTGCAACTGTCTTTGTGTCTATATTTATATCCTTGTGATTCTAAATAGTAATGATGGGGTAGTTGAAACCATTTATGTTGAAGTCAATTGAATTTGGGTTCAAATTTTGACTCTATCATTGGTTAGCCATGTCCCCCCAAGATGTGGTGTAACAGGACGTCTTCTTCCTACCGTCCTTAAATCTGGAGTCCTTACAAATGTTTTGATTCAGTGCTTGGCCCGTTTCTCAACTACCGAAGGACTCCTAAACAAAGCCATGTATTCCGGTCCCTGGGAAGCCATCTCAGTGCTCTACCACAGAGCCACAGAAAGCGGCAGGGAGTCTCAGGCACGTGAGTGCTAGCCATTCTGATTAGGGCACAAAGGACAGTTGAAGACAGGGAGAGGAAAGACAGGGTGCTGGCAAGGGGCCTGCTCCGGGAACCTAGAGAGCAAGGTGCTTTCAGAGGGTTCAAAAAGCAGCAAGGTAGAAAATGAAGAGAGGAGGGGAGAGCTGACGGAGAGGAAGGACAGGAGCGACTCTCAGAGGTGTACGAATTGCTTGTCCATCCCTGGACTGCTGCTGTCGTTTATTACTGTGTAGAGGACAGGCAACAGTAGAGAAGCCAGGACAAGGGACTGAAGAAAAATCCACATAGGGACATTCCTGCGGTGACCACATGGAACATGATGGGTGACACTGGGAGCGCCTGGAGCCTAGAAAGTGGAGGTAGTCAAACCCCGGTTCTAGCCCATATGGATTTCAGAGCTTTGGGCAAATCTCAGTATCTCCTCAACCCCGTTTTATTCATCTGTATAATAGAAAAGACACCACCTCATCCACAGTGTGGGTTAGTCAGACGAGATAATAAAGTTATGGTACGGTACCAGGGATTTAAGAGATGCTCGTTATTTTTATGACACGAGCCGCAAACTCCATGAAGAGGAGGAGTTGAATATACGGGGGTGCGTGACATCAGCACACAGAAGAAAGTGAACTCATGGAAGCACATGTACACAGAGAGAGTAAGAAGACCAAACGCAAGGTAACCAAGGGACGAGTGCAGGAAAGGGCGGGAGACAGAAGGAAATAAGTGACCGAAGCCAGGGGGAGATCCCGGAACGTTCATTCTGGACACGCTGAAGCATCAGTGCTTTGTGATTTTTGTGTCAGGGTATATTGGTAGCTCTCATTGGCCACAGTTGGCCCAGGGGTTGGACTCGCCTTTGGGACCCAGTTTTCCACAAAGTCAAGAACCTTGGATGCCAACACCCGCGCCTGGTTGGTAACTGCATTGGGCAGGATACTGGGAGTGTGAACGCTGGTTTTGTCTGATAACGGGGTGTGACCTGGCCACCATGTTGTCGCCCTGGTTTCTGAGGGCACACGGAGGAGAATGAAGAGACCTGAGAGGCTGACAGAAGCCCAGGCCTTCAGACCTTCCAATGGAAGCCTCAGTCCATCACTTTCTCAGCTGTCCCCTACGCCCTTCCATTTCTGCCCACCTCCCCCTCTCCTGATGCCCCCCCCCCAACTTCCATCCCAATGCATCGGAATGGCAGTGGCATGCCCCAGATACCAAAATGGTGGCAGGAATAAACTAGAATGTGTGTGTGTGTGTGTGTGTGTGTGTGTGTGTGTATGTGTGTCTGTGTCCTTGGCCAGGAGCAAGGTCAGCAGCCACAGTCCTTGGGAAGAAGAGGATGAGGATTCCTTCCCTGTGCTTCTCCCGTGTTGAGGTAGGAAAGGAACAATCAGATCCTATCAGGGGACGTGACTCTCAGCGTTCTCTCTGACCCTTCCCAGAGCCCCGGATTTGCACTATGGCTTCTGAGTTGCATCATCTGTCCCAACCAGACGGACGGACTATAGCCAGAGGGAGGAGCTCTCCCTAACCTCCTCCTCACCTCAGCCCTGGATGCACAGCGGACACTCAGGCAATGCTTACCACACGGCACAGCGGTGGCACAGAGTGCCCGAGGAATCATAAACTAGAATGTTGGTTCAATGCTTGTAGTACCCTGAAGACTATCTTCGAATGCCCATAAAACCCAATCCACAAACCACCCTTATCGGCACAAAAGTTATTGACACTTGTTTTTCTCTATGATGTTGAGAAACTGGAAGTATGCCAACGAGGGAGCTAGGTTAAATAAACTACAGTAGCTCGATGTTCTGTAACTGTCCCCTGCCATCCAAATGGCAATCAGATTGTCCATGCATGAAGAGACCAAACCAGTCCCGGGTGAATAACAACAAATATAAAAGGCAGAACATCAAACAGCGCAGACATGAAAGACAATACAGTGGAGTATCTTAAAAACAAAGGCCTGGGGGTGCAGGGGCTCAGACAGCCTCATGTTGCCCAAGGGAATGACCTTGAGCAAACCAGACTTCCTTCAGAGTCGTTTTCCTGTGTAGGAGGTAGAGGCAAGCATCCACTTCTCAGGGCTGAGACATGGAATAAGTCATTACAGAAAACACATCCAGCAGATAGCCTAGCATGGACCTGTTGTCATCCCAAGGATCACAGGCATCCAAACTCACACAGGCAGGAAGACGAGGGGCATTCTGGGAAAATGGACACCCTACTTCCTCTGTGAAGGGAGACTGCCTGTGGCAAATATATATATATATATATATATATATATATATATATATATATATATTTGATCGAATATTCCATTTCCTCAAAAAAAAAAAACAGTTAAAAAAAGCTCTCTCTACACTGATAACCCTACCATAGGGATATATGCAAACGATACACAAACCCACATACTTTTCTTTGCTGGATACCTGGATGTGGCCCTTGGGATAATCCTAGTGAAAAACCAGTTTTCATCAAAAGGAAAGCAGAAACCAAATCACTTTTAGGAAAGTTCAACACATCATAAACCTCTTTTTTTTTTTTTTCTACTTTAAGAAAGTGTGACATTCTTCTATCCCAGGAGGCTGGAAGCACGTCTTGAGTAAAGGGAAGGGGAAACCAAAGTAAGAGTTTCTGTAAAATTGATTCCTCCTAGAAGGAAGCTGGAGGAGGACTGGGAGTCTGGGCGATTGCTCCAGCAGTAGCGAAGACCTCCCAGAGGGCCCCCCCAAGGGATCTTTCTCTCCTCCTACACCCTCGCTCACAGAGGATAACACCAAGGACGCCATGCTGGCCAGGGTAGTCTGCTGTCATCCCATCTTGCTGCTTCCTTCAACTCACTGATTTACTCGGTGCTACCCACTCATGCCATATCTATGACGCACATTGGACTCCACGGCAAAAGTGCGGAAGCAATCTTGTCCAGCTCCCGTCCTTGACAATCTGCTGCAGTTGACAAACGGCAATGGATAAATGGAGGAGTTGACAGGGTGAGGGAAGGGAAGAAAACTGGAGGGGGGGTCATAGTTCAGGAGATTTGAACAACAGGAAGCACCTGGGGTAGGACCTGACAGAAGGAACATTCTAGGCCGAAGGCATAGCCTGAGGAAAGGGATGCAGACGTCTGAGGCATGCTCCCGGTGTGCAATTCCATGAAGTCACAGGAGAGCACGTGAATGCAAGAAGGTCTCATGTGTCAGTATGTAGCTGGAGAGACAAGAAAACAGGACGTCATAAAGGAAGAGCCTTGTTATCCAGGCCAGAGAACTTGGCCTTTATCCTCTATACAATGAGAGGCCACTGAAAGATCGTTAAGAGATGAAAAGGTCAGGACTACGTTTCAGCCAGCTGGAAGGCTCTGGAAGGCTCCCGCAACAGTGGAGGCAGTGGACCAGAGGGAAACAGGACTGAAGACAGAGTCAGATACGGCCGTGGGGGACACAGATGCCTTGGCCCTTGGCCAGACATAAAGGAAGACCTGGTCTATGACTTCAGGAATCGATAGCTTTAGGGAAGGAAGGAGCTCAGCCAACAGTTGCGTCCATTGGGTTATGGCTGGCCAGGGTCTAGAGCTAGGAAGAGACAAATGGTTTGAGAATACAGATTGGTATGTAGCTGACAGTCCACAAAACAAGGTCAACACGGGTCTGGAAAAGAGCAATATTTAGATGGGCTAGAAAAACAAAAGGCCCATAAGATGAGCTTGATGAACAAAATACAGAAGCAGCCAGAGGATTGGGAGAGAGCTGTCCTAGAGGCGGAGAGAGCACAATTAAAGAAGGACCAGTGATGTTAAACGCACTCTCGTTGGCACTGGCCACTGGCCACATGCAGCGGCATATATTTCAATGCATTAAACCAAACATCTGTCTCAAGTGCTCAGTAGCCATACCTGCCCACTCACTGCCATACTGGACAGTGAAGACACAAGCCAGCTTCATAACCATAGACCATTCCAGTGAGGATGATCTTCTGGGGGGGGGTGGAGAGCAAAGTTGAGACAAACATTTCACGAAGTTTGGAAACATGCCGGGCCACTGTCCTCTTCGCTATGGCAATTTTAGGATAGGAAACGAGCGAGGTATGAAGGAGCAAAGTGACCAACTATGTTTCCCTATTAGGCAAAAAAAAGGAAGTAAATTCTGGGAAAAGGTGTCAGAATACAAAGCTGCAAAGAAGGCAATCAGCCAACCCCCCCCCCCCATTCTTGGTCTCGTCTCTGAATGCCCTGAGCAGCCTCCTGAGCTTTTCTTTTATGTTTTGTTTTGTCTCTGAGACAGGATCTTATAGCCAAGGCTGATCTTTCTTGCAGAAATCCCCTGGTCTCAGCCTCAGGAAGGGGTGGGATCATAGGTGTGCCTCACACCTGACTCAAACTTTTGTTCTTACTCAAAAGACCTGTCCCTATAAGTCACCTGCTGCCTCAGCAGCCCTCTGAAGTCCCCTTTCTCTAACTCCGTGGGCCCACGCTCCACAGAGCAGAGCTTGTTCGCTCGCTTTTCATTGCTCTTTCCAGACTGCTAACCCCCCTCCACCCCCCACCAGTGTGATGCACATTTCCCCCTTCTGCCATCAACTCCAAATGAGGGATGGCGGGCCCTACTGCTCTGAAAATGCTGCTCCCTGCCTTGGTAGCACTCTCTCAAACCTTTGCCTTCCTAATCCTTGCTCAGTGCCTCATGTCCCTGGAAGAATCTTCTGGAACCCACTCCATTCCATGGCCTTGTCTCCACCAGCACACTTCAGCCATTCACTTTCATGGTCAACCCCGAGAGCCTGCGATTAGGAACAGACACGTCGGCTCTCTGATCTCAAAGACAAACAACCCACCCCCCTTAGCCATCATTGGTTCTTTTCCTGGTCACTTCTTCGAACCATGACTTCACCTGGTCTTTGACACCAAAAGAATCTGTGATCCAATCATTGCTTCACACCAGATTTTCAAACTCAGTATTCTCCCTTCCTCCCTCTCCTTCTCCCTCTCCCTCTCTCTCACTTAAGAGAGATTTTCTCTGTATAACAGCCCTGGCTGTCCCGGAACTCGCTTTGTAGACCAGGCTGGCCTCGGACTTACAGAGATCTCCCTGTCTTTGCCTCCCAAAGTGCTAGGATTCCAGCTCTTCCTTCCTTTCTTAAACCCCAGGTCCTGTTATTCTGGTTCTCTTTCCTGACACCTTTGTCTTCTCTCACTATGGCTAGAAAAAACCCAATCCTCTGCCCTGGTTATAGCCATCCTCTTTCTCCCCTTGCCTGCCCTTACATAGCTTAACATGGCAGGAGAAACAGCGGCTCCGACTCCATCCTCACGGCCAGTTTGTCATCACAGACCTGAAGTGCATCCTTCATGTTGTCAGGCAATCTCACTCTATTCCCCTGCCCATTCCACTCTCTCGCTTTCTGAGGTCACAATTTAATATCCTCTCCTCTCTTCTCGAACCTTTAATACTTTCCTCCTGGCTTCACTGTCAAACAACGACCTGGGCACTTCCTGCTTCGCCTAGAGAAAGAGAATTACACAAAACATCCTGAGCCCTCACAAGCACATTTCAACACCCACGCATTAACACTCGCCACCCTCGCTCTGCCTTCATCTCTGCAACCCAGAAGAATCCTGAAGAGAGGGTCTCAGCCAAGGCCAGACTTCCCTTTTGGGAACCAGATCTGACTCCCTCGTCTGCCTAGCACTCCACAATTCTTTCTCTAACGACGCTTGTTTCCTCTTTCCTACTGGATTCGTCTGGTGACCATGAAAACAAATTAAATGTACAGAGATTGCTCTCATTTGGAAACAAGCACTCGACAGCTCCCGAGAGCTCCCACTCACTGCTTGTCGCTCCCTTAAAACAAAGATAGAATATCTTGGCCACAAATATAGCATTGGCTATATCTGAACTGGCCAAAGTGCCAGCTCCTGGTCACGTGTCACCCAGAGCTTCCAATGTAGCTACTTTGAATTGAGCTGTGTTCTTCTTGGCACAAAGCATATCTACTAAAATTATTCCAGTCATAATTTTATATTGGTTATATTTGATTGGTAGCTTTTTGGATAAACTATGTATAATGAGGTCTATTTCTAATATTAGTTCCACCTGTTTGTCTTAAGTATTTTTAGTGTGAGTATGAACACCTGAAATGATATACTTAACTCACATGTTTTTATTAAATACTCTGCTTTATTTTCCTTACCCCAAATTCTCTTCTTGCTCTCTCTTAAAGCTACTTATATCAGGCTTTAGACAATGGAACCTCACCAGGGAAAATGCAATGGGCGGTGTGGTGTGCACTTGGGTACTGAGGGTTGCCATCTTTGAAATCCTCCTCTGAGATAGATTTGCGTGCCATGGAGAGCTGTGTGAACAGAGGGGCCCAGCCATTTCAGGGCCAGCTGGATCCGGGGAAGACCAGAAGAATGTCTGGGTCATTTCAAACTGTTTTAACAAATGCCACAGGTCAGACAGCTTAAACAACAAAAACTATTTATATTTTTATTTTATTTAAATTTTTTTCCGTTTCTGAAGGCTAAGAAGTCCACACTCAGAGTATCAGGTGGCTGCTTTCTACTGAGGGGGGTCTCTTACAGATACCACCTTCTTGCTATGTCTTCCTCGCCTGACAGAGAAGAGGGTGGGGGGAGCAGTTCAAGGTCTGCTCTCTAACAGGGGCATAGATTCCATTTTGAAAGACTATCTTATTAGTTCATCTAACCCTAACTCTATCCCAAAGACCCCACTCTGAAACAGCATTACATTGTAGGGCACAGCTTCAAGATATAAATGATCTTAGACGATCAGTCCATAAACAACGGGCCAATGGGCCCCCACAATTGCAAGAATAAATTCTAAGTCACTAAGTTTTAGGGATGGTATTACCTAACGTTACTTAAGTGAAAAAATACCCCCACACACACACCAATCCAAATAAAAAACAAAAAACAGAAAACAAAAACCAAACAAACCAACAATAAAACAAAAACAATCCCAAAGCCTTTTCTTCTTTGAGTAAATGGTCATCCATTTCATTTGACCAAGTCAAAACCATTAAACTCACTCTTGACCCTTTCTTCTTTTTCTTTGTCATCCTCTATCTGACTCCATCCACTAACTGTCGCCTGTCCCCTTTAACGTGGGCTCAGAACCCACCACCTTTTCCCTGTCTGTCCTGCAGCCTGGTTTGAGCCCAGGTCATCATCGGTCATCCACTCTGCTCCCTAATTTATTACAGAAAGCAACCAAGAAACCCTTTCGAAAGGTAAATTCTCGACTCCTAGGCCTTCCCCTCCTCCAATGAGCTCTCAACCACGCATCTTGGCTAATTTTAGTGCGGCTATCAGCTCTAACCTCGTGCCCAACCGTTTCCCACTCCTTCCCACGGCACCGGCATCAGCTTTGTACCTAGTCGCTGGAATAATCTGAAAACATTTCTGCCTCGAGGCCATTACACTTGTTATCTCCCCAGCTTGCCGTATCGTTCCCATAGAGATCAAAGGGCTTGCTCGTTTGCCAGCTAGCCTTTGCTCAAATGTCACATTGTCAGTGAAACCTTTCCTTTAAACGAGGCCAACGCATTCGAAAGAGCAGCGCTCGCTCGGTGCATGGGCACCCATGCGGTAGCATCGCACATTTTGCTCTGTAAGATCGCCTCTTCCATCGCACTTAACATTTAAGTACTCTAGGTCCCGGCTCTCTACTGACTGCCGGTCTCCTCCAGGAAAGCAAGGATACTTACTGGCTTTGTTCTTTATGTCTCGCCAGACACCAAGTGGGGATGCCACAAATATTTACCGAAAGAATGGCGTGTGCGGGCCAGCATGCTGAACTGAAGTACTTCATATAGTCTACATCTTCATTAGACTTGTGGGATAGAGACAGGGTACGGGGCGGAGGCCAGTTCAAGAATATAACATGTTACTTTACATACGGTCTGGGGCATCACAGACCATGTGGGGACTGACTGAACATGGAGGCTGAGATGTGAGTCAGGTGGTCTGGGCAGACTAGGTCAGAGCCTCGGCATTTCTAACCAGCTCCCTCTGACTTCTGAGGCTCAGAATAGCCTCTGCCCAGTAAGAACTAGACTTTGTAAACTGAAAGGGGGGGCCGGAGTAGGGAGATCATGGAGGAAGCTACAAGAAGATCTAATCTGAACTCAGGAAGTCTCCTGTGGATGGATCAGAAAGGAGCCGGAGGTGAAACTGGCAGGTTTTGATCACTGGCGAAATGGAAGTTGGGGCTGTGGAGAGTTAACAGCCACTGGTTAACTTTAGATCTCGGGCCTGCTAATAAGGTAATTGGCCAATAGGATCGGGAACTTTGAAAAGGGTGAAGGTTTGGACCTGAGAAAGAGAATGAGGCGTGTAACTCCTGACAATGAGGACATCTTCTCTTCAGTGTCCTCAGAATGAGACAGCGCCTTTCCGGCTTTTGTAAGCCCTTCTGGGATTTTTGCATTCATGGTGCTCCCTGCAAAGGTTTGGGTGGGTCCAGTGTCGTGATCGGAACCTGAGGCCTACGAATTAATCCATTGACAGATTCCAGCTCTAATGGACTTACTGCAGGGAAGCGCCCCCCCCCATAGGTACGGTCTTGGAAGGAGCTATCTTTTCTCTGGCCCCTTTCTTTGTCTCTCTGCTTCCAGCTGTCACAGAGATGAGAGCATTTCTGCCCCACTGTGTGCCCCTACTGTGTGCCCCTCTGCTCTGGTGGTCTGCTTCATCACAGACAGCCCAATAAACAGCAGAGCTCATGGACAATGGATCAAAATCTCAAAAAACCCTCTAAGTCAAATGCCATCTTCTCACTTCTGAAGCGGTCTGTTCCTCAGGTGTCTGTCATGTGACACTACCACCAACAACAACTAAAACAAAGCAAAAACAAGCAAACAGACAGAAAGACAGACAACAGGGAAAACTGGCCTGATGCAGTTTTAACTGCCCAGAAGCTATTTTCCGTGTACAACAACCTCAAGATGACTCTGGATACTGAGTCAATATTCTGAGGCACTGAATACAGGCCCCTGCCAGATTTCCTGTCACCAAAGCCACTAGTGGGTCAAATGAGTCCTATACTCATAAATAATATGATTTATTACAAAGATGGGAGAGAGTTGCACTCTGGGATCTGCAATGGAGACTGAATGTAGCCAAGGCCTACCCCCCCCCCCAGGCTTACCCCACACGGGCTAAGCTTTGCCCTCAGTGTGTGTAGTGGTGACTGACGTGTTGCTGGGCCTGTGACTGAGGCATATTAAAAGCCCATCTTCCTCTGAGTGTCACAGGTAGGACTTAGGGGAGAGCTCTGAGCAGGTCCACAATCCAGTGACTGGAGCTGACCTAGTGAGACGTTCTAGAGTCTAAAGAGCGAGCTCTCCACTTTGACTCTATCCAAGTTGCAGGTCAAAATCTATCATAGCCCGGAGGAGCCTTTAGCAGGAAACTTCTGGACCATTATTCCCCCCAACACCCCCCCCCCATCTTGCAGGAACTGAAAAGTTAACCAACCACAAGGAGACACCAAAATGTTACTGAAACTGGAGGCAACGAGGCCTGACGTTCATTCTCTATTCGCCATTCTGAGGGGGAAGAGCCAATCTTCCGTGCCACTGGACTCCACGGATGGCTGATTAAAACACAGTTTTCTGAACGCCAGCCTACAGCTTTGGATTCGGTGGGTCTGAGGAGTGGCCTCCAATCTAGAATCGGAGAACCTCCGTTGTGATCAGGTTCCCCGGTTCAGGTGATACGGCTGATGGCCGTGCTACACTGTCCGAAATGCAGGCAGGTTCCTTAGGACCTGCTTCCTGGGACTCGAACCCTTGGAGGTAGGGGTGGATCCTGCAATTCCTACTTAACTAACAAGCACCTTAGGGTGATGAAAAACTTGGGGGTTTGTGACAAGACAGGAGGTCCGCGAATATAGGGAGAACCCTGGAGCCCGAAGATATACTGGAGAAAGTCACCAGTAAAGGAACAAATAATTTAGCCAGGTGCGAACCTGCAAGGAGATAAAATTAAGGCAGAAAACCCGGGACTTAAGCATTTTGTTACCACAAAACCCCGGTGGCATCCAGAGACTCTTCTACCCGCCTATGGTGTAAGGCTCAGTCTTTGGCCACAATTGCTGTCCTCCACTCGGCTCCGAACTCCAGCTTACCCCAACTCAGGAAGGGGCCTTTGGGCATTCCATGTGGTCGCTAAGCCTTTTCCTCTGGCTTTGTCCAACCCGAAAAACAGAGTCAAGAAGCCTAAATGATAAACACGTTCTCAGAACCTTAAACTTTGCCAGCCAGGATGGGTGCAATGGGCCTACCCGGGCAGAGAAGCAGGAGACCCAACCTGGACCCTGAGGTCAATGACCTTTGGGTCAATGTTGAGGTAAACAAAGAGCTTTGGTTCTAGTGGGTCCTGGAAACCAGCGAGTGGAGGGGCTGTGCCTCAAGTCTCATGTTGATAACGATGCTGAAAGCCAACTGGAGAAGTAGCTTTTCCAGATCACATGACGACACCAGAGTCCTTAAACCCTAGTCTCCAGAACGTACCCAAGGCTTGCTGAATTGTTAACGCCTGAAAAACAACCACTTCTTCACTAGACAGACCCTGTTTGCCAATTCTGAAGCTAGAGCGCCCTCTGGTGTACACAAGAGGGATTTCCTGCAGCCTAGAAACCACTCAGCATGCAAAACATCTCTATACACACAAATAATAGAATGATATCATGTATACAAAATAAGAAAATAAAAATAATTTTCAAAAGAGTTCTGAGATAGCTCAGTTGGTAAGATGACTGACTGCCTTACAACCCCATATATTAAAAAAAAAAATTCAAGTGTTTACTGTTCTACTAAAGGAATAGAGCAATATGATTCCTAGAGACATGCTGCTATGCTCGGAGGTCAACGTCTTGCTCAGTCATCAGCAGAGAAGCCTCTGCCTGCAGCAGATGGGGACAGAGACCCACAGCTCGACAATGTGCAAACAATGAGGGACCTTAGACCACTCAGGCCTAAATGAGATGCTTCCATCCAATCCCTCCTCTCCTTCCGTGGCTCAGGGAGCCCTACAGAAAAGGGACCCTTTCTCAAAAAACAAAAACAAAAACAAAAACAAAAACAAAAACAAAAAACAAAAAACAAAAAACAAAAAAACCGGTGGGTGGCGCCTAAGGAACACGACTAGAGAGTGACCTCTGGCCTAGACACACACCCACTGTATATATGCACCTGCTCACAGACATTCACCCACGTACACAGGAACACAGACACAAGTCTATGGATGGTGCTCAGAAAGCCTAGACTCCTCTTCCATTTCCTCGTCCTCTCGCCGTTGTCCTTTGGAATGCACCATCTCAGCAAGTGTCAGAACCTTGTCACTCACCTCCTGCTTCTCCCTAATACCAACCATCCAAGCTCTCTCAAGCCAGTGTCCTTGTCATGGGATTTGAACTGAGCCAGTCCTGGGGAGAGGAGACAACCAACGGGAGGAAGGGAGGAAAAGGAGAGCAGAGGAGAGGAAAATGGACGTGCACTCTCCACATCCGTTTTCTCCAGAGACCGGATCTTGCAGCGCTTCTCAGATCACATATGGTTTGGTTACTGACAGTCAAGTGAAATTTCTACTGTTTTTGCTTCGGGACGACTGAGCTGTCCTCCCGTTGCTCCAACCCTTCCTACCATCACCCGACAGCACTTTTTTTTTTCCCTTTGTCTACCTCTCAGGGTTGCTTTATCCCAAAGGTCCCCCTCTCCCTGTTCCCCTGTCCAGCCCCCCAGCTACCTAGCTCCCCTGGACCACCTCATCCATTACAAAGCTTCTACCACTACTTCTATAGCAATGACACTGAAGTGAACCCCTTCCCAGAATTCCCTGAACAGTTCTAGAACTTTCTACCCTGCTGTCTCCTAGACAACTCCGCCTGAATAGGTTAGAAGTACTCACTCAGCCATGTCCTTTCTGCCAGAGATTGAACATGCATCCCCTAAATTCATGTTGAAGCCTCACTGCCAATGTAATGGTTCGAGAGGGTGGGGCATTACAGGATAGAGCCCTTATAAATGAGATCGGCACCCTTATAAAATGGGTCAAAAAGGACCTGTTCATCTGCGGCACATGCGTGGTTGTGAGGATGGAGACAGCGGTACCCATGAAGAGAAGGGCTCCCACCAGATTGCTAACACCTGGATCTTGGGCTTCCCTGCCTCCAGAATGATATTTTTGTTACAGCACTCAGGAAAAAAAAGTCACTTTCCTAAAACTATGCCTTCTCTGTTAGTGGTCACCTAGGCCCAAATCCTAGGAGAAAACGTGCCGAGTTCACCGTTACCCTCACTCCCACAGCATTTCAAGTATATATATAAAAAATTAACTTAATCAATGTTTATTATTCACTTAGCGATTTAAAACAAATATCCAAACTTGTCATAGCGCCTGAGATTAAAAAAAAAGTGTGTGTGTGCTGCCACCTGGTGGTGAAACACAAATACACATTCCCCTCGATGGGGCGATGGCCATTGTCAAAGCCCATACTAAAAGTGCAAGGGGAAAGGAACTCAGAGGAAAGTGGGCTTTCCAGTTGCCTCGGGGAGAGACATCTCTACAACAAAAGGCAGCACCCTTAAGGTAATTATAAAGGGGCGGGGGGGGGGCAGGAGTCCATAGGGTTATAGGGGAAAGTGCGTGTGTGTGTGTGTGTGTGTGTGTGTGTGTGTGTGTGTAGCGAGGGGTGGCTGAGAGTGGAGAACAGCAGATCAGTTGCTTCCAAAGGACTAAGTAATGGGTCAGAGTCCGAGCGATGGGAAACGAGATTAAGCTATGCACGGTCAGACCAGAAGCGATCTCTCCTGCCCTGTGAAGGAATGGACATGCCCAGAATCCTAAGTGAGTGTTACACCTCAACGGACAAAATCTGACCAGGGCTGCTTGTTCTGCTGATGGGATGAACAGACACGGGCGGATGACAGGAAGGGTAATGGGGGAAGCCAGGATGCAAGTGAGAAAGCAAAGTAAGTCCCGTGTTAGAGGATAAGAAACCCCACTGGGCGGGAGGATGGCAGTGGGGGGCGGGGGGGGGAGGGCCAAAGGGGGCTAACACCACAGAAGAGTCTGAAGCCCGTGGAGAACGGGACTCAATGGAGGGGGTGTGAAGTGGAGGGCAATGGGGGGCAAGGGAGGAGAACAAGTAAGAAGGGCTTTGAAAATACGGAATTTGATGCGGGCCATATTCCTTTGAAGCGTCCCCAGACTGCACTGTGCCTGTCCACAGGAAACTGGCCTCTGAGATGGGCAGAGCAGTGGAGCCCAAGCAGCAAGTTCAACAGGCACAGGAGAGCCAGGAGATAGGAGCATCTGGCCCTGGGGAGAAATCAGCATCTCAAAGAAGGAAGCAGAAGCTGCTAAAATCCACCGCTAATCATGCAATCTGCCCCTGCAGGGTTTGTGGCTTTAGAATTGATCAAGGCATAATCCTCACCCTCCCCCCCCCCCCCCCGGAGCCCACAGTCTAGTAAAGAGACACACATATAAATTCATGAGAGGCAAGAGAATTAGTGGTGAATAAGAATCGCTGTAGTAAGGGGAAACCACTGCATGCACCAGACGCTGGGATAAGGACTTCTCATGACCAAGAGCCCCAGGGATCCTCATGACAATCAAGAAGGTAGGTCCTAGTACTACCCTAGCTTGCAAGGGACAAAGACAAAGAGACCTCAAAGCACTAGCTCCTAGGTCATAGCCCCCTAGCAACTGGCAATGTCAACTTTTGAACCCACAGCAGCCAGCCTGGCTGCTCCTTTTCAAGGGCCAGAATAAACTCCAGAAGGTACTCCTCAGTTTTCAGTGCCATGGTCCCTCGGGACAATTGAAGAAGCATAACTATTCCTTCCTCACAGAATGAGTGTGTGTGAGTGTGTGTGTGTGTGTGTGTGTGTGTGTGTGTGTGTGTGTGTCTGTGTATTCCCCCACAGATAAATAAGGGAGGATTACTACATGTTTATATATCACCATGGAGAAGGAAAAGTCATCTTAAGACAACCCAAAATCCAGGAGCCAATGAATTAAAGGCACATAAATAAAGATTACAAAGAAATTCTGCATGATCAAAACTACAAAGTCGAAAGACAAATTTTATATATATATATATATATGTATATATATATACATATATATATATATATATATATATATATATGTATGTATGTATGTAATGCAGGCAGATCTATTCTCCTGCCTCCACCACACCTGGTTTTTATGGCAAGGCGCCAGAACCCAGGGCCACATATATATTGGTAGGTCAAGCCCTCTATCAATTGAGCTACATCTACAGCCTTGAATGAATTTTTAAGCATAAAACATTGAGAGTTACAAAAGAAACCAATCATATTAAAATCTAATTATTGAAATATTTTTTTGACCATCAAATCTACATGTCAAAGGCGAGGCACTGATAAATACGAATGCATTTCCGAGCTACCTGCAGCCACAGGAGTATAAGAGGAGATGAGTGATTTTACATTAAGAAAAAAATCCGCTTGACTCCATAGAAACTGTGTTTTGCCGTTGACATTCAATAACTGACTTCATTTTCCTTACAGTTAATGCAGATGATTACACTTTTTCTTTTCTTTCAAGGTTGTGGGCCCCAGGCAGGTTCGACTCTCATAAGTCTAGTGTACATGTGGAGATTAAATGAGATCAAGATTCTACAAGTTAAAAAAAAATGTGCAGCACATAGACGCTAAAAGTTGGCTTAGAAGATGCATCTTGTGTTTCCTGTCTGTGCCTGTGCATGAGTACAGCCTGAGCAGAGCTTTTCCCCATTCACTCTGCTCTCAGACCCAGAACAAAAGAAAAACTCCCTGTCCTTCAGGGGCTGCTGTGGAAAGAGACGCTGAAAGACACCTGCTGGGCAGCTAGGGGAGGAGGAGAGCAGCAGGAGGGAAGCGAAGAACCAAAGGAATGGGGGGGGCATTTCTGTGGGCATCTCTTCCCTGGAGGCCATAGCTGAGGGGGGGCGGTGGGGGTGTTAGAGAATACTGTCCAGGCTGAAGACTGACAGGAAGACTATTTGCAACAGAAGCTACAGAGAGAGAGAGAGAGAGAGAGAGAGAGAGAGAGAGAGAGAGAGACAGACACAGACACAGACACAGACACAGACACAGACACAGACACAGACACAGACACAGACACAGACACAGACACAGACACAGACACAGACACAGAGATGAACTGGAAGCTCAGGGGCCACAAAGGATTGTGCTATCAGCAAATGTTACACAGCAAGGAAGGGACTAAAACAGATGAGGTTGGAGCAAAGTGAGAGGCAGGGTGACCCAGGGTCTTTTGGTCCACTGGCTAAAATGAGTTTCTAATGCTTTGGAAGTAGCTTTAGAGTCTAGTAGAATGGGGTGTTGAGGGGAATAGAAAACCACAGGGAGCCCAGTGCCACCACGGAAGCAGGTGATGACTACTAAAGCTGGACCCCTCAGGAGTGGCTCTAGACACAGCAGGCACCGTTAGAATTACTTTAAGAGGAGCTATTATTAGTCCCTTATTAGACCTAATTCATGAATGAAGACGGTATCAAAGAGAAAAACACAAGTGTGTACAAGGTTTGATGCTACCTGAAGTTTCAGGCACCCATCTGGAGAGCCTTGGACTGTATCCCCCAACAGACAAATAAGGGGTGATTACTACATGTTTATATATCACCATGGAGGAAGAAAGGACTTCTTAGCACAACCCAAAATCCAGGAGCCAAGGAATTAAAGACAGATACATTTAAATTACAAAAAAAAAATCTGCATAAATAAGACCACAAAGTTCAAAGTCAAATCGGGGGCCATTTTGGCTAACCGCTAACATCCACATGTAAAGAGCCATTGAGACTCAACTTCTCTGAAGACGGACGGAATGGGAACGGAACGCAAGCAGAGAGGAGAAGCACAGAGTTCAAAGACTGGGGAAGCAGATGCAATCCTACACATCTGTAAGAAGCTTCTGGGAGTCAGGCTTTGTGAGAAAGTGCACACAGGAGAGGTCCTGGGCTCTATCTCCAGCACGGAAAGACAGGCAGACTAGAAACAGGTCTCTAAAGCGCTCCGCTCCATTCAAAGCTCACTACACTACTTTTCGTTTGGTTTGGTTTGGTTTTCACCCACCAGATAGACAAAAAATAGAAGAGTGGAAAAAAAACTTTATCTACTAAATCTGTGTGAAAACAACCCAAATGCATATCAATAAATAAACTATGGTTCACTCTTATATCCCCATGTTACTGTGTAAAAAGGAAAGAGGCTCAACCCACAGTTGTGAGTTCAAATGATGCGTCTGCCATTGACTGAGTGGAAGATAACAGGGACACCTCCTGTACTGGCTGCTTTTGTGTGTCAACCTGACACAGGCTGAAGTTATCACAGGAAAAGGAGCTTCAGTTGGGGAAGTGCCTCCATGAGATCCAGCTGTGGGGCATTTTCTCAATTAGTGATCAAGGGGGGGAGGGCCCCTTGTGGGTGGTGCCATCCCTGGGCTGGGATTCTTGGGTTCTATAAGAGAGCAGACTGAGCAAGCCAGGGGAAGCAAGCCAGTAAGGAACATCCCTCCATGGCCTCTGCATCAGCTCCTGCTTCCTGACCTGCTTAAGTTCCAGTCCTGACTTCCTTTGGTGATGAACAGCTGTGTGGAAGTGTAAGCTCAATAAACCCTTTCCTCCCCAACTTGCTTCTTGGTCATGATGTTTGTGCTGGAATAGAAACCCTAAGACACCTCCTGACAAGTTTTGTTGGGATCAAATGAGCTAACACTTGAACCTGTCATTATGTTACAGATAAGTATTGTCATTACTTATGTTAGGCATAATGACAGTACTGCCATTTTTATTATACTATATTCCATCATCAATATCATGGACTATTTTGTTTTTGTTTTTGTTTTTTGAATTTGTTTTTTTCCAAGACAGGGTTTCTCTGTGTAGCCCTGGCTGTCCTGGAACTCACTCTGTAGACCAGGCTGGCCTTGAACTCAGAAATCTGCCTGCCTCTGCCTCCCGAGTGCTGGGATTGCAGGCGTGCACCACCACTGCCCAGCTTATCATGGACTATTAAGCTGTCGTGAGAAGCAAAGGGAGAGATGCTGTAAGCCTAGAGATGCTGTAAGCCTAGAGATGCTGTGAGCCTAGAGATGCTGTGAGCCTCGCGGAATCAAGTCTAAGCTAAAACCCAGCGACAGCCCCAGAGGCAGCAGCAGACATGCTGGTTTGGACTGTTTGGCGTAAGGAGTAATTTTTTTGATCATTTCCTTGTATAGTTATCCCTTGATATCCAAAGGGCTTGGTTCCAGGAATCCACATAAATACCCAAATAAGCAGTGCTCAAGATGATTACACAAAACCGAGCAGTGTTTGCGCATAACATACACAAACCTTCCACATAATTTAAATCATCTCCAGATAATTTACAATAGCCAATACTATATAAACATTATACTAAACACGGTTACACTATATTGCTCAGGGAACAATAATGAGAAAAAAGTCTGTACGTGTTCAGTGCAGACAATTTTTAGAAAATACTTTCAAATAACGTTTGACTGAACCCAGGGATGGAGAAGGAGACAGAACCCCAGGAGCCAGTGAATTGGGTCAGTGGGTAAAGGCCCACGGATGACCAGAGTTTGGTCCGCACCCCCACCCTCATATGGTAGAGGGGAAGAACCCTATCCAGCAAGTTGTCCTCTGACCTCCACATGCATGTCATGACACACATGGGCACAGAAAGAAACAATGTAACAGAACCTGTGGACACAGAAGGACAACTGTATGAAAGGAACAAACGCAAAGTGCCTGCTGCCCCTAATAGTGAGGACAGAACAGGGGTAGAAAGGATGCCTTAAAAAAAAAAGAGAGATATGTTTATTATTATACATGAGTACACTGATGCTGTCTTCAGACACTCCAGAAGAGGGCATCAGATCCCATTACGGATGGCTGTGAGCCACCATGTGGTTGCTGGGATTTGAACTCAGGACCTGTGGCAGAGCAGTCAGTGCTCTTAACCGCTGAGCCATCTCTCCAGCTCCTGAAAGGATGCTTTTAATATCAGGGTTTTTTTTTTTAATTTTATCTATTAAACTAAGGTTTGTAAATTGTATAAAGGTACTTGAAGCAGGGAACAAAACTAGCGTGTAAAACAAGCCAGCCTTATCTCAAAAGTTTCATTGACTAAACCAGAACAACCAATAATGGTTCACAAAGCCTCTTATTCCTGACCTAACCTGTCGCTTGGCTGGGGTCCAGTGTCCCACAGTCCCCTTCCTTACTCTTAACCTTGCCACAATGCTACTGTAGACGACATTCTGTTCAGCCCCAAGAGTTCACAGCCTCAAAAGCTCTGTCTGCTAAATTCCCACTTATCTTTCCAAGCTCCATCTAAGCCTTACCCCCCCCTCTCTCTCTTTTTCTGCCTCTGTCTCTCTCCAGCCCCCGCCCCCATCCCTCTTTCAAGCCCCTAGAATAGGTCAGTTGGTTTTGTCCTATGCTCTCACAAGCAAGAGCTCCCTTCCTTCACCCTATTCCTAGAGAAAAGATTCTTTTCTCTCAGGGCACAGGCTCACAAAAGCCTGGAGTGGGAAGAATCGCTGTCTGAAGTTCGCTCATTAGCGCGCCCTAGTGGCCAGTGGGGAGAGTGTCTGAAAGAAAGCACTCAATACAAGGTAGACGGATGGATGAATGAATGGGGAGGCGGGATCCTGGGGGCATGGATCTTTCTAGATTCTACCTAGAGTGACTTTGTGATGCCACTTGGTAAGATGAAAAAAAAAAAAAAAGAAAATCGGGGATGGGGATGAAAATCATAAAAGTACAGTCAGGCCTGAAGCAGGCATGCTGGGGACAGTCAGGCAGAGCTTTCCAGAAACTATGCCCCAGGCCCCACTGCTGGGAAAGTTCAGCAGATAAAAAGCTTCTCCCACAGACAGGCCTTAAAGACAGAGTTCAATGCCTGGAGCCCACATAGAGATGGAAGGAGAGAACCACTCCCTAAAGCTATTTTCTTGCCTCCATATGCAAATCAGGGCTGTGGATGGTGGCGGCAGTCAGCCTCACACCGACTGACAGTTCAGCTATGAAAATACACAAAAAGGTTCCAGAATCCTCGAGGGAGAACGTGGCTAGAACAGACCTCTTGGGGAAAGGTCATCCCAGAGGACTACAGAAAAGGGCCCTGCGAAGTCAGTGGGAAAGCATATTCAGTGAGGAGACCAGGCCAGAACAAAGGCAGACGCGAGAAGACACAAACCAGAAGGTTCCAAAGGGCAGCAGTCAACCATCTCCACTGCAGTGCAGATTGAGCTAGAGAGAGACGGATGATTGTGTTTAGTCAGATCGATGTTGTCGGTGATCTTTGGCACTGGCATTTTAACGAAGACCCTGGCGAAACAGCGGAAGTCAGATTGCACGGCTGTAAGGAAAGATCTCTAATGGGGCAGACTTAGACAGAACAGGCACATGTTTCTGTACGTGCACAATGTTCATAAGGTGATTTCTGGTTGTAAATGATTTTTAATTGTGATATATAGCGATAGAGATGCAAGTGTCTAAAAGTAGCCAGGAAATCAAAGCTATATGCTTTATCAAACATTATGAGGACTGCCTTAAGAATAATCATATTTTGTGGTTTATTTCTAAAAAAAATTCAATAATTGACACATATATCACGCTCAGAATAATCGATGTTCACATAAAGAAGGCAAACAAAACCCATCATACCAAAGGAGTTAAGCCTTGGAAATATAGTTTACACTGTGCATGCTTAGCCTTTTGATACTGTGACTTCTACAAAATTCATGCTAGAGAACCAAGTCTAACACACACACACACACACACACACACACACAGACACACACAATTACAGAAAAAACTCATAATATTTTAACTAAGTTTATGATTCTATGCTGTGCTGTGTTCATAACTATGCTTGGACTGGACAGGTCTTTCAAATTTTTTAGATGTTTGAGAAGAAAAATGAAGCACAGATAGAGCTGAGCAGGGCTTAACTGTTTGAAAAACTGGTAGAAGGAATGATGGAGGGAGGAGGGAAGGAAGGAAGGAAGGAAGGAAGGAAGGAAGGAAGGAAGGAAGGAAGGAAACAGTGTTGCCAGGCAGTGGTAACATATGACTTTAATTCCAGGAAGCAGGAGAATTTCTGAGTTAGAAGCCAGTTCCGTCTAGAGAGAGAGAGCTCCAGGACAGCATAGAGAAACCCTGTCTCAAAAAAAGAAAACAAAACCCCAAACAAACAAAATGCAAAAAAAGAGACAGATAAACCAAGACCTGATACAATGAGGTAGTTGTCCAGAGGTACAGAGGGTACGAAAGGTGTGACTGGCCACTGTCAGGGTTACCTGTGCTTCTGAGAAGCATCTGAATCAGTGTGGACAAAGAGGCTGAAGACCTGGAGAGCAGTGTTAACAGAATCCCCATATGTTGACTTCTGGTTTTGCAGTCATGGGAACAGGCCGAATTTTTAAGCATGCAAAGAACAGGAAGTTTGAATATAGTGGGCACGATGCTTGGAGAAGGTGGGCAAGGTTTCTACCTGGGCACTACTAAAGGCACTGTGTGGCGGATCTAAACAAAGACAGAAAATGGCACTGACTGTTAAGCTGTACTAGAGAACATGAAACCTCAACAGCCTTCATCAGAACCACTTGATTTTCTCCACCGGGCTAAGGCTGGCACACTACAAAGGAACCGGAAGCTGCTCCCTGTTAGAGGGGACAGGGGGATATGAGATTCTCTGGAGCTGGTGGAAGGAAAACGCCAGTGTCTGGTCATGGTGGTCCAAGCTAACTGGGAAGACAAGAAGTTGAACAGAATGACATCACAGTCCAAAGAAATCGATGTAGCAGTTTATTATCTCGGAGCAGTCTCGTGGAAAAACAAGACCCAGTGGCTAAAAAAGGACGTTGAGAAGTGACAAAAAGGAGAGACAAATGCCACATTTGTCTCTCACTGCGGGAGCTAGGGGAGGGAGAAGACGGGAAACTAAACCTGAAGTATGAGGGTGCAGAAGAGGTGGGGAAGTGGAAGAAGGGACAAGTACAATCAGAGCCCATTACGTACATGTACATGAGCATCATATACATATACATGTACATATACATATACATGTATGTGTGTGTAAATGCCCCACTGAGATGCCCCACTTTGCACAAGTGCTGATCACCAATAAAAAAATTATTATAACCACATTGACAACTAAGTGAAACTCAAACTCCCTTTCACTGAACTAAAGAAATCACCAATAACAACAACAACAACAACAACAACAACAAAGACGAAGAAGGACGTTTGGAAGCTAGGGCAATTAACAGGCCCAAACCTTGAGAAGGTAGGGGTGCAACTAACATACTCTTCAATAAAAGTTCCTCGGAATACTGCCTGACCCTGCCAGAGAAGTACTGAGAACCACAGGCCACACATTTCCGAGAACGCGAGGGAACTGCACAAGAACCAACAACAACAAACCAGGCAACTGCAGTGGTCAAAAGGAGAGTAGAGACGGGCGGGGAAGACAGCTCAGGCGGTAGCCTGCTGCCTAGTAAATACTAGATCCTGGGTTTGATCCTGACGCTACATAAGCCAGACATGGTGATGTACATTAGCGCCTCTCGTCCCACATTCAGAAGGTTAGAAGCATGAAGGGAAGGGGAGGGGGAGGTGGTGGAGAGACTGATACACGAGAAAGCACATTTCCCCAAAGTAGAGATGAAACAATTAACTCGAGAAGACAGTGGGGTTGCTAGGCAACACACGGGCACGGTCCACGGCGCAGCCTTGGGGAAAACATAGGAGTTCTGTGAAAGCTGCTGGCCAGGTAGGACGTGTTTCCAAGAAGGGCACTTTGACCAGCACCACCCAGTGTCTCTATATCGTTTATTCTTCAATCGTTCTGCAGTGTACACGCAGCAGTATCAAGGCCCACCCTAGGTGCATATGCAACTGCAGTGTGCAAGAGAGAATGAAGAAAAACAAACATTAACAACAAGGACAAAGACAAAAACAAAGAACAACAATAAAAACAAAAACAAAAAACAAAAAAAAAACCAACAAAATTTAGTTCAGGAAACTAAAGGCAAAGGGTTGGGAGGAAAGGAAGGGCTGGGCTGGAGCAGGAAATGCACTTTTTGGAAAGAAATGGCCATGTGGGCTGGTCTGGTCTGGTCTATTAGGATGGTGGGAATGAGGAAGGAATAGGATGCCTACTTAACACCAGATAGCTCCGCTCCAGGACTGGGAACTTTGTGTTCACGCCAAACAGCACTCCTGAATATAGAGGTTCCTACAGAATAGCAATCTTATCTTGAGTTAAAACCACCAAGCACTTTTTTTTTCAGAAAATGTCTCAGCGTCTTGAGACTAGGACCCTGAAACCGTTTTCTCGGTTTATAAGGGACTTAGCATCTCATCTCTCCAGATTCATGCCTCCTCCTGAAGGGGTAGAGCCCAAGGCTAAGGACCAAAAGCAACACTAGCCTTCCTGTGGAAGAGATACAGTACTTTCTCTTCGTGCACACAATTCCCACATGAACAGCAGATGGCAGCAAAGACTTAGTCTTAAAAAAAAAAAAAGACGCAGGGAAATATCTGTACACCATGAGGACTGGGTTGGTTAGGGGCTCCTACCCGGGACCTGGAGTGAAAGGGACATCATTCCTCCTGTCTTGTCAGCTAGATCCTCACCACGCTCAGGCGACAAAGAGGGATTAGCATTAAAAGAACACACCACCCCTTCCTACAGTCCTGCTTTGTATCTCACGAGTCAGGGACCTCATATAATAGCAGCATTTCCTCCAGGGATATACAATTATCTTCCTGGAAATGGTGCAGAAATATAGAGCTGACCTTTGGAAATGGTGGTTTCCACACTCCGTCCGCTCTACAGGCACCTCCTATGCTGTGATGCAATGCTCCGGCTTCCCCAGGTCCCCGTTCCCAACTAGGAGTGCCTGACACATGGGAGACGTTCACGGAATAAATTGTTGAAGTGAAGTAAGGAAGAAAGGACACGTGGGACAGGATTTCCGGGCTGCTGTGGTTAAAGACAAAAACATCTGGCCTTCTGGACAGTATTGTATGGGGGAAGGGGGTTTGGCTGGCCTTTGAATTCTAGCTTTGTTCCTTAGAGCAATGGACAGAGTAATGTTCTTGGCCTTAAATTTCTTGTCCATTGCAGGATCCATGAACAGACTATTGAACGGTGTGCATAACCAAAATATGCATACTACACATGCTCTGCACAGAGCAAGCGCTCACGAAAAAGGTAGTTACTGTTATTTACTGTGACTTTTGTTACCGTTGCTGGTGCTACAGCTTCTCCTCAAGTGGAAGTGGAGGAATCTTTAAAAAAAAAAAAATAGGAAGCAAGTAGCCATGAAGCCTCAGAATCCCAATTCCTCAGCTCAGCTGCCTCCGAGAACACGGAAACTGTCCCAACAGAAGGCTGCAGAGAATCACCCCTATTTAGAGAGTTGGCATCCTGGGCTGTCTTCCCCCTAACCCACCCCCACTCCCACCCCAGGAGGAAGAAAGTACAAATTGTCGTGGCAACGACAAGTGTGTGGATTTGCACATACTTCCAAGCACCCATCTCAGAAGAAAGGACCAATAAAATGGCTGTCTATGGGGCTGGGTGGCCTGGTTCCATTCGGAATGGATGCAGTCCTTAGTGTTGACTATTATTAATTAGACCACTGCCTATGTCACCAGGGACAGAGCTGGGAAACAGCAAGCGTCTCCTGGATGGAGGAATGTCAGACTTCTCTGGAAGCTTAGTAGGAAAAACAGCACTTTCAAATAAACTAGAGGGAAGAGTTCTTTAACAACATGAGACCTCTAGTGACATCACCAGGTTAAAGCAGTCTCAAAGAACAGCCACAGTTTGGAAAACTGACCGGACAAGACCAACAAGTGTGGTAAGAAGCTCAGTCAGTGAGCCCAAGGCCCCATGTGGCCTCAGGCCATGTTTAAAGTGATAAAAATGGAACTTTGCTGCCTGAAATGCAGTAAGAAAGGGTCTGTCTCCCAGAAAAGCCCAGCAACCTGGACAGACAGGCTCTGGTGGCTGAGAAGAAAATCCTTGCTTTCAGGCTAGAACAGAATGCACAGGAATGACAACCTTCAGTCTACAGCAGAGATCACCAGAGCTTTAGCGACCTTAGTACCTGTCTCTACTAGGTAGGTGCTACCTTCGTCTTAGCCACAGTGACATATGTAGTCATTTCTTATATGGAGGACGATGCTTTCTTTCATCTGTCTCTCTTCAATTCCATAATCTCCTATTCCGTGCCCTTGTCACCCTTTCCGGAGCTTCTCTGGTTCTGAGATCACAGACACAAAAAGCGAGAATGCAAAGTCTCTCTCCTGAGACGATGGAGCACGCCCTGCTTTCCTACTTTGAAGTACACACCCGGACCCAGGAGGAGGCGGACGCATTAAGAACGACACGGGGTGCCTGCCGGCTGCCATGCGAATCCTAGGACACCAGCCAAGAACCCAAAACCCCAAACCTGGGTCCTAAGACAGGCAGTCAGTAATGCCTTGCTCACTTACAAAAGAGGATGGTCCTTTGGCGGTTTCATGCATGCGCACTTCCCCGGTGCCTGGGGGCTGACATTAAGCATGCTGTAGGTACTCAGCCAAGCACCACCTCAAGATCCTGGTGGGCACCCAAGAGGGGGTGACTCCTCCAGAGAGAGACAGACAGAGGGAGAGGAGAGGAGAGGAGAGGAGAGGAGAGGAGAGGAGAGAGAGAGAGAGAGAGAGAGAGAGAGAGAGAGAGAGAGAGAGAGAGAGAGAAGAGAGAGAGAGAGATTGAGTACGGGGGTGGGGGGGGGCATGCCAGAGGCATCTGGTTTACTGGCCTTACCTCCTCTCCAAAGCAGGTAGATGGGGACCACGTAGAGCATAACATGCTGGATGTAGTAAATCTCTAGTTCAAAGGGGAGCTGTGGGGAGAAGATGGAGACAGGCATTTCAGAACGGACGTCTCGTTAGACTCAGCTCAGCACCCAGACACCCTTAGCGTGCAGCAGGCACATGGTGGCAAGTTCACCACACCGCCCATTCGCCTCCCTTCACAATTCAAGGCAAAGAAAAAAAATAACAAAATGAACATCCTTTCTCATCTCAACTGACACCCGTCAAGCTGTATTTTACAGAGACAGTACACGGAAAGCACTCCGCTGGCTAGCGTGTATTAAAATTGCATGGATGTTGCATATAGCTACGTTCTCAAGAGATTCACCAGGCCTCCACCATTAGCGAAGGAAGGACTTCAGTGATCTCTGCCGAGAGGGAAGCTACTTTAACACGGTTGCTATGGAGCTTTCTCAAGTGTTTCTTTAAGAGAAAAAAAATATTTTTAAATCATTAATAAATAATAACGTTCTGCAAAATACATTTGAAGAGGCAACCGTAGAGTCCCACTCCTGGACAGCAGATGGCGGAGAATTTCAAATGGACTCCGCGTTTGACAAGAACATTCACAGGAGGATGTAGTGAACTCATATTCCCTGTGAGAAAGACAAAAAAGAGTCCTAGGTCTGGTCAAGTTCGAATTGATCCAAGAGCCGCGTTTCCCCACGGGATACTTGGACGCCAGTTGACGGTTTACCCTCCTTTAGAGTAACTAAAGAAAGCCGGGCCAATTCTGATATGTTTCATCAAAAAAAAAAAAATCTTCCTTGTCCTCCCAACATCCAGCATCTTCCTCAAAACAGAGGTGCTTAGAGGATGGGAAAGAATATAATAAAGATATGCTGAATGAAATCCTCAAAAACAATCAAAACAAAACAAAAAGACAAACCCCGGTGCGAGACTAACCCTGGAGAGAAGAAGAAATAAAAGAATTTTGCCAGGGTTCCCCTAGCATACGAGGGGTGGAGGCAGGTAGGTTGGTAGGTAGGTAGGTAAGTTGGTAGGTAGGTAGGCAGGTAGGTAGGTTGGTTGGTTGGTAGGTAAGTTGGTAGGTAGGTAGGCAGGTAGGTAGGTTGGTTGGTTGGTAGGTAAGTTGGTAGGTAGGTAGGCAGGTAGGTAGGCAGGTAGGTAGGTAGGTAGGTTGGTTGGTAGGTAAGTTGGTAGGTAGGTAGGTAGGTAGACAGGTAGGTAGGTAAGTTGGTTGGTAGGTCGGCAGATAGGTAGGTAGGTAGGTTGGTTGGTTGGTAGGTAGGCGGCAGGTAGGTAGGTAGGTTGGTTGATTGATAGGTAGGTAGGTAGGCAGGTAGGTAGGTAGGTAAGTTGGTTGGTAAGTAGGCAGGTAGGTAGGCAGGTAGGTTGGTTGGTTGGTTGATTGATAGGTAGGTAGGTAGGCAGGTAGGTAGGCAGGTAGGTAGGTAGGTAGGTTGGTTGGTTGGTTGATAGGTAGGCGGCAGGTAGGTCGGTAGGTAGGTTGGTTGGTTGGTTGGTAGGCAGGCAGGCTGGTTGGTTGGTTGGTTGGTTGGTTGGTTGGTTGGTAGGTAGGTAGGCAGGTAGGTCGATAGGTAGGTCTGTCAGTCAGTATGTACACACAGACTCCAAGGGAAGCCTGGGCATCAAGAACTCCAGGAGAGATGCCAGGAGCTTCCCTGCTCCATTCAACTCAAGCACAGAATCAAGACTGTGTGCTAATGAGAGCAAACAGTTATGGGTACCCAAAGCACAGGAACCCAAGGCCACCTTGTGCCAAGAGCTGAAACCGAGAGCTGGCAGTGCTCCCGGAATGGTAGCGGGGCCAACTGTGGACCCTGAACACAGACAATGGCCCTGGCTCTTGACTACAGAATTCTACACTAATGGAAAATTTCCCAGGGGACGAGATGATACACAGCTACTACTTGATGTTCACACAGGAATGTCTAAACCCAGGAAACCAGATAAGGCTCCGAGTGCTCTGTAGAATTTGCTACAGCTGGTTCTGCCATCTGCTACACAGCATCACTAAGCAGAAGGCTGGTGTGGTGTCCTGAGAGGCTCCAACGTGAACCTAATTGATCCCTAATGTTTACAGATGACGGCAGTGGTTTTAACTTGGGTATTGCTTTGTGCTTTTCAATATTTTTATACCATGATTTATTAAATCTATCACCTGTGACAAATGAGAAACCTCAGGCACAGAGGCAAAAAAAAAAAAAGTTAATTATTTCAATGAGGTCACCCCAAACCAGACACTGTTTCTACCTGTTTCCTTCCTAGGGAGGTTGCCTTGCTCCAAGAGTTGCCTACAGTGAAATGCCACGAAGGCAGGTGAACTCAGTCAGTACAGAAGCCAAATTATAAGGTTAGGCAAGGGAAAGACATAAACATGAAAGTAGGGGAGAATAAGGAGAGAAAGGGCGGAGAGAACTGAAAGCTATATGGCCATTATATTAGTTGCAGGAAGAAGGGCATACACACACACACACACACACACACACACACACACACACACACAGAGAGAGAGAGAGAGAGAGAGAGAGAGAGAGAGAGAGAGAGCCAAAAGGCAGCCGAAAATCCAGCACTTATCACACTTAATAGTAAATTATACTTACTAAGCCCTTCTATTAAGCACTAAGTGATGTATTAAATAAACTCTTCTGCATTATTATAATGTTTAATTAGTGCAAATTTCCCATGAAGTAGTTAGACATGGGGAAATGGTTAGACACATTTGACAGATAATAAAAAGTTAATAGCTCTTTTTCAGCCACAAGAAACCTGGGGTTGCAGCCATGACCTTCTTAGAAAGATGCAACTCAAAGTCAAGTGCAATTAAAAAAAGCGTGCAAGCACACACACACACACACACACACACACACACACACACACATACACACACACAAAAACCAAAGGTTTGGAGCAAAACAGATCATTAACGTTTTTTTCTTCTCACTTCCAAGCCAAGAGATGATTTTTAACATGAAAGGGGAAATTATCTGGTCCTTTGGAATTAGACTGACTGAACAAAACCTAAGAAACATAGACTCTGTCCATAGCAAGGGCCACAAGCTGCTTCCTCCCATGTCAATGAGGGTCAGGCCATCATGTGCTGCTGTCCAGGCCTAGCCCATTGCATCCTCCAGCTTTGTTTACTACAGTCACCAAAAGACAGCCAAGACACCCAGGTAGCCTGAATTCCAGCTTCCCTATGTCTCGGTCCATCCCTCTCATCTATCTCATTTCTCATCCCTTCCCAGGTTTTGAAATCCTCCTCTCTTCTCTGGGTCCCCCTGTCCATCGCTGGTGCAATCTCTCATATCCCAAACTCTTCTCTGGATAATCCAATCCCTTCTTGTTTTAACAAATACGTCAGTAGCTGCAAGAAGATGCTGTTGTCCCCATAACCCTCTCAAACGATGGGGAACCCTCCTGCCTCCTGCCTCAGGGTTCCTCACCTACAGGAATGTGGGTCTAGCCTGCAAGAGAGTCGGAGACGGTGAGAGGAGATGGAACTAAAGCAAGCGATCAACGCGGGCAGACATGTTGGATGAAATTCTCCAATGCCCAGAACGCATAACCTTTCTTCAACGACTCCAGACTAACAGCGGATGCCCTATGCCTTGCAGAAACCTCCTTCAAGAAGTTCAAATGGAGAGAGGGATGAAAGCTGTGCCTAGGGGGCAGTGGCCATATAGAGCCCTAACGGTTAACGCTGGGAAAGCAAGTGGACTGAGAGAAGTGGAAACAGCAAGAGGGGCAAAAGGCACTAAACACAGAGAACAGGAAGCCGGCAGGAGGGTAAAGGGCCCAAAGCACAGAGCAAAGCGCCAGCTTTAGGCTACCAGGAGATAAGGAAAGCCAGACAGGGATAAGAATAACTAATTGTTAGCAGGTGGGCTACATGTTGTGTGTTGCAGGAACTCATTCCACCCTTCAGGAGCTTGGCATTACTAGGAGAGCTTTGTGTACCGCTGGCAAGATTGCTCTACAGATTAAAAATGCTTGCTGTCTAAGCCTGATGACATGATTTCAATCCCTAGATCCCACGGTGGAAGAACAGACCAAATCCTGAAAACTGTCCTCTGCCCTACACACACACACACACACACACACACACACACACACACACACCTACCTTCAACCCCTTACACACATATCAAAAAAAAAAAAAAAAACAAAACCCGCAAACAATAAGAAATAATTTTGTGGCAAAGGAATCCGTGTCTGACACCCGGATGTCACAAAAGTTAATCCGTAGCCCTTTAAAATGGGAAGGATATAGCCAGAGGTATGACTGCTTTCCACATTCATCCTCCCAGTAACATTTGGCTTTGGAACAGTTTGTCTTTATTAACCAGTCACAGGCTTTAAATGGCAAAGTGTGGCCACAAATCCTTGGAACTGATTATCTGTTAGAGGAGCCTCAAAAAGAAGCTCCACGACCCAGAGAGCCAACGCAAAGAGCTAGTTTAGGAAGCAGCAGCCCATCGTGGAACACTAAAATTAAGGGAACCCTTCCAAGATGAAGCCTTGACTTTGGACTTGAGATGATATTTAGATATGATTTTATATTGTATAGTAAATGAAAAGTAGCCAAGTCCGAGTTGCCTAATTAAAATATTTTAAGGCCATAAAAAGATCAACACACGGATACTTCACACTGTCAACAGCAACTGCCGCTCTAGGAGGAGAGGACTTTGTCTCAGTACATATTGTTCTGCAGTTTATTTTATTGCAGCAGCATCTGTAATAGTCAAAGTATGGAATCCACCAAAGTGCCCATCAACAGATGTAAAGATAAAAAAAAAAAAAAAGGTATATTGGGGCTGGAGAGACTGCCAAGTTTGTATAGGACCTGAGTTGGGTTCCCAGTGTTCACAGAGGGCGGCTCACAACCAGGGCAACTCTGGATCCAGGAGACCCAACGCCCTCTTCCGCCTTCATGAGCATCTACACAGCATGGCATATACACACCAAGATATGCACATACACATAAAATACGTTTTCTAAAAATACAGTATAGGTGTGCATTTGTTCCCTTTTTCCTCCTAGATAATTTTTTTACTTCTACTTTTCTATGTCTTCCACTCTTCTGTTATGACATAAAATGCAAGAACCACATACAAGACAAAATATTCAATATTTGTCATTCCATGGTCGGTACTAGTACGCATGGAACTTGCTATGTAGACAAGGCTGACCTTGAAGGCCCAAAGATCCAAATGCCTCTACATCCTGTTGGAATTAAAGCAGTGATTCTCAACCTGTGGGCTGCAAACCCTTTGGGGGGTCATTTATCAGATATCCTGCATATCAGGTAGCAAAATTATAGTTATAAAGTAGCAAAGAAATAATCTTATGGTGGGGAGGGTCACTACAACAGGAGGAACTATATTAAAGGGTCACGGCATCAGGAAGGTTGAGAACCACTGAATTAAAGGAATGAGCCACCACAATCAGCTTAAATGTTTGTGTTTGTGTAGGAATGGAGCAAGAAGATTCATTAAGCTACTACTGAGCCGGTGGTGGCGCACACCTTTAATCCCAGCACTTGGGAGGCAGAGGCAGGCGGATTTCTGAGTTCGAGGCCAGCCTGGTCTACAGAGTGAGTTCCAGGACAGCCAGGGCTACACAGAGAAACCCTGTCTCAACCCCCCCCCCCAAAAAAGCTACTACTGATGATTAGAGTTCATGTTTTCTCTTACTTTTATAGTTCTTTCCCTCAGTGTTTAAACTCTCAGGTTTGGAGAACGTCAGGAACTGAACTCATGGCCTCTTCTTCATTTTTAAAGTAATAGTCTACTAACTGCATTTTAGTGCTGCCTATATGGGCATGGATGTGGGGTCATCCACTAGAGCATGGCCAACCTATCAGTAGCCACATCTTCAAAGAAGAATAATCTTCCCTTCTCCAGCAGCTAATAACTGTTATTAGTTTCTTCGTAAGGCATGTGACCTGGAGAGATTGCTTGCTGAGAGCACTAAAGTTCTTGGGAATGATCTCAGCCCAGAAAAAGAAACAGCAAAAAGGGTCAAAACCACCCCCCTCCCCAAGATCCTGTGGTCCCATAGTACGTGTCCTAATGATTCACAAGTGCCTTTTTTTTTTTTTTTTTTTTTTTTTTTTGGTTTTTCGAGACAGGGTTTTTCTGTGTAGCCCTGGCTGTCCTGGAACTCACTCTGTAGACCAGGCTGGCCTCGAACTCAGAAATCCGCCTGCCTCTGCCTCCCAAGTGCTGGGATTACAGGCGTGCGCCACCACCGCCCGGCCACAAGTGCCTTTTGAGGTCTGATGCCCACAACTCAAACAGGCACGCTGCAATCTACCTCACTCCCATTTCTGACATGGTGGAACGAGGGAGTCCAGGCATAACACTGCTCTTTCCTCCAGGGCTATCCCTGACTTCTTTGTACTCTGAGTCTCAGTAACCAGGAACAGGGTTATGTTTGCCATCATGGCTGGCCACAGTAAGCTTCTTAGTGTCAAAGGAGATATTTTGAGCCCATAAAGATGCTACTTGGTCTGCTGACACAGCAACCTGGGCAACTGTGCACAGGCTGGTAGAACTGTATGGAGTGGCTGGGAGGTGTTCTGCAAGGATTTACTCAGCTCTTTATTTTAACCAAGGGTAAAATGAACTCTCTTAACTCCTATCCTTCCCCCTGTAACTGACTGGAGCTGCTACTTGTCCACATGGGAAATAACCAAATACCACTCTGGGTAATGGTTGTTGGTACCTGAAGTCATATCTGACAGGAAGGGTGAAGCCAGAAGAGGCTCTGTTGGTATAACGATGCTTAGTGATAAAGACAATAGCAACTGAAGCAGTAGTAACAGCAGCTCCAGAGGAGTGTTCCCAGGAAATATACCGTAACAGAGTCGGTTGCATTTTCCTGAGTCTTAATGATGAAGGACAATAAACATAATGATCTTAATCACTCATACTTCCAAACTCTAACGGATTGATCTATCTTGCCAAATTCCAAGTATTAATGTCATAACTCCCCATTCCTGTTTACATGACTGTATCTAGAAACAGAGCCTTTAAAGCAAAATAATACAGGTAGGCTGTAATTATCATTAGTCCCCAATTCAATGGACCATCAGCATCCTCTAGAGAGAAGGTAAAACACAGAGAAAAAAATGGAAGTCCATCAACAAATCAAAGAGAAGACTCAAGATGAAAATGATTCAGCTGATCCCTTGTTCTTACACTTATGAAGAATGTCCTTATGACAGAAGCCTTAGCAAATTAATACCCTGGCCAATTGTGGTGCCTAATCTTCCTCTTCAACTTGACTAGATATAGAATGATCTAGAAAGTATACTTCTATGACAGTGGTTCTCAACGTTCCTAGTGCTGTGACCCTTCAATGTTGTGGTGAGTCCTCAACCATAATATTATTTCATTGCTGCTTCATAACTGTAATTTTGCTACTGAGTAGTGTCTCAGTTCCTCAGACTATTGAATATGTTTGTTTTCTGATGGTCGAGACCCACAGGTTGAAAACCGCTGCTCTAAGCTGCCCGTGCAGGTGTTTCCTAAGAGATTTGACTGAAAAGGGAAGAACCGCCCCCCAATGTTGATGCTAACACCTGGGCTGTTGTTCTAGTCTGAATACAAAGGCAAAAAGGAGAAAGAGAGCTGAGAGCAGCATTCACTGCCCTCTGCTTCCTGACTGGATGCAAAGTGACCACTGCCCCATGCTTTTGCTGCTACAACTAGAAACACTCTCTCCGCCATGGAGAACATGAGACAGAGAGACTGCTTCCCTTTTTGTAATGGCAAACTACTAGAAACCAAATGGCCATCCCAGGTAGAACAGAAAAGGACACTGTGGTCTATTAATGCAATGGGATGCCACACTGAAAAATGTAACTATAGTTATAGACACTCCATATATGGAATAAGTCATGCTAACAAACTGCTGTATAGATCAAGAAAAGTCCAAGAAAAAAAATGACATACTCATGATATCGTCTCCCATAAAAGCCAATAAACAACTAAAACCAAATAATATCTTATTTAGGAATCTGTAACTACAATTCATGTTTACAGACATATCTGTGCATCTGAGAGATGAAACTATCTTTTGAGAATTTTACACGTGCATATAATGTGTATTGATCAAGTTCCCTACGCTCCAATTCTTCCTGTATGCCCCCTATCACTTTCCGCTCTCAATTTCATGTGCTCTGTTTGTCAGAAACCCACTGAGTATAGGTAGTGATGTCTGTATGAGCATGGATGAAAGACCGTCTACTGGAGCACGGCCAACCTTTCAGGAGCCCCATCCCTGAAGAAAATATACTTTCCCTTCCTCAAGAGCTATTCCTCAAGATTGCGAATAGTTTCTCAGCGACAGGATGGGGCTTCGGGAGGTCTGCTCTGGCCCATATTGTTATTTAGGCTGCATGATCTTGTGGAGGTACTGTGCATGCAGTCACAGCTGCCATGCATGAGTCCATGTGTGGCACCGCCCTGTCATGTCCAGCGAATGCTGTTTATGCACACTACATCTGCCTTCTAAAAAAATCTTTCCAATGAAACCTCTTTTTTTTTTTTTAAGCAAGCACGGGAATACCAACCCAGACTCAAGCTAGCGGGTTTCCTCCTGGGGGACATTAAGGATAGAGCCAGCAGGATTGGAAGGATTGCACACAGGTTAGTTCTTGTGGTAGACTTACAGAAATTATATTATCTATAAACAAATGCATGCACAAATTAAATGAACAGAAAACATGCATGGGCGAATGGTGGAGATGCTACAAACCCACAGTTGGAAATGTTATTACCACGGCAATGTGCACCCAATATCTATTTGAAAGGAAAAAAAAAACAAACAAACAGGTTCAGTTAATTAGCTTGTGTATCGTTTCAAGGCTTGTTAAATGACTGAGTCCGGATTGGAACTCAAAGAATCTGACTTCTGAATGCATGATCTCTACCACAGTGGCCTCTTCCATTCCCTACACTGCTCTACTGATAGGAAAGAGTTAGGGTCACCTGTGAGACTACCTGCCCTACCTGGAGACTATGATCTAGGCACTACCCATGGGAATAGACACAGGTTTTGAAATTCCCCCATCTTCGTGGTTAAGAGCACTGACTGCTCTTCCAGAGGTCCTGAGTTCATTTCCCAGCAACCACATGGTGGCTCACAGCCATCTGTAATAGGATATAAATGCCCTCTTCTGGTGTGTCTGAAGACAGCTACAGTGTACTCATATAAATATAATAACTACATCTTTAAAAAAAATGAAGGTAATTTCCTTTGGCTTACTGGGCTGGAGAGATGGGTTCAGCAGTTAAGAGCACTTCCAGAGGTTCTGAGTTCAATTCCCAGCAACCACGTGGTGGCTCACAACCATCTGTAATGGGGATCCGATGCCCTCTTCTGGTGTGTCTGAAGATAGCGACAGTGTACTCACATACATGAAATAAATAAATCTTTAAAAAAATAATTTCTCCATCTTAACATTTACCATGTTTTCAAAGGTTTCCAAATTGTGCCACAGGTTAAATGTGAAGTAATCTAGAAGGGAACCTCTTGAGAACATAAGAAGGTACTTCGGGTCTTGAAAGTCAAGCAACAAACTCGTTTGATTTTTCACACAAGGAGAGAAAGTCAGTATTTGTGTCTCTCAGCAGAAGTCAAAGGAAAGGCTAAAACCAGAGACAGTTTAAAAGGCGTCCAGAAGAATGGGGGGAAAGCGCAAGGCAAAGGCCAGTCAGACTGTGTGTGTAGAGGCCAGAGTACACAAACAGACTGACCTGTCCAAGGCTAGCCCTTACGCTTGGGTAGAGTGGCAAGGGGCTCACAGGGGGGCTTTCCCCACCACTCACCGACCAAACATCATTCTGTCCCGTTTCAGGCTCCATTAAATCCACGGGAAGCTCACTGCCAGTTCTCATTAGCCCAGGCCAGCCGTGGTGCGCTCACTCTGCTTCCATATTTTAGTGACTTCAAAGGACTGTAGCATCAAGTGGCTTGAGATAAGGTCAGTGTATTGGCACTAAATCAAAGGCAAGGACCAAAGCTTCTACCGTCCTGTTAAAACAGCTCAAGGACGCCCAACCTACCCTCTACCCCATAGCTGCCAAGCAGGGAATCTAATTAATCTTCTCCTCTCTGGGAGACACATTTCTGGGGAAGGGGACTTTTTTTTTTCAGGCAGGGATTCATTGTGATGCAGGCCTCCCGGGCTTGCTCTCCTCAATATGTCCCTTAACTCACCCTATAACCCCTGCTATGACCATCAGCCAATCCCAGCACTCTCTACATCAATGACAGTCAAATGTCCCATATTCTCTTGAGACCACAAGAGATGAGTGGTGCTTGGCTCCATCCCGGCATGATCAGACTGTGTTCCCTTCTTTTTGCATCTTTTACTCCTCCCTCCCCTTCTCTATCTCCTCCCAGGCTTCAAGGTTCCCAAATTCTCTCTCAACACGGATGGTTGTTAAATTTAAACTCGGAGTCGATCCTGGCTCACCCACCATAGAATGTGTACAATTTTTATCTGTATCAAATTGGCACCAAGATAATCTTCTTTGGATAGAACCCAGCAGTTTTTATTTTCATAAACCTCCCTAAGGATATTTGGGTGTAGATGTGTTCAGTGTGCACTTAGAGGAATAAAAGCTCCTAATCTCTGAATGGCAAATGTGGAAACTCTAGAGAATTATCACAAAGAAATGGAAGGCAGCTGCCAGGAAAACGAATTCATTAGAACAGTGATGTGAGCAGTGCTCAAAACAACCAAGAAATCAGAATTACAGTAATGACAATTAAGAACTGCTGCTACACAGCATTACTCAGGCAGGCACTGGCTGGAGAACCTTCTATATATTAACTAATTCCTATGACAAGTCCTTCAGGTAGGTTTGAAGTTTTCCCTTTTACATACAGGGAAACTTAATTGGGTAACTGGTCCAAGGTTACTCATAGAAACAGTAAGTAAACTGGACAATTAGACTGTGGATTGGATGTTCTTAACCATACCACCTCCATGCAGCTTTCTTTTGATATAGAGGAATGCGTCTGAACGTAATTTACAAAGGACACAAGGATTTGGTATCTGCTATATATTCTTTCCCTCTCCCAACCATGGGAACTAAGATTTCAACTTCTATGGGAGTTGATCAGCACTGGAATCTATCTCCATGCCTCCCAGATTCCAATATATTCACTTAGCAAATATGTACTGAACATCTACTTTATGACAACCACTTGTCCGTGCCTCATTCCAAAAGCTAACTTCTAGGATGTAGAAATTTGGTTTAAGTCATTATTGTTTTAAGGACGCAAGGCCACTGGTATTAGAATTCCATTAGCTGCAAAACAGGTTAAGTGGAATTTCTGATATCTCCCAGAATGTGGCAGAATACTGGACACAATATACCTATTTCGGAACAAGGACAACCTATAGACTGTCCTCCTAACTGCTGCTGAGGGAAAAGATATGGTTATAAAAATAGGATTGAAAGGAGTTAAAAAAAAAAAAGGTCAACACACTCATTTCTAATCAATCAGATATTAGTTGTTTAAGATGTCTTCCACTGAAAAAGTCCTGCATAAAACACTGTTTGAATTGTTTTTTAAACACTTGGATCTATTGGTAGATGTGGGTATAGCCTAATTGCAGAGCATCTGTCTAGCATGCATGAGGTCATAGGAATGGATCCACAGTACCATCCAAAGAAAATTTTGAAACAAAAGAAATGTTATGGCTTAGGGTTTTTAGTAGATTAACAAGACATGAAGAATGGACAAATACTTTGCAGAGAGTCTAAGAGAGGCAGCCTTCATGAAGCTGAGACCCCCCCCCCCAAAGAGCTACACATCACTACAAAGGTACATGAAAACCACAAATCATCTCTTCATTTACAGTGGAAAGCAAGCCCAGTCCCATATTTTAATGCTGAGTTAGATCAGTAGGAGGAAAAAGGCTTCTCCATTAACACCTTAAAACCACAATTTGAATATACACTACTTGGGGAATCCAAAAAAAACATAGAGTAAGAGCATCATATTGTATGTCTCCAAACTAGTAGCCCTCACATGACTAGTAAGAACAAAGACAAGTCCTCTTCAGAGAAACTCAACACTCAAAAAACTCTCCTAAAGGAAAGATCCTAAGGAAAAGAAGAAACATAAAGTAAAAAACAAAATCTAAACACACAAGGAAACAAGCTAAGGGTCACTTCAGCACTTCGCATGATAGACTTCTATACCTCTTTAATGTTTTAACAATTAAATATAGTGACTGAAATAAAAACTCAATAGGCGAACTGCTCATTGGGCATAACTTAATAGAAAGGAACTGGACTACAGAGCTGAAGAAATGATCTAAAATGGAGTATAGCAAGACAAAGAAGTGAAAACTACGAAAGACTAACAGCTGGGAAAACAGGAATCAACAATGCTCCGCAAAATGTTGTTTCAGAGGAGAAAGGCAGTGCTTGAAAGTATTACAGTCTAGGCTATGTACATAGAGCCTTCCAGAGCTCCGAGGAGCTCTGAGTGCAGTTTGGTGGTCTGCTGTGCGCCACATCCTGCGTCTCATGGGGTTGGAGGAGGGAGGGAGAAAGGAGGAAGTGGTGAAGGAGAGACAAAAGGAGAAAGCTCAACCCAGGATGAAGAAAAGGTACCATCACAACACACCATAGTAGAACTGCAGAACATCCACTACGGAGAATTTCTTTAAAGTGACCAAAAAGAAAAGATGATTTTAGGAAAAGTTAACACTGATCATCTTCAAAGCAAAGACTATAAAAAACACAATCTAGGAAACTTATAATTTTATTTTAACAGGGAAATATGAACCTAGGAAAAGTAGAGCAATGAAAAAGTCTTCATTACAGCAGTTGGGAGAGAATTAAGACGGGGGATGACCAGGTGTGGTGGTGCAGGCCTTTAATCCTGGTGGTGCAGTTGGGAGGCAGAGGTAAATAGATCCCTGAGTTCGAGACCAGCCTGGTTGGTCTTACAGCCGGGACTACACAGAGAAATCCTGTCTCAAAAAAGTGAAACGAATCAAAACAAAAAAAGAAAGAAAGAAAGAAAAAGAAAACAAGAAAAAGACTTCAAGAATGGAGGAATACGTACACACACAAACAAACACACACACACACACACACACACACACACACACACAGAGGAATGAATTTACCATCAGTAGAACATCACCAAATAAAATTCAAAAATGATACCTAAGTAAGCATAAAGTAGTGGCAGAAAGAGGGTCTTACATGCAGTTAGTTTTTCATGACTAATAAAATTACTAGAAGTGGGCTACTTGGAAAAAAAGGCTTAATTTTGCTAATAGATCCAAGGTGTAAGATTTATGCACCTTATGTGCTGTTGGCCTTCTTGCTGGCAGAGCCACAAGGCACAGGTTTGCCTGGTAAGTTACAGGGCAGGGACAGGGGGTATTCTAGTCTTTGTTCTTCTTATGAAGCCATCAAAATTCAGCCATGGGCACTGTACCAAAGATTACGTATTTCCCATGGGTTTGACACCTACAACATCACAGCCAGATAAAATCCCCACTATCCCAACATAGCATAGCAAGGATTAACTTTTAGTTAAAGTCTTGGTTCAGGGAAGGAGACTCTCCCAATCATATCTAAATCATAGTAATGAGTAAAAAGGGGATAAATATGTGGACTACTTAAATGACCACTGAATATATAAAGCAATGTAAGGCATTTTTAAAAGAAATGCTAAAAGGAAAAGGAAAGAAAAGCTAAAACAATACAGAATAAAAGTATTTGTCAAAACAAAGATCTAAGTTGAGGATAATTATTATAGGGGCTACATGTAAACCAGTAACATTAAATTCCTACGTAGCGTACACTGCTAGAAATACAGCCAAAAGATATGAAAACAAAAGACAAAGACAAAGACAAAAACTAACCAACCAATACACACACACACACACACACACACACATACACACACACACACACACACACCCCAAAAAGGTTACCATAGTTCCAGCTGCAACCTTTATAATAGCCTAATGTAAAAGTAATGAAGATGCCCACACACTGGCAAATGAAAATGCATGGTACATTCATATACTTGAATAGCATATCCATATTATTGAATGCTATTAATAAGTGCAAAGGATGGACCTTGAGAACTGCATGCTGAGTGAAAGAAAGGCAGAACAAAGGGGCAAATACTACACGATCCCATCTGCGCATGTTGCACAGAACAGGCAGCCCTACAGAGGCAGAGGACAGACGAGCTGTTGCTCAAGCTTGTGAGGGATTCTAGAGTCCCATGGAAACACTAGCTGTGGGAAATGGGCTGTGCTGGGGCTACTCCAAATGTTCTAAGGTAGGTTGGGGTTTAGCAGTACAACTGTGAGGATACTAAGAAGATCTGAACCTTTAGAATTTCACTGTGTGAATTTTATCTCAAGAAAGCAGTTGCTAAGAAAGTCTTGTAAAGGACTGGCAAGATGGTTCAGCAGGCAAAGGGGGAAAAGGCACTTGCCACCAAGCCTGATGGCCTGAGTTTAATCCCTCAGACTCATAGCGGGAGGAGCGCAATGACTCACACAGGGTGTCCTCTGACCTCCACTTGCACATGCGCAAACACACACCCCAAATAAGTCAATTTATTTAAAGGGCAGATGACCCTGAAATCAGGGGGGGAAAGACACGACCACAAAGAAAACCAACAGGAAAAATGTCCCAACATGTAGTTCATAACCTAAACTAAAATGCAGTATCCATGCAACAGACAGTGCTCACACGTGTGCTCACAAACAGCCTCTTTTAGTTGTTTTTCAAAGATTTATTATTAAGCTAAGTGGTAGTGGGCAGTCTTTAATCCCAGCACTCAGAAGACAGAGGCAGGCAGATCTCTGAGTTCGAGGTTAGCCTGATCTACAAAGTGAGTTCCAGGACAGCCAGTGTGACACAGAGAAATTGTTTCAAGAAGCCAAAAAATTATTCTTTATTGGTATTTGTACGTTGATGGAAAGGTGTTTAAACACAAGTGCAGATGTCCATAGAGCCCATAAAAAGGCATCAGAAGTCCCAGAGCTGGACCCTAATGTAAATACTATGCATTTAACCACTGATCAATCTTTCTAGTGTGTACACACACACACACACACACACACACACACACACACACACACGTGTGTGTGTGTATATATACATACAGGAACATACGTGTATATACACGTATATATGTATACATACACAGAGAGCTGTTTACACCCCTAGACAAACACTGCTGATGCTTTGGTCAAAGAAACAGTGGTCAATGGTGACCACAGAGACTCATAAATGATCAAAGGGATGAGTGATGCTTGAATGGTGAGCCCTGGGCTGAAGAAATGACTCAATAGGTAGCCCTGGGGTAAAGAAATGACTCAATAGGTAGCCCTGGGGTAAAGAAATGACTCAATGGTGAGCCCTAGGCTGAAGAGATGACTCAGTGGTGAGCCCTGGGCTAAAGAAATGACTCAATGGTGAGCCCTGGGCTAAAGAGATGACTCAATGGTTAGCCCTGGGCTGAAGAAATGACTCAATGGTGAGCCCTGGGCTGAAGAGATGACTCAGTGGATGAGAGCACTTACTATATAAGCAGAAGGTGAAGTTCAGATCCCAGGCATCAACATAAAAATCTGGACACAGCTGCACATGTCTGTAACCCACGTACTGGGAGAGAGAAACAGGTTGAAGCCAGAAGCTCCATAGCCAACCTAATTGTAAAAGCAAAGCTCTGGTTCAGTGAGAGAACTTATCCCAAGGAATAAGGTAGAGAGATATAGAGAACAGCGCCTGGCCTCTACATATGGATTCGATGAGACACACACCCCCACACATGCATAGACCCCATACATATACAACAACAGCAATCACACACACACACACACATACACACACACAAATACCAAACTTTTGTTTGTTTGTTTGTTTGTTTGTTTTGTGTTTCCAGACAGTAGCACTGGCTGTCCTGAAACTCACTCTGTAGACCAGGCTGGCCTCAAACTCAGAAATCCACCTGCCTCTGCCTCCCAAGTGCTGGGATTAAAGGCATGTGCCACCACTGGCCAGCAATACCAAACTTTTTAAGGGTCATCCTTATATGTCAAATGTCACCTGTCTCATCCTCCTCCAATACCTAGAGAACATTACAGAAGAAAGAGCAGGAAGAGTAAGAACTAGAGAAAGATGTGATGTGATACAGAACACTGTCCTCTGGGTGTGACATGGCCATTGTAATCTCATGAGCATGCTCTTTTGTGCGTGGTGGAATATGGAATTAGTAGGGCTCTAGACCTGCCTAGCTTGTTCATTAACAGAGCTCATATATTATGGCTTAAATAAACAAAACAAAATAAAACTATGCTCCAAAAGCTCATTGAGTTGAAAGCTTGGTCCCAGCAGGTGGATTCAAATCAGAATGTTCTGATAAATTTGATGGATTCAGCTATTGTGTACTGATAACAGGTAATGCAATGCTGGGATGTGCAGACTAGTTAGGAGAAATGGCCACTGGGAATAAACCCTGGAAAGATAACCTCTGTTGCTAGCTTCTTTTCCTTCGTTCCCCCCTCTGCTCTTTTGCTTCCTGGTCATCATGAACAGCTCTGCTGTACCATGCCTCTCCACCACAGTTCAGAAAGGAATGGATTCTGCCAAGCACACACTGAAACCATGAGCCAAACTAACTCTTTACTCACTTTAAACTGTTTCTCTCACATATTTGTCAGGCCAACGAAAGAGTAACGTATCATAGTAAAGACTATATATCACCCAGGACCTCTTAGAATATACCATGTTGTAACAAGGCATCATGCGTCTGGTTAGCAGATGACTTCTCCAATCAGTAGAGACTTACAGCTCTTCCATTCTAAAAGAAACACTGTAATTCTATCGTCAATTAAGTTTTCTGATGGCAGCAGCCACAAAGGTTTGAGTCAAGGGAACACAGCTGTTTGACTTGTTCTTTGAGGTTCTAGCTGTAAGCCTGGAAACAATACAGGCTCATCCCTTCCACCCAGCTATAGATGACTTTTGGCCTAGTTACAAGTGACTTCTAGCCTAGTTCAGAAATGGCAGGCAAATACAGTGAATGTGAATGAGGCACAAATGGGAGTCACCCAGTTATTTCAGTACCAAGCAGACACCCTAACGAGTTGACCTTCTTTCAAGTTAACTCGTTTCTTCACTACCCCTCCATGTGGAAGCTTGCGTCCTTCGCTCCAACATGCACATGCACACCTGACACACTGCAGATGCCCAAATCCCTCTCCATGGAGTTCTATGTTCCTGAGGTTTGTTTTACTGTGGGTCTCAGGAAAATGGATATGGCTAGCAGCAGTTAAGACTCTGGGAAAGCAAAGGGCCTTGAAGAAGCCTCCTTCCCAGCCAAGTCAAAGCAGCAGTCAAGTAAGTGTTCGGATCATGTGAAGAGCCAATAACAGGCCTGGAGTAGAGCTAAGCGTACCCATAGTTCTCTCTTCATCCTCTTTGGAGACATTTCCTTTGGTAGAAGGAATAGGCATACTGCTTGGTGAGCTCACAGCCCCTCCCAGCACTCTGTTCTTACAGGGTGCTCCCAGAAGGTAGTCTATAGCCAGGTCAAAAGCAGAGTAACCAGGTGTAGGTGTCTAAGCTGTTATAGTCAATCTCTTGTTCTCTGTCCAGTGATCAAAGAGGTCAGATCTAAGATGCTGCCATCTTAGATTTTTTTTAAAGATTTATTTATTATATGTAAGTATGCTGTAGCTATCTTCAGACACCAGAAGAGGGTGTCGAATCTCTCCACGGATGGTGTGAGCCACCATGTGGGTGCTGGGATTTGAACTCATGACTATTGGAAGAGCAGTCGGTGCTCTTAACTGCTGAGCCATCTCTCCGGCCCACAATCTTAGAAAATTAATCTCCTGGTCCAGATGTACATATTGAGTTTCTCTGAGCCCCCTCCTACCCAGACCCCCCCCCACACACACATGCCATTTTAAGCCAGCATAATTTACAATTCCCAGAAATGCTTGAGAAGCAGTGTACACTCTTCTGGTGCCAAGCCTGGCCGGGTTTACAGATTTTCATTTAGCAGGTGTCTGTTGCTAAATCAGTAGCAGCTGCTAATTGCTTTTTCTCCCTCAGACCCTCAGACAGAATGCAACATCTGCTGTTCTCTCACTTTGGGTTAAAATCAGATACCTTATCATTTCTCCTTTGGGCTTCATTTTTATTAAAAAGCTCTCAGCTGATGCCTAGAACAGGCCATCTCAGTGCAAGGGGGATTTCCAAGGACAAGGCAACAAAGTCCATCTGCTTTACATCCAGAGGCTCCATGCCAGGGTGACTGACTCGTGGAGGGCACTCTATGCCCATGGGGAGAGGGAGCTTGGAGCTTCACTCTGCAATCTCCCACCCTTCAAATGCAATGATCTTTCCTACCCTAAATAGATTCCGATATTGTCAACCCTCATGCCTATATATGCTTTTTTGTCCTCCAGGAAAAGAGAGAAATTTTCAATATCTGCATCATATTGCCATGGCGAACAGGAACCCCAGAGAGGCGGGGAACAACACACAGCAGCGAAGGACCTTATAATTTCTAGATCTACTTCTCAATTTAAACCATTGCTCTCTGGTAGTTTTTTTGGGGGATCACCTTGTAAACTTTTCTAATATCATTTTAAAAAATAATCCTTTTGCTCTGCTATATGTATGACTGTGGGTTATAAATCAAAATCATCCTCAAAGGCACATTAATGGAAGTTCATGTATTTTATCGTACTAATAACCTTGGGTAATCTTTACTGAACATTTACTACTGTGTGTGAGGCTTGCAATATATACCTTATATTCTTTGCCTTACTGAACAATTAAGAATCATAAGATTTTCATCATTTTACAGATGAGGCTGGCTATGAGAAAGTTATTGGTGCAAAAGAAGAAAGCCTGAGTAGATCGAAAGTATATGTTCTGCTGAATAGACATTTGATGATATTAAGAGATTATTGTTGCTATTATAAGTATGCTTGTGGTATGCTAATATGGATGCATTCTTATATTTTAGATATTTGAAGAACTATTTTCAGCTAAAATTACATGCATTTTTTAAAATATTCAGTGTTAAGAGTTTTGTTCGTTAAAGCTAGACTTGAGGAGAGTAAAGCATACTGTTGAAACAACAGATGAGCCGAGTTGACAATTGTTGAAATCAGGTGATAGATGCTCAAGAATACATCTTCTCTCCTTTTACAAATATTTTAAAATTTCTATAATATAAAAGTGATAAGGAAATGTTACATACACATTATATATGTGTATATTAAAATAAGTGTACCACAGAAATATATATGATTATCTAACAATAGATAAGTTTTTCTCAATGGTTTTGGGGGAGTGTTTGTTTTTGAGGTAGGGTTTCTCTGCATGACTCTGGCAGTCCTAGAACTTACTCTGTATACACTTAGACTAGCTTCAAACTCACAGAGGTCTGCCTGCATCTGCCTCCCTAAAAGCATGGGACACACCTGGCTGAAATTTTTTAAATATTTAAGATAAAAATATTCTTCGCACCAATATGATCATTACATACCACTAGTGCACATTATCAAATTACACTGTATCTTATACGGCCATACAATTAAAATACTAAGTAAAAAAAAAAAAACATAAGTAGACAATACTATATACAGACATCCATGTTTTTAATCTGTATAGCTTGCTAGGGTTTTCTGGCGTCACATATTTCTCTTGTTTCTTGGTTCAGTTCCTTGGACCTTAACTCATCCCACCACAGTCTTTTCCGATGGTTCCTAAGTAGTTGTAGGACATGGAAGAGACGTCTCTCCTCTTCATCTTTCCAAAGCCTTGGTTTTACTCAAGTCTCAAGTCACTTGACTCTAGGTCCTAGATGTAATGAACAGAGCATCCTAGCCAGTATTCACACAACAGGGGGCACAGGAACACTTGTCCAGAAGTGCTGATATGAGAGGATTTGCAGACTATACATCACTTGTGATTGGGGGATATGTCTCCCGAAGTCTCATGAGTTCAAGGTTTAGTTACCAGACTATGACTGTATTGGGAGGTTGTAGAATCTTTAGGAGGTGAGCTGAAAGTAGTGTTTCTCAACATGTGGGTTGTGACCAATTTGGGGGGATCGACTCTTTCATAGGGTTTGCATATCAGACATCCTGCTTATCAGATATTTACATTGTGATTCATAGCAGAAGCAAAATTATGATTATGAAGCAGCAATGAAAATAATTTTATGGTTGGTGGTCACCTCAAAATGAAGATCTGTATTAATGGGTCATAGCAATAGGAAGGTTGAGAACCACCCACCTAAAGGAAGGAAGTTAGGCCATTAGAGGCCAGTATATGAATAAAATAGTAGCTTCTCTTCTTTTCCTCCTCCTCCTGCTCTTCTTTGTACACACCCTTTTCTCCTTTCTCCTCCCTCTCTCTTCTCCCCTCTCACACCTTTCTAGCTGCCAAGCATTGAGCAAAATCTCCCACCTCCACACTGTCACCATGATGCTCTCTGCCTTGCCAGAGGCCTAAAACAAGAGCCGAACAACCATGAGAACTCACACTGCTGAATGTTTGAGCCAAACGAACGCCCACTTTTTATAAGATGGTTATCTCATGTACTTCATCTCTGCCACAGAAACCTAACACTGACGTCTAACACAGGGTTATGGTCCTTGTATCAAGCCTCAAAGACTTGGTTTTGCTGACTTCTTTCCTCTACTGTTTAAAGTTAGCCCCCTGCAAGCCAGATGAAGCCTTCACTATGATGTCACTTGAAAAGCACATTTCTGCACTTCCAAAACTGTAAGAATTATTAGACCATCCTGCCTATTGTACTTTATGGCAGTCTAAGCTGACTCATATATCTCCTTAAAACACGGTAGCTATATAACAATAATTTGTTGAAATCAACTACACGCTACTCCTGAGGTAACATTTTATTTCACCCTAAATACCTCATAACATATAGGATCACAATATTGCACAGAAGCTATTAATTTGGACTAATCATTTACATATGCTTATATATCTCAGGGTTTTTTTTTCATTATTTTATGTGCATTGGTGTGTTTTTCCTGCCATTTATGTGAGAAGGGGTCATATCCCCTAGAGCTGGAGTTACAGTCAGTTGTGAGCTCCCATGTAGGTGCTAGGAATTGAACCCAGGTCCTCTGGAAGAACAATCAGTGCTCTTAACCATTGAGCCATCTCTCCAGTTCCCTACAATATTAGTTTTTAAAACAAAATCTTGGTATGCAGCCCAGGGTAGCTTCAAGCTCATGGTTCTCTTGCTTCTGTCTCCAAAGTGCCAAGATTACAGGTGTGCAGCACTGTTTCACACAGAATTCCATGTGTGAATCTGAACACAGCATGCTCACGATCCTGGAAGCATCATACCACCTCCCTTTCAAGTAACTGACATTTTCTCACCTATTCCAAATTCAGCATTGACTAGCTATCCACATATTAAGCAATATCATACTCAATTCCACCGGCAACATTTATCAAAATCTCTCAGTGTGATAGGGATATCTACAAACACTCCACACCTAAGTTACTTAATGGTCTGAAAGACAGACATGGTTCCCTTTAAGATAAGGAATAATATGAGGGTGGTTGCTTTTGCTACTTTTAGTTTAACACTGTTAGGAGATCTAGGCACAAGCGAACAAGGAAAATAAGAAAATGTTTCCTGATTGGAAAGAAAGAAGTAGATTTCTATTTACAGGTGACATGATTTTGTCTAGAAAATTCTTCAGAAGCCCACAGATAAAAAATTAGGGGCAATAAGTGAGTTTTAAAAGGTGAGAGGATCCAAAAATGGAGCTGCATCTCTACAGAGCAGTGATGAGTAATCTAAAATAAAGTCAAGGGGCTGGAGAGATGGCTCAGCAGTTAAGAGCACCGACTGTTCTTCCGAAGGTCCCGAGTTCAAATCCCAGCAACCACATGGTGGCTCACACCCATCTGTAATGAATCCGATGCCCTCTTCTGGGGTGTCTGAAGACAGTGACAGTGCACTCACATACATGAAATAAGTAAATAATTAAAATAAAGTGAGAAATCCTATTTACATGCCAGGTGATGGCAGTGCTCACCTCTAATCCTAGCACTTGGGAGACAGAGGCAAGTGGATCTCTGCGTTTAGGGCCATCTTCATCTATAGGGTGAGATCTAGGACAGCCAGAGCTACACAATGAAACCCTATCTCAAAAACAAAAACAAAAGTTCCATTTACAAAAATGCTGGGCATGATAGTCCATGCCTTAATCCCAGGACTCAGGAGACAAGGGCAGGCAGATCTCTGTGGCTTCAAGGCCAGGCTTGTCTATATAGCAAGTTCCAGGACAGCTAGGACTATATAGAGAAACCTTGTCTTGAAAAACAAACAAAAAGAATAGAATACATAGGAACAAATTTAACAAAGGAAATGTATATCCCATACTAAGTAACCACAAAATATCACTGAAAATTAAATAACTGGATGCTTAAATATCTTATGTTTATGGATTGAAGGATTTAATATTATTAAGATGTACAAACTTCTCTAATCTACATTCAATACAATCTCTATCAAAACCTCTATTGGCTGCTTTGCAAAAATTACATGATAAAACAAGAGTCCCAGAAATGCCAAAACTATCTTGGAAAATACATATGTTCCAGCTTTCAAACCTTCTATAATTAGACATGGGGAATTTGTAACCCGAGTACATGGAAGAGTCCAGAAAACCAAAATTTCCAGGCCAGTTTGGGCTATACAGAGAGACTGTCTCAAAAACAAAATAAAACAAAACAACATAATGCCTCCTACAGGGCTGCAGTGATTGTCACAGTATTGGGCATGTATACCAGGCAAGATAGATAGCCAGGACAGAACTGAGGATTGTGAAATAAACCTGATATTTATTTTTGGCTGACTTTTGACATAGATGTCAATGTGAAAGCAGTCACTTCAACAAATAGCACAAAGACAACAGGAAGTTCGCATATCTAAAAAATTACTTTAGACTGACAACTCACACCGTATTTAAAAGTTCACTCAAGAATTATCATATATTCAAATGTAAACACTAATCTTATGAGGCTCCTGAATGTCCTCTCTTCATTACTGTAGCCGTGATAGCCCAGAAAGTAAAAGCAACCAAAGCAAAAGTATAGATATTAGAGTTTTTTTTTAAAGTTTTTTTAATGTACACTTCAAAGAACAGCCAAATTGAAGACAAATAGGCTCTTGAAATTAAAAAAAAATAATGTACACTTCAAAAGGCATGATGGACATAATCAAGAAAAGGCATAGACACCAGATGTGCGGTGAACACATGACTGAAATGGAGAGATGACTTCACTGTCAGTCTACACTGGCATCGGCATTCAGTGTCAGTCTACACGGCCATCTCAAGGCTACCCTAGGATAAATAAGATCTTGTCTCAAAAATTTAGAAACCAAACAACCTAACAAAACACAACCAATAGAATGTGAGAAAATATTTCTATTTGTATGTCTACCATGGGTCTAATATCTAGAGAGAATTCTGAAAACTGACTAGTAAAAAGGAAATGGGAAAAAAAATTGAAAACAAACCCCCAAAGGCTTAAAAACAGCTAATGAGTGCATGAAAAGGCATTCAGCATCAGTTGAATTAGTTAGCTCATCAAGGAAAGCAAAGCCGCCATGACACTCCACATTTCATCCTTCAGGTGCTAATGGAAAAGACAAGGACAATGCAAGGCTTTGCACAATGTGGAAATGACTCATTGTTGCTGGGGATATGAAGTGGTCCGGTCACGTTATGGTGTAGTCTGGCAGGTTCCTCTCAGGCCTATACAAAGAGTTACATTATTATGCAGCAATCCAACTCCAAAGTCCATACCTAAAGAGGCAGACATTCTTAAACAAAAGTGTGTAGCAACACTGGTCATACCAGTCAAAAAAGAAAAAAAGAAAAAAAAAACAACAATGCCTGCATATCTAATTAAAACATCACATATCCTGCAGAGGGATATTGTATGCTCACACATATGAAGTACTAACCCATGCTGTAGCATGAATGTGAACTTTAAAAATGTCTTCAATGAAAACATATTTAAAAAAAAAACCCTCGAAAACATTATAGGATTTAATGTTTATATGTCCAGGATAGGCCAACCCATGAGAGCGAAAGTTGATTACTAAATGCCAGAATCTAGAGATGGGGGAAACAGTGAATGATACCAGGTATAGGGCTTGGCTTAGAGGATGGAGGGTGAAAACATCCAAAAATCAAACAGAAGTGATGGCCGCATAACACTGAACACACTAAAACCCACTTAGCAGATACTTTAAAGGGATGCTTTTGTTATGTGTGCATTGTATCTCAATTGATTCCCTGTTCCAAAACTATTCCTGAATGAGAACAGAAAGCCAAGAAGTCCTTCCAGTGATACTCTTAACTTTCCAAAGTCCTTCCTTTTCTCCCTGCTGTTCTTTTCTTATTTCTAATATTTTATTTCCCTCTATGCCCTATCTGTGAGGTACAAAGAACAGGTATCACCAATCCTACTTGGTGAAATAAAATGTTCTAAAGACCCAAGTTCTAGTCAGAGATAGTGTGGGACTAAAACAACCCTGATGCCCCGGCTGCTCTCTGGACTAGCCAGGTCACTGGTGTAGGGCTTTGTTTTGTTTGTAAGACAGGATCTCACGTATCCCAGGCTGGCTCTGACCACACAGCACAGCTCCAGATGACCACAAAACATATGACCATCCTGAGCAGCAGGTTTAAGGGCTTGTGTCACATTTTGCCTTTGTTTCTTTCTTTCTTTTTATTGGAGTGCTGGAGATCAAAAGCTGGGCTTCATGCGCGCTAGGCAAATACTTGTCCAACTGAGCCACGGTCCAGCTTCTCCACTGGTACATTTTGAAAGCAGCTTTGGAAAGCTCAACTGGGCAGTCAGGGTTGATACCCAGCAATCTCTAAGACTGGAAAGAAGAAAGTAACTTGGGAAATAATACTTTTATTCCACAAAGAAACATCTCTCAGCTAGGTGAGGTAGTTAGTATATGGCTATTATCCCGACACTTCAGAGCTCTGACAGGAGAATGGATTCTAAGCTCATGGTGAGTTTGAGATCAACCTAGGATATGTAAGATGCTATACCAACCTCAATAACACCCCCCCCCAAAAAATCAACATTTAGAATAGTAGCTTGCCAGGTGGTGGTGGCGCACGCCTTTAATCCCAGCACTTGGGAGGCAGAGGCAGGCAGATTTCTGAGTTCGAGGCCAGCCTGGTCTACAGAGTGAGTTCCAGGACAGCCAGGGCTACGCAGAGTAATCCTGTCTCGAAAAACCAAAAAAAGAAAAAAAAAAAAGGAAGAAAGAAATTAAAAAAGATAAAAACTAGAATAGTAGCTCAAGATGAAGAGTAAAGGTATTGGCCAGGACTGTGTTCTATAGAGTCAAGGCAAGCCACCAGGAAGGTCAGAAGGCAAGCAGGCTCACATGTGACTCCTGCTGTGCCAGTCCCTGAATAGGCTTCTCAGCCTGCCTTGGGTCTGCTGACCTACCAAATAGGTCTATTTTGTTTTAGAAAGAGGAGGGGAGAGAGGGAGGGATTGAAGTAGACAAAGAGTCAGGCAGACAGACAGACAGACAGGTAGGAGCGGGCCTTTACCGTCAGGAGGGAAGAAAGTGGGGAGGGGAGGGCTGGCCAGTTTCCTATTCAAACATACTGCCCCTGAACCAAATACCAAAAAAAAAAAAAAAAAAAAAAAAAAAAAAAATTAAATTAAAAAAAAAAAAAGGACCAGAATCCCTGCCAGGGAATTTTAATCTCACTCAGCAAGGCTAATTGAGAAACAAAGCCCCCTTCATGATGCTGAGCGACTCCAGGAGCTGAGGCCAAAGCTCTGCAGAATCACATCAAAACCAGCACACTAACTAACAGGAGCCTTCCCCCTCACCCCCCCCCCAAACATTCAGAGATAATATCAGCAAGAGTAGTAGCCCCAGCAAGAGTAGTAGCCCCACCCCACGGGGTGCTCCTCCATTGCTTCCTGTGGTGGAGGCTCAGCTAAGTGTGTGCCTCGCGTGACCGCTCAGAACAGCATAACTTACAGATAAGCCAATGAGGGCAGCAAGGCCACTGCCTTATGCAAGGTCATGCGGCTGTACACACCGGAACTGACTAGAAATCCACAGACAGGCTGGCTCCAAAGAGGGCACTTGTGACCCCTTAACATCTACAGAGGCGGAAAGGCCCTTCTAGAACATACAGCAAACAATATTAGCAGTCATTACTGCCCAGTAATTTCAGTTTGATGTGGGTATTTGTCTGCATTTTCCTTTTTTTTTTTTTTTCTGCACTGTACATACGTTACACTTATAGAACAAAAAATCATATATCCAAGCCAGGTTGTCCAAGCCTATAATCCTAGCTACTAAGAAGGCTGAAACAAAAGGGCTCCAAATTCAAGCCTCCCTGGTGTGCCGAGCAGAATCCTATTACAAAACAAAAGGAATAACAACAGAGAAAACAAGTTCTGGGATGTAGCTCAAAGGTTCATTGCCTATTATGTCTACCCTTGTCAGATAAATGAAGTTTAATCTCTAACACAGCCACATATATAGTACACACACACACACACACACACACACACACACACACGCGACAATGGCTTCTTGCTTCTTGTTTTTAATCTATGGGGGAAACTAGCTATGCATTGGTGGTGACTTTTATTTTTCATTGTACTGCATGCATTTTTTTGGTAACAAAACTTTGTCTTTCATTATATTGACAGAAATCAACAGGCTTTTATAAGTGGCTGGAGAAAGAACTTTACCACCTTTTTTTCTTCAAATCCCAGATCCTAGGACACAAGAAAGAAACCTCTGGACTTTCTCTCAATATTATGGAAGATATTTGGTGATGGATTTTTTTCAATCCTTTTCTTTTTAAAAATTTTCTGAATTATTTGAAAATTTTAGAGATGAATATGATCATATCTATCTCCAATTTCCTCTGCCAGTCTCCACTATGTTTCTACCAACATGCTACCTTCCAATGTCATGACGGTTTTTTGTTTGTTTGTTTTTTTGTTTGTTTGTTTTTTGTTTTTTATTCCGGTTTAAACCTAGGGCCTCCCACATGTGAACCAGGCATTCTGCCTCTGAGTCAACCCTCTTCTTAATTTTTACCTTGAGACAGGGTCTCACTAAACTGCTCAGACTAGCCTTGGACTCAGAATATAAGCCAACAGGTCTTAAACGTGCGGCCCTCCTGCCTCAGCCTCACACAGGCCTGTATTCCCAGGCTTGGAAGAGTCAACCACTCTTATCTGTGGTATCTATGGTGTTCTAAGCATAAGGACCTGCAAGGATTAGGTAGAAAGTGAGAGACACTGTCCACCCTCCCAGAGAATACTTCCAACGTTTGATCCAACTCAGTCATCAAGCAGCTAATGGAAAAGAATTATGTGTGTGCCTAATGAGATTATTTACTGCCTGGCTTCAGGTTAAAGGAAGAGTACATTGGAAAATGGTTTATAATAAAATCTCAAGTGGGCAAGAAACTTAATTTCAAATAATCTAGGAAACCAAAAAAAAAATCTATGAAAATCTTTATCTGTAGGGTATGAGCAAGGGAGATGTGTGAAAGCACAGATACACGAGCCTTTATCAGAATTTACTTCTGGGGTGATAGTGCTGACAGCAGAGTAAAGCAATGTCCCTTCTTATAGTCTCCTGACTGTGTTTTTAGTAAACATTATTATACTGGTAACCCAAATTTGAGGACAGTTCCTAGAATTTACCTAAACTTGGGAGTCCCAGTCCCTTCTCAACAGACCCCATGTCTCAGACACATTGCAGTTATCTAATTCAGTACACACCATCCTTTGTAGAAAATGAAGTCACAATTTTGCCTCAGTCAATGCTTCAGTAATTTAAGACCTCTTTTGAAATCAAGCTTGTGATATTTTAAGTGCCCTCCAGAAACCAAAAGGATATTCTGTCCCCAGCTCAAGTCTAAACTCCAAACTATAACTTTTAAAAACAGCTCAATTTTGTCAGTCACATGAATAACTCTCCTAGGTCAGTTAGCACATCTCAACTCTCCCAATTATCAGAGTGGGCTTCTCAAGCCTGTTTGCACTGATGACAGCGAAGCTGCACCAGCAACCCACCCGGAGACAAGGTACGGCAGCCAAAAAAGCTGCATCCCAAGAACACAGAGACAAGGTTTCCGAATGGTGGGGAGCAGTCCTAACAAGGCAGAAGCACTACTCAGTCATTCTGGTGAGTCTGAGAGTGGGAAGAACTTCAAAAGAACCACCCAGAGAGAAAAGGAACTGGCAAAATGGAGGAGGGGTGGAAAGGGAACCGAATCTAATAGATCAACAAAGGAGCACAACAATAGGAAATTTCGATAATAAGATAATCATACACTGGAGACTTTGGGTCTTGGAGAAAAGGGAGCTAGATGAAAGGGATCATTACGATAATCTGAGTAGAAGACAGAAGTCTGCAAATACAGGCACAAGCTAGGCTAGAGTCTTCTACTGGGTAAAGGGCTGATAGAGAGTCTTAAGCTTCTTTTCTAAGGCCCAGTCTCTGCAGCTCAGAACACCTCGCAACTGAGAAGAAACTACCATGAGCCTTAAAGGACAAAAAGGAGTACAGGCAGAGGGGCTGAGGGTGTGACATGAGCCCAGCCCCTGGCTTGAGAACTGGCCTTCTCACTCCTACCAGGGTGTGGAGCCAGGGTAGGTGGACCTGCAGACCTCAAAGCTTCCAAAGCCCTCTGGATGGTCCCAGAATCAGGCCAGGGGTTTGTCCCGGCTTGGAATGGTAGGAATCTCCCCATTTCCTCAACTGTAGGAATTCTGCTGAGGGATGGCATACTGTGGACCTCAGTTTGTAGTGGGCCAACTGGACACTCTGAAGCCTAAGAGCCAGGCAAGAGCTGGAGTGGAGAGACGCTCAAATGGGGCTTCCCCTGAGTCCTGTCCTGTCTGCCCCACCCCCAGTAGAGGAGAGAGTGAAGCCAAATCCTGAGGAGTCCCAAGACATGAAAACCCTACAGAAAGAACTAGAGCCATCTGCCAAGATGCTCAAGCAGAAGAGGGTCACCTCGGGGTACACGCAGTCTGACGTAGGGATCACCCTAGGTGTTGTCTTTTGGAAAAGTTCAGCCAGATCTGCCACTTGGAGGCCCTCCCTACTGTAGCTCTGTTACAGGAACAAGCGTCAGCTGTGGCTCCTGCTGGAGCTGAGGGTGGGGAAAGTCGACAATGAGATCCTTCAGAAGAAGTACAAAGTGGAGACCCTCACGCAGGCGCGCAAGAGAAATCAGAGGAGAGCCAAGAACCACAGTATAAAAAGAGCCCAGATCACATGTGCCCGTAGCGTCCAAAGCCTACCCGCAGATCAGCATTATCCACAAGTCACTTGAACTAGAGGTTATAGCCTAATGTGGCTCTGTAATTGCCAGAAGAGCAAACAATCAAACTACTCCCAATGAGAGCAGTAGGAAGCTCAGGGTCTCCTTTCCCAGGGAGGCCGCTACCCTTTCCTCTGCCCTCAGGGGCCAGTTTTGGTGTTGGTGCTCCCAAGCTCTGAGGGCACCCACGTCACCATGTTCTACTCTTGGGTTCCTTTTCAGAAGGATGAAGCCTTTCCCTCTGTTCCTGTCACTGCTCTGGTCCCTCCTCTACATTCAAACCGAGGCATCGGCCATGCTCAGGGATGAGGCGGGCAGAGGAAAGAGGGGAGAGGGGAGATGAAGAGAACCCAAAGGCGACACCACCAGAGTTTGGGGATTGAGTTCTTCATTGCCTGATGACGGATAGAAAGCACAAAAGGTGAGGGACAGGAAGTGCTGGAGGAGGTAGTTGGAGGAAAGAGGATGTTCAGTTATGCCATCATTTTCTTCTTACATAAAGAAGCCTGGGATACCAGGAAGGAAGGAAGGAAGGAAGGAAGGAAGGAAGGAAGGAAGGAAGGGGGAGGGAGAGGGAGGAAGGGAGGAAGGAAGGAAGGAAGGAAGGAAGGAAGGAAAGAAGGAAGGAAGGAAGGAAGGAAGGAAGGGGGAGGGAGAGGGAGGAAGGGAGGAAGGAAGGAAGGAAGGAAGGAAGGAAGGAAGGAAGGAAGGAAAGAAGGAAGGAAGGGGGAGGGAGAGGGAGGGAGGGAGGGAGGAAGGGAGGGAGGAAAAGGGAAAAAAGGGAAGAAATAAGGAAATCTCCCTACCAGAAGATAAAATCAAATTACACAAGCTTTGCGTTTGAGAGCATGACTAATCCAACAAGTGGCCCCATGAAGTGTTTCCTCTGTTTAAGTAGCAAAAGGACGTGCTCCTGCCAACTGCCTTGAAGATGCTTCATGTTAAACTGGATCCTCGCTATAAAGAGCACTTACTTAAAGAGCTTGGTCCACTGGAACAGAGCTCCTTCATTTAGGCTGTCAGCTTTGAACACAGAGAAACCCACTGAACTGAAGGTGGAACATTTTTTTCTAACTGGTCTGCAAATCCTGCTGCCAATCAGCCAGAGGGCAGAAGAGTTCACATGGAAATTCACTGATGACCTCAAATTCTTTAGCTGACGGTGGCAAGCGACTCCCTCTAACTCCCTCTCAGCCTGTCTTCATGTATGCAAATGTATATATGTTGTGGGATGGGTGCACCACTAATTAGTTCTTTTTCTTGCTTCCTCATCATTGCTAATGAGGAAAAAAAGATTAAGAAGATAAAGGGCCAAGAAGGAAAGACAAAAAGAGAAGTCAAAGCTGCTTTCCCTGCCTAATTGGATCATCAGGTTTAATCATGAAGTTCCAGCCTTCCTGGGTCTCATTTGAAGCCAATCTGAATTCGACCAACTGCCAAAAGTTACTGAAGAGCCACCCAATACCGACTCCAAAGACCGGTGCGGAAGGAGATATGAGCTTTGTTCAGCTTTATTTTAGAAAAAGGGGACTTAAAATTTTCTAGGGTGGCTGGACTCACTTCTTAAAAGAGCCCACAAAGAAAGGTTCGGTGACAGGTAAAGTATGACACATATTCGTGATAAGCATTTGTTTAGAAAGCACTGGGTCTCGTTGCAACAGATTCATTCAAGACAAGGGAGAGGGGCTGCTGAGATGGCTCAGCGGTTAAGAGCACTGACTGCTCTTCCAAAGGTCCTGAGTTCAAATCCCAGCAACCACATGGTGGCTCGCGACCTTCCGTAATGGAATCCGATGCCCTCTTCTGGTGCATCTGAAGATAGCCACAATGTATGTACTTACATATAACAATAAATAAATCTTTAAAAAAAGACAAGGGGGAGGAAAGAGATAAGGGGAGATAAACAAAGATGGGAGAAGAAGAGAAGAAAAGGGGGAAGGGTGGAGGAAAAAAACAGGAAAATTTAAAAAAACTCAAAAAGTGTCAGGGAAGAAACAATGTTATCTGTATAAAATAGTACCAGCATCATGGACCCCACCAGATCCTTTGCAACCCCCCCTTTATAAGTCAAAGATCTAATCCCTTATATCTTAGAAGATGAGTATATTTGGAGACAGGGATTTCAAGAAGAGATTAAGATGGAAGTAGGCTATTAGAATGAGCAGGGACCCAATGTGATGAATGTCTTCATAAATAGTTGACCACACTAAGAAATCAGAACAACAAACATCTGATGGCTGCTGTCCGCACGCCAAAGAAAAGCGGCCAAAAGAAGCTAATCCTGCTGGCATCTTGGCCTTGGAGGTGAACATTGAATTTAGCCTCAAAAGCTGCAAAGATGAACTAAATCCACTCAGGCAAAACAGTGACAGCAGCTCCTGGCACAAAAAAGCAGACACTCAACACAGTGGCAGCTGAGGTTGCTGTCCCTGTAGTTACTGATAACAGGCTTAGGAAAACGGCAGGAGACCCGCTCAATTGCTACTAAGCGTGGTGACTCAGACAGAACCTCTCCAGCAGCTTCCGACATGCCCTCAGGTGTGCGACCAGGCCTCTTGGTGCTTTCATTCTCCTACTTGTCCAATGGTAGGTAATCTTACCTTCTGCCAAGAGCTCCAGATGCTAAGAGGAGAACAGCTCCTGGGTTTTCCCTGGGACCAGGGCTGCAAGTGGCAGGAGCTGCTTAGCCAGGGCTCTGGGCTGGCCCCCTTCCAACTCACAATCCCTGGCACCGTTAGTTTAGGGAATGATTTTCTGAGGGGCCCTCACCTGCTGTACGGGTCCCTTGGGAGCCGAGAGAGCTGAGGAATGTTTATTCAGTAGCTCTCTATCGCCCAGCCTCTCCTGGGAGCTGCAATCAGGTGAAGGGGGGGGCAAGAAAGCAGGGGGTTCGTTCCCAAGCCTTAGCTGTTCCTACCACAGGCAGGGGACAACACCAGTTCCACAGTCCCGAGCCCACAGCCAGTAAGGAGCAAAGGGGTACAAAATCAACTCTTATTTTTTTTATAAGTACAAATCTAGTCTGTTTCATTTGGATCATCCATGCCATTTTATGATACATGATGCCCTATGTTCTGAAGACCAAGGGAGGGATGTTTCGTGCTGGGGCAAAGAACCCAGGGTCTTGTATACCAGAGGGGCATTGAGGTATACTCGGAAGCCCAAGGTGTGAGTTCTGATTCTAGAATTTTGCAGGTGAAGTCAGGCAAATTCTATTCCGGGGGCAGGGCCGGGGGTGGGGTGGGGGGGACGACACGCATAGAATTGAAAACAATAGTGCTTAAGATGTAAACTGTGCACACTCACACCATCTCACAGGGGAACGCTGATCAGAATGACTGCTACCCGTTAAATCAGAAACAGCAGCGCCTGCTATTTCACACAAGCCCAAATGGTTGACAAAGAATGTACTTTGGACTCCTTGGAGCAAAGAGGCTAGGTCATCTACGCTAGGATCAACGTTGATTCAGATACAGTAAATCTGTGCTGAGGCCTGACCCCCAACATTTCTAACAAGCCATACCCAGTTAATGCTTAGTTTCCGGCCACACTGTAAATTACACACTTAGAGTAATTACCTGAAGTATGAGCACCCAACACACGGGTTCTCTGGGAAGAGTCTGAGGGTGTTGGTTTGCTACTGTCCTGACAATCAGTTGTTCTAGGGGGTGGGATCCAGCCTCTTCTTATTTGCTAGTTTCTTTGTCTCCATAGCACCAGGGATGGGAACCGAGACCTTGACCATGCTAGGCCTCTGCTAGTCCTGAGCTAGACCCACAGCCCAGCCGCCTAGCAAGCTGATGGCTCCAGAGCAGAGTGAAAAAGGTTCCAAACAACCATTGCTTTAGGTGAACTTTTCACTTTTAATTTCTACCGCTCTATTATGTAAATCTAGAATAGCACAACTTACACTACTGAGGAATATCTGTGAAGAGAAAATGATTACATTATTCAGAAGGGGCAGTGTGTGTCCTCATTTTAGGATTGAGAGGCTCAGACTCTGATCTAAAGTGCCACTTACAATTCAGGTGACATCCTGAATCACTTTCTTTCTCTATGAAACAAGAGGCTATAATAACTACCTCTCTCTCTCTCTCTCTCTCTCTCTCTCTCTCTCTCTCTCTCTCTCTTTCTCTCCTCATACACACACATAAAGACCCTGTAAACTACAAAATTATATCCAAAAGAGAAATTTTTCCTTTAAGAGTTAATCTACAAGGTTCATCTAGAAGACAAATTTAAGCCATAAAAGCATAACACCATACTACCCATCTTTCGAGGTAATTTTCCCCTAGACATTCAACAACTGGCTCATTAATTCCTCAGAGCCCCACAGGTAAGTAAGAGTCGAGACAATTTACTGTGCCTCCAGCCTTGTAGCTCCAGCCTCTCCTGAAGGCGGAGGGAGGGGCCTTCTCTGCCCTGTGGATTTGGGTGGATATAGAAAAGATATGCTTGCTCAAGAGGCTCCTTCTGAAGCCTCCTAGGATTATCACTGTGCCCCTTAAACATCTAGAAGTCTCACCTAAGGGGGTTTGGTTCATTTCTTTCCATCAAATCACTCCAGTTTCTATATAAAATTTTGGGTTGTTTTCTTTTTGATCGATTGATTTATTATGAGTACTCTGTAGCTGTCTTCAGACACACCAGCAGAGAGGCATCAGATCCTATTACAGATGGTTGTGAGCCACCATGTGGTTGCTGGGAATTGAACTCAGGACCTCTGGAAGAGCAGTCAGCGCTCTTAACTACTGCTGAGCCATCTCTCCAGCTCCCAGGTTTTGGTTTTCTGAGTTCTCTTTTCTCTAAACCCTTGCTGTGGCTGTAACAAACTATATTTGTGTGACAGACTATTCCCACAAGCCTCTATACTCCAGGCATGACTGTGTCAAACATCAGCATTAGCATAAACATATTAAAATCGCATGCCCTTAAGGGCAACAAATTGGGAGAAACATTGCATAGCAAAGGAGTAATCATATCCTGATTTAGGTGTTACACTGCTAGGAGAGACTACTTACCAGCCGGGTATTTACCACAGGAAACAGCAATGCCAGAAGCGCTCCATTCAACATGTGCATCTGTAACCTGGAGGAGAAAGAAGATCAACAGGTCACAACCACAACGGAGAAGAAAATGTTTGCAGTTGAGCTAGGCCACGTGGGAGAAGTGACTCTGTGCAAAACAGCCTAAGAGCTCACCCACATGCAAAGTAAATGAAAATAAGTATATATGTATGTTTATTACCTGCCTCCGAATCCCCCAAACACCTCCTGAACACACTTTGGTTACAACAGATCATTGTATACCAAGCTCTGTGTTTCCTATACATGTAAGTCAGCGCCAAGCAATGACTCTAACTGCCGGTAGCGTTTGAAAACAGGAAGTGCCACACCTATGTGCTCTCTAGTACTAAAGAAGCCTGTTTATTAGAATGGCTGCTTGTTTACAGAGGCACAGACAGTCTTTCAGCCTTTTAAAGACCTGGACAGGAAAGGCTAGCAGAGGCTTGGCAGCTGCCTGTGAGGGTCCGTACTCTCAACTTAGCATCTAGGAGGCAAGCTTCCGGGAACACCTGTGAGGAACCATCTAGACTAAGGTTAACTTGAGAGTGCCTGTGACAGACTGTCAAAATTGGGTTAGCTGAGGTGGAGAGCCCCACCCTGACTGTGAGCAGGACCAATCCCTAAAGCCAGGATCCTAGCCTGTGTAAAATAGAGATGCAATTGTATTAACTTTCTGCTCCTTGCTTTTGACTACGGATGTAATCTGACCAGTTCTCTAAGGGACCTACCACCTTGACTTCCCTACCCTGAGGGGACTGTACCATAGAACTGTGATGCAAATAAACCCTTTCCCCCTTAAGTTTCTTTTGGTGGTGTATTTTAGCACAGCAAAGAAGATAACAGGATGTGTGATGCACGCTGTTTGCCTGATGTCTCAGCAATGCCTTTACTAGTTGCTGCTTCCTCAAGGAAGGGCGGGCAAACAAGGAAACCCTCAGGCTTTCTCTGATTTCTTTTATATATGAATTCTGGTAGCTTAAAGGCTCATCAATACTAGGACCTTAGCTTGGTAATAGAACTCTTGATTGGCGTACGAAATGCCCTGGGTCCCATGGCGAACATTACAGAAGAGGGGACAGAAAGGGAAGGAAGACAAGACGAACATCCAGTAATGACAGTGGTTCCCAGTCCCAGGACCAGGCTTATTAAAATGCACACTACACATCCTAAGTCAAGAACAATGGACCCAGGAACAAAGCCTTCTTGTGAGGACTCTGAGGAGGGATTTAAGCGGCTTTCTTCACCATTCCGGGCACACGGTTCTTACTTAAGACAAGGGCAAAGAATGAGTTTGTTCCTGCCGAAGAAAGATTGGTTTGCTGGGTCACGAACTGTGTCTCTCAGGCACACGGGAGTAAAGGCACTAGCCGAGTAAGACACAGCTGAGTAAGACGCTAGATGGCTTTTGAGTCTCTCTCTCTCTCTCTCTCTCTCTCTCTCTCTCTCTCTCTCTCTCTCTCTCTCTCACACACACACACACACACACACACACACACACACACACACGGACAAAAGTCTATAACTAGGAATGTGGCACAATAAAAAAAAGTCATAAGCTGAAAATGTATTTTTGCTGTTGTGTCTTGAACTCAGCTCTGTGGTATTCAAGGGAGAACTCCGTAGATTCCATGGTTGCCTTACAGAATCGAACATTTAAATACCTTCACTTGGACAGCTGCCTCCTCTCTCACAGCTCACAAAAGCGGCCCGACAACTAAGTTCAAGTGCAGGCCACAGGAAGGCACGGAAGCCCTGGGATGGCTTTCCATCCCTGCGAATCCATTTCCTCCCGCTATTCTTTGCCACCAAGGCCTCAATGATGGCGACAGTGTGCACCTGAGACATTTCAGGGAAGTATGAAATCAACTGCTCAATTCTGATAGCAAATTCCTAAATAGGCACTGTGACTTTTCCCTGATTTTGAGGCGGAAACCAGGTTCTTTTAGAAAAGTAAGGTGACCTGGTCAGTGATGAGACTCACACCCAGATCTCTCTGCCATCAGGCTTCAACCTCCCTTTATTCTTGCTGCCTTTTTTTCCCAGTGTCTCCCTCTCCTCCAGGGAATTCTAAGATGCACCTCTGCCCTTCCTTTGGCTTCAGGCATCTCTCTACCTCCTCCTGGATCATCTGTCCTAGGGTCAAAGTGACTTTGAGGATGATATTTGGAAAGACTCTCTAGACACGCTGCTTAGTATGAGTAGGCAGCCTGAAGCAGTCCAAGTCCTTTTACCTCAGGCTGAGAAGCTGAGTTTTAGAAAAGGCTAGCCAGACACCCTGTGCTCTGGAAACCTGACATTAGGTCTTGAGTAAAGTTGACTCTGACCTAACATTGCCACACTTCTATGACAGCCACAGCATAGACTGATGCTGGGGGAGGAAAAGCCACATCGATGATCCATGGACCACTAAAATCTGGTGTCAGGCTTGTCCACTGACCTCAAGGGTAAGATGACATTTGTATAAGACCAGTTAGACATTTAGGCATCAAAAGATATAGGGATGAGAGAGAGTAGATTCCAATGAACTACGCAAAGATGGTATAAAGAAGAACAATTGATATCAAGATCCAAAAAAAAAATTCCATATAAAGGCAAGCCTTGTTTGGAGTTATCAAAATTCAGCTATAAAAAGTATGTGGACAGAGAGTAAAGATCAAATTCTTATATTTAATACATAAAAAGAACTTGTATAAATAATACAAAAACACTGAAGATGTGAAAATCACTAGTCTAAGTATTTAAATATACCTTCTAATTCAATCCTCCTAAGTTTTTTGTTTTGTTTTCTTTGTTTTTCTCAAAGCCTTACAATATAGCTCTGGCTGTCCTGGAATTTACTGTATAGACTAGGCTGGCTTTGAACTCATAAATATCTACCTGCCTCTTCCACTCAAGTGTTGGAATTAAAGGTGTACAACGCCATGCCCTGTTTACCTTGTTTTTATTATAATGATCATCATCTTCATTTCATGACTGAGAAAACCAAAACTTCAAAGAGTTGACGACTCAGCCAAGATCACATGGGTCAGTCAAGATTCAAACCTACATTTTTAACACTTTACTCGTCTTCATGCGTGGCGTGAGTATTACGTACGTCCTGTATCATTAGTTCACTAGCTGCTATTTGTATTACAACCAGGAAGGACTGTCTGAGTTTTTTAATATTTTAATTATTTATGTATGTGTGTATGTAGCCCTGATTTCTACACATGTGTACGCTTGTGCGCGCGTGCATGCGCACGCACGCACACATGCACTCCCCATTACGTTTCTGACTAGGGAATGTATGCCCCTTTAGAGGGTCGGTCTTAGAAACAGAAGGACTCAGTTGTGGGCAGGTCTTTGAAATGTAACCTAACCAGTCCAAAGCTGTGTTTCCCCTCTGTACACTCCTCCACCTTAACCGTTCTAGGATCAGGTGCCGTGCAACTGAAATCTACCCCTAAAAGTTAGAGCTTATAGAAAGGATTCAGACTAGTCAGTCCTGAACCCTTAACCCAGCCCTGCCTCATCTTGCCTTCCCAAAGACACCTCAGTGACAGTGGCCTGAACATTCCCTTTGCCTCTTGCCTTCTTGACGGCTTCATCCTGACGTCTTTTCCATGTGGCTCTACTTGGAGTACTAGATCCTTTAAATAAAATACACTTAGTTCTTTTCAATTTCTCTCCTAGCTACACCTGACTGGCCACATGGCAGAAAATACACAACAGCAATTGCTATCTGTATGCCCTTTCTGAATAGTACTGTCTGCCACACACACTCCTACCAGCAAGAGCTGCAATCTGAAAACCCTTTTTATTCTATTACATTTGTATGTACCCACAAACTATATACAGTGTTGTTTTATGCTTCTGACATAAGGGGAATCACAAACATTGTATAATAGTTCTTTCAAGTTACACTTTTACTCAACACAGCTTATTCTAATTATCGCTCATGCAGATCTGCCTCATCTGTTTTCATATTGCTGTATGGAACTTTTTGAGAGAGACAAAATGTCTTTGAGATTTATCCATGTTGTAGACTGTATCAATAATCTAGTACTCTTTGGTGCTAAGTGGTTTCCCAGGATAATATACCATTGTCTTAATTGAAGGGCACTTAAATTGGTTCTATATTCTTTGAGTTCACAGGATAGTTCTCCATTATCATATTCAAAGATATAAATTTATTCTCTTCCCATTGACCAGATATGTTGAGATTTACTTTCTACAATTAGTATTAAAGATAAAATAGATCCCTTTCTATTGTAAGAGACTCCAGGGACCTTCTACACTGGCCTTCTCTTTCCCTAAGCTCGGCATCTGAGAGCACACCATTTTGGTCAGCTACGTTAGGTCCTACAGTACATGCCTATCATCTAGTGAGGAATGCTACATTGATTTACATTTTAAGATTCACATTAGAAAGCATAACAAATGCTAAATCTCAGTCAGGACTTGCATGTGTTCATTCTGTTCTGGTAACTTCTTTGAAAGTTTCAAATTTTTTCAGAATGAAAATTGGAATATTAAAACAAAAAACAAAAAACAAAACAACAAGAACAAAAAAAACAAACCACGGGGCTGGAGAGATGGCTCAGCGGTTAAGAGCACCGACTGCTCTTCTGAAGGTCCCGAGTTCAAATCCCAGCAACCACATGGTGGCTCACGACCATCTGTAATGAGATCTGATTCCCTCTTCTGGGGTGTCTGAAGACAGCTACAGTATACTCACATACATAAAATAAATAAATCTTAAAAAAAATACAAATAGAACAGATTTCCAAAAAACAACACGTGAAGTTTTTTTTGTTTTGTTTTGTTTTGTTTTAAGTGATAGGTACAGGAGAAAAGTATGAGTGGTTTTGCCTGTGGGTACAAAGATCGTTTCCCTGCTTGCAGCCAGTGGGTTCCCCACTATCTTATTCTGGACTAAATGGAGGATATCTAAGTGCAAAGGTTCCAGAACATTTCCCCCTCTTAAGAGATTGACATAAGCTTCCATCAAGAAAATGCTCAACTAGGAAAAGAGGCTCCTTAGCTGAAAGGACTTTCCATTCTGAAATTCTACTTATCTAAATGAAAGCAATTTTCGATCTCAAAGTCTAAGAGTGAGGTGGCGGAGGCTAAAGACAAGGACAATGCTATGTAGTATTAGTTAACACTTAGTGAGTACTTAGTCTATGTTAGTTCCATTCTAAAAGACTTCCAGGGGTCAGCTCTAATTGTTTCCAGCATTCAAGGAGTGAGTCACATTAATACATTCCTTACAAATGAAGGCTTTTATCTTCATTCAGGATGAAAAAGCAAAGAACAGAAGCACACATATAACCCGGGTCATGAAATCTCACTGTACTACTCAAGACTCCTTCAATATCTATCTAACCAAAAAGATGATGCTGAATTAACAGGATGCTGTTTATATTCTCATTATATTATTTTAACTATACTATATTATAATACATTATTTATGCAAATAATAGATATTTATGCAAATAATAGATATTTATATGGCCATTAGAAATAATTTTCAGGGGGCTGGAGAGATGGCTCAGCTCTTCCAAAGGTCCTGAGTTCAAATCCCAGCAACCACATGGTGGCTCACAACCATCTGTAATGCGATCTGATGCCCTCTTCTGGTGCGTCTGAAGACAGCTACAGTGTACTTAGATATAATAATAAATAAATCTTTTTTAAAAAAAGAAATAATTTCCAGAAAAGCTTTAATAAGATAGGGAAACAACTATGGTATATTTCCTAAAATATAGAATAATTGTGCTTACTAACATTTTTTTTCCTTTTTTGCTTGTTTGTTCATTTGTTTGTGACAGGGTCTAATATAGCCCAGGCCTGGCTTTGAACTTGCTATAAAACCTGATCCCCTTGACTTCACCTCCTTGGTTGGTATTATAGGCATGTACCACCACATCTAGCATATTAGCTTTTAAAACATTACAAAGCATAAAGAGAATAATCATGATTTTTTGAGTGGATGCATGACAAAAACTGGAAGAAAATTATAACATCCTACTAGCAGGAATGATCTGTTATTCTTACAGTTTTATTTATTTATGAAATGTTTCATTTTTTTCTGGACAATAAGCACACACTACTTTTCTAAAAAATGGAACATCTCCACTTTTTCATTCCTTAAACACACTTTACCCAAATCTTATCAACCTGTATTGTCCTTTTTTCAAATACATAATAGAAAAGAGTCCACACTTTGCTTTCTCAAGATGGGATAAGTCGTCTGAGTGATAGTCTTTTCTTTCCCTAAAGATGATGCATGCCCATCATCTTTTGTGTTTTAAAGCACAGCTAGAAGAAAGAAAAAGAAGAAAAAAAGAACAATTCCTACTCACAAAGCACTTGCTAGGAGATTTGTAGAAGCCACCACTGAATATGCATATGTGGAGAAGAAAATAGTTTGTGTTGCGGACATGGGAGGGGAAGAGAGTTCTAATATTCAACTGGAAAGGTCCCTCACTCCTCAAAGCATTAAGAAAAGAATGTATTGTGAATAAAAGCGGGCTCCGGACAATTAATTAGGTCTCAGGAAAACAGGTACCTGAGTATCACACCAAAGAGGAAATGGTTTCCCTGGAAATTTCTTAGGAATCTTCTAGGTGTCTAGTCTCTTTCCATGTTAAATGCATACTATTCATCTGTACAGCTTCTCCCTTGCCAAGGCCAAGTCTTAATAATGCTGCACAGGGCAGAGGCCATCTTCTAAACACCCTTCGGACTCTCGTAATGAGTCCAAAGCTAAGCTCCAAATCAGTCACCTCCATGGCAAGTGTTTAAGAGCTGCCCCTTGTCTCCAAGCTGAGCTGCAGTTCCAAATCTCTCCGGTCCCACAGAAGCTCGTCTGATGAGCACAGGGAAAACCAGTGCGGAATACATCAAGGTACAACAGGTTAGGGCTATGGCTACAGCTCGGTGGCAAAATGCCTGTCTCCAAAGCATGAGAGCCTGGGTTTAGTCTTTATTACTAAAGGGGGGGGGGAAGAGACACAGAGACAAACAGCCAGAGTCAGAGAGAAACAGAGACAAACAGAGAGACGGAGTCACAGAGAGACAGACAGAAAGAGAGGCAGAGGGGAAGCGAGGGAGGAAGGAAGGAAGGAAGGAAGGAAGGAAGGAAGGAAGGAAGGAAGGAAGGAAGGAAGGGAGGGAGGGAGGGAGGGAGGAAGGGAAGGAGGGAAGGAAGGAAGGAAGGAAGGAAGGAAGGAAGGAAGGAAGGAAGGAAGGAAGGAAGGAAGAGGCAGGCAGGCAACAGGTTCAACACAAATCCATCTCACAGCCTCAGAGCAGTTTCAGATATGTAAGGCGTACTGAAGGAAGGCATGCTGTTCAAAATTCAATACTTATACGACGACTTCAAAAAATATTCAATTCATAAGTTGAATGAATATAAATAAAAAAATAATAAATAAAATGTAGGTGAGATCTAGAAAAGAGAGTGCCACCAGGCTCCAGAATTATCCCAATGCCATGTGGCCCAAAGATCAATGAGGTCTCAGTCTTGCAATGCCATGATCACCTGTCAGGCTGTCCTAAGTCTTACCCTCACCCACCCCCACATCTGCCTCACCTACCTTGACTCACAGCTGGCCTAGCGTCCTCCCTCCATCGAACAGAGCAGTGAGTGCGCCTCCGCTCCCTGCGGCAGAGCTGAGAATGCATCTCCTCTCCTTCCAAAGCCTCCCCAGACTGACTCAGCAGATACTCATGACCAGATAATCGCGCTTGCATCACAGCGCTGCTGCTTCCCACGTTCTCAGGAAAAGGAGCCAGCCGCTCTCAGAGTTTAAGACCTGGCCATGGGGCCGGGGGGGGGGGGCATAACATTCATAGGCTTCCAGAGGCAGAGGTTGTTGGGAAGCCTCCTCCTACCCACTTCTCCTCCGCCACAGGATGGGTGGAGCAGTCTGTAGCCATTCAAACTTCCACAGCTCACACATTTAGGGCTTGAGCTTCCCCGCTCTTGGTGCACATTGGGATGACGCCTCGCATTAAGGAGTGGGTGCTCACAATGCAAGGAAACTGTCAGATCATCAACCCGAGGCAGAGCAAACCTTAGCTGCCACTCCCTTTGCCATCCCATCAAGAGATGCCAAGAAGAGGAGCCTGTTCTACATGGCCAGTTTCCCTAAGAAGCCCCAAGCCCATTGTGAAACCTTCTAAAAAAGAGCAAGCAGCTGACCAAGCTAGCACAGTCCCATATGTCCCAGCATCTGGGGAGGTGGGGGGGGGCATCACTTGAGTCCATGCATTGGAGACTAAACTATACAATAAGGCAAAATCAAGTGATGGATAGGTGGATGGATGGATGGATGGATGGATGGATGGATGGATGGAAGGAAACAAGGGCAACAAAAAAAAATCAAGCTGAAAATTACATCCATCTGTGGCAATAGGATTCAGAGATCAGGAAGGGGTGTAAAAACTTTCTACCATGTGATGACAACATCATCTTTAGCCTAGCTAACACACCCAACAGAGACAGAGAGCTGGGAAGCCGCTATGTGGTCCCAGGTTGCTCGCATTCATAGGAGTTCCTTAGACAGGACTGATGACTCCTTTGGCCTCTAGCCCTGAGATCTTAGCCTTCCTCCAACATCACAAGGGTAGTGGAAAAATACACCTGGATCTGCTGTGTTCCAAGAACAACTTTAAACACACCATAGCCCTGTTTCCCCAACTTCAAACTCCTGGACAGCTGGAGAACGCTTTCAAAACAGGCCCCAGCTAGTGTCTGCTGTTTTACCTAATGTTCCTGTATCAATTATGCTCAGTAACTTAAGAACCAGGGTTTGCCAGCCTAGAGAAGGGATGACACCATATATAGATAGTATTATTATCAACTGTATTATTTAAAAAGGACGGTCTGAGGGTCTTTTAAAATTATTTTAACTAATGGGAGATGGGATGGGACACATGCTTGCCATGGTGTATATTTGGAGGCCGGAGAAAGACTTTGTAGAATCTGTTCCTTCTTTCCCCCTTGGTCTGAGTTCTGGATATTGAACTCAGGTTGGGAAACTTGTTCATCAAGTGCCTTCACCCACTGAGATATCTCCAAGGCCTGTTTGTTTTGTAAGATGCCTGTGATAAGAAGACTACAGCAGTACCAGAAGTTTCCCAAAGAGAAATCCCTTTTCTGAGGCTTATATCAGAAGACAGGAAGAGTAACTCCAGCTTTAATGATCAGAGGCTGCTGTCTCCAGGAGCAACTTCAGCTTTCAAGAATACCCTCACCATGGTATTCATTTTAAGTAGACAAGAAATCACCTACTACTGTCTAATTAACAGGGTTACTCTTCTGTTATAGAGTCCAAAATTCATTCTGCCCCTCAAGTGTGGACTTCTGTATGCTAGACCTAATTTTTCTAATGTTAGGGTTAGCAAATTATGGTCCTACTCTTTCTTTGGGTGGTATAATAAGATATCTACCATGAATTCCCTATATTAGCTGTTTTACTTGTACAAGTCAGTATTAAGAGTAATGACACTGAACCACTTTTACCACCAGCAACGCTTGCAACTCTTGCATCTGGTCCTCCTGTTTATACAACTAAACTTAACTGGAACATAGTCATATTTATTTCTTTGCATATTTCTAGGCCCCTTTCATCAAAAGAAAGTTGTTCAAGATCAGAAATTTTATTGATCTATGTCATGAGGCTCTAAGGTCTCAAAAGTTTATATTTAGACCTTTGTTCTATTTAAAAAAATAAAACCAAACCAAAATATACCCCAGGTTTCTACTTTAAAATAATACATGGCTAACAACCACTAACACAACCTCTCCCAACTTCTCAAATATCTGTACAGTACCACAAAAGATCCAATTCCCCTAAAACAGTAAAAACGGATGGCCAAACAGACTGACACCCAGAATCTACAAGAAATCTTCATCAGCAATGGGTGGTGCTAAAGTGAGGGGGGAAAAAATCTGTGGTCAAGTCATACAGCAGCTTGACTTGCAGAAGATAGGAAGGTCCTACTAAATCCTTCTGCTATGATCAGCCTCATGGCTGGCAAAGCGAAAGTTCATTTAGTGATCAGCAAATCGGAGCATGTCTACTGCTTGCAGGAAATAATCAGTGATGCCTAGAAGCCCCTGGCTCCATCTGTTTAGAGGCTCCAATCAATTCTCCCAGATCAAACCCATAGAATTCGATGTGATTGGTGCTAGCCAACTGAATACCGAGAAGGCAAGGTGTCACAAAGAAAACTCCGGGAGTTACACCTGTGGGAGACTATGAATTTTTACACACTTCTTTTGTTCGGAGCATCTGAGAGATTGGGGTAGATAATCTGAACAGTTACTAGACTGTGAGAAACATGCCAAAAGCTGTGGGCATCAACCTGCCAGCAAAAAAAAAAAAAAAAATGGAGCTGAGAATATAAATATAAAATATAAAAATATTTAAAGGCAGTATACACAATCTGTCTTTGACAAATAACAGATCCTCCTTTGAATATGCATAGGCATACAAAAAAGCCAGCGCGGCTCCTAAAAAAAATGTCTGGCGACACATGGGGATGCGCATATCATTCTGAAGACTTGGAGAAGCATAAACATCCGAATTCAGTGTATGAACCAGAAAGGGTTTTAAAAAACAGAGTGCATCATGAGTAGTATGCAAGACAACCTGGACTCTAGGAAGCAGGTATTTTTTAAAAGGCACCAGAGTAAAGCACACTGAGAAGGCAAAAACAACAACAAGCTATGGCAGAAAATGAACTCTGCAAAAAAGCAAGGAAGAATGACAGAGTTAAGTTTCATAGCAGGGGTGACAGAGTAAACCAAATTCATAGGAAGGAAGCCAGATCTGAGTCTTGCAAGCACACAGATGAAAAGAAGAGGTTATATCAGCGGTCCTGCTAAGGGTGCAATTAGGAATTCTGTCACTATAACATACCAAATGAGGAGCTCACAGGGGAAAAGCACAACATCTTCTACCCAGAAAGCATTGGCTAAACTCAAGAGCCACCTATGTGCTGAGGATGCAATGAAGCAGGAGCACACTTGCCTTGCATGTCCAAAGCCCTGGGTTCTAGAACTGGATAGATAGATAGATAGATAGATAGATAGATAGATAGATAGAGTCCTTGGTCTTTAAGTGAACCCAAGAACAAAATAATTTCTTCCTCATAACATCTAACATAAGGCAATAAAAGCCAATGTTGAGTCAATTAATATTAAATATAAAAATGACCCATTAAAATCAGAAACAAGATAAGGAGCCCTGCCAGAATTAGTATTATTTAAAACAATGCCAGTAACTATAGCAAATATGACTGAGCTTGAGCTAAAAGAAAAAAACAGTTCTCTTTTGAAAAGGAGATACATTTACCATTTAGAAATTGATATTTCCAAAATGATCCAAGGATTAAGATCTGAAGAATTATTATGTAAATAAGAATTAAGTATAATGGCCTAAATAGAAACATAGATAACTAGAAATCTTTTCCCATGTAGCATAAGTAGTAACAGAAGATACAATAAAAGATGATTAACTACAAACTATTTTAAAATAACCTTGTTGAGAAATATGTAGGAAATGCACACCACAATGTATGCACGCAGACACGTGCACACACTGTAATATAAAAGAAAATTTCAAGAAATTAAGACTGACTCATATTTTATCCTGGCTGAAGAGATTCAACACTGTGATGATATCCATGCAATTGTAGAGCTCAAGTACATACAGCAAAAATCCTGGCAGATGTGGAGGAGAACCTAAGAAGAGCAACTGAGAGTGGCTAAGCAAACAACTGTAGGCAGCAGAGCAGACTGAGAAGGCAGAGAGGAATCCAGTCTACCTACCTGCTGCTTCAAACTAAATACCATCAAGCTGGGGCTTTAGCCTTTGCCCAGCCAATGAAGGCCATGATACTCGGTGCTACTCTTCCCATCCAGGTGGTGGCGGTGCACGCCTTTAATCCCAGCACCTGGGAGGCAGAGGCAGGCGGATTTCTGAGTTTGAAGCCAGCCTGGTCTACAGAGTGAGTTCCAGGACAGCCAGGACTATATGGAGAAACCCTGTCTCAAAAAACCAAACGAAAGGAAGGAAGGAAGGAAGGAAGGAAGGAAGGAAGGAAGGAAGGAAGGAAGGAAAAAGGAAGAAAGAAAGGAAGAGAAAAAGGAAGAGAAAAAAGGAAGAAAGAAAGGAAGAGAAAGGAAGGAAGGAAGAAAGGAAGGAAGGAAGGAAGAAAGAAAGAAAGAAAGAAAGAAAGAAAGAAAGAAAGAAAGAAAGAAAGAAAGGGAAAAAACTTCGTATGGGCTTCAAGAGCTAGCTCAGCAGTGAAAGGTGCTGGCTGCTCTTGCAGAGATGCTGGGTACAATTCCCAGCACCCACATGGTACCTCACAATTGTCTATAACTATGGTTGCAGGGAATCCGACACCTTCTTCTTGCTTCCATGGACACTGAGCACGCATGGCGTGCACAGACATACATAAAGGCAAAATTCCTATGCATATTAAATAAAATAATAAAAAGGGTTAAAAAGATTATGAAGCTGGTTTAAAACCCAAAAGATGAACAGAATAGGAGAACATACTTATTAAAGAGGTATTTGTTGTAAAGGACCTTAAGAGAAATCATTGCTGGGTGTAATGGCATATCCCTCTAATCCTAACACTGGAAAGATAAAGTCAGGAAGATCAAGAAAAGTCCAGTGTCTACTAACATGAGATTCTCTGTCATAACAAATGAACAATAAATAAATAAATGTGTGAATCAAAGTATAACACTGGATTGTACATCTAATCTTACAATTAGGAAAATACCTTTTCAGGCATAAAAATAAAGGAAGAAAGATGGTCGTGGCAATGTATTTGGGAGAATAAAACTGGAAAATGAAGAAATTCAGGCTCTACAGGGATACACAGTCAATTTTAAGCCAGTCTAGACTATGGGATGAGACCCTGCCTCAAATACTTACATACATACATACATACATACATACATACATACATATGAAATATTCATGGTCTGAAAGGAGTAATCAACATGACTTAAAAAAAAGCAAAATTTGGTCTAGCAACAACTTCATTAAGAAGTTCAAAGGCATGGGTTATATGGTACATGTTTTTAATCCCAATAACTAGGATGTTGAGAAAGGCAGATTTCTGTGAGCCTGAGGCCATCAAGAATCAAGCGCAGGCTGGAGAGATGGCTCAGCAGTTAAGAGCACTGACTGCTCTTCCAAAGGTCCTGAGTTCAATTCCCAGAAACCACATGGTGGCTCACAACCATCTGTAATGGGATCTGATGCCCTTTTCTGGTGTGTCTGATGACAGCTACAGTGTACTTATATATAATAAACAAATAAATCTTTTAAAAGAAAAGAATCAAGCACTACATAGTGTGGCCTGATTTAAAAAAAAAAATAACATGTAAGGAAGGCATGGTGCTAAATGCCTGTAATCCTAGCACTGTGAGGGCTGAAGCAGAATGATCTCCAGTTCAAGTCCAGCCTCGGCTGCATAGTGCTGTACAGACTAATCTCAGATACATATCAAGACCTGGCTTAAACTTCAAAAACTGAATTGGAACAATTGTTCAGTGATTAAGAGAGCTCGTAGCTCTTGTAACAGACTGTAGGTCAGGTCCCAGCTCACAACTGCCTGTAACACTATGTCCAGGAGATCTGACACCTTCTGGCTTTTATGGTACCTCTACATACATACATACACACACACACACACACACACACACACACACACACACACGTGAAAAGGATGTCTTGCTAAAACAAACACATTAAAGACTGTTTTCCTGAAGCAGACACAGGTTAGGATATAGCAGACACGTGAAAGGACCCAGGATGAAGGAGTGTAAATATGACCCCACAGACAGTGGGGGACGAGCACTGAGCCTTGGTTTGGTTTGCTCCACCTCGATATTCTTTGCTAAAGACATGCAAGTATTGGTTCATCTTTTTTTTTTAGATATATTCTTTATTTACATTTCAAATGATTTCCTCTTTCCTGGTTCCTGCCCCCAAAAGTCCCATAAGCCATCTCCCTCCCCCTGTTCCCCAATCAACCTCCTCCCACTTCCCTGTTCTGGTATTCCTCTACACTGCTTCATCGAGCCTTTCCAGGACCAGGGGCCTCTCATCCCTTTGATGTCCAAGAAGGCCATCCTCTGCTGCCTATTCATCTGGAGCCATGTGTTATCCCACGTGTACTCTCTGGTTGATGGTTTTTGTCCCTGGGGGCTCTGGGAGTAGTGGGTGGCTCATCTCACATAGCAGTGTTAGTGGTAATCCTGCCTTTGAGAGAAACTTGCTCAAGGCCTTGCCTCAGGCTGGTTGGCAAGCCAGGTGGTTTCTTCAGGATTGAACTACAGATGTTTGATGTCTGCCTGTCTAGACGACTGGTCTGCAGCTGTTGAATCGTATTTGGTGTTTGCTACGGGACTGAACTCCTGACCAAGAAGATCAAGCTCACACCCAAAGAACTATTGCTGAAATAGTCCCCTTCCCCAAAATCCTAATAACTTTTCTCTTTCACTACCTCTGCTGGATGGTGGGCTAGAGGAGAGGTTGAACCCTTCTTAAAAGTAGGTTGCAAAAAAGTTATGGCTACAATAAGTCCTTTTGAAAATTAACAACAAAATACAAATAAAAGGCAAAAGAAGTATTTACTGCAAAGATAAAAAAAATTCTAGATTTCATATACATATAACTTATTCAAGTAAAATGAGAAATACCCTTAAATAAAACTAGTAAAATGAGTTGGTAGTCCACAGAAGAAATTGTACAAGTGTATAAAGAACAGATGAGAATAATGTAACACGCACATATCCAAAATCTGCTGTAATAAAGAAGGAAAACAAAACAAAGAAAGGCTGGAGAAAAAAAAAGCTGCAGTGAATGCTTAGTAAAGCCTAGGAACTCTCTGGCTATTCCGAAATGGTGCCCTGTTCTTTCCTTTTCTTGATCAAAGGGAAATCTTATTCATTGAGCCTTCGGGCTTGGCAAGATAGTCCACACCTTTGATCCCCACCCATGCTTGGAGACAGCAGCCTGTGGATCTCTACAAGTAGGTGGGCAGTCAGAGATACAGAGTGGGAGCATATTTCAAAAGGAAAAAAAGATCAAGTGGTTCACATACTAGGACAGGATGAGTTCCCTAATGGTGACTGAGATGGATATGTACTTGAAGTTGGTAGGAAAAAGAGTAATTAAGTAGTCTCTAGGAATATACAGCCCGATACAAATTATCTTCCAGGAGCCCTTGCACATGCCAACCTCAGTGTATTCTCAAGTCCCTTATATAAAATGGTGTGGTACCTACAAATAAACACAATGCTTACATCTCTCTAGGCTAGTTGTAACAACACTGTATACAATGTAAATACTGTAAACATATGTATAGTACTATGTACATATATAGTACTATATATATGTATATATACATTTGTATAATTTCTTCTGTGGACTATCAATGTTGAAGGAATAATGACCAAAAAAGGTCTCCTGTTAGAACAGATATAATTTAAAACAAAAGAAACTTTTCAGTCTATAGTTGGTTGAATCTGGGGACATGGACCCTCCACACATAGGGCAGAATATATTGATTTTAGTCAAACCTGCATGAGAAAAGTTATCCTACAGCGTGGCCATAGATAGAAAGTACTGGTGGTAGACCACTCTTAAGGAAAAAGCCATTCTAAGTCAGCAAAAGAACATGTCTCAGATTCAAAGAGATAAAGAACAGCCTTGCCTGTATAAACACAATAAAACGAACAATGCTGGGGTTGCTAGCTGGGCATCCGTAGAGAATGGTGCCTAGGAACATGGAGATAGGGAGCTTGCAGAAGCAGAACGTTACCAGGATGGAATTCCAGAAGCTGGTGAGATTAGAATTCATAAGACCACCATGCCCAAGGTTGCTATGTACATAGAGGTGAGCCAAGTCTAAAGCCCGTCAATTCCAGCTCTACATCTCGGACACAAGCAGCCTTTCCAGCAGCAGGCTGCAGCAGCAGCACTTAGCAAGTCACACGTCAGCAGAGGTGCACATAAAGGAAATGGTCACAACCCAGCTGGAACACCGGCAAGCTTTCGTTCTCCCCTGTGAAATAGACCGTGGAACCCCTGGAGAGAATCCTGTCCCCTCTCCGCCACCAGAAGAACTGTCTGTCAGCCCCCAGCCCAGCGTGGAGCTATGCGGCTTGCTGTAAACATCATAACCCTTTTCAAGCAGTGACTGGGCGGGCATGTCTCTGCAAAGAACAGGCCATGCTCTGTTTACCTGGGAAGCTAGCACGCTTACAAACAACTGATATAGCAAGGCACTGATGGGGAAATAAAAAATAGGTAGACAGTGGTAGTCAGTGAACCTACAGCAGAGCCTATCTGTATACACTGAGATGTGCGAGCTGTGGAAGAACATAGTCATGCTCTTAACACTTAAAAGGAAGATAGGAAAGATGAGTAAGTCCAAGACTTTATTCTACATAGCACTAAAAAAAAAATTGGTAATGTGCTTGCTGAGCAAAACTAAATACAGCCAAGCCAACAGAAAACATACAAGATGAAGTTCAACCAACAAAGCATGAAGAGACATTCTTCAAATGATCATGAGTACTACATGCCAAAACTTATGGCAACAGATACGAAGAAAAAGAACAGGCAGGTAGTGCCCTAATCAACGCAAATGACCACAATTAAAGCAAAAAAGATTTGAATAGATTGATTCCGATAAAAGACAATTTATAAGTATAACTAAAATATTATAGACCAAATAAAGAGAATAAACTTTTTCTATACTATATGTTACCCATCTTAAATTTAATCTTCAAATCTAATGAAACAAACCACATTAGTCTTCAATCTTACTACGAATACTTAAGACATTCTAAGTAAAATACAGATAAACAAAATCAGCTCTGAATCAAAGTAATAACATACTATAATCAGTAGGTTTACTTCAGTAATATAAAAGTATTTAAACCAGAAATTATATCAAGAAAAATTCATCATATTGGACAAATCAATGAGATCTAGGGGTACAGCTCAATCACAGAGCTTGTAATATGATTTAGGAAGAAAAAGAAAACGCTTATAGAGGAAAACCAAAATTTCAAACACCAGATGCCAATAAAATACAGCAACAAAACTCGTAAGTAAATGTGGAAATACAAAAAAAGAAAAAAGAAAATTCAAAACCAAATAAGCAAGTGCCAAAAGCAAATATAAAAGGAACAAAGAAAATATTTTGATTTGCAAATCTTTAGTCAGAGTAGGTCATCAACATTATTTTTCTTTAGCAATCTGAGTTCCTACAAAATGCAACAAAAAATGTAAGTATTGAAAAGTATAGAAGAAAAATGAAATTTACCAGAAATAAGAGAATCTGTATAATAGCTGAACATGAGCTAAATATTTGTAAAAAAAAAAAAAAAAAGTCAATAATCATTTTCCTTGACAGCAAATAGCACTTAGCAATGGAGATGAGGAAGATATTCAAGTCCCAACAGGAAAAAGCTATTAATTCTTGAGAAATGTATATAAAAGCACAGAATAGATAAGAAGAAAAGAATAGATCTAATTAACACAAAATCAGATGTGAACATGTGAAGAAATACAATTTCTTGCCTAAAAAGAACTACATAATTAAAAAGTTCAAGCCAATGTAACATGAGCCTAATTAGAATCTTAGTAGAACTCGAATGGAATATTGAATAAAAGCAAGCTTTAAAATGCATAAGTAGGAAAACCTGACAAGTATGTAATAAATGAATTTTAAACTAATGCAATCAAGTGAATATTATCGTGGCACACAAACCAACGAAAGAGAACAGAGAATCAATAACTTGAGACTAGTACATAAAACATTAAATAGCTGACAATGACGGATGCTCAGTTTACAGGAAAAAGCAGGGAGTATGTAATATGCTGTTCTAGTACAACTGGTTATCCATCTTTGATAATGCAACTTGAGAAAGAACTGGAAATGCAGAAGTTATATAAGAATAACATTTGTATAAAAAAGGAAAAATTATGCAAGACATTCACATACATATATATACACACACACACATAAATTGAAAGCCACAATATACAAGATTAGTACACAATAATGGTTATCTCAGAAACTAAATTGTCATTAATAATGCAATGCCAAAATAAGTTGTATGCTTATTGTTAGGATTCTGTCTAAGCTCCACCCCACAAGTACCTGGCAACAGCCAGGCAGGCCTGGCCCACTATAAAAAGGGCTGCTCAGCCCCTCCTCTCCCTCTTACCCTCTCTTAGCTCTTACTCTCTCTTACTCCCCTTATCTCTCTTGCCCCTCTTGGGCTCTCTTCCCCTCCCTCCTCTCTCCATGTGGTCATGGCCGGCCTCCACTTCTCTACTCTCTCTCTGCCTTTCTCTGCCTCTATTATCCCATTAACTCCCATCCTCTGCCCTGAATCAACTATTCTATACTACGTGCATGAGGTCCCTCGCCCCACACCAGTGTACCACATTCCCTAAAACCTCTTTTTCTTTTTATGATCACAACACTTATGAAATATTTTGCAGCCCTTCTTATATAGGACATACCAGTAGACTTCGATAGATTTCCATGAGATATTGTTGAATGAAAAAGCAGGTTGTGGGCTAGAAAGATGGCTCAGCAGTTAAGAGCATTGATTGCTCTTCGAGAGGTCCTAAGTTCAATTCCCAGCAACCACATGGTGGGTGGCTCACAACCATCTGTAATGGGATCCAATGGCCTCTTCTGGAGTGTCTGAAGACAGCTACAGTGTATGAATATACATGAAAAAGCAGGTTGTACTAAAGAACAAAAACAATTAACCAAAACTTCCACAAGCCACATAAGCTTGCCCATGCACATGGCGAAAGATGCAGAAAGACACATCTTGGTTTCATACATGGAGGACTGGTATAAACTAGGAGTCAAGTTAAAAAAAGAAAATGCCATCTTGCAATCCCACCAACAGTGGAGGAGTGTTCCTCTTTCTCCACATCCTCACCAGCACGTGTTGTCTCTTGAGTTTTTAATCTTAGCCATTCTGACTGGTGTGAGGTGGAATCTCAGGGTTCTTTTGATTTGCATTTCCCTGATGACTAATGATGTTGAACATCTCTTAAGGTGCTTCTCGGCCATCTGAATTTCTTCAGGTGAAAATTCTTTGTTTAGCTCTGTACCCCATTTTTGATAGGGTTATTTGGTTCTTTGGGGTCTAACTTCTTGAGTTCTTTGTATATATATTGGATATTAGCCCTCTGTCAGATGTGGGGTCTGGTGTTTCCTCAGAAAATTGGGCATGTCACTTCCAGAGGACCCTGCCATACCACTCCTGGGCATATACCCAGAGGATTCCCCTGCATGCAATAAAGACACATGCTCCACTATGTTCATAGCAGCCTTGTTTATAATAGCCAGAAGTTGGAAGGAGCCCAGATATCCCTCAAAGGAGGAATGGATACAGAAAATGTGGTATATATATACAATGGAATACTACTCAGCAATTAAAAACAATGAATTCATGCAATTTGTAGGCAAATGGTTAGATCTGGAAAATATCATCCTAAGCCAGTTAACCCAATCACAAAAGAATACACATGAATTGCAATCACTGATAAGTGGATATTAATGAGCCCAGAAGCCCTAAATACTCAAGGCACAATTAGCAAGTCAAATGATTCCCAAGAAGAAGAAAGGAGAGGATCCTGGGCCTGAAAAGACTGGATCCAGTTTTGTAGGAGAGTATCAGAACAGAGAAATCGTGGTAGGGGTGGTGATTGGGGAATAGTTGTGGGGGAGAGGACTTATGGGACGTATGGTGGGGGGGACTGGGAAAGGGGCAAGCCTTTGGAATATAAACAAAGAATATAGAAAATAAAAATGAAAAAAAAAGAAAATGCAAAGCACCATTATGAAGAAATCTAGTAATCATATTTACATATTTATGTAGGAGTATAAAATAAGCAAATTAAGTTGAGAAAAATAGTAAAAAAATGAGTAAACAATATGATTTCTGCTTGAGAGAGAGAAAGAGAGAGAGAGAGAGAGAGAGAGAGAGAGAGAGAGAGAGAAGCAATAGCCAAAATTATCTCTTGAGGGTAGGATGGAAGTGGTGTTTATTTTCTGATGAGAACTGTTGCTTTTGTCCTAATGAAATAAAATCAATGCATGTTGCTTTAAAAACATCACACTGAATAATTGAGCTCATTTTGAAAAGGCAAGGGAGGGAAGAGAGGTTAAATTGCCCTTTTCTGTGGGAGCTGTCCACATAAAATATAAAAAGTCGCCCGGAAGAAAGGTACTCACCTAAGGCAAGAGACTAAGTGGCTATTCTGCGGAGCTGTCTGCAGGAGGAAATGGGGTAGTTTTCCCCCTACCTCACACTCTAATGACTTAAGTAAATCAGAAAGCCATTTATGCTACTCTACTCTCAACTATCCAAGCAAGGCATAATACTTCCTGTTCCCTCCCTCTGGCCATTTCACTATTCACAAATAGCTCCAACATGGTGGTGGGGGGAGAGGAAATTAATTCAGCCCATTTACCTTTGAATTAGCAACTCTAATAAAAGGTCTGATGAAGGAGATGATCACAACTCATGGCTAAAATGAGGGTTCTGCGACTCTTACTAATTATTTAAGTAATCTTGCCTTCAGAGAAACATGGTTTGCTTGAGTATACTTTAATGGATTTAATGCTTGCTGATCTTTTAGAGAAACTCTGGATTTATAGGGCTACGGATATGGCTCACTAGTAGAACAATGTGCAGCAAGTATAAGGCCCGGTTCAATTCCCAGAATCCCTGTCACTTCATTTTGCACTTGCAGGAAAAATGGCCATAAAGACACAGGAACAAAGTCCTTCAATAGCATGTCCTCAATGAAGAGCTAGATAGAGGAGGGCTATGGAATAAAGCTATGAGGACTCCAGCAGCTCTCAAAGCAATTTAAGCAGGACAACAATCTGCCAAGCCACCCTGCTTTGGCTGTGTAATCACAAAGAGAGGTTCAGTACGATTTCCCAGAGTTCACAAAGAGAGGTTCAGTACGATTTCCCAGAGTTCATCAACTGCTCTAACCTAACATACAACATGTACAAGGCACTTCAGTGGATCCTAACAGATGTTTATGCCTCATGAAAGACCAGGGGACCACGCAGTACAGGCCACGGGCTCGACACATCATCCTTTGTCATCAAATGGAAAGAACTGCCTGAAAAGGAAGGGCCATGGAGTAAAACACAATTTTCTCTTACTTGAAGATGATGGTAGCTCCCGGACATGGAGGACAGGCCAGGAGGAAGATCTGAAATTGAAGAATTAAGAATGGTTAGAAAGCAAAACACTCAGCACAGTGACCTGGTGCTTTTTAATAATATTTAAAAAAATAAACAAAACTTTAAAACAAAAAAATTTTAAAAAAAATTAGAAAAGTAAAATCTATGTTTTGTGTGTTGGTTAAAATTTGTATAGTTACAAAGCAAATGGATAGTTTACCAAAGTACATTTGTATTTGTGTGTGTGTGTGTGTGTGTGTGTGTGTAAGAAAGATAGAGCAGAATTTTCAGTATTTTAACCTCAATATAGTTATATACAGAGAGAATAGAATTTTCAGTAGTTCAACTTCAATATGCCATAAGTAGCCAGTCTTTGAAGCTTTAACCCAGGGCAGGTAAAAATAGATTTTTGCACATGGAACATGAACACGAATTCCATCTGGTCTGCCTCCCATGGGGATAGGTGGGCTAATCAATAGCCAGAGCTGCCAAATTTAGCACATGAAAATACAGGACACCAAGTTAAATTGCAATTCCAGAGAAACAATGAATAATATTTTTTGTGTAAGTAGGTTGGAAGTGTTGCATGAAACATATTTTTATTAAAACATTGCTTGATTTTTATTTGAAAACTGGATATAACTGGGCATTCTGAATTGTCCTACAACTCTAACAAACTGCCACCCCCACTTGGATTTTGTTTGTTACTACACATGTCTGCCCAGGTGATTTTTCTAAAGTCCTATTATCATGGCAGGAATAATGGAAGCCAATAGAATCTTATCATTCTAATAGGTGAATCAGCTCCCTGAACTTGGCTGTAACATAGGCATGAACTTCAGGCTCTGAAGACCTGCAGTTCTTTGGCCTATGCATCGGTCTTCAACTGCCATCAAGGCCAAAACAGCCTTTATAAAATTTGCTAATCATGCGATTCCTAGATTCTCAGATAAAGCACCCTAATCTGCAATCCTGAGACCTCCCCTTACTACCTCTACATGCTGAATAACAGTTCCAGATGAAATGAGATCAGCCATTGCTAGTCATCTCACATGTTATGTGTTTGCTCTTAGACTAAACTACTCTGAAAGCCAAAGGCATTCTATGGGACTAAGGATTAACCAATGCCTAAAACGTTATGTTTGCAGGGTTACTTTATACACACTGGTTTTGTTGTGTGGTTTTAAAAACCCATCATCAATAGCTGTCCCTGAAAACTCTGATAATTTGCATTATGGGCTTGTCGGCTTTGCCAAATATGTGTGCTTTGCCATTTTGTTCTTCCATTCCCTTGGAGTCTACACTGAGGAATAGTCTGTACTATATGGATGACATCTGGTTGGCAGCTAGCATCCCTGCTGAGAGGAAAGAAGGAAGTATGGGAAAGACGGTGTCTTAAGAACACCAGTGGGAATCCATCATCCCTCTTACCTCAATCAGAGAACCCCTCCACGGAAAGAGTCACCTACCAATGCCCACCCCATGCCTTTTCTCTTGTGGTCAATTTGATTAAATTGTAACCTCAATGATAATTTCGGGTCCACAATCTTCTGTTGGTGAACCCCAAATTCAAAGGACTCTAAAACAGAAACAGTGTGCTTGTCCAAGGCATGACTTGAATGGAGGTAAACCTCACTTTATTTACTCTGCTTATGGGGAATTTCCACGTATTTCCCACCGAAATTAGATGCATTTCATTATGAGAGGTACTGTCCCAGATCCCACTGGCAGTACCTGGAAAAATATCCATTATGTTGCCTTTTTAAAACACCGAAAACAAGTTGATTTCTGAACTACATTTTTACTCATTTTGAATGAGGATTGTGTACTTGAAATTTTGATTCTACAAATATTAGTTCTTCCCCACACCCTTGTGTGGCCCTCAGGAGCAGTTCAAGAAAGAACTAAACGAAGCTGGTGTTCTTTACTCCAGACACAGCAGGAACGTTACTCACCTTAGGCAAAAGACCAATTTGGAGGCTGCACAAACCCAGCATCAGACCCACCAAAGCTTATACTTTGAAGCTACAGTACCGAGAGGATACCAGGCCCCAACCACCTTGGAAAGGTCTCCAGATCATCTGGAATACCCCCAGAAAGTCATGCCAGCCAGCAGCCTTCTGAAATACCCAGACACTTGTAACATGCCAAACAAAAAGTAAAAATATAATAGAGAGGCTCAGAATGAATGAAGTCTTACTTTTCTGTGTCAGCAGCCTAATGGGGACAAGCACATAGGTATTTGACTAGTTCTGTCCTTCTGTACAGCAGATGTTCAGTAACTTATTATCAGGATTAAGCCTCCAGTTTCAATCTACTCCACCATTCAGAGACAGCTAGCTAATCTAGTCTTCATTCTACATGAGCTCAACAACAGTTACTTTCAGAGGGCCAAAACTTTGTGACATTCCAGCCTTTCTCACCTTGCCTGTCTATACCTATCACCAGGATAGGGATTTGTGGGGGCGGTAGGGGGGGAAGAAAGCAATCTTTGAGTCAAATACAATACACTAGCAATAACAACAACAAACATACAAACAAACAAAAAACACCTCAATATCCAATTCCTTCCATTTCTAGGAAACTCACAGCCTCCTTCAGCCACTAGAAAGATTTCTGAAATTAAACCTCTGCTTAGTCAGTCTAAGGTCCCAACTCTAATCACCCTTCTTCAATCATGAATTATAAAAATAACATTTAACCTATTAGCCCAAGGATCCCTAGCCTTGCCTTCACTGTCCTTGTCTCCTTCATTGGATGGCTCCAGACATCTCCAAGTTTTTTTTACAACATGTGTTTTACACGGCCAGATGGAAAACTAAAGCATTCCTTGGGCTGCAAACAAAAGACACCTAGAAGTACAAACACAAAAGATGAGAGATGAGAACAGACGCCAACGTATCTCAGCACCGACTCTCTATCCATGTTCCAAATGGCTCAGTCCCTGAAGCAAAGAGCAAAACTGGGGAGCAAGCAGAATGGGGCTACAGAGAACCAACACATACCAAGACAGGCGGGGCCAAGTGATTTAACACCATTTCACAAATGAAGAGACTGAGGAAGAAGCATTTCTGATAAAACCCCAATTCACTGTACTTGCCACCTAGGTGCTTCCTGCCCCTATAGCCTTGCCAGTTCACTGCACTCACAGCACACAGAGAACACCCCCAATAGTCTTATGCCAGTACTACCATACATTCGTGAGATCTATTTTGATCACCATGAGATATATCAAAACACACCCAACAGGGCAGCCCACCACACAGATCCAGCAATGCCCACACAAGCTCATTTTAGCTCAAACTCATCTCAGCCCCAGGTCTGTTGGGTACACGTGATTCACAAAGCCTTATAAAACTTTGTGGCTAGTCATTCCAGGGGAAAAAAAATCCCAGATGCTATAAAAAATAGTCTTAATTCCCTATGAAACCCCCCATACAAGTCCAGCCCAGAAAACAGTACATTTAACTTTTTCTAGTTGCCTGGTTGTTGCCTGAGTTCATCTTCTATCTGTTAACCACTATAGTTCTAGGTACCACCACCCTCCAGCTCCCCATTCTCTCAACCATAATTTTTTCTACTCCCTATTCATGCCCCCAATTATCTTAGCCCCAAGTTTACCAAAGACCATCCTAAAGGACCTGTTGGACCAGTTAAGCACTGAAGGGACATGGTTGAATGACATCAAATGTAAGAGCCACAGAGACAGGCATGTAGCCTAGCACACACATGTTTAAGTCCTAGATCTCTAGCTCTAGTTTTCTTAGTTCCGATACCAGTTGTAGATACCCGAATATCTAAGGATTCCCAAGAACATGTGCATGTGAGTTACTAACCATTGGGAAGTGGATAACACTCACATAAGGAAGATCAAATTCCTGGGTTGTGCAGTCTTTCCTGAAGGTCTACTCACCCCTGTCCATAGCTTCGTGCCCTCATCACCTCTCTGGACTACTGTGACAATCTCTTTTCTATGTACCATCACCAAGTACAATGCTACAAGAAGGATTTATCTGAAGTGCCATTCTGCTGTGCCATTTGAAATCCTCCCAAGGCTGACCAATACCCAAAGGAAAACACAGTAGATATGTCTTTGCATCACATAGATGCAGCACATCAGATGCAGTGCTCAAAGAGGCCAGAAGATGGTATTAGATTCCTAAGAGCTGGAGTTACAGACAGGATGTTAGCCACCATGTGGGTGCTGGGAATTGAACCTGGGTATTCTGCAAGAGCAGCAACCAGCTCTTAACTGCAAAGTCATCTCTCCAGCTCCATTTACAGCCTAATCTCTTAACAGCTTCACCATACTCAATTACATGCCCATTCAATAATTTACCCAGTTCCTTTACCAGTCTCCAGTTACAGGAGACTTTCTAGGTCCACATGAATAGAACTAGTCAGTCCGCCCTAGCCATGTGAAACTGCTTCTAAGACCCCTTCAGATCCACACATCAGTGGATGGTCAGCTCCATTATCCAATATTCCTTAGCATTTACACATCACCCATTTTTGTTTTCCTATATATTTTAATAATCTCTAAATTACTTATAATATCCAATAAAATGTAAATAACACTTAAAGATCTGTTAAAATATATCATTAGGAGGCTAATATTAAAAAGAAACTGTCACACATTTTAAATACAATTTTTTTTCCAACAAATACTTCTGTCCTGCAGTTGATTAATTCTTCAATATGGAACCAAAGGATATGGACCTAGCTAACCACATTTTCTTTAAGGCTTTAAAATTCATAATGAGAAATTATCCACTAAATAAGTTATTTGATTCTTTACCCCCACAGATACAAGGTACATATAAGAATGTGTTTCCTGCTGCATCCAGGTCAAATGGTGACATTTTGAAAAGGGATAAGAAACTTAAGATTTTTGTTTTTTAGTTTGTATGTCTCAGACAACTTCTTCAAACTTTAAAACTTCTTTCTAACATGTTTGTTCACTAGCTGTATTTTGGAACGTCACAAAAACTATCTACATTATAACTATATATTAATATTATATTTATCTATTATATAATTATAATAATTATATCTATATATTAATAGCATTTAGAGCCAGGCATAGCAATAATCCCACCAGGTGCTAGAGGATGAGTTCGAGGTCAGCCTTAAGTATAGGAGATCTGTCTCAAAAACCAAAAACACTTAATTTAACTATACTAATTTCTATTGTAAACATTTTCCCCTCTGTAACAACTCTACCTATGATAATTTCTTCATGCATAGACATTTTCTTTTTTAATCACTATGAAATCATATATATATATATATATATATATATATATATATATATATATATATGACTTCTAACTCCGATATAATATTTTTAAAGCCTTTTACAATCCTGGGATTATAAAATGACTCACCTATTGTTTTCCTAATATTTTTTACAGATTTAATTTGAATTTTAAATGTATAATACTAGCCAGTTGTGGTAGCTCACAACTGTAATCCCAGGATGGGAGAAAGAGAGAAGGATGCATTCCAGGTCAGTCTAGGTACATAGTGAACTTGAAGGCAGTGTGGACTAGAGAGTTAAGCTGGTGGTTTGAATGAGATGTCTGCCATAGTCCTATGCATATGAGCTCTTGGTCTCAATCTGGTGCCACTGTCTGGGCAGATTTGCAAAGCATGGCCTTGCTGGAGGAACTATGTCACTGGGGGCAGGCTTTGATAGTTAAAAAAGAAAGTCTCTCTCTCTCTCCCTCTCTCTCTCTCTCTCTCTCTCTCTCTCTCTCTCTCTCTCTCTCTCTCTCTCTCTCTCTCTCTCCTTCCTGCTTATGATTCAAGATGTAAGCCCTCGGTTTCCCTTGACATCAAAGATTCTTAGTCCCTATGGAACCAAAAGTCCAAATAAATTCTTATTTTTATAGCCAGAAATCTTGAATTTATTTTCTTTTTATTTCTTTTTTATTTTCTTTAGGTGCTTCTCACGCATTCAAGTTTCCTCCTTTGATAATTCTGTTTAGCTCTGTACCCCATTTTTTGTTTTTTCGAGACAGGGTTTCTCTGTGTAGCCCTGGCTGTCCTGGAATTTACTCTGTAGACCAGGCTGGCCTCGAACTCAGAAATCCACCTGCCTTTGCCTCCCAAGTGCTGGGATTAGAGGCATGAGCCAACACTGCCCAAATGTACCCCATTTTTAATGGTGTTATTTGGCTCTCTGGAGTCTAACTTCTTGAACTCTTTGTATATATTGGATATATACATCCAATATATACATCCCTTCATGTTAAAAGTCTTGGAAAGATCAGGAATTCAAGGCTCATACCTAAACATAGTGAAAGCAATATACCTCAAACCAGTAGCTAATATCAAACTAAATGGAAGAAACTTGAAGCAATCCCACTAAAATCAGATACTAGACAAGGCTGCTCTCTTTCTCCATATCTCTGCAATATAGTACTTGAAGTTCTAGCTAGAACAATCAGACAGCAAAAGGAGGTCAAATTGGAAAAGAAGTTAAACTATCTGCACTATTTGCAGACAAACTCTACCAGAGAACTCATAGAGCTGATAAACAACTTCAGCAAAGTGTCTGGATATAAAATTAACTCAAACAAATCAGTAGCCTTCCTATACTCAAAGGATAAGCAGGCTGAGAAAAAGAAATTAGGGAAATGACACCCTTCACAATAGCTATAAACAATATGAAGTATCTTGGTGTGACTCTAACCACACAAGTGGAAGATCTATAAGTCAAGAACTTCAAGTCTCTGAGGAAAGAAATCGAAGAAGATCTCAGAGGATGGATCAATTTTGTCAAATGTTTTTTTCAGCAGCTAATTAAATGACCATGTGGCTTTTTTCTTTGAGTTTGTTTATATAGTGTATTACACTGATGGAATTCCATCCCTGCATCCTCGGGATGAAGCCTACTTGATCATGGTGAATGATCATTTTGATGTGTTCTTGGATTCAGTTGGCAAAAATTTTCTTGAGTATTTTTTGCACGGATATTCATAAGGGAAACTGATCTGAAGTTCTTTTTGTTGGATCTTGGTATGGTTTTGGAATCAGCGTAATTGTGGCTTCATAGAACGAGTTAGGTAGTGTTCCTTCAATTTCTTTTTTGTGGAAAAGTTAGAAGAGTATTGGTATTAGGTCTTCTTTGAAGGTCTGATAGAATTCTGCACTAAAACCATCTGGTCCTGTGATTTTTTTTTCCGTTGGGAGATTTTCAATGACTGCTTCTATTTCTTTAGGGGTTATGGGACTGTTGGGATCATTTATCTGATTCTGATTTAGTTTATTTGGTATCTGTCTAGAAAATTGTCCATTTCATCCAGATTTTCCAGTTGTGTTGAGTATAGGTTTCTGTAGTAGAATCTGATGTTTTCTTTTTTGAATTTCCTCAGTTTCCGTTGTTATATCTCCCTTTTCATTTCTGATTGTGTTAATTTGGATACTGTCTCTGTGCCCTCTGGCTAGTCTGGCTAAAACTTATCTATCTTACAGATTTTCTCAAAGAACCAGCTCTTGGTTTAGTTGGCTCTTTGTATAGTTGTTTCTACTTGGTTGATTTCAGCCCTGAGTAGATTATTTCCTGCCTTCTACTCCTCTTGGTGTATTTGCTTCTATTTTTTTCTAGAGCTTTCAGGTGCACTGTCAAGCTGCTAGTGTATGCTTGCTCCATTTTCTTTTCGGAGGCACTCAGACCTATGAGTTTTAATTTTAGCACTGCTTTCATTGTGTCCCATAAGTTTGGGTATGTTGTGCCTTTGTTTTCATTAAATTCTAAAAAGTCTTTAATGTCTTTTATTTCTTCCTTGACCTAGGTATCATTGAGTAGAGCACTGTTCAGTTTCCATGTGTATGTGGGCTTTCTGTTGTTTTTATTGCTATTGAAGACCAGCCTTAATCCATAGTGATCTGATAGGAGGCATGGAATTATTTCAGTCTTCTTAAATCTGTTGAGGCCTGTTTTGTGACCAATTTTGGTCAATTTTGGAGAAGATACCATGAGGTGCTGAGAAGATGTATTCTTTTGATTTAGAATAAAATGTTCTATAGATATCTGTTAAATCCATTGGGTCCATAACTTTTGTTAGTTTCACTGTGTCTCTAATTAGTTCGTGTTTCCACGATCTGTCCATTGATAACAGTGGGGTGTTGAAGTCTCCCACTTTTATTGTGTGAGGTGCAATGTATGTTTTGAGCTTTAGTAAAGTTTCTTTTATGAATGTGGGTGCCCTTGCATTTGGAGCTTACTTGTTCAGAATTGTGAGTTCTTCTTGATAGATTTTTCTTTGATGAGTATGAAGTGTCCATCCTTATCTTTTTGTTGACTTTTGGTTGAAAGTCGATTTTATCTGATATTAGAATGGCTACTCCAGCTTGTTTCCTGGGACCATTTGCTTGCAAAATTGCTTTCCAGCCCTTTCTGATGTAGTGATTGTCTTTGACACTGAAGTGCATTTCCTGTATGCACCAAAATGCTGGATCCTGTTTATATATCCAGTCTGTTAATCTATGTCTTTTCATTGGGGAACTGATTCCATTGATATTAAGAGATATTAAGTAATAGTGACTGTTGCTTCCTGTCATTTTTTATGTTATTTTTATATTTGTGTGGCTATTCTATTATGTTTCCGAATACAGTCTTTCTTCCCTAAATTACCTTGGTGCCAGTGTTTTATCACAGCAATAGAAAAAAAAAATAATACAGAAACATTGTCCCAAATCAACCAATTAATCAATCTGCAACACCAAGAAACTTCCCTTGGTAGTCTTATACACCATTCCACAATGGTCTCCCAGGAAACCTTTCCATCTTATAACTATTTCTGATTTACTATGCAAATGCAGACATAACACCATTTCCCCTGGGAAACTCCCATATAACATATCCAAGGTTAAAGTCCCAGTCCTTGCACCAGCTCTCCCAGTTTACCTCTGTCTAAGAATTTACCATTTTTGTCGGTATACAAAGCTTACAAAGAAGTTTCTTTCAACAATTGAATACGTGGGGATAAGTGCACACTGTGTGACCTGCTTTGAGTGATCTCTGAAAAATTATCAGGGTTGCCTGGCCAACCACAGGGGTGTGGAAGAAGAAGTACAAAGGCACTCAACAATAGTCACTCCCAGGCTCCTAAACAATGTTTTCTGGTACAACTGGCAAATACACCCAGACTAAAAGGCTGGTTTTTTTTTAATTTGGATTTTTTTTTACAGGATCATACAAATTAGTCCAGGTTATTCTCTAACTCATAATCATCCTGCCTCGGCCTCCTGGATGCTGGGATTCCAGGCATGCTCTCCCTTGTACTGTTTGTGTACCAGTTTCCTGGTCAAGGCAGACTTGAATGGATATGGTGATTCTAACACTCACTAATCCCATGGCCTTAGAAAAGAGAGAAGAGGAATTTTTTTTTTAAATCTGGAAAACAGGACCTATATCTCACAGGGATTCAGAGAGAATCAAACATGATAAAACAAGCAAATGTATTTGGCACAATGTCTAGCACAGAGCCCACCCTAAATATTTAGTAGTTGTACATCTGATTTCTATGGAAAATTCCATTCCTAAGGTGAACTACACCAGCAACATCTCAACATCTTATCACTCTACTTCATTTGTTCTAAATTGTTCACATTAATACCATTCTGGTGTAGGACTTGGCTTCCCTCGTACAGCTGCCTAAATGGAGAAAAAAAAATCTAATCATTTAGTCTCAAGTCCCTCATCTGTGAAATGGAGATTACCATAGTACTATCACATACAGTAGGCGTCAGATGAATGCTGTATTAATGAGTTCAGTGGATGGCATAATGTAACTTCAGTATGACCTATGGATAGTGTCATTCTCATTGGATATCTCTTTCCCTTGTCCTTACTATGAATTCCACCAAAGTGCACGGCAAGTTTTATGTCTTCCACAAAGCCTTCTCCAATAACTACAGACACCCCCCACCTCATACCCCTCTCCTCCAACAGCCTGTTATTAGATTCATTTAGTTTAGGATATTAAATGGCTCTTTACCATCACACACAGTTGCACACAGTGGTAAATTGTAAGTTAGGATCTGGTTATAAATGCTTCCTTCCAGTAATGAGCCACTGAACAAGGCCACAGCAATAAAATCAAAGCCATCACCAATGTGGTTTCCTGGTGATGTTGTGCTGGTATTTTCTACTTAATCTCCATTTCTGCATCTCTAAAGGGAAAGATGTATGGCACCTAGTTGTCCTGTCACAGCTTCAACTGCTGTTTTCATGTGGGTACCCAATTCCTCCTGGAGATTTGCATGCAGATAGCATACAGGAATGTCTGATGTGGCATGCCTGAATCATGTTACCTTCCTTCCCTGTCTATTCAACTTTTGAAAATAGAAGAAACTGTCTCATCCTTCCGTATGGTAGGTTTCGCACTAAGAAAGGTAGAAGAAATGAGAGAAACGTAAAATTGCCAATAGGCCAACACTGCAGCCATAACTGCTGCAGGCAAGAAGCACTGAAAGACACAGTAGTTAATAGGAAAACTGATATCATTTCTAAAATAGTCATTTACCCTGGGAAAACCTGACAGGAACCACCCTAAGCAGAAATCACATCTAGCATCACATTATCAAGATATGTCATCATGTACCTCTTGTGACACAGAGAGAAGAACATGTCATGTTGGTGCAGATGTGACTCAAATTACATAATCCCAGTCAAAACATGAACAACTTTCCCACTGAAACTGACCAGCACTCTTCAAAACTTCTGGGGTCACAGAAGAGAATGGGAGACCATCAAGGCTTAGAAGAGACTGAAGTGATGGGACCACTTGGGATGTGAGACTCTAGACTCGATCCTAGAGAAGCAAAAGGAGGATCGTGGAAAGACTGATGGGACCTAAACAGAGTGTACAGCTTTGTTAAAAATACTATGCCAACACTAATAGCATGGACACTGTACTATAATTACACAGGATGCTAACACTTGGAGAAGCAGGGCGACAAGTGTACAAGACAGCTATCAGATATCTCTGCAACCTTTCTATACATTGTAATCATTTTAAGAAACAAATGTAAGAGCTGGGGTGATGCTGTATGCCTTTTATCCCAGCACTTGAGATGCAGAAGCAGATGGGTCTCTGGGAATTCTAGGTTGATCTGGTCTACATGGTGAGTTTCAGTATGGTTAGTCTTACATAAAAGAGAGACCCTGTCTTTAAAAAAGAAAGAAGGAGGAAGGGGGCGGGGAGAAAGGAAGATGAGGTAGGAGAAAAGAAAGGAAGAAAGAAAGGAGGGGAGGGCAGAAGGAAGGAAGGGAAGGGAGGGGAGGGCAGGGATGGGCAGGAGAGGAGAGGATAAGAGAGGGGAGGAGAAGAAAGGGGAGGGGAAGGGAAGGGAGGGGAGGGGAGGAAAGGGAGAGAAGGGAGGGGAGGAGAGGAGAGGAGAGAAGGGAGGAGAGGGGAGCGGAGAGGAGAGGGAAGGGAAGGAGAGGAGAGGGGAGGGAAGGGGAAGAGAGGAGAGGAGAGGAGAGGAGGGGAGGGGAGAGGAGGGGAGAGGAGAGGGAAGGGAAGGAGAGGAGAGGGGAGGGAAGGGGAAGAGAGGAGAGGAGAAGAGAGGAGGGGAGGGGAGAGGAGGGGAGGGGAGGGGAAAGGAGAGGAGAGGGGAGGGGAGGGGAGGGGAGGAGAGGACAGGAGAGGACGGGAGAGGAGGGGAGAGGAGGGGAGAGGAGAGGAGAGGAGAGGAGAGGAGAGGAGAGGAGAGGAGAGGAGAGGAGAGGAGAGGAGAGGAGAGGAGAGGAGAGGAGAGGAGAGGAGAGGAGAGGAGAGGAGAAGAGAGGGGGAAAGAATCTGTTAGCCAATCAATCAGCTTCTCTTCAAACCTCAGAGCTATTCTGATGCCTCCTATTCTCAAATGTAGGCACTTTCGCCGAGGTTTGGCATTTTGCCAGTTCACCCTTTTGAGCGGGTCTGGAGTCCATCCTCAACATCTTTTCCTACTTTTGTCCCTATCATTTACTTAACTAGCTATGTAACTTTTCCTTACTAACCTCCAGGTTTCCGCCATCTGTCCCTCTTTGCCCTAGTTCAAAGTACTGTTTGTTACATTTCTACTCTTGAAACAGTGTCTGGTCACATTATACTCCTTAAGACTTTCTGATGACAGATTTGCTGCAGTCTTTATAACAGTCCTGGGGACTGCAGAGAGTGACAGGCTGATCCTCAAGTTCACATGACAATAATAGCCAAAACAACCTGTAAAATAAAAGCAAGTAAAACTCACAGTATCTGGCTACAAAACTCCAACCAAAGCAACAGGAACCAAAGCAGTGTGGTCTCGACATCAAAGACAGACACACAGATGATGGGACAGAACTGAGGATCTAAAAATAAACCCTCACAACGGATTTCAACGGAAATGAAAAGAACCTTTAAAGGAGGAAAGAATGCAGCCAATGACCACGGACCACCTAACTCACATGCAAAGCAATGTCTCACCACTGCCAGTAGGTTACTCAAAATCAAAGCAGCTGTTGAGAGCCAAACTTATAAAGTGTGTGAAAAACAGGAATGTTTCTGAATGCACTGGATTTGACAATGATATGACATCTCTATGATATGATATGACATCAAAACACAGGCATCAGGAAAAAGGTCCTCTGAGCCCTCGCCCCTGCCTAAGGCACTATTGGCAACTTTACTACAGATATAGGCACTAGGTTATCCATGTTCTATTCGATAGCCCCACACTCAAGTGCATAGGGACAGCTCTAGGTAAACTAAATGGGTCATTTTTAAAGCCAGGCTTGGTGGTGCTTACCTTTAATTCCAGCCCTCAGAAGACAGAGGCAAGGGAATATCTCTGAATTTGAGGCTAGCCTGGACTACATAGTGAGTTCTATGTCAGCCAGAAGAAAAAAATAATAATACCTTGTCTCAATAAAAACCCATTAAATGGGGAAAAAGACTTGAGGGGATCTGGAAGGAGTTGCGGGCATGAGTGGCAAAGTGAGTACGACTAAACATGAATTTTTCTTAAAATTTTTAATTTTACTTTAAATTATGTGGTGGGGAGGGCTGTGTGCATGTAAATGCAGGTTCCTGAAATGGCCAGAGCCATCAGGTCCCCTAGAGGTGGAGTTACAGGTAGCTGTACCCCACCTATGACCATAGACACCAGAAGAGGACATTTGATTTCCTCGAACTAGAGTGAGCGGTGGTTGTGAGTGGCTACATGGATGTTAGGAACTGTACCCGGGTCTTCTAGAAGAGTAGCCAGTATTCTGCCAAGCCATCTATCCAGCCAAACATATATGAAAATTTTCAAAGAATAGATTTAAATGATACGGGAAAAACTTGGGAAACAACAGAAAATGTAAAATGGACTTTTCAAGACTTAAAATATTTTGGATCTGGAAGGATCCTGAGAAACAAATGGACGGCTGTGATGCTGCAGGACATGTATGTGACAATGATGAAGTGTCCAGTATTTTGTTGACCAAACTAAAATCTGAGTCCAATCCCTGCGACACAAATGCTTGAAGCAGGGAACTGACCCCAGCTAGTTGCCCTCTGACCTCCACACATGTAAGTACAGGTATGCACATGCAAACACGCATAAATACGTATAATAATTTTTAAAGACAACCTAATTTGAAAAGTAAGCTCAGCATGGTGGTACAGTGTCTATAATTCTAACACCACAGAACTACAAGTTTGAGGTCCACAGGGGATAATAGTGGGACAACGTATTATAAAATAAAATGCAGAAAGAAGAAAAAAAATCCAAAGAGGAGATATGCTAAATGTTTGAATAGACATTGCTCCAAAGAAAATATAACTGGTCCATGTGCACAAAAAGATGTACAATGCCACTAGACATCAGGGAAATACATATCAAACCCACAATGAACTAGCTCTACCAACAACAGCGTAGGTTCAGTAGAGGAGACTATTAACTTACATGCAGAAGTATGCATCTGTATTCCCAGCACGCTTACACCAAGGTAGGGAATAGAGTAAGGAGAATGCATAAAAGCTGGTAGGCCAGCTAGCCCAGGGTGTGTGCAGCAAGGAAGGAGATGTTCTGCCTCAAACAGCGTGCAAGGCAAGAAATGACACTCACGGTTGTCCACTGACCTCCAAATAGTAACAGGGGCACCTGCACATACCTGCATTCACATGCACATACATTCAATCACATAAATAAGCAGACACATACAAGCACACTACACACAGGCACACATGCATCATATCAGGTTTTTAAAACAATTATTATTATTCAACAGAATATGGAGAAATCGGGGTCCTCCTACACTATTAGTAGGGATATAATACAGTGTGGCCATTTTAGAAAACAGCTTGACAATGTCCCAAGAGGTTAAACATGGTTATCACATACATGACCCAACAATTCTACTTCTTAATTTTGTTCTATTATTCTATGTGTATGGGTATTTTGTCTACATGTATGTCTATGCACCACATGCATGTATGGTTACCAGGAAGGCCAGAAGAGGGGCATCAGATACTCTGTAACTGTAGTTAGAGATGATTATAAGCATCCAAGTGGGTGCTGGGAATTGAACCTGGGTCCCCTGGAAAAGTAGCCAGTGCTCTTAATCTCTGAACCACTTTGCCAGCCCCTAATCCTACTTCTATAGACAAGAGAAACGAGAACATATATATATATACACACACACACCTAAAATCTAATACATAGAGGTTATAACATCGCTACTTATAATAGTCAAAAAGAGAGGATTAATTACAATGTTCATCACCAAATAAAAAGATACACAAAATATACACATTCAAACCAGACAATATTACATTGACTTAAAACGAATATGCTACAGCATTAATGAACCTTAGCAATGTCATACCAAGGTCTAGGGGTGAGGCGCAGTGAAAGGGCCCTTTGCCTAGCATGAATGACATGAAGTGATCCTCAGCACTGCAAAAAGAAAAACCATGTAATTACACACACACACACACACACACACACACACACACACACACAAAATGGAAACCCCCACAAAATGACATGTTAAAACTTAATTTCTATGAAATGGCAAAAACAGGCAAATCTATAGATAAAAAGCACTCTGGGGGTGTACTTTCAGATGGTATAGGAAGGAAGGGTGAGGCGTTGAGAGCTAATGACGTGGAATTTCTTTGGTGAGTTCACGAAAATGTTCCAAATCATATTACAGTGACAGTTATATATCCATTTGAATGTGCTGAAAACCATTCAACTGTGTACTTTAATTAGCTATTCATTCACTTATTTCTATTTGAGACAGGGTCCAGCTCTTGTACCCCAGGCAGGTAATGAGCGCTCAGTTCTCCTGCCTTGGTCTTCCAAGTATCGAGATTGCAGGCACACACCACCGTGAACTCAAAGGTATGCTTCAAATGAGTGAGTGCTTTATTGAGTGTGCGAATAGATCGCAACAAAGCTGCTTTTAAAGCCCACACATTTGGCACAGCTGCTCTGCATGGAGTTGGTAAATACAGGCAAAGGTTTCCATGTAGCAATCAAGTTACCACGTCATCACTTGATCCTCCACAACACCTGTTGTTCCCCACCCCTTTCCCATGCACTCCTATATAACCAAGACACACCATTCATCCTTACTCATTTACCCCAACCTCCATATTTCCCTCCACTACCCTCCCTGCCAGGGCGAATTCTCTTCCTTACCTATCCTTAGACGTTTTGACCCAGCTTCCTTCACAAGGCCCAGTGCCAAAGCCCAATTATGCCAGCCCTCCCCCACACTCCAACACTTATATAGTAAGCCCTCAAAACAATATTTGCTGCACAAAGAAAGGTAAATATACCTCCCATTTGATTGACTGCCTCTGCCAGAGAATAATGACCCCCCACAACTATTCTCTCTCTCTCTCTCCCCCCTCTCCCTCCCTCCCTTCCTCCCTCCCTGGTTACAGCAGCAGCTTCTGTTTCAGACCCCTTGGGAACACTTCCGAATCATACCACCTTATATTTCTCCCCCAGACCACACTCTTGATGAAGACAGCACTAATACATTAATCCCTTATGCCAGGATTGCCGCGTATAGTTGTGTAGGCTGTACACTGCACAACCCTAGTGGCGCCATTCAATTACAGTTGATGTGAATGGCGCCCCCTCCTAGGGTTGTGCAGTGCATAGCTGCTCCTGGAGGCCGTCCGTGGAAACACACCTAGAATTTGAGGGGGGAAAAAAAGCCAAAAACAGAAAGAGCATTTGAGGAGAATAAATGACTATAACAATATCACTTCCAAATTCTATCACGAAGATAAGCTGGGCGTTGTGGTACAAACCTGTGATCCCAGCACTCGGGAGGCTGAGACAAGAGATTCAGGAGCACCAAACCAGCCTGGGCTATACATGGAGAGCCACCGGCTTGGACAACACAGTGAAACCCTGTTCAAAAAACAAAACAAGACATGGCAACGAAACTCTTGAAGAATGGATGGATAGTACAGTTTGTCCATGGAAACAGAAAACAGGAACTCCCCCACCAAATTGTTATTGATGTCTGTGCAGCAATGGAGAAAGTGAAACACATTCCGGTCATACAACAAAAGCATGATTGACGAGAGAGAGAGAGAGAGAGAGAGAGAGAGAGAGAGAGAGAGAGAGAGAGAATTCTCTATAGCCTGTGTTTCACTAACTGGGCTTTCCCATGGGCTGTTCAAGTGATTTGAGATTGGAAAAAAAAACTACTCTGAAATTAGGCTAGAGGAATCTTGCCATCAGGAATGGCTAAGGCAGCGTTACCATCTCTGTGCAGATGTCTCAGCATCGACCCATCTATAGGCCATAGGATTTGTTACTCAGCCCCTGAGATGATTAAAAATGGCACACTGGACTCATGTCAAGTCTGCCAAAGCAGAGAGATCCTCAAACTCGGCTGGAAGAACCAACTTGAGCCATAGCCTCATTCTTCTATACTCTATACAAGAAGGAGAGATTCTTGAAATGGAAAGCCACAAAGACCTGGAGATAACTGTCATGATGACAGACAGCACGGTGGACATCTAATCATGTTCGACATCATCACAACTCCAGATTGCTTCAGATTCCCCAATCTTCTCCATCTTGCTTCCTCTTGGAATTTTTTTTTTTTTGCATACCCACACAAATCTCTCCTGCTTTCTCCCATACTCATTTATTCTTATTGGGACTGTCCACAAAAGCAGTTGCCAGCTCATTCTGAGACATCTCCCTGCCCCCGCCCAGTGAAGACCTGAAACTGCCAAGGACTGCCAAATCCTAGAGATGGTGCTTTCCTCCTGTTATGATAGATTTGAGTTCAAAAGTGAGACACAGTAACAAATCAAATGCCACAATGAAACACAATAATTAAAATACAATAAACTTAGACAAATGAGATCTCTCACACATGGGATATTGTCACATTCAATCTGATAACGAGGATGGCTACTAAATGACTATCCGGCAGATAGCATACACAACCTCCTACAGACACTGGACAAATGGATTATTGGTGTCCCGAGCAGTACAAAGCAGAAAGCATCTCACACAATTTAAAAACGTATGAATTATTCATTTCTGGAGTTTTCATTTAATACTTTTGGATCACAATTGACTGGAGGTGATTTAAACTGCAGAAGGAGGAAAAACGGTAATGTTTGTTATTGTAAGGTTGTCGTTAGCAACAAGAACAGCAGCAACTATTCATTACCGAGCACTTTATATGTGCCTGATATGAAAGCTAGAATGTTACATGTACTATTTATCTTGTGTATTCCTCAGAGCAATCCTGTTCTGTGATATTTAACCCCTCCCCCCAACCCTGCCCCAGTACATATATGGAAAAAAATTGAGCTATACCACAGAAACAAAATTCTTGCCATGATATTTTCCTTGAATGATGACCTTAACTTAGCATGCATTAATCTGTGCATACGTCAGAATGGTCCCTAAGACCATACCACCAGAGTCAAAAAGCCAGATCCTTTGTCATGTGTACAGCTCAGTTGGTAAGATTAAAATTGGATGTGGTATTTCATGCCTGTAAACTGTAACCCCAGAATTTGGGAGATGGAGGTATTAATAGGCATAAAAGTCGAGGAAATCGGCTCTAATTCTTCTCTAAGGGTACTCTGTCTATTGGTCATAAGAAACTTGAGGACTGTTTCAGATTACAAGGAATGCTGCAAGTAAGCAGACACTGCAGGGGCGGGGCTTAGGGGAAAGGGTTAGTCAGCTAGGGCCTCTGGTTTAGCTCTTCCAGAAATCTGGCTGGCTCAGGCTTTGTCTTCCCCCTCCTAGTTGACAACTCCCACTGCAGTTGTCAGGACTGATGATGGAAGCCAGATGTGACCAGAAAGTTCCACCACCTTTACAACATCACTTCAGTGTCTCTGGAGGAGCTCTTTCTTGCCATGATTTTTTTTTCCTTGAATGATGACCTTAATTTAGCATGCATTAATCTGTGCATACGTCGGAATGCACCCTCCCCAAGCTGCCTCCCCAATATCAATCCCTCACACTTCCTTTGACGGAGAAGAGCACTCAGGGCACCTTTGGAAGCTGTGAAATAAAAATTAGCAAGATATTAAAATGTTTCTTTCCACTGAGATGTACAGGCTGTGATTTTTGGGTTTGTGCTGTAAGTTGTGAAGCTACTGTGTTCACTTGTAGAGGGACTAAAAGTAGAAGTTCTAGGTCATCCTTGGCTCCTTGGTAAGTTTGCAGTCTGCCCTGGCTACATGACACCCTGTCTCAAAAGAGCCAGACCTCGTCCCCAAAGCTACCTAAATTGCAAAGGTCCTGTTGATAACTATTACTACTTCCTGTCTCCACCGCCAAGTAATTTGTGACAATCTCCATAGTGCCGACAACAGAGGCAGGCGAGAAGAGCACACGGCTGCCAGAGCACAGGCAGGGATGGGGGGAGCTGCACCTTCCTTCCAGGGCACAGAGAGAAAGTCCTCCTCATCTGACCCACCTGAGAAATATCACGCTGACACCTGGACCTCAATCCCAGAAAAATATTTAGAACAAAATGACCTGGATGCCTTGGAACTTCAAGAGAGTTCTGAAGTAACCAAGGATACGCCAACCTGTGGGAGACAAGGACGGTGTCCAGGCCCGCTTCAGGAAGGTGACCAACTGGGTCAGGGTCACAGGCACACCAGCCAGCACATTTTCAGAGTTCCGACAACAAGGATTTAGTTCTGTTTTGTATATGTGTGTGTGTGTTGTTTTGTTTTGTTTTTAGCCTGACGTGTGGGATAGGAAAAACGTATAGACAAAGGAAAGAGGTTTTCCTACATCTTCAGGCTTCTTCCTTTTCTTTTTCCATTATTTAGGTTTTTTTCCTCTTTATTTTCTTTTTGAGATAAGATCTTATGTATTCCAGATTGGCCTCACACTCCATCTATAGCCAAGGATGATGATCTTGAATCTATGCATTTTCAACCCTCCTAGCCCCACCCCCCATCTGCAGGGGTTGTAGATGTGTGCCACCACCCCTGAAAGGGGCTAGAGTTAGGAATCAGGTTTTGTGCATTCTAGGCATGCAGTCTACCAACTAAGCTCCATTCCCAAACACAAGACCAAGTTGTTTCTACCTTTGAAAACAGGAAGAGGGGTTTTAGGATTTTGATCAGTGGTCGATCTCTTGCCTAGAAAATGTAAGCCAGGGTTTGGTCCCCAGCAATGGAGAAAAAAAAAGACATTAAAATAAAATAGGTAGAAAACCACCTACCATGGGGCTGGAAAGATGGCTCAATGGTTATTTAAAACACTTTACTACTCTTGCAGAGGACCTAGGTACACCTGCAAAGGGTGGTTCACAATTGCCTGTAATGGCAGCTTCAGAGGATCTAACGCCTCTCTTGTGGACTCCACAAACACCTACACTCATGTGGACACAACACACACACACACACACACACACACACACACACACATATATACACACACACACAATTAAAAATAAGATACAATCTATTGTACAAGAATTTCTATCACATGTGGCACTCCTAAGGAACAAAGCAAGAGGGGACAAGATAGCCCATTACCTGTAGCAGTTTGTGTTCTAGGTCCACAAGAGATCCAGAGCATAGCTCCTGTCTACAGAAAGCCTAGAGAATACCCAGCAAAGGGCTTCCACTATGGAGTAAGTAACACGGCCAACAATGACAACTCACTGTGATAGGTATCTGTCAGAGAAGAAGATGGAAAGCTCTAGCCAGAATAGGTTAACAATGGTGGGGGATTTACCTTTGCTCCAGTGGCTTTGGTGCCAACCTCCCATCCAGACCTCTGATTCAAAGAACTAGGGAAAGAACTCAGGAAATAACTCAGTTGGTAAAAGGCTTGCCAGAAAAATCAGAATAAGAGGTAGTGGATTTAGATCAGTCGTAGAGGTCTTGCCTACCAACTACAAGGCTGAGTTGGACCCAAGCAACCAAAAAACAATCAAACAAACATGACCACTACCCAATATTGAGACAGTTTGCCTTACGGACACATATAGAGACACAGGACTCAGCTCCTATAGGCAAGAAACTCACTACAGAGAGATTCTACTCACTGCTGCCAAGCAGTATTCACCTACAACTTACCTAAATACTGAGGGGCACGGAAGAGCAGGTATATTCCTGGAGCTTGCTGGACAGCCAATCCAACCAACCAATGGGCTTGAGGTTTAGTGAGGTTTTTTTTCTCCATACAAATGCATGCACATAGCTGCATGCACACAAACATGTATACATACACATGTGCTTGCATACACACAGAGAGGAGGGTAGTGGTGGGAGGGGGAACACGAGCCAGGGATGAAAAAGAATTCCGTCGATTACTACTGCAGAAATGAAGTGTGGAGATGATTCTTTCACAACATCCATTACCATTTCTAACTTCTAGGCAGCTGCCTTTTTGTTAAACATCCCTAGTCTCTTAGAGGGCAGGTTGTGCACGGTTCTCACATGCATCATACAAAACGCTCATCAGATACTTGCTAAATGATCAATGTGTCTGCAGACTATATTTTATATATACTAAACGGATAGACTTGAACATCTAATCAGAAAGTATTTTGAAATATTTGTGACATTTTGTTTTTTCTAATACATCTGGTATTTGTCAAGATTTCCAAAAGAGCAGTAATGGGGATTTCTTTTTTTTAAGATTTATTTATTTATTTACTTATATTTATGTATATAAGTACACTGTAGCTGTACAGATGATTGTGAGCCATTATGTGTTGCTGGGAATTGAACTCAGGACCACTGCTTGCTCTGGCCCAAGGATTTATCTATTATTATTATATGTAAATACTGTAGCTGTTGTCAGACACACCAGAAGAGGGCATCAGATCTCATTAAGGATGGTTGTGAGCCACCATGTGGTTGCTGGGATTTGAACTCAGGACCTTCGGAATTGCAGTCAGTGATCTTAACTGCTGAGCCATCTCTCCAGCCCCAGTAATGGGGATTTCTGGAGAAATGAACTAGGAAGTTGAGGCATTACAGGGAACCATGCATTCTAGCCTCTTTCCTTTAAACTGAATCTTTAACCATCACTGGCCAAATAGAAATATAGGAGGTAACATAGAGCTGATGCATTCTGAGCTCAAACCAAGCTGGATGTGTGTCTGCACATCATTATATCTCAGCAACCAGGAACCTAAGGCAGGAGGACCAGAAATCCCAAGTCAACTTAGACTACATGGGAAATCTACCTAAAAATAAACAAAGAAAAATAAAACTATACCATTGAGGGAATGAGAAGAGAGTTGTCTGAAAGATGAGAGAAAATATCTAGAAAGTTCTGGGCAAACCATTCCAAGCAATGCACTCTGTTGCAGAATATTTGATCACACTTGTGAACCCTGAGATTGTATTATTTACTGAAAAAGAAATTGTTTCTACTTGTGGTATGACTCAGCCCATAACACACACCTTTAATCCCTCTGTCTGGAACAGACACACCCTTAGTACACACTTTGAATCTCAAACCATAAGGGTAAAATTAATTTGTAGAAGGAAGCACCAATGTTTGAAAGTGATGTCTAATTGAGTGGCAGACAAAGTGATGAATCAGAGAAAGATTTGACAGAATAGGATCTGCCCAACTCTCAGGAGAAAGAGGGCAACACAAGATGGAGCAGTGTAGAGGGAGAGGGGAAGGAGACAGTTTTACCAGGAAAGTTTTACAGGCACAGGTTGAAGAGAGAACAAGGTAGACACAGGTAAAGATAGAACAAGCCAGAGAATGAGAAGGCCCAAAAGATTAGAACATATTGCCAAAGTTAGTATGAGGCCAAGCAGAGCAATTCAGGAGAGGCCGAAAGAGAGAAGCCAGATTGAATCAGACAGCTTGGAGAGGAGTTTGAGCCAGAACAGCTGAGTTGAAACAGGCAGCCAGAGCTCAGAAAGAATAAGAAAGGGTGAATTTATCTAGCAGTAAGTCTCAAGCTGAAAACATTCCAGGCCTAGATAAAATTGTAAGTGGGCTAGAAGCTTCCAGGACTAGGACTATGCCTAGGTTAGCAGACTGACTTTGAGAGAGAACAATTACTACAGAAGAATAAAAGTTATACTTACAACCCTTTCAAGTAACTGGAATGATTTCTTTTAATCCTTGACACTGTCATAAACTGCTATTAGAATTCCGAGGCATGGGTACCTGGATATTCTAGAAGGGACATTGCCTCTTTGTGGGTGCAGTAAGTACAGGCTTCAGCTCACACCACACCTCTTTAACTTGTCAAACTTTAAGAGTCTTGTCTGCTTGTCTGATAACATTACACCCTTAGTACACACTACACAGTACAGAAAACTCATAGCTTGTAGGCCAAGCTGAGCTACAGTGAGCTACTGTCTCAAATAAATAAAGTTACTTGTAATTTTCATGTGACTCAGACTGCCTGGAACCGGGCTGTTAGGCTTGGCTGTATAACTCAGTGGGGTTCTAAATCTTCAGTGAATGTGAGAATTACCTCAGGAGTTTAATGTAAAAACAGCAATTTCCTGGGATTCACGCCTCAACATCCTTCCATATCAGTGGGGCCTGGATGTCAGTATTTTAAAAGTACCCTCAGTAACTTCCATTTTGTGTTCACTGTCAACCACTCCTTAGTAAAAAAAGCAACCCAGTGCCTTCAGAGAAAGAAAAGAGCTCTCAGACAGTCTTGGAGAGAGGAGGTAGACATGAAATCCCACCTAAGTTAGCTGAGGAGCTATTGATAATTGTTGGAGAGGGAGAGTCAGTCTGTGGATCAACCACACTCCAGTGAAAGGCCAAACATCAAAGCATATTTACTAGATTGAAAAAGAAAACAAGAGCACACAAAGTTGGATAAGGAAAAAAGTGGGGGTAGATACAGGAGGACTTCAATGTGATAAAAATACTATGTACAAAAATTCTCAAAGGACTAATGAAAATGAGAAAATTAACATTAAAAAAGAAGTCTTCTTTAAGCAAGATTTTTCCCCTCAAAGGCAAGTCTGTAATCAAGACAATAAGCTAGGAGCACAAAGATAGATCTTCTGTGATTTGCAACCAATGGTAGCAGAAAACAAAAGGGATATAAAAAAAAAAAAAAACATTGCAGAAAAATGAGAAGGAAACCAGAGAACAAAAGGGTGAGGGAAAGAGGTCCAGTGTTAGGCGAGCAAAGCACTCTAACGCCAAGCTAACAGTCATCTCCGTGCAGATGCCCAGCAGGCTTAAAGCAACCCAAAGTAGCTCTTAAAACCTTAAAAAGCTGTCTTCCTGACCAAACTTATTTTTAAAAAAGAGAGGAATTCTAGCTTTTACAGAAGTTGCTAACCATCCCTTCACCCCTCAATTGTCTTCACTCTTCCCCGTCTGTGTGCCTGACCCAATTGTGATGTAAGATGACAATGAAATGTGAAGCCCACGTGGGATTGGGTTCTGAAAAGGATTCTTCCTCTGCTTGTGTTCTGACCCTGGGATGAAACAGCTGGGTATGCTGCAAATCTTCTTCTTCTTCTTCTTCTTCTTCTTCTTCTTCTTCTTCTTCTTCTTCTTCTTCTTCTTCTTCTTCTTCTTCTTCCTCTTCCTCTTCCTCTTCCTCTTCCTCTTCTTCTTCTCTTCCTCCTCCTCTTCTTTCTTTCTTTCCTTCCCTTCTTTTTTTTCTCCCAGGCAGGGAGTATTCTAGAAAGCAGATATCAAAAGGAAAATCCCAGCAGGGAGGAGCTGAAATTGGATGAAATTCGATGAGGCATAAAAGAAAAAAAAAAGGCAGAAAAGATAGGAAAAGAGGAGCCTTTTTTATCAGAAGGGGGCCTACTGAAAACCACCTCAAATGATAGCACTTTCCACATTTGCCTCACAATGGGTAGCTCCACACTGTACCCAGCACTGGATAGCATTTTGCAGTGTTATGAGGAGAAAGTGAGAGGGATGCAAAGCGAGAATTGGGTGGTGTGGCAGCTGCGTGAGGGAAGCAAATGGCTGAGTGCAAGCTTCTCCCTCTGCTCCCTCGATGCTGGCAGAAGCTTGAGAGATTCTTTGGGGGAGCCATTAAGGAAGGAGCAGAGAAGCAAGTGTGTGGTAGAGCGGACTGCGGCTGGTCTGAAGGTGCACACAGACGTGCTGTACTAACAATACAGCTGGGCGGGGTGGATGGGGCTCTCCTTTATCATGCTGTTGGACAACCAGCCGTGAAGGAATTTGTGACCCCAGAGAGAAGGATGCTGGTGGCTCTCACAAGCACTTAACTTTGGCTTTGGGACTTAAGATCGTTTTTTTCTTTACATCTCTGCCAACTAGTTTCTTCACTACTGGGAGAAAAGGCAGTGTGGTGTGAAATTCCTGGTGTGGATCTTTACTGCAAACCAGGAGGAGGTGTGAACCATTTCCCCAGGCAGCGCAAAGCAGCCGCAGGAGGCCCACGGTCAACCTCCTGCCTACAGTCACAACGTGGCCCTCTCTATTACTTCCAGGGGCTGCTGATATTTTTCTCTCTTCAAATGGGTCTTTCTCATAAATGCCTTGGCATTCTCCAAAGGCCATCCATTAGGCTTCGTGCACATGGCAAACCTGAAGAACCACAGTGAGAAAACCAACAGCATTTGGCAGCAAGCAGTCAAGACACAGGCTGAGTACACCTTGGCTAAAATGTAAGGGGCCACGAATAGTTCGGATAACCAATTTTGTTTTTTTTTCAGATTCCGCCATAACGGCAGAGTCTTCAATGGATAAGCATCCCTACTTCTAAGCTTGGAAATCGAACATTACAATCACTGTCCATCACTCCTTAGTAGGGAAGTAACCCTCAGAGAAAGAGAGAGAGAGAGAGAGAGAGAGAGAGAGAGAGAGAGAGAGAGAGACAGACAGACAGACAGACAGACAGACAGACTTGGGTGAGAAGACATTCAAAATGCTCCAAATTTTGTAGCATTTTTTTTTTCTTTGTTTCAGATGGTGCCTCCCTAAGTAGCTCCTGGCTAGTCTGGAACTCTTATGTAGATGAGACTAAACTGAAACTCAGAGATATGCCTGCCTCTGCCCCACCCTCTGCCTCCGCCTCAGGAGGACTGTTGGGATTAAAGATGTGCACCACCACACCCAGCTGAACACATTTTTTTTCTTCATGTGTATTTGTCTTCCTCACTCAACATTATTTAAAATGTCCATATTTAGGAGGTAGGGTGATGACGACAAGACAATTAGTATATTCATCTTCTTAAGTATTTATTATCTATTTATGTAGGTATACCTTCGAAATCTTTGCTTCCAATTCTTTTTGGCTTCCAATTCTTTAGAATATGAAATTCGAACAGAATGAATCACTGATTTGGCCAGCATGCCCTTATAAATTTATTTATTCATTTGTGTGCATGCGCACATGTGTGTGTGTGTGTGTGTGTGTGTGTGTGTGTGTGTGTGTGTTGGTTCTCTCCCTCTACCTTTATGTGGCTTCCAGGGATTGAACTCAGGTCACTAGACTTGGACATTGCACAGAAAGTGCCTTCACCCCCTGAGCCATCTCACTGGCCCAGCTGTTGGCCTTGTCTGAGAGCCAAGCTAATTTTCTATCATTCCAATTTTAGAATATGTGCTATCAGGTAAACACTAAACCTTAAACATTTTGAGCATCTTATTAGCACGCAGAAAGATTCGCATCCCAGCTTTCCATGTTATGGATGGTCAATATATATTATGTATTTTTTAATAGTTGAGGCAAGTGACCTAATGTATTTTCTTCCCTCTATAGGAACTACACAAAAGCACTGCTATTATTCATGGGTAAATGAAGTTGATCAAACCATGTGCTGACTAAATGCAAAACAGGTAGAATAAATTCCAAATGGTGTTATCAAAATCCTAAGTCAAGTCATGTCGGCCAAGTGCACATTAGGATGTATACACTAAGCATGCAGAGATGTTCTACACTCTTTACAGATGTGACATCCTAGAATAATGGAAAAAGCGCCTGCTGTGTGTAAGCAATGCCTTGGTTGAGCTTCGCACTTTCTCTTAGCTCTCCTCAAAGCTCAAGATTAACTGAACCAAAGCAGAGTGTCAGGAGACACTTTCTACATGGTTGCATTTTCCTATTTGCACTTCCCCATCACCAGTAACAACCCTAGCCAGCCAAGTGTTTGAGACTATCAGAAAACAACCCCGTGTGGATTAATTGGCTCCTGTACCTTCAGGCTTTACTTATGAAGAAATACAACTCTGGAAGAAAATGCAATCCTTGGGAATCAAGTTCAAATACCAGAATAAGTTCTCCTGGAACTTACAGACATGCACAACCATTTGACATCATGGTATGATGTTCTCATCTGCAAAGTTCACACTTTCAAAATTGCCTTGACTTATGATTTTCTTTGTCCCTGAAACTGCTTCCACGAAGCAGTATAGAATCTGGAGTCACTTAGCCCCACTCTCCTGTGCCTTGGTCGCTTACATTTGGCTCTAGAATAAACTGTCTCTTATTCTTATTCCCATTGAGGCAAGAGCTACATTTTGGGGGCAGACAGTATGATGATGAAAACCTTTTTAACATGTATTCCAAATATGGTTTTTTTTTTGAGTCAGAGAAAAGGTTTGAATTAATAGATAAAGCAGAGAGTCTGTATAACCAACAGTGAGTGTATGTATATATATGGTACAAATAGGTTGAAACCCCCAGAACTAGATATTATTTGTTTGTGTATCCTATAGAGTTAACTACCAGACATCATGCTAAGTAAAGCAAGTAACAGAAAAGGTATCTGGTTTTCCATGCAATAAAAACAAACAACAACAACAACAACAACAAAAAACCTGGGGGGGGAACCTGTGGTGAGTTTTGAAAGCCTGAAACATTGGCACTGTGTAGAGGGCAGGAAAGGAGACATTCCAGGAAGGGGCCATAAGAGTAGATAAAAGCTTAACTTAATGGTCCAGAAGTTAGAAAAACACACTCAGGGAATACAAAGTAGCCTCTTTATTTTTTTTATTTTTTTTTTTTTTTTGCCTAGACACCAAGGAATGCCAAGGAAATATGGTAAGACATGATACTGAAGCTGCCAGGTCACACAAAACCTAAGAGGCCACTATGTGAACAGGTTGGAATTGTTCCTTTCACCAACAAAGTCCTGCGACTCTGCTGAGAGTGACGGTGGGGCACCTAAGATCACAGGGCAGAATACTGGCTCCGTTCTCCATTGAAAACACAGTTAGGACTTCTAGTTAGGTGTGGGAGGTCTGTCCTTGGACTTTGCACCACATTAAATAGGCTTTTGCAGGCTTCTCTGGGAACCTGACCCACCAGAAAACTATTGTGTCCCTGGGAAACTGCAATCTGAATTCTAAACAGTTTTCCAAAGAAGCCTTTGGGAACAAATCCATTCAATGGTTGTTAGAGAATGTTTGGAAAGCAATGAAACACAGGACCTCGATTGGCTCCACAGACACAGTATGAGAGAGAGAGAGAGAGAGAGAGAGAGAGAGAGAGAGAGAGAGAGACTGAAGCTGAACATGAGGGACTTCTTTAATCTCAGCATTGAGAAGGCAGAAACTGGCAGATCTCTGAGTTCGAGGCCAGCCTGGTATACAGAACAAGTTACAGGACAGCCAGGGCTACACAGAGAAACCCTGCCTTGAAACCCCCCCCCCAAAAAAAAAAGAAAAAAGAAAAGGAAAATAATGGAGAGAGAGAGAGAAAAGAAAAAAATCAGAATACTATAAACACTATATCCTCATGTTGATTTGTAGGATTATTAAAGTACCATAAACCCCACCCACCCACCCAAACAGGTTAAGGGCAACTGGCCATTTTCACTCTAAATAAAGTCAACATCAAAACAGAGAAGAGGAGGCTCTAACTTTGGAGGTATCATGGATCACCACCACGTCCGTTAACTGACACAGTTTTCCTGTGCCCTTGCACAATCAGCTCTCAATTACCCAAGCATCAATTAAGCAGAGATGAGCGAGGCCTCTCCATTGTTGGGACACTTTTCTTTTCCTAAGCTGTCCCCTCTGGCACCTGGAATTCGATTTTTTTTTTCTCTTGCTCCCCACGCCCAACACCAGTAGCAAATGCTACAGAACCACCCTTCTCCCAGTCCTCAGGCGATGGCACAGAGATTCTTCTCCAAAGCCAGTGTGAGCGTAATTATCACCTGGAGAAGAGTGGATTAAAATCCGTACTCAGCCAAGCGAGCGCGGGGACTCAGGAGGCTGAGGCAAGTGGGTTGTAACAAGCCGGAGGGAGGCTGCATTCCAGGCCAAGGTGGACTCAAAAGCCAAATTAATTTTTTTCAACAAATTAATAAATAGCGTATTCCCAGACCAGCCCCCCCCTTCCTTCTCCCCGGGATCTGGCCTCGCCAGGTCTGCAGTAGCACTCAGAAATCAGCATCTTGAACAAATACCCAGAGAGCCCCTGAAGCCAACAGTCAGGGGCTACCTACTGACAATTGCCACTGCGCGGATTTTAGCCCCTCGAGCTCAGAATCCTGATCTGAGAACAGTTGCTAAGCGCCACATGTTCATACTATCTCCCGTCACATACCAGAAAAGGAAGTTAAAACAGGGGGCACCTCAAAAGAAGGGACAGGAAAGAAAACTTGTTAAAAATGTTCATTTTTGCATGGCCCACCCCAATCGGTCTCAGCCTCTTCTTACCTTTCGCTAGATGTTTCCATCTCTGTTTCCGTTTCCAGGGCTCAGAGCCATTCTGACAGGGAAGAGGGGCCAAGGTGGGCCGCTCTTCTATAATTCACATTAATGTTTTTTTTTTCTCAAATACGTGAATAATCAAGACTTGGCTGGGAAGAGGAATATGTGAGCGGCAAAGCCTCCTCAGCTGAGAGGTTAAATGAGATAAAGAAGGCCCCCTGTTGGTGGGAGCTGTGAGGTAGTAAATGAACAGTCTGGAACCCTGCCTCGCTTCATTCTCGCTGTTTTGCCAGGAACAAGGCCTCACAGCTTCAAGCATCAGTCCCAAGCTAGAGAGAAATAATCAAGTGCCTGTGTTTTTCCACTCTTCCCCCCCCCCAATACCTTCAATGTCGTCAGCACTTCCTGTTGAGCTCCAACTGGCACCTGACGGCTGTTGGCTCAATCCAATGGTAGAAAAGGAAGAAGGGGCTAGGATCTCACCGGACTACTTGCTTTTATTGTAAGAAAATGGAGTCCAGAGCAAGCTGGCTTCGGAGAGGACAGATCTGTGGCGAGGATGCAGGGATTCCACTGCCTCAGAGCTGGGCAGCTATGGAGCAAGGCTTCCCTGTCTCTTGGGCTTCTTTTCACTCCTCCCTCTCCCTCTCTTCACTCGTGGCTTGTCTCCTCAGAGCTGCAACCTGGGCACGGATCATCATGGTTGCTTGTCTGTCTTCCAGTTTACCTTTTGTCCCTGTCACAAACTGCCACCATCAGCCTCTTAAGAGTCCCAATTCTAATTTCCTGGGAGAGGAATACAAATTGCATGGGCTCATCTTGTCAAGCCTGTGCCCCTCTCCACATGATGGATAGGCCATCAAAGAAACAGGTGGCCCACTCTTAGTTCAATTGAACTGTGCCAAGAAGGCAGGCTCTCTGGCACGAATGCCTGTTGATCCTCTCCACCGCAACACAGCTGGCTTACAGCTTACCTTAGGAGGGAATGTGGCCAGAAAGAACAGAGAAATCTCTACACGCTGAATGCCTAGCAAATAAGTTGGAAGAAAATGGCGTGTCTACCCTTGAGCTTCAAACACCTGCACTCTTAGTATGTCCCTCCAACCCACCCCAATGTGTGTGAGATGTTCTGTCTCTATCTCTGTGGATGATATTTCTGTCTGTCTGTCTGTTTCTCTTTCTCTTTCTCTATGTGTCTCTGTCTCTCTGTGTGTGTCTGTCTCGCTGTCTCTGTGTGTCTCGGTCTGTGTGTGTGCGCGTGCACGTGTGTGCACGCGCATGCACACGCATGTGTGTGTGTGTGTGTGTGTGTGTGTCTGTCTCTCTCTCTGTGTGTGTGTCTCTCTCTCTCTCTCTCTCTCTCTCTCTCTCTGTGTGTGTGTGTGTGTGTGTGTGTGTGTGTGTGTGTGTGTTGTTCTTGGAATGGAACCTATAGCTGCATGCACACTGGGCAAACATTCCACCACTGAGACACACCATGCAGCTCTAAATCTTACATTCTTAATTTTAAAAAAAAAAAAAGCTACCATTTTACCCCAAACCTGAAAACTAAGTCTCTTCTTCATCCCTATTAAAGAAGTCTCTTTAAACTACTAGAAAGAATCTATACAAGTTGCACCCAGGGGGACACATCAGCTCTCAGCTCCCCCAAGGGAAGAAAGGAATAAGAGCAGAAGGCAGACAAATGCTGATAAACAGACACCACCGGCCTTTATCCCATCTCTCGGCGAGCACTCACTCAGTCCATTTGCTTTACACCCTATGATCATCTTATCGTCCTCTACGTTCCACCAGATGCCGTGTGAGGTCAGTGTTCAATGTTAACTAGAATGAGGCAAGCAGCATCACAGGCTGACAGATGGCAATTGAGGGCTTACCATTCTCGGATTATTTCATTCCCAGGAGGGAGACAAGCCAAAGAGGAAGGCACACTCTGTTGACAGCCACCTAATGAGAGCTGGCCATACCTCTACTACCTCTCGGTTAGCCCTTCTCCCAGATAACCTCCTTCTCTCCCGTCCATTCCCTAGTGTCACAATAACAAATGCCACTCGGGAGAGACTCAATAGTAGCTTTACTAGTGACAACTGCCCAGGACAAAGAAACGCTGACAACCACTGAGAACAAATAAGGAATGAACAAGAAAATCGATTTGCAGTCATTTTAGTTTGGAAACCTGGGTTTAACTCCCAACATGTAAAACAAAAACAAAAGCAAAACAAAACAAACAACAACAACAACAAAAAAAATAAATAAATAAATAAAAACACCTAAACTGGCATGGTGGTAGATACCTGTAATCCCAGCTTTCTCAGCAGGTTAAGACAGGAAGATCAGAAATTTCAAGGTCATCCTTGGATGCACGAGTTTAAAACCAATATGGCCTGCATAAGAACCTGTCTCAAGAGGGGGGATGCTGAATGAAATTAATGTGTATTTGATGTGCAGTCTTTCCTCTTAATTATCCCTAAGTAGTTTTAAAGAGCTTTCCTGTAACTCTTAACTGTATTAACTAATTTTTAAAGATTTTTATTAGCATATATTAATTATACACATATGAGCTTCATTATGACATTTTCACACATGCTTATAATGTATTTTGACCATATGCAAGCCCTATTACCCTCGCTTGGCCCCTCCAACTGGTTTCCCTCCCTCTTCCCAGCTAGTCCCACTTTTCCTTCTCTTGCTTTCCTTCCTTCTTTCTTTCTTTCTTTCTTTCTTTTTTTCCTTCCTTCCTTCCTTCCTTCCTTCCTCCCTCCCTCCCTCTCTCTCTCTCTCTCTCTCTCTCTCTCTCTCTCTCTTCTTTCTTTTTCTTTCTTTCTTTGGAACTCTGAGTTTAATGAGGATGGCTTACAGAAGCATAACAACTTACTGGTAGCTATAGCACTAGATAAAACGTCTCTCCTTTCCCCCACCAATTGTCTCTGCATCTTCAGGGAGAGGTGGGGCCTCCTGAGCCCATCCCAACCATTTGGTAAGTTACAGGAGCCAGTAGTGAAAATGGATGGTATTGGTGGCTCTGTTCACACTCAACAGCAGTTAGCAGCCTTTCTATCCAGCCCCTATGTCACCTACCGTCCCTTCTTCAAACTAGCTCTTCGAAATCTCTAACCTTTCTTTTCCTACAATGGAAATTATCCAGCTGTTAAAAGAAATGCAGTATTTATCCCCCCCCCCCCCCCGGCATAGAAAACACTCCAACTCTATTATCAAAGGGAAAAGTTTCAGGTAACAAAGAGGCCCTGGCACTTTTTTGTAATGTGTAAAGATAAAGCCCTAACAGAATAAGTGCTAGCTGTTACTAATGATTATCCCTGGCAGGTGGGACTGTGGAGGATTTTCACCTTCTACTCTTGCCATTTCTGACTTGCTGAAATTCTCTTTACAAATGCATGTGCTTCTGCAGCCGGGAAAAGGCTATCCTTAACCCTTTCTAGTTCTGTACTTGGTACATTAGAAACCAACAAAGAAAGGTCCAGAAGGTTAGAGGAAAGTAACTCATCCTGTCTATGGCTGATGTATGTCAATATAGTAACCATTCTTATTTTCATTGAGGGAAGACAGGATTGCAATTGAAAATCATGATATAATCAAGATAGTGTTAGGTTGTGTTTGATGCTTTGGCAAGCCAAGCTCTCTACCACTGAATAATACCAACTTATTTACTTATTTATAAAGAAAAAGTCTTAACAAGTTGCCCAGGCTGGCTTCCTGTTTCTTTTTCCTAAGTATCCACCATTGCTACCCAGTATTGGTCTTACTCTACAATATGTGGGGGTTGGTTAATATTCTGGGAGTCTAAGAGCACTGGCAAGGAAAGAGAAGGTCCCAAACCAGCAGTTTTGAATGTGTCCCTGAGCCTATGAAGCAACAGGCTTAATTGCTGTTCAGCTTTAGGAGCTGAGACCAAGATTCTAGAGAGGTGCATGGGTAAAGGGGAACAGTGAATGCCAAGAGGTCCTACACCAAGAATTCATTCAGTTCTTATTGTTTCAGAAAGAGTCATCATGCACGCTGCTACTATAAACTCCCTTAAGATGGACAGAGATGGCTCAGTGGCTATACTCGCTGGTCTTCTCATAGGTTACAATCACTTCTGTATTTACAAATATACCTCTCGCCGGGGGTCATGGTGACCCCGTCTTTCTTTTCTAAAATCCCCACTAGGGCAACTTCCTCAGCCTCACACATCTCCATGTCCATGCTACACAGCCCTCTTTCTCTGAGACATTCCTCTCCTCCCACAGCCGCATACCCTGCTCTTACAAGCACTACCTAATGAGGACAGAAAATAAGCGTCCAGAGTCACTGAGTGTCTATAGCCCAAACCTGTTAAAGCAGTGGCTCTCAACCTTCCTAATGCTGAGACCCTTTAATACAGTTCCTTGTGTTGTGATGACTCTTAACAGTTGAACTTTGTTGCTACTTCCTAACTACTTGCTTAGCATGTGTGAGGCTAGCTCCTCTGGTCTGCCGTTGAAAAACTGCTCTTATCAAAACCATACAAAATACACATTGTTATTCCCCACCTTCCTAACTACTTGCTTAGCATGTGTGAGGCTAGCTCCTCTGGTCTGCCGTTGAAAAACTGCTCTTATCAAAACCATACAAAATACACATTGTTATTCCCCACCTTACAGGAGGGAAACTGAGGTTCAAAGAAGTACAGAAATTTGCCCAACTTCAAAACAAATAACAAGAGACAAGAGCCAAAATTTTAATTCATTCGTATCTGATTCTAGTACCTAACAGAATTAAGCAACAGCCAGGCATAGAAAGCTAACCTGGACTACCTAGTAAAACTCAACTTTTTTTTTAAACTCTACAGCCTAACCCTTAAACATTGCCATGAGTATCAGAGAAACTGTACAAATATACTCAATTTTGCTAAACATCATAGGTGTATAGTTCCACATTTATTTTGTTTGTTTTCTTGTTTTGTTTTATACTGGTTCTCATGTAACCCAGTCTGGCTAGAACTTACGATGCAGTCAAAGATGCCCTTGGATTTCTGATCCTGCTGTCTCTACCTCCTAACAGCTCAGATTACAAGCATGAGCCACTATGCCAGGTGTGTGTGTGTGTGTGTGTGTGTGTGCGCGCGCGCGCGCAAACCCAGAGCTCCGTGCATACTAGGAAAACGCTCTACCATCTCCAGACAACTTCTGCTCTCTGCAAATTTGGTTTTGTCTCGTTTTTTGTTTTTCCCTTCCTTCCTACCCTATCCTCCACGACAACTCAGCCCAGCACTTGACTGTTTCTTCCAAAGAGGCCTCATTAAGGAAGTCGCTTCATTCTACAAAAGAATCAAGTGCTTCTCCCAGATACTGCAGCTCTCTCTCCAGAGTAGGAAGGAAGATGGGGCCCAGAAAAGGTTGACCTTTCTTTCCCTCAGCCACTGAACAACCGCCGTGGAGGAGCCCTCAACCATTGGGAGGCATGCTAAAGTACAGCAATTCAGCTGCTAGCTGCGCCCCAAGGCCCTTTCTGGGTCAAGTGTTTCTGAAGATTTCAAGGTCTGATTAAGTTCCCAAGAAACAGCTCGTTCCTAGATCAGGCGGTCTCCCCGAGCCAAGCAGGGCCTCAAAGTGCTGAGGACAAGGACGGTAGAAATGGCATTGGCTGGGTCAGGTCAACAGGTGCACTGGGGTATGGAGAAAGTGGGTAAGTAGCCTTTTTCTCTAAAGAAGGATCCTAGAGATCTTTAGGCTAACAGCAGCTAATTATTAAACTCACGTGTTAACGCCATGACACAATTATGCAAATATAAGCAATGTAATAAAGAAAGGGTAGGGGCAAGAAAAACTATGCAGAAGGAAGTAGATATCTAAATGCCTGACACAATTCAAGGTTAAGAAGTGAAATTAGACCTGGTGTGGCAGCGCATGCGTGTAATCCTAGCATTCTGCCGGAGGCAAGATGGTTGGCTGCAGGTTTAAGGCTAGTCAGGGCTAGAGTGAGACCCTGTCTCTAAGATAGATAGATAGATAGATAGATAGATAGATAGATAGATAGAGATAGAGATATACATCTAATAATATATATCTAATATACACACATACACACATACATATATAATAATATATACATATATATATCATGTATACACATATATATCTGATTTATAGAAATGAGATTTTCAAATATTTTCCAAAGAATAACTGTTAAGGAAACAGGTAAATGGGAAAAACACCAAATACTAAGGGCAGCTCTTGCTAGAAGCAGAGGAGAGAATGCTCTCCTTCCACAGAGGCAATCGCTCTCTGCCACTCGTCAAGACCTCAGCAGTCTGTGCCGCCAAGTGTCCGTGAGCCACAGGAAAACGCACAACAACTGGAAGCGAATGGGAAAGTAAACAGTTTGTGTTTTCTAACAGGGCTGGGTTTGACGGCTGTCTGTGAATCACTCCTGACCAACCTTATCCAATACAGGACCCGATAACCCACATTCTATCCCAGCAGCCTGCATGTGCCTGGCCAAGGCAAGCCCGCAACACCTTTCTCATCTGTTACTCATCTTTGTATGAATCTTATTTAATATCCCCCCCCCACTGCCACCTATGCCAAGCTCAAATCCTCCCTCATGGTAATCTCTGCGTCTGTGCCACCCACTGGGCGCCATCTTCCTTTTCTCCCAACATAGATCCACTGCAATCATTTTCTACTTTGAATCAAACCCACCATTTTCTTTTCTCTCTCCACAGTTCTACCTAGATCTGAGCTAAAAATTCTAGATGGTCACAATTTCCATATTTCTATTGGTTTCTGGGCTAGGGCTGTAGCTTAGCTCACTGCTTACCTTACACATGCAAGGATTTGGATTAGCTACCAACTCTGTCACAAACCAGGTGCGTTGGCTCTGGCCTCCATTCCTAGCACTTGGGAGGTACCGGAAGACTGATCAGAAGTTCAACAATCATCCTTGACTACACAGTGAGGCCAAGGTCAGCATGGGGCATGTGAAATTTAGCTTCCACTGGACATAGAAATGTAAGTGCCATAAATGTTCCACATCACCTTACTCGGCTCAATGAGAGCTCCAAGCCTGTGGTTAGTCTCAAAGTCTCTCCAACGCAACAAAACAAAAAAGTGAAAACTTCAGCTGAAGTAAACATATGAAATAGCCACATATGACTAGTAGCTATTAATGGTATAAAACTGACATTAAAAACCTACCACCTCAGGGCGTGGTGACGCCTGCCTTTAGTCCCAGCAGAGGCAGGCAGAGACCCTGTCCAAAAAACAAAAACAAAAACCAAAAACCAAAAACAAAAAACAAAAAAAACAAAAAAAGCAACCAGAAACTTATAGTGCACTTGTGCATATGTGATTGAAGAGTAGTCTCAGGGGATACTAAAATTATTTTTTTCTTTGCTTGTTAAACTTGATAATCCCAATTTTGTAGAAAAGAGTAGCCAGAATCTAGATGACAACCAACCTTAAGTCAGCCTAGTTCCCTTTTCCTATCAACCATCCCAATGAGTTCTGTACATGGTGCAAGTAGTGGCAACACGGGATATAAAAATGGAGCAAGCAACAAGACCTAAGAATGCTTTTTTAACAAAGCACTAAGAGGCTAGTATAGCCGTGGCACACTATGCCCTCTCCTAAGCCCTGAGGGTTGGCATCCATACAAAGCAAAGCAAAGCACAGCCCAGTCCCTCCCCTGGGAACGTCAGTACACAGATAAACACAAAAGAGGGCAGAGAGAGAGAGAGAAAGAGACGTGCCAAGAGAAAGCACATGGTGCTGCAGGGTTCAACAGCAGAAAGATCATAGCAAGTGGGAGGGACGAGGGAGGGCTCCACCGACCTGCCTGTAGCCCAGTTCAGAACTGGAATGAGAACCAAAGGACAAATAAAACTGAGGGAGAAGGAGCTAGAAGGACGAAAGCATTAAAAAAAAAAAGAAGAAGAAAAGAAAAAGAAACTAAGTAAGTTAGATCCTGTGTGCCTTTTTTGGAAAAGTAAGCCAATGCGACTGCAAAATGTCATTATTTGAAATCCTTTCAATCATCAAAGAACTACCCACTAATCTAGATACCATTTTTAACATTTTGCTTCTTTTTGTTGGACAGTGGTAGCCCGTGCCTGTAATCCCAGCACTCGGGAAGCAGAGGCAGGTGGATCTCTGAGTTTAAGGCCAATCTGGTCTCCAGAGTGAGTTCCGGATAGGGCTACACAGAGAAACCCTGTCTCAAAAAACCAAAAAGAAAAAAAAAAAGCATATGAAACCCTGTCTTGGAAAAAAAAAGTTGCTTTTTTTAGTGAGAATAGCTTGAGTCGACAGGTGGAAGGTAGCACGGGCTCTGTCTGTTCCCATTACTGTGGGAGTGGTAACGCCATTACCTTGATCAACAGAACATGGAGCAGGTGCTCAGCATACACAGCCTCTAACTCAGTAATTCTGTTTCATGGGTAAAGACCTAAGAAGTCATCCAGAACACAAACCTTTATACAGAAAGAACTTTTTCATAACGTTCTTTATAATGACAAAGAGTAAGAGGAAAATTATCAGGTGCATCATGATCTAGTTATACAAGAGGAGGGATACTATACAACCAGTATGAATTAATAGTCATAAGTTTTCAATATAGACAGTTTATAATAATTGCAAAAGTGGGGGCCAAAGCTGATAAGACACAGTACAGGTATAACCGTGGAAAATAATACAGACATAGGATGGACAGACTTGAGATGTCAGTGCTGAGCTCATGATTGCTTTTGATTTTGTATACCAGGGACTGGGAAAGCGTGTTCTGAAAATCCAATCTGACTCGCTGAGTGATTATATATAATGTGTAGTTGGAGCACAGCCACAGATACAATCATTTACATGTTGTCATTACCTGTGACTGCTTCCCTGCCACAGGCACACTGTTGAGAAGTCGTGACCTGGCCCACAAATCTTTGTAACACTTATTACTGAAGCCCATTACAGGAAAAGGCTGCAAGTCTCTCTGCCTTTCCAAATTCTCTGTCCTAACTGTGTTAGTATTTTTCTAAAAGGTGCATTTCCAAATTGTGATGGCCTTTACAAAACAGGGTCACAATTTCAGATAAACACTTGAGAATAAAAGAAGTTTCTGAAGAACTTGGGACATGATAGGACATGATCCCAGCCAATAAAGCTCTAAAGCTGCCATTTAGGAAGACAGAATTTAAATGGTCTACCTGGCAAAGTCTATGAGTCAACAACTGTAATCCAGGGCCGCTCGTTTATTGGAGGTCAGCCTAGGGCCTAGCATGTTACCATGTTCATGCTTCCTCCTTTGAATGAACTCTGTGACACACACAGCCTGTAGCAAGGAGCTCCCTGTAGCAATGGAATTTCACCTCCAAAGAAGGGGAAAGGATATGTGAATTTGTGAGCTCTGGCTGGAGAGGCAGTTTAAAGTTCAGGGTGATGTGATGTTCCAGGCTTCCAGGAGTAAAGGCTATTTTCAAGGTTTTCTTATCTTCTACCATACAATCTAGAAGTGGATGGGAAGACGGGGAGATGACTCTGGGTAAAGTAAGAGAAGAGGCAAAGTGGAAGAACTACTGTCCCAAGAGTGGTCAAGGAGCTAAGATCTACCCCACGCGCAGAACCCAGTCTCAATGGCTCTGAGACCTGTCCCCGGCAAAGGAGCCCAGCCTCATCTGATTAGTTTCACTTTTAGGGGATGGCAAATGCTGGCTACATGAGGCAAAGCCTCCATATTCACAGGCCTCCTTTCCCTAGATCTGCCATGACTACACCAACTGCCCAAGCCCACGCCCCTTGCTGCACTGCACAAGCATCTGACTCGAATCAGTCATGAGCACAATCGAAGGACAGAAATGATCTGAAAAGCAGTTTCCCTTTCAAACACGCACTCTCTCTCTCTCTCTCTCTCTCTCTCTCTCTCTCTCTCTCTCTCTAATCGTTTGGAAAACAAGAAACACTTTTCTTTTCGTATTTCAACAAACCAACGCTGCGGATTTCACTTGGGGCATCTTAAAAAGTGGAACAATTTGCATGTAACTCTGCTCGCTTTTCTCATTTAATTTTATTTATATTGCACTTTATTGAAAGGAGAAAGGATACGGAATACACCAAAATGCTCAATTATTTAACAGATCATACTTAACATTTTATATTTTAACACAGACCCGTATCAACGATTGTTCTCATGAGCTTTCTGAACCATTTAGCTGCACGGCTCTCCTTCTAAATCAAATATAAGTAATTTGTTGTCATAGCAATGCTTCTTCCTACTCCAAAATAGTTCAATACAAGCTTTGTTTCAGCAGGCAACTATCTGTCTACCAAAAATTGGTCATTATCTTCCATCTTCTTGACAAATGTCTTATTAAATTTAGCTGCCTGGCTTTTACTCTCATCAGGAGACAGTATTTCTATGGCACTTCCTGGCACCTGCACAGAAAAGGGGCTTGGTGGACCTCTCAGGGACTGCCTGCAAGCATATCACAGCAAAGTCACTGGGTGACAGCCAATCTTCGAAGGCATGATGACAGTCATCCTTGGCCTTATTACCCAGCTTTTACAGTGTAGAGAGCGCTGTCGCTTACTTTACTTTACTCAAGGCAGGGCAAGGTGCTGTGCATAATGCTTTCTGCTACACCGTGCACCACCTTAAGTTCCTTATCTGTACACACCACTAGAGGAAGTGACACTCATTCTGTCCCTTCTTTCTGGAGGCTGAGTTTGGATTTTCTGTCCTTTTCATGTGCTATATAATAAGGTAATGAGGGCAATTAAATAAATAAGCTGCTAGAATCACAAAGGCAAGAGTCATGGGCTATTTTGTTAGTGCCTTGTGCAATGGTCCCATGATGCTATCTGGCAAAGGAGAGATCATATACCAGTCACTGCCAGGGTGAAAGGTAATCGTGTATGTGTTGGCTGTGCCATAGTTAACCGCATAGCCTCACCCAAGTGATCTAACTTGAACTCTACCTCTTGGCCAACCACCCCCGTAGCCCATACAAAGACAGCTAGATCTGAGTGTGTGCACATACAACCTTATTCTCTGCCTTGATCCACTGTTTAAAATATATGCATAGCTAGTTGTTGCTTTCAATTGCTGTTCCTTTTAGGCCTGAACCTTATTTCTTGCAGCCATGGTGTGTAGTATATGCAATAGCCTCCCTCTATCCAATTAGATGGTTTTCATCTCACACTACATTTTTATGAGAAATGCACAGTGACATTTGCCAAGGCAGAGACAATGGGGAAGATAGACAGACTTCCGGGAGCATCTCCTTTCTTGTATCTTCTTCTACTTTTACTTACGATCATTTTGTTTCTGTAATCAAAACTAAAGAAAGGGTCACTTCACAAAAATCAAGAGACCAGAAAGGGAAGGTCATTGCTCTGACATGAAAAAAAAAAAAAAAAAGACATGGGCTCACCAGCTCCTGCTTCTCGAAAATTCTCTGCATGGAAAGGAAGATGACAAGCAAGAGCTTATTTGGGAAATGTAATCAGAACTAGGAGCTGCCCTAACAGAGCCTGATAATAAGATTTCACAGCACCATGTAGGTTCAAGTGCTGGAACTGAAAACCTCCATTCCCGCCCGGATGTGCCCCGAATGCAATTTGCCTCTCAGTAGGACTTCCCACTTCGCATAGTCTGATTCCGTTCAAAACTCTAATAAAAAGAGACAGTGATTTGCGATCATTTTGTTGCTTGGTCCTTGTGAACACTTGTCTTCTACAGATTGTAGAGAGTGTTTCTTTCTCAGCTGAGTGAGCGGAAGAGATAAATTATTTAGAACACTCAGTTAAGTCTTTTCTCAATTTTTCCACACCTTACACCTGTCAAATAATTACAGCCCCAAACCTAAAAGGAAGAGAGAGAAGTCACAAGATTTGGGTCAATCACTCCCAAAACAGACTAGCAATAGGAAGAAGCCCAGAAGCCTGTCTCGCCCTCCAAAAGTCAGAAACGCTCATGGACAACAAAGATCTGACCCCCCCCCCCCAACTCTATGCTCAACCCCAGAACATGGAGCTTTCAATGGTCTCTGAAGGCTGAACAGAGCCACAGACACTTGGAGGATAGGAGCGGGTTAATTTTGTTTGGCTGTGTCAAATTTAGGAATTTACTGTAATTCTTTAACTGAAAATGTGCAGTTTTGACTTTAAATGTGTTTCTTCCCTGGGGCACAAAATCCAATTTACCCAGCCCACCTAGAAGGATGGCGCTTTCTTATCACCCTGTCCCCCATATTGATCTTCTACAGACCAAGGTCCTGTGAGATCCCTATATGGAATAGTTGATAAATGGATATGGCAAAAGAAATGTGAATAATAACTTATTACATCTAACAATATAGTTCTAAAATACATATAGTTAAGGGTGACCAAAAGAAGAAACGGCTAAACCCACTCTTGTGGCAGTAAATGTTAACAGCTTTCCCAGTGGTTGCTAAACTGAGCAATTTCTTTAATAATTCTAGAGAAAAAGAACAAGAAAGAAATTTCTTGTCCTATGCAAACTATTGCCAAATTTAGAAAAGGAGGAAGCACTTACCACACCCATTATACGAAGTTAATAGCATAAACTTAATACCGAAACCTGACAGAGCAAGATGAAAAGGGAAAGCCGAGGCTGTGGTGACGCACACCTTTAATCCCAGTACTCAGGAAGCCTAGGCAAGCAAGATCTATCTCTGTGAGTCCTGAGGCCAGCCTGTTCTACATAGCAATTTCCAGGACAGCCAGGGCTACACAGAGAAACACTGTCTCAGGAAAAAAAAAAAAAAAACAAACCTCAGGAACACGGCTATCAAACTAGAAAAACATTAGCAAGTCATATCCAGGAATAATAAAAAAGATAATATATCATAATCAAGGTGACTTGATCCCAGGAATGCAAAGTCAGTTTAATATTAGACGATCAATCAATGTAACCCAACACATTAAAAAAAAAACATAAGCAATAAGATCTCAATAAGATCTCAATAAAAAATAAGGTTTGTTAAGATGCAACATCCATTCGTGATTCTTTTTTTAATCTTAGCAAAGTCAGAACAAAAGGGCCCATTTTAATCTATAGAGTATCATTGAACAAATCAACGGCAACACCGTAGAGAACGGGACAACACTCAGAGCATAGCCTTTAAGGCAAGGAACAAGGGTGTAAACTGCTGCTACTTCTACTAAGCACTGTATCAGAACAGTAAGGCTACCCAGGGAGACATTGCAGGGTCTGGAGCAATGACTCGGTGGTTAGGAACACTTTCTGCTCTTACAGAGGATGAGAGTTCAATTCTCAGCACTGGCACGGTGGCTCACAAGCACCTGTAACCCCAGTTCCAGGGAAACCAACAGGTGTGTACAGGGTACACATACATGTATGTAGGCAAGACATTCATAAACGTAAATAAATCTTTAAAAAAAGCCATGAAATATGAAAATGCAGACTAGCTGCAAATGAAGCCACGAGTGTCTCATTTGTCAATTATGTATGATTACCAACACAGATAACTCAAAAGAATCCCCAAGTAAATTAATTATCGTTAAGTTAAAAGTACTTAGCAAGGTTTATAGCTAGAACCATGAACAAAAATCAATCATATTTCCAAGCACCAACAACTGACAAAATTAGACTCCGGTTAAAAGCAAACAGAAATGAGTATCTGGTTGGGCCCCCTAGGCTCTGGGTACAGATCACCAGTTCTAACCCGTTACTTACATGACTCTGGATGAGCTAATTCTCTGTAAGAACTAGTAATGGGTTAAGACACATAAAGTACTTAGAACGGTGCCTAGCACAAAAAGTAAGCAATAACTAAATAGAGTTGCTATGGTAACTCTGAAGAAGCAGCTAATAGGCCTAGACCCAGAGCTCCATGGCTCTATTGGACTCCAAAACATCTCCAGGGAAGAGAGTCAGGGCCGCCTGTCACAGGAACCAGTAAAACTTGCCCATGTTTTCCCAAAGGGTGGGCACTGAGCTTCAACACCCAGCATACAGTTCATTACGCACACACTCTGGTGTCTACAGAGTAATTAGCAGAACACACCCTCTCTCTGGAGATTTCTGCCCTAATCTTGCCAGCTCTTTAACTGGCAGCAAAAGTCAACAACTTCAAGCTTCCTGTGAAGATGAAATGCAGACTTCCTGGTAGATACTCTTCGTTATCCAAAGATAAACCAAATCTCACCAATTCAGACAAAAGCTCCGGTGAGGTCCATGGGTTAGTGGAAGAGAGGTGATGTTACTGACTCCATATGCAGGGGCTGTGATATACTCTTAATACTCCTTCCATATCACACAGCATCCTCAGGGCTTAGGAAAACATTAACTCTTGGTTAGCAAAGATACTGTCAAGCTATGAAGACTGTGTGCTGCTCTTCCAGAAAACCCAAATTTGATTCCTTACACCCATGTCAGGAGGCTCACAAACACCCCTCTAGTCCCCAGGAGATCCAGTGCCCTCTTCTGAACTCCACAGGCACTTGAGCTCCAGTGCGCATACCCACTCACAGGCAAACACACACATGATCAAAAAAAAAATCTTTAAAAAAAAAGTAAAAGAAGCATTGACTCAGTTTCCAATAATCTGATGGAGTAGACAGACCTGCAGTAGGTGCCAGAAGGGGCTTCATTGGGACCCACCTGGATGAGCTTCCATGTCTGGTTCCTCCCCCCTCGGGAAGGTCATGTTATTCTTTCTCCTGACAACCTGCTGGCTTTATTTAAAAAAAAAAAAGAGCCTGAGAACATACATGAGACCGTAAGAGAGAAGAAGAGAGCCCACCCTCCCTGCCACGGTGGACCGACACATCTGAATCCAGTCCTTTATTATAAAAGTTTAAATTTCCTAAATCCAATTAGTCTATTAAAAAAAATAGAGACTTACAGACATAAAGACACAATAATAACAACATTCTTTCCTTTAAATCAAAGCCACAGGACTAGGGACGAATGTGGAGTTCTTGCCTAGCATGCAGGAAGCGCTGAGTTCCACCCCTACTGGCACAGGCCTGCCACTCCAGCACTTGGGAGGTAGAGCCAAGGAGGAGCAGGAGTTCACTGCCATGCTGGGCTAGATAACAAGGTCCAGGCCATCCTGTGCTGTGTGTGTGTGTGAGACCTTGTCTCAAGGGAGAGGGAAAAAAAAGGTCAAAACTAAATGGAGTGTTGGGTTTGTTTTATCGATTATCAGGCTTAGTGATGTTAAAGGGAAAACTGAAAACTGAAAATTACACTAGAACTAGCTCCGTAGCTACTCAACCCTCTCAGAGCTTGTAAGGGGATAACCATGTACATGTCCCATCAGTAAGACTTGTTTCTCCTCGAGAAGCAAAGCTCCCTTGCAAAATAGAACACACATTCTTATAATTCTAACATAGGGCAATACAATAGGAGTAACTCATACACATTTAAGTCCCCTGTTAACTTACAGCCTTTATTTGATGTTTTATAAATATCTTTAGAGACCACAGCCCTGAAGTTAAGTAACAACAGCCACTTCATGAAAAGACTTTCTGACATGGGGCTAAAGGCAAAGAAACTCCATTTCAAAAGGAAAAGAAAAAAAATCCCACAGGAAAACCAAAGCCATGGCTGAGCATGCAGAAGCGATGTGCTGCTGACTGACCCATCTAAAATGCATCATTAAATTCGTCCCCACTTTCGTGTTTCTGACAGAGTTGGTCTCCCCACCCCCCATCCTGTTTGGTTTTTCCATATTCTACTAAACAACAAGAAATGAACTAATGTCATCACATGTCAACTGAAAAGGTGTGTCTATACTGCCGGCCCCAACTCTCTCTCACAGATGCAGAGACTAGGTCTCTGGGAAGGAAAGTGACTTACATGACATGGAAGATGCTGAAAGGTCCCCCCCTGGAACAGCTGGTCCCCCAGTACAGAACAGAACTCTTCTGACCAGTTCTCTAAAAAAAGCTGACAGAAAACTGTCAACGGGCTTGTCACAGATACAGAACAATGGTGTCGTGACCATCCGTTAGTGGTAGGTTCTGTTACTTTAGCAACATATTGACCAACCCTAATCCAAAAGGGAAAAAACAAATGCCAAGTGATGTGTCTATGTATTCCTCGGGATGCTTGACACAAAAGGAATAGAGCAACTGTGGATGGGGTGGGGAGAGAAAGGGGGTGTCAGAAGAAACACACCAGGCCTGGGAAAGGGCCTTAGAAGGGATAGAAAAGGATTCTAGGAAGCCAGAGTCCGCAGCCCTCTAGTTAAGAGGAAAGCGGCCATGCTTGGTCTTTGATAAAGCAGGGCTAGACTCTTCTGAGCAAGGTCTTAAGAGAGGATATGGCGGCCTAGTGAGGGGGTATCGTTCTCTTCAGTGATCTAACCACCAAGACTTGCCCGTGCTCTAGTAAATAACCTCTCACCCGCACTCATGCAAGGAGCTCTCATTAAACTGAGAAAGACATAAAAGTGGGTGAGGGACTTGTTGGGAAGATGGGTTTTAGCAGGAGAGGGAGGAGAATAATCAAGGAGAATGACAGATAAGAAGAACTTTCATTACATGCATATATAAAACTGTTAAAAAACTAAACACACACACACACACACACACACACACATAAACCTCTCCCTCTCCTAAACCACAAGGAAGCCTGGAGGCCCAAAGCACAAAATGGAATTCTCATTAAACTTTTAATATGGGACATTAGGTTCACTCATTCTTCAAAAGAGACAGAGTATCATATAACCTCAAAGGGTGATGGCTTGACAGACCACTCAGGGCTCTGCTACTCCCAAGTGGTATGGCCTCGGGCAAGTAGCTTCCTCTCTGAGCGTCTTTCCCATCTGTAAAGCAAAGATCATGACCTACAGGAACTCAGCTCCCTCCCACCTCTTCCATTTGCTGGACAAGAATTCAGTATGAAGCGGCCGCCTAAAAATGTAATAATCGGACTAGAGATGAGCCTTGACAATAAATTCCCTGGAGGCAGGAGCATGCACCCGGGTTCCTCCACCTCCCATGCTAGACCCAGAGTAATTACTTAATAACTTAAATGATGGAGATTCACCAGACAGTCTTTAGCAGATAAGAAGCTTTTTGCACGCCAAACAGGTCTCCTCAAACCTCTCTCCCACCAGACCTTTTAAATATGGCAGCTTTTACCGCCCCTGAGCTTTTAATACAAAGAAGCATTGCGCAAGAAAACAAAGTCCCCTGTCATATTATGTGACAGTGATTGAATAGCTAGGTAGCACAAATTCTGCTCTTTTACACAGTGCAAAGCCGATCTGGGCTGGAGTGCTGGGACCCCACCCATCCTACAAGTTGTATGAGTCAGGGTGAATCAGCTCAAGTCGCTCAGTGCAAGGCCCCACAAAGGCAGCGACTATTATGGAAGAACTCCTGAGTTTGACATCAGAGGCCTGACCTCACTCTAGACAGATGCAGAGCTCACTGGAATGCAATGAGACAGACAGTTTATGCTAACAGTGGAGCCCAAAGGCCTTGCAAAGGCAGAGAAGGAAACACCTGTGTTGAGATATTATTCAACACACAGACACACGTGTCTCAGTTTAGGTTCTTGAGTTTTTAACCCAGCTCTACACTAGTGAAGGATACCTAATCCTGTCTGCTGACTGGAGTCCTGTGAGGAGCTGTGGAAGATGCTTTTAGCCAGGCCGCAGCTCAAACATATTTAAGAACAGGGTAGAAAGCCAGATGTGGTGGCACACACTTTTAATCCCAGCACTTGAGGGGCACAGAGAGGCAGATCTCTCTGAGTTTGAAGCCAGCTTGGTCTACAGAGTGAGTTTCAGGATGGCCAGGGCTGCATAGAGACCATGTCTCAGGAAAGGAAGGAAGGAAGGAAGGGAGGGAGGAATGGAGAGAGGGAAGAAGGGAGGGAGGGAGAAAGGGAGGAAGGAAGGAAGGAAGGAAGGAAGGAAGGAAGGAAGGAAAGGAAGGGAAGAGGAGGGAGGAAGGAAAGGAAAGGAAAGGAAAGGAAAGGAAAGGAAAGGAAAGGAAAGGAAAGGAAAGGAAAGGAAAGGAAAGGAAAGGAAAGGAAAGGAAAGGAAGTCAGAGGGAGGAAAAGAAGAAAAGAAAATTAAAGGAAAAGAAAAAAAGAGAGGGGAGGGGAGTGGAGGGGAGTGAAGGGAGTGAGTGGAATAAAGGAACAGACACAGATTTGTTTTCTATTCATTTTGGCCTCACTTGACTGAGAGGTGCAACCAGAGCTGACAATCCAGTCTTCCACCATCTCCAAAATTGGTATCAGGTCCAGCAGGTACCTCTGAGGACTGGAAAGAGGCACCAGGATTCCAGTGCAGTCCCTAAGCACACAGTAGGACTGCAGGTCTATTGCCTGAAAACCTCGACAAGGCGGGGGGGGGGGGGGGGCGGGTCTGTTTCCTTTCCTGACAGTGTTTGAGATGGAATTTGTCCTTGGCAGGCAAGTACTCCACCACCGAGCGACACTCCCGGTCCTGTGGCAGGGAATTTAGGTTAGTCAGAAAAGTCTCTTATAGCTCCTACAGCCTATAGCACACTGCTACCCATATCACACTGAACTGTCCTTGAAGCTCATCTCTTGAAAGCTTCTACACTCCTAATATTGATATTTCATGTATCCCTTCTCAACTTCTCTACCCAGTTTCAAAGGAGTCTGTCAATCTTTCTCTTTCTGTGTGTCTTGTCTGTCTGTCTTTGTGTTATGTGTGTGTCTGTCTGTCTCTGTCTCTCTGTCTCTGTCTCTGTCTCTGTCTCTCTCTCTCTCTTACACACACTCACACACACACACACACACACACACACACACAAACACACACAATTTACTTTTTAAACTGCCTTGGTCCCTGCTTGCTTCTAGGGCATTACACTGCTCTTCTCTCCTTGACTGAACTTCCTGACAATGAGTATCTTCTCCACACCACACCCCTTGCACCACACAGGCAGCAAGGCGCCCAGGGCACAGTCTCCCACACATCTTTTCTCAGATGATGGCCTCTTTCAGCCATTGAATCTTTCATGATAACCACTCCTTATCTCCTTTGCTTATTCCTAATTATTTATCTCTTTAGACCTTAGTGATAGAACCTAAAATAGTTTCCTGCATGCTAAACATGTGTTCACCTCTGAGCTCCTCCCCAGACTCCTTTGATCCTTTAAATATTTTGCAGTTACCACTATTGTTCTAATTATTTTGTTTTGCTAAAGATGGAGCCCAGGACCTAACGCATGCCAGCTAAGTGTTCTACCACTGATCTACATCCATAAGCCGGAGTATTTTCTCCTAATTACTGATAAAAATCTGTGCTTACAGCAAATTCACACAACATAGAATGATAGTAAACGCCGGGCAGTGGTGGCGCACGCCTGTAATCCCAGCACTCTGGGAGGCAGAGGCAGGCAGATTTCTGAGTTCGAGGCCAGCCTGGTCTACAGAGTGAGTTCCAGGACAGCTAGACCTATACAGAGAAACCCTGTCTCGAAAAAAACAAAATCAAAAAAAAAAAAAAAAGAATGATAGTAAACAAGAAGTTAGACTGTCTCCCTTCCCAACCACTCAGGAATAAGTATCCTTTGGTATATGCGTCCAGACATTTTACAGTGTGCTGATAGAAAGTAAGTAAGTAAGTAAGAAAGAAAGAAAGAAAGAAAGAAAGAAAGAAAGAAAGAAAGGTGCCCTTATAAAGGGCTTTTTAATCATACATATTGTTCTACAATTGTTTCTTTTTGTTTTAGTAATTAATGTACAGTGAACAGCCTTCAAACTGCTTTCAAAAGACTTCAAGCCACACAATATTCACTGACCTGATTTATTATTCAGCTACTGATGGACTCTTTCCCAATGCGCTCTATTTACCAACTGCCATAAAGAGCCGACACACACACACACACACACACACACACACACACACCAAAGGTCTTCGCATATTAAAATGTATAGGGTAAGTATTTAGAGGTGGGTGGAGCAGCTGGTAACAGAGGCTTCCTGAGTCCTTCTGGGCATGGCTTGGCAGAGGACCATCGCCTTTCCTGAAACTCCTGACACTCACTCCAGTTCCTTGGGTGTCTTTCTACTTCCAATATGGCTGCTGCTTTGCTAAAGCATATTTCTGTCCCTAGAAGGAAACATTCCCTGCAATATTCTTCTAGTTTCACTTGAGCCTGAAGGATGCCCCTTGTCTTTTCTTCCTTTATATTCCCAAGGCAAATAACTCCCTAACTGACATTTACAGTCTAACCGCACCTCAATTGCCTTGGGAATATTCCATCCTCAAAGGTCTCAATGTCTCAAATATCTGAAATTTCAGCAAACCCCAAAATGCACTCATGACCTTTTTCTCTAAGCCAGTCTCCTCACCTAAAAAGCAAAGGGACTGGATTAAACTCAATTAACTGAAAAACAAATTTTTAAAAAACAAAACAGGAAAGAAGCTAGGGATAGAGCACAGCTGACAGTGCTTGGGAGAACGGACAAAGGCCCCAGTTCCACACAAACTGAGTCTGGCAGCACACAGCTCTAATTCCAGAAGGCCTGCAAACCCAATCAGAGATGGAAAGCAGGAAGCTCAAAAGCTCAAGGCCGGCCTTAACTACATACAATTGAAAAGCCGTCTGGCTTACGGGGAGATGGAGGGAGGGAGGGAGGGAGGGAGGGAGGGAGGGAGGGAGGGAGGGAGGGAGGGAGGGAGGGAGAGAAGAGGGGAGGAAGGAGGGAAGCTGACCCAGAGTGCAGCAGAATTTAGAACACAGAAAAACTGAGTTAAAAGAACCAGACCTCACACTGAAGGAACACAAATTCTCAGGAGGGGCAGAGCATAACCAAGCGCATAAGGGAAGGTAAAAGAACACGCTGAAACAGTCAAGAGTGGCTTTGGAAGCCTGAAGACAGCATCGTGGGGGAGCGCCTGGGCCAGGCCTTTAATAACGACTAGCATCTCAACAGGAAGAAAAGAGCCATGTCTGGCGGAGGGGGCAGCATGAGCTAACAGAGAAGCGTGGAGGGACACAGTGCACATGACTCAGCCTGAAAGCACAAGGAAGCGCCACCAGAAAACGAAATCGAAGGGCCTGGGAACAAAATGACAGCAGAGCCTCAGTCGTCACGTATGGAGCCCGGGCACTGATTTCCTAGAGGACTTGTGTATTCACCAACCCTGTCTGTGTGCCGTCTCTGACTGATTTGATAAGGGACCGACTAGAAAATTACTCTAAAACCATTGTGAACCCGTACAGATACTCCCTGGGAAACGTGCCTCGGGCTGATTAGCATTGTCAGCCAAGAGCGCCATCAAGTATATGCACCTCTTCGTCTGCCATCCCTGCGAAAGGCACCTGGGAGCGGCTGATGGCTTTTCAAGAATGTATCACTGTGGCAGGAGCAGGAGCAGGAGCAGGAGCTAGAACAAGAAAGATACTCGACGCAGAGGAAATCCATCAGGAGGCTGCTGTAATGCGACCCCCGAGACACAGGATATAGACGATGATGAAGAAGATAAAGGTGATGATGAAGAGAAATGAGATGCACTAGGGCAGAAGAAACAGAAGGAAAGGAAGAGATGGACTCAAGCCACGACGAAAAGGACTCAAGAAAAAAGAGGAGTCAGAGGCTAGCTCAATGTTGGCGCTGTCAGGCAAATGCTGAGCCTGTTTCTGCCTTCCCAGTGTCCTCAGGGGCCTTTAAAGTCACACATCTCGAGTCAAGTGGCTGGAAGGACTGGGAAGAAAAGCACAGACTGTGTACGACAGTCTTCTCGGAATGTTCCTTTCTTTGTCCTTGCCATCATAGCTTATCTAGTGACCCAGGTGACATTTGCCACCCCCTTCTTCATGCTTATTCTGCGTGTTAACTAAACGTTTCGTTGGTTTAAAGGATCTTACTTGGCATTTTTCACAAGGTTGTACAAATTATCTTCTTTTACTTGAGTCCCATGCTTATCATGTGGACAAAGAACTGAGGTCATACGTCCCTTCCAGAAAATGGGGGGGGGGGCGGGTGTCACACCTCTGAACATTTGCTCTGCATGAGCATTCTAGACATTTCACAAATAGTCAGGTACTCAGTTCTTAAAAAACCCCATGAGATGCCTCACGGATTGAAAGCGCTGACCGTTCTTCCTGAGGGCCGGGGTTCAATCCCAGCACCTACAGAACAGTATACCTGTCTACAACTCTAGTCCTAAGGGATCTGATGCCCTTTCTGGTCTCCTTGGGCTTATGTATGGTGCACAGACACACATGCAGGGAAAACATTTATACACATAAAAACAAACTTAAAAACATTCTGCTGGGCAGTGGTGGCACACATCTTTAGGGCCAGCACTTGGGAGGGATCTCTGAGTTTGAGGCCATTCTGGTCAACAGACCAAGTTCCAGGTCAGCTAGTAACATAGAGAAACCCTATCTCAAAAGACCAACGCCCGCAAAAAGAACCCCATGAAAGGCATACTGGTATTATTGCCATTACACGGTTAAGAAAACAGGCCCAAGGACTTCAGGTATATTTGTCCAGCAACAAACAGAAAAGGGGGACGAGATTTAGAAACCTCAAGATAAAAGAAAACGGGAAACAAAAATAAACCAAGCCCAGAAATGTCAACAAACTTAGCCAAGCTAGAAAGCAGCAATGCTGGGATTCGAAGCCAGCTAGTCTGGCTCTGGGGCCTGTATATATAACTAGCCTCCATATGTCTCATTCTATAAGAAGACTGAAGCACAGACAGGCCACTTGTCAAGCCCAAACTACTCGGTTTTGCCAGCCAGTTAGTCACAAAGCTAAAAGCAGGAGGCAGGTCTAACTAGTCCCCAAGCCAGCACTCTTTGTCTTTCTTACTGTGCTTTGTTCATGTCTGGGCTCCCAGATCATCTTGACCTTTTTCCTTCTTTTACCACTCTTGCTTATGCTCGACAGAGCTTCGAAGTTCTGCTCTGGGTCTCAGCTGCCGCTCTCTTTCAAAGAGGGATGGCCTGTTTGTAGCCACAGCTGCATTTATGATGATTGTAAGCAAACAGCATCTGGGGTCAGGCCAGGCTGGCTCTGCACACAGGCTCGGTGCTCACACAGCTTCCTGTCCCAACTGTCTATGGCAGGCAGCAGACAATGCTGGCATCAAGAACTGGCTCTCTGATGGAGAAATGAAAGGGGGGGAAAGGTGTGTTGGGGAGGGGGGACAGAACAGCAAAGGAGTCACTATATCAGATACGAAGGACCCCTCATTTGAAAACCGCAATGGATGGCTATGTTCCAAACTCTAGGAACTGGAGATGTAGCTTAGGGGTAAAGGGCTAGCATGTAAAATTCCCACTGTTTAATCCTGCATGTCAGACAAGAGTTTCTATGGACAAAAGTCTAATTCCATTCTATGCCATAAAAGTTGAAGGTGTCAGGAGACCTTATGTGGAATGACAGTAAGACGCGAAGTGGGAACTCCAGAGACCATCCAGCACTTTCCATTTAGCCGTGTAATTTTGCCACAGGTAGACTGAGGCATTCACTGGGCATCTGCTGAGAGTCCTAGGTTCCTGTGTCCCAGGACAAGAGATTGGACAGAGATAGGTGGATGTCAAAAAGCCTTAGTCAAGAGCAAATGCACTTCCAAGAGAAGAAGGAAGAGGAACTGGGCGAAAGCTCACTGGCATCCCTGCTGTACTGACTGGGGCAGTCCGAGGTAGCAAGTTTGCACATCTCTGCACACGCTGGGAACATGTTGCTCTTGGTGAAGAGGTTCCCAATCCTTTCCACAGCCTACTGGAGTTCTTCAGATGCTAATTTGGACCTGAGCTAGCTGATTTACTCCCCTGCCCCAACTTTAGACAGTCATTTCATCTCCCTGAGTCATTTGCTGGTCTAGCAAATGAGGAAGGATCAACACCTCTGAGCTAGACTCAGAGGCTTCTCTTAGCTCTTTTTTTCCGATCACTCAGCTGTTTCAACAAGGGAAGAAAGTGTTGCAGGAATATCCTATGTCTACAAGTCAACAAAAGGGGAAAGGAACGAGAAGCAAATGAAACAATTAGATAAAGCCAAAGTGATCTTGTGGGAAGCTGCGAATGAAGTGATACATGAGCAGTGGACTCAGCACCAAGGCAGCATCATATTTAATGAGTGCTGAGTGCTCAGAATTGTTCCAGATTGTGGTGGGGGGGGCGTGGTCATGCATACCTGTAATCCTGGAGCTCAGAAACAGAGGCAGAAGGCTCCTGGGTGCACGGACAACCTGGACTACATAGAAAGACAAACACCTTATCTAAAAGACAGTCACACGTGTTATTATTACAGTCAACATTTCCAGGAGAGGCGGAAGATAAGCATTACAGTAGGCTCCTCCTCTGAAATCTTTGTCCATCAGCCATGTTCCTGGCTTACAGTAGCTCAAAGGTCTGCAGGACACTCAACAGACAAGAAGAGCTTCTGTATGATAAGCACGCCAGTTACACGGCCGCACATAACTGTAATCCCGGAATTGGGAGCCAGCTATGCTAAAAGTACAAGCAAGAAAAGAAGAAACCCATTGATGAGAGAAGACAAGAATGCGGAAGCGCTAGATAGGCAGTCAGACAACCATCAGAATGGCAGGTCGCTGAGGATGAGCCCTCCCACTCCTGCTCAGCTTTGGACTCCACCGTTGTTTCTCTGGTAACACACCAATCAGTAAGAAAGGGAAACACAATTAAACTGCCTGAAAATTCCCAGAGCTGTACAAAAGGAAGGCAGAGACCACAGAGCTTTGTTGAGGCCCATTAAAGGAAAGCTACCACCACCACCCCCTCCTGATAAATCTTCAAGTATGAGCTTGGAGAATGGGATCTGAGCTCTGACTTCTGGCTCAGGGTGGAAACAAATGTTCTAAACTGAGCTAGAGTTATAACAAAAGTTATAACCTCATAAAACATGCTATTGCCTCCTCCCTACCCTTAATCATTAACCTACTTGGGCCTGCCAGTGAGCCACGTGACTACCTTCAGGAAAACTGAAAACATGCTAAGGAGAAGGGAGGACTAATTATCCACTTAATGAGACAATGTACTTACGCCTCCCAGAAGCCTCTTCTTCAATGCACTTGCTGGGAAGTCTGCCTGCTTTTCTGATTTCTAACTCACAAAGTGAAAATCCCCCCCTTCCCTGCACACTTTTATTACTTCTTAGGACAGCAGTTAAAATTCTAAGCATGAGTCCTGAATATGCTTGCCCTGACACTAAGCTTGTGTGTGTGTGTGTGTGTGTGTGTGTGTGTGTGTTTTGTTTTTCGAGACAGGGTTTCTCTGTGTAACTCTGGCTGTCCTGGAACTCACTCTGTAGACCAGGCTGGCCTCAAACTCAGAAATCCACCTGCCTCTGCCTCCTGAGTGCTGGGATTAAAGGCGTGCGCCACCACTGCCCAGCAACACTAAGGTTTTGCATTCTCTCTCTGACGTTCCACCTCCTCCCTGCTCCTGTTAGCTACTTGCAAACATAAGTCTAGCTTAAAAAAACAAAACAAAACAAAAAAAACCAAACTCTTAAGAAAATGTTATGTTTCCCTCTGACTCTATTTTTAAAAGTCCTATTAGCAATGGAACTAAAGAACCTGCAAAAGGGGGGGGGGCAGTCGCAATCACTGCAGGATTCAGGAACTTAATCCAGGTTAGAGTGAAGTGACTTGTGACTGTGGAAAAGAAGAAGTTTTGAGAGAATAATAACAATAGCAACAACAGGTGGGAGTTCCGATGTCCTTTGTGAAGAATTGTTTTTCAGGACAGATCCAAAGCAGGGAGGAAGACAGTTGGGAAGCTGATCCAAGCCTGGTTTCCACATATGTCCATCTGAGCAAACACAGCACTAGCTGGGAAACATGACCAAACAGGAATGGACTTGTCAGGAGACCCAGGGACGCAGCGGCCTTCATACTCCTTGCAGATCCAACTCAGCCTTGGACAAAAGCCTTTCCAGAGAGGATGGCCAAAGGGCTAGGTCAATCTATCTCTTTTCCTCACTTACTGGCAGGGTGTGTGTGTGTGTGTGTGTGTGTGTGTGTGTGTGTGTGTGTGTGTTGGGGAATCTCGCAACCAAACAAGGACATCTGACCTTGGCTGGTGCTAGCTCACATGGCTGTTCTTCCAAGTGTTTGGATGGAGAAGTTACGCAGGATGGAGACCCACAGGTAACATGAGTCACTTTCCTCTGGGTGCCCACGCTGCTTCCTGCTGGGAAGGAGAGAAGCCTGGGGAGAAGAGAGAGGAATGGAGAGCCGCAGCTCACAGCCCTGGGGGCCTTGTGCTCCTGACCCTCAGCAACATTCCTACTGGGTGAGGAGAATACAGTGCAGTGAACAGAAAAATAAAAGTGCAGTAACAGGAGCACACACCCCCGAGGGGAGTGCCTGAAGCTTCCATAAAGGAAACTCTTAACAAACACAACTGGATACCGAGAAAGTCCTAATGTGAACAGGACCCTTTAGTGCAATCCTTCCTAAGTCTTAGAACAGTGACTTTGGAAAAAGTTCCTCTTTTCTTTTCTTTTTTGTTTCGTTTGGATTTTTGTTTTGTCCCTCCCCTGTCCTCCCCACCCCCACCCCCACCCCCGCCCTGCGGGGCCGAGGGGGGGGCATGGGCATGGGTTTCTCTGTCTAGGCCTGGCTGTCCTGGAACTCACTCTGTGAAACAGTCTGAACTATAGTCTATCCCATGGCTGCAAAGTCACAGGACAAAGAGGTGGAAGGCCTAGGAACTGCATTTAAAGTGGGTCTTCCTCTAGAGACTGGTGGCTTAGACTTCAGAGCCCAGTCTACTTTAAAACAGCAGTTCTTGAAAAGAGAGGTTTACCAAACACTAGCATTGTAGACAGCACTAAGATTTGCTGCTGCTGCTGCTGCTGCTTGTTACGTAGCAGGAGTGTGATCTCCTGAGCAGCAAGCCTTCCGCTACACTGTTTCCCCATTAGCTAAGCTACTGGTCTGCTTTAAACATCCTTTTCTTGGCCTGGGTATGTATGGAACTCAGTGATGGAAAGTTATCCAGCATGCACAAGGCCTTGGGTTCTATCCCCAAGCTCTGCGACAAAATAAAAAGTAAGAAATAAAATTTGCCTTTCTCTAAGCCCTGTGAGTGGTTCATTCTCTGTGTACAAGTACTTAACCCCCCCAATCGAAAGGCACTAAAAAAGTAAAAGTGAAATCCATTCACCTGTCTTTACCCACCCCACCCACCGAAAACCACCCTCTCCAGCTCATCTCCTCCCTGGTTTCCTAGACTACCAATCTCAAGATAGCTTGCACAATGGAGTCAGCCCACTGATACAAAGAAAGAATAAGTAAGCCAAGAGGTCTCTGGAAAACCACCAGAGTCACTCCCTGAGCCCCATTCTTCCAAAAGACTAGTTAACCTACAGAAACCTTCAGAATACCCACAACCAGTATCAACTAGGAGCTAGCTTCATGAAAACCAGTGTTTCTGCCCACTACATGCCCGATGCAAAGATTCTAGGGAAGCTTTTTGTTAAAATTCTAAATTCAGCATTGAATCCCTACCATCAGGCACCCAAGCCTGAGACAGCAGCAGTCACAATGATTATCATGAAGGTATCTCTCACTTCAGTTGCCCTCACAGTAGTTAGGGTGACAGTTGGTGGCAGTGACTGTTGTCACCCTCATCATCACTCTCACAGCTAAGCCATACTGAATGTACAGTATGAACATTCCACTTTCTCTACAGTGAGTGACTTATCGATAGTTTTTCAACTTTCTACAACCCTGATGTATTTTTACATGATCATTTCATTTCACAAACACGGAAACACAAACTAAGCTGTCAAGGGTTACCTAGCTAAAAGGATTTGACTTCAAGACTCTAACACCTCAGCCCATGTCTACCTTGAAACACACAGTACTACAATTACTAAAAGTAAAAACCTTCTGGTGGCATGCTCGCAGCGTGCCAGGACTTCCGTTCAATGCTTGATTGAAATGACTTAATTTACCTTTCACAACAACCCTGTCTGGTAAGTGCTGTTAGTACTCTACTTTTGCAGAGGAGCGAAACCGATATAGCTCAATAGCATGCCTAAGGTCACGTGGTAATGAAACTCAAAGCCCAAACCAGGAACTAGAATTCAAAAGCTCTCTCTCTACTAGGCCCGTCTTACATCAGGACAAGGAGATATTTCCATTGCCCTACTTAGTCAGGAATCCTGCTGTGTCCGAATCCTGCTGTGTTCAGTCTCAGCAAGTGAATGCCAGTGAGGAAGCAAACCTCTCTAGTCCTCCTGTGTACATTCAAGACTGGTTAACTGTGGGAAAAGAGGACCTGTCTCCTTCTAGAGGTGTCGCCCACCTCCCATTTCCTTCAAGCCGATTTCTGAAGATTACACCTCCCCGCGGTCCTCGGCTAATGCTATGCCCAGACCATCTAATAAATGTTTACTCAGAGCTCCCAGAGCCACAGTTAAGGGCCTTAATGTGCAATCTGGCTCCGTGCCTTATTTAATCAGCACCTGAATGAAATGTCTCTTTGCCAGCAACAGCCAGACCCTAGTCAGCTAGAGTCTTTTCTGCAAACACAGCTGGTGAACTGGCAGAGGCCATTCCACTCACAGGCAAAATAGACCCCAAGGTGACAGCACTGCTGGCTTGTGATGAGAAGGGGGGGTTGGAAAGCACCACGAGGGGATGATGATAGGCTCAGGCTGCCTTTCCCTTCCAGATGATCGCAGGCTCCTTCTCCTCCACGCCTGAGCACCTGCCGTGGCCCGGTCTGCACACTTCCTGCCAGACACGCACACTTCTAGCACCGCCAGTCTCCGGCTGTCCACATCCTTTGGAAACAACCAGTACAGGAGGGTATACTCCACCAGCAGGGGGGAAAGATAGCGAGAGCTACAATTCTAGCTAGAAAGGGGGACAGAAACGAAAGCACAAACCCTGGGCAAGGACCATGGAAAAAGCCAGCTGCTCAAAAACACTAGGCCAGGGGGAAAGGTAACTTTTGTCATTGCTTTTCTTTAAAAAAACAAGGTTTATTGATTTGGGAGTTGTCTTTGCAACTTGGTTGGTTGGTTGGTTGGTTGGCTGGTTTTTTGAGACAGGGTCTCTTACATAGATAGCTCTGGTTATACTGAAACTCATATACACAAGGCTAGCCTCAAATTCAGAGTTTCACCCGCCTCTGCCTCTGGAGTGCTGAAATTAAAAGTGTGTGCCCCCAGGCCTAGATGGCTTTTCTTTCTTTCTTTCTTTCTTTCTTTCTTTCTTTCTTTTTTTTTTTTTTTTTTTTTTTTTGGTTTGATCGTTTTTCCAAAACAGGGTTTTTGTGTAGCCCTGGCTGTCCTGGAGCTCACTTTGTTGACCAGCCTGGCCTCCTGGCCTTGACTCAAGAGATCCACCTCCTTCTGCCTCCTGAGTGTGGGTATTAAAGGCATGTGCCACCACCTCATGGTGAGGTTTCTAGATTTTTAAACCCAAATAGTCATTTTAAAAGGTGGTTTTTTTTTTCTTTTAAACAAATTCACACAAAGAAATAATCAAAAAATGACAGCAGTAACTAGCGAGGGGAATAATAATTATATTCATTTCTGTGTGTAGTTACCAGTTCTGTTTTCACTAACAGTGGAAAACAAGAAAAATCCAGAGCTCAGAGCCTCAGATCTTCAAACAGAAGGTCTTATAAAAACACATGGAGTCAAAGGGTTTTCTGGTCCCACCCCTTTTAAGCAGCTATGCATAAAAGGCTGTCTTCCTTCTTTATACTCAGAGTATTTTAATATGATCTCAGTCCTTTGTGTAAAGACAAAGAGACTCAACTTCCAATCCAACACAAAAGGAGAATCTCAAAGATAAATAATGCAACAACTTTCTTCATTTTAAGAAAAGTGATTTTTTTCTTTTCTGTTTTTGAGAAGTATCTCACTACATAGCCCTGATTAGCCTGCAACTCGCTATGTGGATCAGGCTAGCCCCCAAACCACAGTAATCTTCCTGCCTCTGCCACCCCAGGGTTGGGACTAAAGATGCATACCACTATTCCCAGACTGGCTCTTTCACATTTTAAAACAAAATAACTGTGGGCTAGGGAGACAGTTCAACAGGTAAAGGCATTTGAGGCAAACCCAGCCACCTGAATTCCACCTCCACGACCCACTGGATAGGAAGAGAGAAAACAACACCCAAGGCTGTCCTCTGATCCCCACAATGCACATTTCATACACACACCTATCCACACACACACACTCACATACACACAGACACACACACACACACACACACACAAGTAACAAAAATAAAATATGCAAAAATTCAAAGTTACAGAAAATGTTTAAAGATAATATATTAAAACCAGAAAAAAAAACTTCAGAAAAACACAATTTAAAAAAAAAATAACAAAACTCATTCTTTTCCAGATAGCCAGTGGAGTCTGTTCACATGCCATTCCCACGTCAGTGTGACCCTTTTAATTGGGGGGCCTTCTCCCCCAGCTCCCCCTGGCATGTCACATTGTGTAATGAAATGGAGATTTGTTTTTATTATATTTATTTACTTAGCGCGGTCAGAAGACCATTTGCAGGGCTTGGTTCTCTTCTTCCATTATCTGAGTCGCAGGGAGGGATCGAATCCAAGTCAACAGGCTTTAGCAGCAAGTGCCTTTACCTGCTGAGCCACCTTGCCAGTCCTGAAATGGGCACTTGACATTGGAGAAGGCACTGTGTTAGAGCCTGAAATCCTCTGGAAGGAGGCCAACTTAAATGGAGTTGTCAGGTAAAAAGACAGAGAAATGGGAAAGAAGGACTACGAAAAAGGTAGGAAAGCAAGAAGTCTTGAAAAAAGGGAAGGAGGGAGGGAAAGAAGGAGAAAAAACACTTACATGGTGAATTCTGCTGCGAAGCTTGCTCATAGGGCAACCATCTCGTGAATAGCTAAATAATCACATCCAGCTTGCACGTGGGGTACATGTTATCTCCACTAATCTCGGCTAACTTACCTCAATGTTCTTCTGGGTATCTGTCCTTGATGGCACGGGTCTTCCACGGGATAGAGCAGAGAACACAGCCTTCTATACTGCATGAACATCTGTGACTATAATCAAGGGCCAAGAAATGATAAAGCACTCTGAAAGCTTCACTTGGCCTTAACAGGGAAGAAACGGGAACTGTGACCCTGACAACTACCCGTGACAGTGGAGATACTGTCCTATGGAGGAGGCGGCAGCACTATGTCCACCATCTTTTGCTTTTGTTTTGCCCAGGGTCAGGGTCAAATTTAGGGCCTACAACATGCTAGGCGCCCTCAGCCTTTCACAAATTCATCTATCCATTATTCTTTCCTCCTTCCTTTCTTTCTCACTCTTTTAAAGACAGGATCTCTCTCTGTGTAGCCCTGGCTGGCCTGGAACCCATTATGTAGAACAGGTTAGCCTAAAACTTAGAGGGAACTGCCTGCCTCTGCCTCCTCAGTGCTGGGGCCTATGCTCCCATGACTGGCCCATACATTGTGTCTGATAGCTAGAATTCACTTCTTTCCCTCGCTGTTGGGCCTCATTCTAGGTATGTGGACAGAGGACAAAATAAACAAAGGCCCCCTGCTCTCACAAAGCTAGCATGCCTCCTATGTGAGCCAGCTTAAATCAATGTCACCTCAAAGGAACAATGTCCTTAAATTCATTATCAAAAACATTTTCCCCTTCTATGTTTCATTCATGTATGACTCTGTACATAAACCCTGTAAATGAGTTGATCCACTATCTTACCTTTCTCAACTATGACCCACGTAAGACCCAACCCTGATTATCATTTACTGTTGAATCTCCAGAGCCTGGCTCCATGTTTGGCAAACAAGCGGCATTTGCAAACTTTTATTAAATGAATACAGAAATTAATAAATTTGGGGATGGAGATACGGCTCAAAATGATCCCGAAGGATCCAGGGTCAGTTACCAGCACCTACATGGTAGGTCCTACCATCCGTAACTGCAGTCCTCGGCCATCCTATGCCCTCTTCTGGCTTCCAGCAGGCACCAGGCACACATGTGTCGCCTAGACATACATACAGCAGAGACATACATGCAGGCAAAGTATCCATAGACATAAAGCCAAAAATCTCAAAAAAAAAAAAAAAGAAAGAAAGAAAGAAAGAATAAATTCTTACAACCATTTAAAACAAGAGTCTCACATACAGAGAGTTAGGATGCAACAACCAGGTGTCAAAATGGCTTCCTAGGCAGTTGGGAGAACTTACTGGTTTAAGGGAGAAGAATGAGGAAGAACTAGATGACAAAGTCCTACTTGAAATAATCTAATGACGCCCGTCACCTTACAAAAATTTGATGACCTTATCCTGTCACTTAAGCCATACGACCTACATAAAGTACATAAGTACACAAACTCCCTACATAGTCTGTACTAGTAACCCATGCACAGCCCTGCCAGAAGCCGAAACGCCTTGCCCACAGGCTGCCCCGTTTCACAACAATCAAGAGAAGTACCTGAGCCATCTTTCTACTTACTATTTCAGCCACCAAATAGCTCCCCAAAAATGGGATCCAGGACTGGGGATGGGGAGGTGGTTGTTTGCTTTGTGGGTCGTTTTGTCTCCGTGAGAGACAGTTCACCTCTGGAGTGCTGGGATTCCAGGTATGACCGCTACAGCTGATGACACAGTACTGTGCATGCTGGGCAAAAGGTCTACCAAGTGGACCTGTATAGCCCCAGCCCACCACGGAGTTTCTTTAAGATTCAGAATGCCAAGCAGGCCGGGCGGTGGTGGCACACGCCTTTAATCCCAGCACTTGGGAGGCAGAGGCAGGCGGATTTCTGAGTTCGAGGCCAGCCTGGTCTACAGAGCTAGTTCCAGGACAGCCAGGGCTATACAGAGAAACCCTGTCTCGAAAAACCAAACAAAAAACAACAACAACAACAAAAAAAAAACAGAATGCCAAGCAGGGTGTAGTGGCACATACCTTTGATCCTAGCACTTGGGAAACAGAGGCAGAGGCAGACAGACCTCTGTGAATTTGAGGCCAACCTGGTCTATACAGTGAGCTTCCAAAAAGCTAGAGCTACTTAGTGAGACTATATCCCAACCCCCTCACACCTAATAATATTCAGAATGCCAGCACTACCCCTTATGGTAGGATGTTTAATCCCAGCACTAAGGAAGCAGAGGCAAGAAGAACTCTGTGAGTCCTAGGATAGCCAGGGTTACATAGGGAGATCCTGGCTCATAGATAGATAGATAGATAGATAGATAGATAGATAGATAGATAGATAGATAGAAAATCAAAACATCATACTGTCATCTTTACCTTGGACCTGCTTTGGTGCCTATAGAGGGAGTCAGGCATCTACATTATAACCAGATAATCACTACTCTCCATTCCTGTACCTGCCTTCATGCCTGTCCAGCCTGGTCAGATAGAGACCTTTGAGACTGACGTACCTTCAAGGTAACAAAACATATGCATAGCAAAAAGAAAAGGAAAAGGGAAAGGAAAAAATGGGGCTTTGGCATAGCTCATTGGAATGACACTTGCCTAGAACACCCAAAGTGTGGAGTCTATGCCCCAGCACTTCAAAATAAATGATAATAAAATAAAGATATGAAAGACAAGGACAAGATGCCAAGCTTGGCTCTCACTAAGGCTATTTCGAGTACACACAAAGACAACGAGCTATCACTGAAGAATACGAGAGAGAGAGAAAAGAAGAGTGAGTCACTGGCCTGATAACATCCCTTTTATTTATACATTAAAACCACACACTAGCATTGCCCTGCCCAGATGTCTATCAAGGGGCAAAGACAAAGGTCCCCAAGCACGATTTCCTCACCAGGAGCGACGTTACACAGTGGATCCAGGGCGGGCCATGGTTTCAATAACCAGCTCTTTGGGGTGGAAATTCGACAAGGCGTTCGCGCTCTAGAACCAAGCCCGCCTCTATCCTCTGGCCATTTGAAAAACCCATCAGAGGACTCACTTCTTGGGCACAACAGACATATGAACCATGTCTGAGAGATCTCAAAGGAACACCAGCCCCCGGGGGAGAAGAAACGGAAATCAAAATATCAAGACTGTTAGTCACTCTGTCCGTCTCCATTATCCAGGAGCACAACATCCTTATCCTCAGGTCTGCATGGAGGTAAGCTATTACATGCCTCTTCTTATTAAAAAAAAAAAAACTGCTCCTGCCACAGGGGAAACTGAGGAAGCATGCCAAGTCAAGAACCCTTACCAAACAAAGAAACCAACAAAATGCCCACAAAGCGCACACTCTGCCTCTGAGCTCTCCCCCAGCCCCTTTCCCAATATTCTGAGAAGTGCTGAGAGGGTTGAGAAAGGAGGACAAAGGATTTTAATAGAATGACAAGAATAACTGGAGTCAGGTCAGGATCATCTAGAAAGGTTTCAAAGAGGAGAATCCTCAGAGGAGAACTTTCAGAGAGAAAGAACCCAAAACAAACCCCGTGAAGACTGAGAAGGGGTGTGTGTGTGTGTGTGTGTGTGTGTGTGTGTGTGTGTGTTAACAGTCCAGCCAGCTTGCCCGTGAAGACTGAGAAGGTGGTGTGTGTGTGTGTGTGTGTGTGTGTGTGTGTGTGGTAAGTTAACAGTCCAGCCAGCTTGCCCGTGAAGACTGAGAAGGTGGTGTGTGTGTGTGTGTGTGTGTGTGTGTGTGTGTGTGTGTGTGGTAAGTTAAAGTCCAGCCAGCCTGCAATCAGGAACTGAGCAGGAGCCAGAACCATCCTGCTGTTTGAAAGCAAACAGGATGGCGCTGGGTTGTATTCACAGGTGCGTGGCACGCAACGGCTGAGAGGAAAAAAAACCGCATTCCTCTCTGCTTGGTATGTGCTGGGCCTCTGCAAAGAGTTCCAGTGGCCAGTTTTGCAGGCTGTGCATTATAAGGGCATGGAAACTTGGGCAAGAATCCAGAGAAAAGCAACAGGGATTAGTAAAAAAAAAAAAAAAAAAAAAAAAAAAACGGCTCTTGGTAGCCATCGGGAAAAGTGAAAAGGAGGTGAGTTCGAAGTAAAAACACACTGGTCACTTGCCGTTTTGCCCAGCTTTGCCCAGCTTCTCTGGCTAAGCGACTGCGTAGGTATTTAGCAGATTCAAAAGCTTTCCTTTCCCTGTATTCATTTTCATGGTTAAGAGCTAGAAAGAAAAGGGTTAAATAATTCGTTCAGGTTCCCACAGAAAGCCATACGCATCAATAATATTCAACTCCAGTGTTAGACGGAGATGCTTAATTCACCAATCCACAGCACCTCTATTTATAATAAATGTAGTCTCCTAAAGACTGCCGACAATGAAAAATGGGGAAATTCTCTGCAATCTTCTCTGGAGAGAAGAATAAAATAAACTAAAACAAAGTCATGCCTCAACGCCGAGACCCATATAAACATTAATTCCCTGGTGCCCTACTGGTCTGATGGCAAAGGACACAAAGCATCTGATAAGCTCTCAGCAGATTGCTGGGTCCCTCACTGTACCCATTACCCATGAACATCGATCCCATTTGGGAACGGTAATCAGCGCTCCAGACAGCAGATGGGGAATGAGGAGCTGCGTCTCCCGCGAAGTCAAGGGGGAAACAGAAATCCTCCATCTCAACTCTTTGTCAGGGTTTCTCTCTCTTAAACAAATCCATTAACCAGGCTATAGAACGTACCAGTGAGTAGCCAAGTCACAGAGGATACCACCAAAACGTGCAGTCGGTCTTTGCTCTGTTTGAATTTGTGAGGTGGGTTTCATATATCCCAGAATGGCCTCAGTCTTGCTATGCAGCTTGAGGATAACCTTGACCTTCTGACCCTTCCTGTCCACACCTCCCCAGTACTGTGGTTAAAGCCACTATCAAGTGCTTTTATCAAGTTTATCAAGTGCTAGGAATCAGATTGAGCCTAGGGTTCCATGCATGCAAAATAAGTACTCTTCTGACCGGGCTGGAGCCCAGCCTAAAGCTCAGAATCCAGGAGTAAAAACCACTGCATACTTTTAGAAGGGGAGAGGCTGGGGGTGCACACTTTTATTCTCATCACTTGGAAGGCAGAGGCCTGGGAATTTTAGGCCAGCTTCATTTCAAAGTGAGCCCCAGGCCAGCAAGAGTGGAAGGGTGAGTTCTTCTGTCCAAGAAAAAAAAAAAAGGTGGAGGAGGAGGAGGAGGAGGGAGGAGGCAGGAGGAAGGGAGAGGGAGGGAGGGAGGAGGGGGGAAGGGGGAAGGGCAGGAGGGAAAAAAAAGACAGAAAGAAAATGGAAAGGTAAAAGAGAGAAAGAAAAGGTGGGGAAATAGCATTTAGCAAACCCAAGGCAGGAAAGTTCTATCTGGTGAAAATCAAACGCCTAATATGTTTTTAAAAGTCAGAGAATGTAATAACAAACACAACTGTAAAAAGAGAGGGCTAGGCTGCAGGGGGGGGGGGCTCGGAGAATAAAAGTGTTCACTGTGTGAGCTGGACAACCTGAGCTCTGTTTCCAGGGCCTGGAGTGGATGTTTAGGATAATGAACATCTGGAAGTTGTGCTCTGACCTCCATACAGGCACTGTGGTGTGTGTGTATAGGCACATAGATACACACACACACACACACACACACACACACACACACACGCACAAATAAAATAAATTTACAAAACAAGAAAAAGTTCAGCATTACTGTCTGAATTTCTTTTTTTAAAAAAGTACTGGCTAGAAGCTCCAGGTCGATTATCACAGATTATAGTTTGCTAAATGCCTGGCCCGCTTCATGTGCACAGACACAGAAGACTAAACTGCGGATGTTGTACCTGGCTAAGTTCAGAGCCTAATCAGATGTTAGCACAGACACAGGCAGAGCCCACAGGAATTTAGCAATTAAACAAAGCATGGAAAAGGAGATCTTTTCATTAAGTTCTTAAAATAAACACAACATAATTGGATTCAAGGAAAATAAAGTAAGTTAAGATGTGTTCAGAACAAAAGAAAGGGAACAAAGAGAAAGAAAGAAAAGAATCCGTCAGTTGAAGTTAGTAGTCCATCCCTATTTCTTACAACACAATGAGCCCGAAGGTTTTGTTTCAATTTGACTGGCCTTGAACTAACTAGTTGTCTTCCCACCTAAACCTCCCGGTGCTGGTGCTGAGATTTCAGACCTGTGCCATCACGTCTAGATTGTCTGGCATTTTTAACTCTTCTGCTGAGAAACTGTACTTTTTTTTTTCTCCAGATTTAAACAGCTACAAGAATCTCTTCTGACTAATCTCAGACTGCCACCGTGGCAGCTGAGAGTTCAAGTCACCTGCGCCACTAAGTCGCTGGGAGATTTTTGGTAAACAGCCCAAATGGCTCAGTAAGCCTATCCTCTCCCGGCCTCTCCCCATAATTCATACCTGCCAAAAGCCATGGGCAAAAGGGGATTGAGTGGCCATGCTTAAAGAAACCCTTATTGGTGGAGCTGGCAGGCAGAGCGGATATTTAGCGCAGAGTTTAATAATGCTGTGCTAACCTGGGCACTTTGCATCTCTGGCTGGAGCCGAGCTATGGGGCTGGTACTACTGCAATCCCATAAGCCATCCTCAGACCTTGGAGAAATCACATGAGAGCAAAAAGAAACGCAACAGCAGGAATGTTAATCAGGGACAGAATCCAGACACAAGTTACGGCCTTCCTTATGTTACTACAGTTGGCAGCCGCCCAACGTAGCAAGGCACTGACGAGGGGCTGGGGGGCAAGGCGATACAAATGAATATTTTGCAGACTGAAAACTGAGCGCAGGAGAAAGGAATCAATTTCCCTCCAACTCCTCTACTTCCTGGCCTAAAGGAACATGGCCCTTGTGACATGCTTTAACAGACTCTCCTAGAAAAGATCTTTCTACAAAGCCAAAGCCGAGTCAACAGAGAGTATCAATCACTGCGCATGCTCACCTTGAAACCGCCTTTTCATTTCAACTCGCACCTCTACAGTCTGTTACTATGTTATAGCCTCATTTTGGCTAATTCATTTGCCAAAAGCATTTCCCCCCCTGACTCATAATATCTCCTCTTTGCAACAGACACAATCACAGGAAACATTTGAACATCTCTTTCTCCAGGTCGAAGCTGATCTATCACAACGTTAAATAAGATAATGCATATGAAAGTGCTTGACAAGCCGTGAAACGGTTGATAAATGTAAGGTGTTAGTAGTCTTCCAAACTATCATTAGTCATTTTTGCACCCAAGGCACATAAACTGTTAATGGATTTTCTTTCTTTCTTTCTTTCTTTCTTTCTTTCTTTCTTTCTCTTTCTTTCTTTTTTTTTTTACTGACTTTCATCAACTTGAAAAAAAAATCAATAGTCCTGCTTCTGAGGAAGAACCACACAGAAGGCATTGAAAGTTGGACGCATCAAAGCGTAGGACCTTAGTAGGTTACAAAGCGGTGACTGGGGTTAGAGGACTAAGGCGCACAATGCCCAGGACGTTGCAAGAATGTAGCAGCGTGAATCCTTTCTCTGCCTTTACCCTGTAGCTTTAGGGCATAATCTAAGAGGAGGGAAAAACACTCAGAAGCGGACAAAAAAAAAAATCAGCTGCTAGTCCCCCAAACATCTGTCCCTCAAGTGCCACCATCCTCTGCATGTGACCCTAAGGGTCACCGGGACAATTTTACTTTCCTGACAGCCATATGGAGCAAAAGCTAAGGGGTGGACCGGGTAGCTACCTGAGCTTCCCCAGGGACCAGTTTCCCTTCAAAAGCCTTTCGAAGTGTCTCTCTCATATACCCAACAGTTACGGAGCAAAGAATCACAGAACAGATTGTCAAGGGCTAGAAGTACAACTCTTGTCTCATCTGATGGGTAGAGAAACTGAGGCTCAGAAAGGCTACTTTCCCCAAAGCCAGACAACTAATTAATTCCAGGCCTCCTGAGTCTTCTAAGAGCCTCTAAAAGCTTTCCTTTAAAAGCCATGGCGGCACTTCCAGGTTTGAGGTCTTCAGGCCAGCAGCAGCCCTCCTGAGGCTGAATTCAGCCCTTTGTTGACCTTCTAGATCTGTGGTTGCCAGGGGCCTCAAGACCTCTTTGAGGAGGTACCCTCTGACCCACCACCTGCACTCCAGTCTGAAGTGGCTCACACAACAAAAGCTCAGATGTGTTGTTTCCCCTCATTAACACAAAGGCCATTCATTTCAAAGAAAGAAAGAGGAGGACGGGTCAAATTTGCACAGAAGGTCTAGCTAAGACAACCCTGGACTTTGCTGTGAATGGTACCCCTTCCCAAGAAGCACTCCCCCCTCTCGCTCCCTCTCCCTCCCCCCATCTCTTTCTTGCTAGCTCAAACCCCCCCCCAAAAACTCTACCCACCTCATCTCTTTTCCACGATTTTAGTGACCCGATCAATAACATCTCTTATTCCAGAGAATTCTACAGCTCTGCAAGATGCCAAGGGGCCAAGGTCATTCTCCACTGAGGCCAAGAATGGGCAAACAAATGGATTTTTAGGAAGGGGGAACTAACAAGCATCTGAGCCACAAATACACAGCCAAATCCTACAGGAAGGCCTCACCGCCCTCAGCCACTCCTGGTTTAGGACTGAAGACTTGCAACTGCAAAGGAGAGTGGGTTTGAGGTCAGTTCCCCGATGCTAATCCATTTTTTTGCCTTGAGGCAAGTGACCTCTATCCTTGAACCTGTAAGGTGAGGATAATAATCTCACTCTCTGGCCCTGCGCAGGGTGGTCACAATTCTCCCGAGAGAGTAACCTTCAACAAATATAAAAGCAATCAAGATGCTAATGACTGGCTTCAAAACTACTCCCAGTAAAAGACACAAAGTTTTCCACAGCCTGGAATCTAAAAAAGACCTGATTGTCTTCCCTCTTTTCCCTCTCTCCTCGTGCTCCGCGAATTTATAGCTTCAGAACATCCCTGAGCAGGCTGAAGAAAGAAAGCCACCCTCTTTGGTCCTCGCAGCCGATTACGGGCACCTAGCTGCCAATTTCCCCTAACAGCCCCATTTGTTTGCCTTAGCATAGCTAATGGGTGGAGGTCGGGGAAGCCAAAAGAAATCAGCTCTCTGGCGCATCCTTGGAGCACGACCATAGGACAGAGACTGCGTGGTAAGACGGAGAGGTTTGAAAAAAGTAAATCCCCCGCTCACATCGGATCCGAGATCTCCAACCTGTGAAGTTAGGAGCTTCCGGTTGCTCAAGTATCTCCCAACCCAAAAGCTGACCTCACCCTGAGAGCATCCACCACTGAAATGAAAGCATCATTAAGAGAAACCCCTACGACTATTTCCCCCAATGTGCCACAGTGGAGACAAAGAAACTTGTGTGACCACCTCCGGGAAAGCCTGTCACCAGGCCCTTTGGGAAACTACTACAAACGGCAAGAGTGCCCGGTCGGCCATGTGCCACAGAAGTGATTCTGAATGGTCACCTAGCTGGGGCTGGCTGGACTTCCTGCTGGTGAAAGGCCAGGTCCCAGCAGAGCTGAGAGGGGAGGGGCACAGAGTTCACCTCCACCGCGGGGCTGACCCGTTGTGCAGCGCTGAAGTTCACTAGCACAAAGGCAGATGCCGCTTGGAAAATCAGTAAGGGTCCCACTTCCCACGGGAACGAAGTGCTCTACACGCCAGTGTCCCGAGCACGCAAATGACTCTTATCACTTAGGCTGCCCAGGAAAAAGTCAACAGACTCACATGCATCATGGTGACCAGGTGACAAGGGTTGAGCAGGTAGATGACGGTCTTGGTGGCGAACTTAAAGCCCACCTCCACCCCGAAGATCAGGCACAGGGCTACTAAGAGCAGATTCTTGCTCAGGCTCTCCTTGCCTTCCTCTGGCCGCTGGGTCACCTGCTGTGGCTGGCTGCTGCGGCCACCCCTACCGTCCTCCTTCTGCCTCAGGATGTGCCGCAGGGCCACCAGGATCTCCAACAGGGCCAGGGTCAGGACCACCACACTTTCCAGCAGCCGCTGCTGCCAAGACAGGAAGGCAGCACAGTCGGGGCCCCCATTGCCTGCAAAACTGGGGTCGACGCCCCCATAGAGCCAGTCCAGGAGACTTTGGTAGCTATACCGGGACATGATGCAAAGTGGCTCCACTTGACTACGGTACAGGAAGCAAGAGCGAGATGGAACACGAGACCCAAGGGTTGCCCGGGCGATGGAACATGTAAGGAGGGCACCCCCGCACCCCCCTCTGGACACTGGGGCACCTAGAACAGGGGAGGGAAAGCTACACGCGAGGCCCGGGGTAAAGTGCTGGCTCTAACTTGTCCCCACGGCTGTCTGGGGAGCCCCCCGCGCTTCTCCAGTGGCCACCAACGAGGCAGGGTTGAAAGGAGCCGTTGGCCAATCTAAAAGGAAGGAGAGGAAAAAAAGGTCTCAAAGAGGCAATTGCACGGGAATTAACGAAGCGGGGAGGGGGTAACTAGCGAGGGAAGAAAAGGGGAACGGGGGTGGTGGCCAAGCAAGCACGGGTCGAGGGAAGTTGGAGGCCGAGAGGGTCAGGACTGGGACCTAGGGGACCCGGCACTGCCGAGGGAGCCTAGCGGGAGGCAGAAGGGGGTGAGAGAGAGGGGACACGCGGACGCTAGGAGAGGAGCTAGCAGGGCCGGGCAGGCGGGGAGGGCGACGGGGAGGGCAGGGACGCCGGACTCCTCGTCTCAGCCACTCCACGAGGGGGGGGGGGTGTCTTACTCCTGCAACCGCGTGGCCGTCTCTGCCCCCAGCTAGCAACTTCGCCGCCGACGGGGCCCCCTCTCCAGCCAATTTAGAGCAGTCCCGGTCCAGCCTCCCGCCCCTGGGTACACCCCCGAACCCCCAGCTCCACCCCCCCCCCGGCCCCTCACGCCCGCCCTCCGGGCCAGCACCACCCTCAGCCCTCGGCCCGCCCGGGACCAGCCCCCTAGGCGCAGGCGGGCGGCGGGAGGAAGCCGAGAGGGAGGGCGGGGACGCGGGGCCAGCCGGGGGGGGGGGGGGCTGGGCCATGGGGCCACCACCCTCCGCCCCGCCGCCACCGCTGCATCTTCCCGCTCCTCCTCGCCTGGCCCCCCGAGGACCGGCCGCCGAGTCCCCTTGGGGCTCCACTCACCCGCTGCTCGGCTCCGCTGCCCGGGCTCCACCGGACTCTCCGGCTCCCCGCACTCCCCGCAGCCCCAGGCGGCACTCGGCTGGGCTCCCCAGGCGGCCGCAGCAGCAGCCGCCGCCACCGCCGCCGCTCCGGCTCCTCCTCCTCGCCTTCCTCCCCCGGCAGCCGCCGCTCGCTTCCTCCGGTTTCCCCTCCCTCTCTCCACCCCCTCGTCGCCAACTCCCTCCACCTTCGGCCCTCCTCCCATCCACTTCACCCCCCCCTACACACACACACACACACACACACACACACACACACGCACACACACGTCCTCAAGCCACCACTGCCCCGCCTCGCAGCCTTCCCTCCACCGCCTACCCCCACTGAGTCCTCGCCTCCCACCTCCTGCCCCGCTTCCTCTCCAGCACCCCCCTCCACCTTGCTACCCTCCCGGGGCCCCATCCCCGCCTCTTTCCTCCTCTTTCTCCCGCCCGGTCTTGTGCACTCGGAGCGTGCACTCGTGCACAGTTTGGCTCCTTCGCCACTGTGACTGAATTCACCTCCCCGCCTAAGCCTGGTGGACTAACTCCTCCGGTGACCCGGTTCTCTGACCACTACTTTGCATACCTGACCACACACTGGGCACTCGGGGGCCCCCCACTAACTTCTAGGAGTAAAGACAGTGAAACTACTGGACAGGCTTTAGCTTGGGGAGTGTGCTGAGTAGGGACTTCCTGCTTCCTCCCTCTGGCCTTGAAATGGGAGATTCAAAAAAGACCATAAAAGTAGTTCTCATCCTTCCCGTCACAGCGTCACTTTCTTCTTTAGTGCCTAAATGGGGGACTTCTCGGACTCCTTTTCTCTCTCCTCCTGCTACGCAAACCTCGTTGGCTCTCCCCCTCCTTCCCTCCTTCCGTCCTTCTCCCTCCCCGCCCCCTTCAGACAACAGCGAGCCTCCAGTGATAGACTAGCTGGAGGAAAAGAAGCTTCTCCTGACCTCTTTCCCTCCCCAGAGAGAGAGAGAGAGAGAGAGAGAGAGAGAGAGAGCAGCTGCTTCCTAACTCAGCCTTGGAAAGAAGAGCAAGGCAAAGCGAGTGCTAGCTGGGTCCAGGGGGCCCCTCTTCTCTGACGTTTTCTACCTCAGGGCTGGGCTGGCTCCTCTAAGGACCAGTAATTAAGGAAAGAACTACTCAGAATGGACCTCATATTGCTTTACTCTTTATTGGAGACTCGCATAAGTTAGAAGAATATCCAGAAAAACCACGGTTAGGCACCTTGCCTAGGAAACACTTTCAGATGTAGGCTGTGTGCCAGTCTTACAGCGTAGACTACAGTCTACTGTATTATCAGGCCAATACCGTCCGATCCTTTGCAACCTATCAAATACAGCCAGGCAAACAGTCTGACTTCCAGCTTTTGGAAGCATCCACCACAGGCAGGATGTTTTTCAAGAGGCTAATTAGGAAAGAAAGGCAACAAACAAGAACCCGTTCAGAGGCACTCGCTTTGGCGCTCCTTAGGTGTTTTCGCTAGATCTCAGCAATATAACCAAAGAACAAAGTGGGGGAGCTCCCAGCAAAGGCGTGCGGCATCTGGGGGCCTCGAGTTCCTTATCTTCAAAGACAAATGACAATAAAGCTCATAGAGCTACGCCCAGAGTGTACGATGCATGGACTGTATCCACTAAATACAACCTGTTGTTAAAAAGCCAAACATATGCATGGGCCTTTAAGTGTGTGGGCACAGACACTCCAGTTCTGTGCCGTCCCCCACATCTGCGGAAACGAGCCACCTTCCAAAGCCCACGGAAAATCACACTCCTCTCAATCCCCCACCCTGTCTCCAGCTCTCTCCCTCCTCCAAACTTCTATAGCATTCGTTGCCTGCACTACTTATTTTATTCTGAACCACATACTGCTCTCCTTTGTTCTCTCAGTGAGTCCTGGCCGCCCACACCCAGCTCTTTGACAGCCTGGGAGGGTCTTAATGTTTTCTACACAAACACACCCCTCAGCACCTGACAGACTGACACATCACACATCGGAAACACTAAAGAAATACAGAGAAATTGTTGCCCCCCCCCCATAGGTAAAGAGGCAAGGAAGACATTAAAGAAACGATGGGTCAAATCTTACAAGCAACAACAAAAAAATCTTCAGACAAATGTCTAGACATTTCTTTGCTGGGAGAACCTGTTTACCTCCAAACATTGACAAGAAGATGCAAATTTTGCTTTTTAAGTGGAGCATTTTTTAAAAAGATTTATTTATTTATTATAAATAAGTACACTGTAGCTGTCTTCAGACACACCAGAAGAGGGCGTCAGATTTCATTATGGATGGTTGTGAGCCACCATGTGGTTGCTGGGATTTGAACTCAGGACCTTCGGAAAAGCAGTCAGTGCTCTTAACCACTGAGCCATCTCTCCAGCCCAAGCATTTTTTAAATTATTTTATTTGTTTGTTTGTTTGTTTGTTTGTTATGTGTGAGCATGGGACACTCAGGCACCCTGCCTTGTGTTTGGAAGTCTGAAGACAAGAGTCAGTTCTCTCCTCTCACGGTGGAGGTGCTTGGCAGCGAAGCTCCTTTGCCTGCTGCTAATCCATCTCACTGGCCCTCAAGGAAGTCCTAGTGGCCCACTGCGAAAAGAGAACCTAGTGTGCACCAGTAGTTCGTTCAGAGCAGTTGCAAGAGAGACTGCTATGGGCCCTCTGGGCGGGGGGGGGGGGGGAGGCAGCAGGGTAGAGGGTGAGATGGGAGGAAGGAGTGGGGACGCAGGAGCAGGCTGTGGAGGGAATGCTGTAAGGTGGGGGGCCTTGGTGGGTTAGGGACCACCTCCTTACGGGTGGGTGGTAAAGTGAATGGGAGGAGAGCGAGGATGGGGGGGGAGTTGGTATTGGGGAGGGGGGAAGGGTTTTCCTGTGTCTTGTTTTGTTGTTGTTTGGTCTACCTATGTAGCCCAGGCTGTCCTGGAACTTGGGTTCATAGATCAAGTTGGCCCGGAGTGCACAGATCTGCCTGCCTCTGCCTCCTGAACGCTGGCTTCTTGGGGAGGTTTCTGCACACAGTCTCTAAGAAACCTGCTGGCCATAAAAGGATATAGTTCTCTGAACTCCGCCTCCCTGTCTTCTCAGGCCTGTTTGAATCCTAAGACAGACAGTTGATCTCCCGGTTGGGTGGCATGAGTCACCTCTCTGCTTGTAGAAACAATTCTTTGGGCCAAAGTGACTTCCCAGATGTGAGCTCAGGTGACCTACTGGAGAGTATAGGTAACAACCGGTGCCTTCTCTTTTATTAGACTCTCAACTTAAACTTGAGCATGTAACTTTCTCCTCCTGTAAGTGATTCTTTGAATAATCTACTCCTGTCCCCCAGCAACTACTGTGAAACTTTCTTTTGTGTAGCTATTTCCTTCCAATTGAAACATTTCCTCCCAGAGGGGGAAGGGAAGCTCTCTTACAAGGCTGGGAAAAACTCCGAAAGTTAACTCGATTCACAAGACCACCTCCCAAGGTCAGGCGCACAATAAACACTATTGTCCAGAAGAGTAGATTCCAGTGCAGTTGCCTACATGTGCGGGGGTAGGCCAGGGATGTAGTCTGAACTGTGTGGTCACCCACGCCGGGGTGGGCTTGTCACTGATGCAGCTGCTTTTGAGTCATCCATGTGCCTGTAAGTAGGCCCAGATAAACTCCCTACTTCACTAAGCTAGACTTCAGTGGAATGATTTTTTTTTTAGTCTATCATTAATGCCTTATCTGAGATGAAGAGATATTTGTCCACATCCACCCCAGGAAAAAACCCGCCTGTCAAATGCAAGCAAAAAAAAAAAAAAAAAAATTACAATCCTGAAGTTCTGTGAAGTACCATCAGGAATAATAAACTGCGTGTGTATGGAGGAGACTGAAGAAGCCTTTGTCTGGGTCTGTCTGCTTTCTGTTTCTCCCCCTCCCATTCTTTCAACACCAGCATTCATTCTCTACAGCCAGGGAGCCTCTGTAATATGCAGAAGAATGTTCTGGACCTATGAGCAATACTTACCCTGAAGGAGCTTAAAATCCACCCCGCGGAGCACTTATAAACAAGGTTAAACAATAATACTTGGTGTGAGGAGAGCTATAAAGCCAAGCAGAAAAAAGAAAAAAAAAAAGTAAATCCTGCCTGTACGAATGACCTACACAGGTTAGAGCAACATGTTGTGATACTTACCCATAATCCCCAAAAGCAGGAGACTGAGGCAGGATCGTCATCGGGAGGGGGCTGAGGCCAAATTGTATAGCATAGCCTGTCCCAGGGCAGCTGGGGCTCTATAGGAAGATCCCGTCTCAAAGAAAAAAAAAAAAAAAAACAAAACAAAAAAAAACAAAAAATTGAAATTCCGAGCTACGGATGACTGAATGTGTAAAGAACAAAGTCCTACGTGAGAGTATGTTGGTGGCGTGGGCTTGTCAAGGACCCAATGCTTCAGACCCATGCAAATGACGAAGCCTTCCTCTGGTCCAAAGACAAGTGTGGACTAACGATTGGCCAATATATGCGCGCGCGCGCGCGCCTGCAGCTTCTTCCTGCTTGTTGTTTACAGCATGAGATTGCTCACGTACAGACATCTCCTGTTGAGGTTAGCTAACTCTTCCATAACTCTTATTATGTTCTGTACATAATAATCAAGCTGAGGTTCCAGGTTGTTGCTGTAGTTGGTGCCACCCCCATCAGATTCCACTTGACCCCAGCTTGTCTGTGTGTGTGTGTGTGTGTGTGTGTGTGTGTCTGTCTGTCTGTCTGTCTGTCTGTCTGTCTGTGTTTCTGTGTCTGTGTCTGCCCTTTCTTCATTCCCTTGTCATCCACGGTCAGTCAAATCCCAGTCAAGCTGGATGTGGCACAGTGGTAGTTCAAACAAAGATAAAGTCATCTATAGCTGTCTGGAGCTGCAGATGGTCATCAGCTGTGGCTGCCTCTACTCTTGGGCTGGAGAGATGGCTCAGCAGTTAAAAGTGCTTGCTTCTAAGCCTGACTACCTAAGTTACATCCTAGGTACTCACACACGGTGGAAAAAGAACCAATTCCTGCACTTTGTCCTCTGACTTCCACAAGTGTACTGTGGAATGCACCTGTTCTCAAATGCATGTGTGCACACACACTCAAATAAATATGTAAGTGTCATAAAAACTAAATACAAGTATTGGTTCATACCTCAGGCCAATCAGACCAATAGAATCCGAAAAAGAAAACAAGATAGAAAACTACTAGTTTAGTCACTAAAGTTACAAAACCTATAGGCTGTGGATTTGGCTAGTGGTACAGTGGTGCTTGCCTAATATACAGGGCCCTGGGTTCTATGCTCAGTCCTCCCATACACACACACACACACACCCCAGGGGCTAGCAAGATAGCTCCATGGGTATAAAGGTGCTTGCCACTAACATTTACTACCTAAACTAGCTGAGTTCTATCCGCAGGACTCACATGGTAAAAGGAGAGGTTTGACTTCTACTGTCTTTTGACTGACACATATGTAGCATGTGACATGTGGACATGTGAAACATGCACAAAATAAAATAAATACATAAATGCAATAAAATGCAATAGTCTTAAATTTTAATTATGGATGGCCAAGTCCCATTAAGTGGTCTGGTGCTTCATTCAAATTCTCTTAAACTTTGTGACCAAACAGCCTGAGAAACAGTCACCACACACACACACACACACACATACACACACACACACACACACACACACGCACACGCACACGCACACGCACACGCACACGCACACGCACACGCACACGCACACGCACGCACGCACGCACACACACACATATTTCCTAATTCTATGATTCCTATGTTAAAGACAAAAGGTTGGAAACTCAGATCATCCCTGGCTCCAAATGCCACAGTTGAAATTTTGTCTCAGATCTGCAAGCTCCAAAGCTAGTGACCTGAACGTATATACCATATTGCCTCTCAGGGGATCTTGGCACAGAGACAGTACTTTGGAGGCTCTTAGGAAAAAAGATAGCTAGCTATCTGCAAAAAGATCACTGCATTTATTTTTTTCCCCCTTTCTATCCAGGGCGACCTGACATCCACTAAGATGCATTATTCGTCTTAAGTGTACAGCTTGGTGATCTTGACAAATGTATCCACCCCTGTAATCACCATTCAGATCTTCCTGCACACCTTCCAATCAATCCTCGCCCCTAGACATAACCATTGCTCTGATTTCCATCACGATTCCTGTGGCCTATCTTTGAATGCCATACAAATGGAATCATTTTGCTATTGTGGCTGGCTCCTTCTGCTCAACATTCTATCTCCCAAGTTCATCAAAACACATTCTCTCTCTCTCTCTCTCTCTCTCTCTGTCTCTCTCTCTCTCTCTCTCTCTCTCTCTCTGCCTCTTAAAATTTTGTTTTAAAAGAGTGGCTTTTGTTCCGTTTGTTGTTTTCTCCCCACTTGCGATAAGATCGCATTATGTAACTCAGGCTAGCCTGGGACTCAAACTCTTCTTCCTACCAGCTCCTAAAGGTTCATATTTCAGGTGTGTACCATCATGGCCTTGCCAGATCAGGTCTTATACTCAGAAATGAATGCTGAACGTGGGAGACTCAGGATCCAGCTAGCATGGGGCTTTAATAAGACCGCTGGGAAATATTGCTTCTGAGTAGCCCTTCTCCTTCACCACCTCTTAGATCTTTAGTTCAGGTAGCGTTCTCATAGCTCATACCATGAGCAGAGCCTCTATAGCAAAGTCTCATAGAACCAAACACCCTGCTAAAACATCAGCCTTACGCAGCACGGCAAACAACAGAATCCTCCTCTCCCAAGTAAATACAAGATGTATGCTACACAGAGTTCAGCGTTATGGACTTTGGGATTACAGGAAGGATTTTTTGTTATTGTTGTTTCATTTATTTTTACTTTTATTGTTTCTTATAAGGAAGAATTCTTATCCTCACAGCTTCTGATCCAAGATCGCAATATTTGGCTAAGAGGTGTGGGTGAACTCTGTGCAAGGGAGTGCATTCCCAGTACAAGGCTTTGAATGTAGTTTATCTCACAAGGCTTCATATGTTGGAGGTTGGGTCCTTAGTGGAGTAAGGTAGGAGAAGGAATGGGACCTTTAAGAGGTGGGACCTGGAGAGAGGTCCATAAGTCATTGGAGGATCTGCCCTTAGTAAATATTTAAGTAGTTCTTGAGCAACTATAGATTAACTCTCCAGAGAGGGGTTCTTAAAAAGGAGCAAGGCTCTACCAGTATCTGACAAGTACAGAGGGGGACACTCTCAGCCAGCCATTGGGCTGAGCACAGGGTCCCCAATGGAGGAGCTAGAGAAAGGACCCAAGGAGCTGAAGGGGTTTGCAGCCCCATAGGAGGAACAATGATATGAACCACCCAGTACTCCAGAACTCCCAGGGACTAAACTACCAACCAAAGAGTACACATGGAAGGACCCATGGCTCCAGCTGCATATGCAGCAGAGGATGGACTTGTCAGACATCAAAGGGAGGAGAGGCCATTGGTCCTGTGAAGGCTCCGTGCTTCAGTATAGAGGAATGCCAGGTCATGGGAGCTGGAGTGGGTGGGTTGGAGAGCGGGGGTGGGGGTGGGGAATGAGGGGAGGGGTGGGATTGGGGTTTTAGAGGAGAAATGAGGAAAGGGGATAACATTTGAAATGTAAATAAAGCAAATATCTAATTTTAAAAAAGAAAAAAAAAGGAACAAGCCTAGCTAAACACTTCCTCTGGTGCCCTGAGTACATGATCGCTTCCTCAGACATGAACTTCAGCTGTGTGTCAGGAGGCCTTTGCCTGGGCCATCTCAGTGCTGTTTAAGCTTTCAACTTCAAAAGTGTGAGGCAAACAAGCCTCTTTTCTTTATAAGGATTGCCTCCCTCAGGTACTTCTTTATAATCACAATAAAGTTATCTTTCTTCCAAATAGACAACCCCCACCCATCAAAGATGCACTTAAAATATCCTGGCTGTCTCCAAAACACCACCAAATAGAGACTGCGACTCTTCCTGTCCTCCCCTCCTCCATCCTTCCATCTCAAGCAAACCCTGGCTTTGCCTTCTCTCCTTCACTAAAACAGGGTCTTGCCATGTAGCTCAGTCTAACCTTGAACGGGTGATCATCATGCCTCTGACTCCAGAATGCTGATCAAATGTGCAGACTTTCTAAATCCACAGTCAAAACGAAATGGGTTTACTCATGGGCATGGCGATGGTTCAGGCCTTTATCTCCAGCACTCAGGAGGCAGAGGCAAGCAGATCTCTGTGAGTTTAAGGCCAGTCTGGTAGAAAATAGTGAGTTCCAGGCCAGCCAGATCTACATAGTCTCAGAAAACTAAAATAAATAAATAAATAAATAAATAAATAAATAAATAAATGGCTTCAGTCATGTTGATGCAGCTCTACTCTTTCTTTCCATCCACTCAACATCTTCAAGGAAGGCAATGGTTACTTGAGCTCTTATTACCAGCCTTTAGTCAACAGCTATGATGTAGGTCAGAACGACATATGTCGTTGGTTTGAATTCCTAGTACCATATATATATATATATATATACATATATATATGTATATATATACATATATACATATATATACACACACATATATATATGAAAAAAACAATATATGAAAACAGTTTGAGAGAGAGAGAGTGTGTGTGTGTGTGTAAAAATCTTCACATTTTGTTTCCCAGTTCATTTTATCTATTGCTTCATTTTAAAGAAATGTGATCTTACTATATTACCTGGGTTTGCCTCAAACGCCCAGGCTTGACCGACTGATTATCCAGCCTTTGCCTCCCAAGTACCTGGGATGAGAGGTGTGTGCTGGCACGCCCTTCCCTGGCTTGATTTCCTTTTGTGGTGTTAGGGATCAATCCCAGGACCATGTGAGTGCTGTGGAAGCTCTGCATTTGCTGCCTGGTTTTCAAGGTTTCCAAACTGTCTACAACCATTTTCTTCAATGTCTGAACTTCATCCCTAGGTCTTCTGCAGTGTCCTGATCGCAGGCTAACTTCTCTAGACGGTTACCTAACATCTTGTAGATGTTTTGTTTGTCTCTTTTGCTACTTAGATCTCTGACTTTTATCCTACTTGAGCTTTCCACCAGTAATATTTTACTCACTCCTCGCTATATCCTTGATAAAATAGCTATGAAGATTAACCTTCATTGTTGAATTGAGTGGGTGTTTTTGACACGGGTTCTCTCTACATAGATAGCTGTGACTGCCCTGGAACTCTATGTTGACAAGGCCGGCCTTGAAGTCACAGAGATCTGCTTGCTCCAGATTCCCAAAGGCGTGTGCTGATATACCTGGCAGAGTTGAATGTGTTTAGAAAACACCTAGGAACCTTGGAGCATGTCCATGAAGGCTTTTCCAAGGAGTGCTGAGGAGGGAAAACTAGCCCTGAGTATAAGGAACACCATCATGCTGACTAGGGGCCCAAGCTGAATAAACAAGTGAAAATGAGAAAGCTTGATGAATGGTTCATTCCTTTTCTGCCTTTGACAATCAACATGATGTAAACAGCTGCCTCACTCTCCCATCTGCAAGCCCTTGCCACCGCCATGCCTTCCAAGTCAAGATGGACTGCATCTCCGTCAACCACGTGCCTTTCTTAAGTTCCTTCCTGGCGGGTAAATGTGGCCAGAGTGACAAGAAAAGTTACTAATACAATAGCAGAGGCACTAGTTAAGACAAACATTATTGTTAGTTTTTTTTCTATTTTGGTTTTTCGAGACAGGGTTTCTCTGTGTAGCCCTGGCTGTCCTGGAACTCACTCTGTAGACCAGGCTGGCCTTGAACTCAGAGATCCACCTGCCTTTCCTCCCAAGTGCTGGGATTACAGGCGTGCGCCACCACGCCCAGCTTAGTTTTTTTGTTTGTTTGTTTGTTTTTTTTAACAGTCTCACTGTGTATTTCTTGGCTGTCCTGGAACTTGTTATGTACACAAGGCCACCCTGGAACTCACAGAGATCCACCTGCCTCTGCCTCCCAAGTGCCAGGGCTAAAGGCATGTACTATATTATTCTAGCATACATAGAACACTTTTAACTATATTGCTTGCATATCAACTCCAAAGATGACTGCTGTAGCCGAATCTTACAATAGTAGGAGGTTATGCTTTCACAGGGAAACTATTTTAGCTACATACATTATTTATATACTATAAAAATGTTGATGGGACCATTAAAAAGATACTTTGGTGTGGTGGAAAGCAACTTTGAAAACACGTGGTCGATCTTAAACCTTTTATTTATAATCTAGAATGAGCAACGCAAATTGAAGCAACATTAAAAACTAACAAATTATTCTTTGAGCTTCCAAATGTAAACTTTCCTGAAGTCTAGTTATCAACTAGTTATCACTGATGAAACATTTTCTTGGCCGACAGTCCTGAACTACCACTGACCTTGTCATTGGGGATTCAAGTTGGCATTACTTGGTTACTTACCTCAGCAAGCTGTGAGATGGCTGTCTTCTTCCAAGAGTTTTAAGAAAAGTCTGTGGTTAAATGTCATGAGTTCGAGCAGAGCAAAAAACAAAACAAAACAAAACAAAAAAAAAACAAAAAACAAAACCAAAAAACAAAAAACTGTTGCTGAGGAATACGGGGCAAAGCAGAGAGCCTTTTAGGATTTCCCCTGACCTTGGCATGGTCCAGGAAAGCCTGGATGGACAGCATCATCATGTAATTGAAACTTCAGTGGTCCTTCCTTATATGCAGGGAATTCATTCCAAGACCCGAGTGGACTCATATACCTCATTATGTCTATGTTTCTTTCCTGTTCATATACAATTATAATGCCTTTTCCATCAGAACTAAGCACTTACTATTCACTATTGCCACAGGTTTTGCAGTTTGAGGTACCAGATCGAAGCTAACATGAATTTCTTTCTTTCTTTACAGTTTCACAGGTAGACTTATTTTTACCATAGATCTTAGCAATCTCAGCATGTTTTTTTTCCCCCTCCTTTTCCTGGCATGCAATTTTTTCTTATTATGTCAAGGAATTTTGCTTTTTTTTTTTAGCTGATCATGTAATGCAAACATTTGAGAAGGCAAAGCAGGACCAGGATCTAAAGGCCCTCCTGAATTAAATATTGAGAACTTCTTTAAATAAAACAACAACACAGGGCTGGAGAAATGGCTCAGCACTTAAGAGCACTGACTGCTCTTCCAAAGGTCCTGAGTTCAAATCCCAGCAACCACATGATGGCTCACAACCATCTGTAACGAGATCTGATTCCCTATTCTGGAGTGTCTGAAGGCAGTTTCAGTGTACTCACATATAATAAATAAATAAATCTTAAAAAAACAAACCAACAACACAGCCTTTCCCTGTTCAATTTAAAGGAAGCTCTTTGAAGCTTTTTTTTTTTTCATATCTAAATAGCACCATGAGGGCTAGGGAGATGGCTCACTGGGTAAAAGCACTTACCTTACAAGCCTGGTGATTTCAGTTTGATTCCTGAACCTGAATCTATTGAAACTAATGGAGAGAGCTGACTCCCAAAAGTTGTTCTCTGATGTTCACATGCATGCTGCGGTGTGACTTGTTCACACACACACACACACACACAAACACATAATAATAATAATAAAATTTAAATTGTAGCATTAGTATGCTTGCACATTGGACCCATTAAGTAAATAAGAGTCACTTGGACACAAGCACCATGATACCAGAATAGCAAATGTGGAACCTGCAAGCAATGTGTCAAGGAATTGTCTTCATGTCCCAGGAAGGGTAGAAAGGAATACTGTGAAATCTCAAAATCTTACTCAGAAAAGTACACAATGTCAAACTTGCAAACTGTTTCCTTCTGGAATTTTCCACTAATATTTCTGGATTGAGACTGATCATAGGTGACAAATTTCAGAAAGCTGCATCAGGGAAAAAGAAGTGGGACGAGACAGAAGCAGACCATTGAACCAGACCCCAGAGTGGGTTCAACTGGCAGCAGTCAATCATGCCCTCTTTGGGCCTCTGTTTTCTCTTTTAGAATCTTACAGACTCTCAGTCACTCAGCTCTGAATTCCCTTCTAGCTTTAACAATATTCTTTTAAAACAAGTAGGAAAATTAGTGTGAAAAAGCTGTCCTTACAAATTTAGGCTGCAAGTTGAAAACTTGGATTTCTAGCTCATTTTTCTCTTTTCTGTCTAGACCATGATACGTTAATGAAGGAATCGCTTCATTGAATACAGATGTAAACTGATTAGTTCCAGGACAAGTTAGCCACAGATGCATAGAAGATGGAAGACCCCCGTACCTTCTCAAGGAAGATTCATTTCTACGTGTGCTATTTTCTCACATCCTTTGTTGTTACAATTATTGTGATAAACGTTGAGTGCTGCTGTGTTCCAAGAAACATGTTCAGATAAGTATAACTAACATTTCAAGCATTAGGACAAATAGACACATCCACATGCCTGTGAGTGTGTGTGTGTGTGTGTGTGTGTGTGCATGTGCACGTGAGTGCGCACATGTGCCGTGCATACACACACACACACACACACACACACACACACACATGCACACACACACAACACAACACAACACAACGCACACTTTGTTTTTGCTAAGGTTGAATGCTGCAATAAATATTTTACATTCCTAATAGAGTGTTTTCCTAGTATGTCCAGAACCTTGAGCTTGATTCCTAGCCCCACATAAAATCAGAGGTAGTAATCCACATGTGTAGTCAGTCCTACCTCTAGGGAAGTAGAGACAGTGAGACCCAAATTTCATAGACCAGCTAGTTACACAGTTTGAAGACAGTCAGGAAGGGGAGATCCTGTTCCTACTCTCCCCTCCAAAAAAATAAATGTTTTAGTTCATGGATCAATATTTGAGTAACAAATTAAATGAACAAATTGAATCCTAAATCCGAGAAGTGAGTTCTAGTGTTTGCTAACGAGCTCTTGCAGCCTAGGAATGTGCCTTAACAACTCAGAGCCCCCTTTCCTTATCCAAGATGTATTATTCAGTGTTTGCCTTGCAGTGTGGTTGTGAGGTTCAGTGTGCTAGGGCACGTGTGAGGTAGCTAGCACCTTATCTGGCAAGTCAGCCACTCAATAACTGCTTACTCTCAGTCCTTCTTCCCTTTAAATTCCAAATACTCCTGTCTTTATCACAAGGCAAAAATGAAATCTCCCTCCCCTAAGTGGATCATGCTTTCTCTTCAAAACCCTTTCACCTCCGTAGCCTTAGGTAGAACTCAAATCTTATCCTGCCTCAACATGGCGGGAGTGTTATTAGAAACCACATACTTTCCTGCAGGGGAGGAAGAAGAAAAGCAAAGAGAAACCCAAGCATCTGTTACATGTGCAATTGATTTGGAGTTGTGGGCAAGCTGGCAGTTGGTAGTTGCTCTTTTTCTGGATCGGAGTGCTGTTAGAAATCAATATGCTGCAAGTGCTTTTAGGAAACTCACATGGGAACCCCTGGAGGATTCTGAGAGCAGTTGGCTGCATCCTCGACAGCTTTAGGCAAGTCCCCTCTCCTAACCTGCTACGCTGTTTGCACGCTTTGAATGTGGGGCTATGTCTCTTCCCTCTTCCAAGGAAGGCTAAAGCTGTTAGCCCCTCCTCAAGGACTCAGGAACCTAGCTGCCCGCAGCAGCAGCAGCAGCAGCAGAGTCAGACAAGGAAAGCAGACAGACTTTTCATGCACTTGAGAGTACTAAGGGGGATTAATTAATAATTGTATCCCCTCCTGCAGTGAATTAAACAATCGCTCCTGCTAGGAGCTGAAGTCAGGACCTTGCACGAGATCATAACTATGCTACTTCCGAGTCACATGCTTAGCTCCGCTTCTGAGAGTTGCGGAGGGCAAGCCCTGAAGTTAGCGACCGGTTTCCAAAGTTACACTTGCCTCTTTCTCTAAGCCTGTTCCTAAAGGACAAACCTCATCGTAGCAATCATGTATTAAGTAGTGACATGCTAAATCATCTCAAACCTGGACGAGACTGAAGGAAGGGGGTTGCAGAGAAAAAGGGAGAGGGAAAGAGGGGAGAGGGAAGAAGGGAGAGGAAGAGAGGGAAAGAGAGAGAGTTGGGGAGAGCTGCTTTAAGAAGGTACAAGGGCAGATCTGTCTAAATTCACAGCACGACCAGCGAACTTCACCCCCTGCTCCCTCTTGCTCGGAGACTCATATGGCCTGTGGCTCTTTGCATCATGACTGATGAGGTGCGAACGATCAGCCTGTAGAGAGGTATTCAGACTCTGCTGTTAGGGCTGGCTAGAGTCAAGCAAACAGGCCACAGGTGTTTGGATCCAAGCTCTAGCCTCATTATTTGGACCATCTGAGCGCTTAGTTATCCTGCCTCCTAGGATGAAGATTAAAATATTTTTCTTTTTTACTTATTGCTTCAAATCAGGAAACAACTTGGCGCATTCGTAGACTCATCTGCTTTCAAAACAACGCTTGGGAATTAACTATCTTTGGAGCAATTCCCTCTTGAACAGGGTTCTCCAGAATTTGATAGATTTGTTTCTAAGGAAACGGGCAGGAAGACCAGATGAATTGAGAGATGGGTGTGTCCTCATTCTGTGCTTGGATTGATTGCCCTTTAACGCGTACACGCGTGTGTGCGCGCACGCGCGCGCGCGCACACACACACACACACACACACACACACGCCATGCACATGTTCTCCCACACACACATGTGGGATACGAGAAATGAACGAGAAATGAACATTTTATCCTCATTATTATTTAGTTCATCTCCGCGCAGCTACGTCCTCCACTTTGTGCAGAGCCTTAGCTTCAGGGCTACTTCCTGTCACCTTCCTCCATCCTGTCTCTTCATGAGCCTTCCATCTGTTCCTTCCTCCAGACTGCGTCTTCAGATACCCACCTTCCTCTGTGAGGGATACCCAGCACAGTGTGTGTGTGTGTGTGTGTGTGTGTGTGTGTGTGTGTGTGAGAGAGAGAGAGAGAGAGAGAGAGAGAGGGAGGGAGGGAGGGAGGGAGGGAGGGAGGGAGGGAGAGAGAGAGAGAGAGAGAGAGAGAGAGAGAGAGAGAGACCCACACAGCTTATGTTAATGCTATTAGTCCAAGGAACAAATAAAGAGTCCATGATTTTCCATATTTGACAGTGCCTTTAATCGGGTTTAGAACAAGAGTTCAAGGCAGGTAAATAATGGGCTGTGGAGAATGTGTGAGACTCAGATGCAACTTTTCTGTTTCTGCCTTCGAAACAGACCATTTGTGTGTGTGGGGGGGGGAGGGTAGTGTATCTGTAGGTATTCATACAGTTGTATGCACATGTGTGTGGAGACCAACAGCCAATGTCTAGTGTCTTCATCGATTGTTATGAACCTTATTTTTCTGAGACAAGGTCTTTCTCTGAACCAAGAGCTTGGGTATTCAGACTGGTTGGGAGCAAACCCTGGGAATCCTCTTTATCTTTGCCTCACCAGCCCCAAATTACAGGTCACCAAACCAAGTTGTGTGTTTTTTTTTTAATTTATTTATTTATTCACTTTGCATCCCTCTCTCTGCCCTACTCCCGGTCACTCCTCCTCACCATCCTTCTCATCCCTCATCTCCTTCTCCTCTGAAAGGGTGGGGCCCCCTTGGGAATCCCTCCCTACCTTGGCATATCAAGTCTCTGCAGGGCTAGGTACATCCTCCCCCACTGAGGCCAGACAAGGCAGCCCAGCTAGAAGAACATATCCCAGGGACAGGCAACAGCTTTTGGGATAGCCCCTGCTCCAGTTATTCAGGACCCACATGGAGACCATTGGCTACATATATGCCACACCAAGTCTTTTTAAGTGAAAGCTAGGCATCCTTTTATTTAGCTGACCCATCTCCCCAGACTTGCCATCTTTGACAGTCTGTTTATAATATTATCTAGATATAATCATGAGCATAACAGTAAGGAATCCTGAAGTGGTCATTTTTTTAAAGACAGATCTTGATTTATAACCTAAATAGGTCTCTATCCTTTGATCCTCCTGCTTCAGTCTCCTGGATGCTAGGATTATGGTTTAAGAGCCACATCACTACCTTCTTATTAATCGTGCTTTAAAAATCAAATCCAGGTGAGGCTGTAACCCAGCCGTAGAGCACTCATGTAACATGTGTAAGGCCCTAGATTCTCTCCAGCAGCACACATAGATGGGGAAAGTAGTTTTGTGATAATGTTCTTACCAAGCATATACAAGGCCCCAGGTGAAATCTAGAATTTAAAAAAAAAAAAGAAAAAGAAAAAGAAAGAAAAGATGAAGCTGGAGAGATGGCTCAGCAGTTAAGAGCACTGACTGCTCTCCCAGAGGTCCTGAGTTTAACTCCCAGCAACCACATAGTGGCTCACAACCATCTGGAATGAGCTCTGACGCCCTCTTCTGGTGTGTCTAAAGATACCTACAGTGCACTCACATATAATAATAAATAAATCTTTTTTTTTAAAGATGAAAAATAAAAATGACTAAATGACATAATGGTTGTTCATTAGTATTTCTTACATTTACAATTATATGTGGCTCTAAATAACTTCAAATCAAAAAGTTTAAAGCAATAGAAGATGCCCTAGAGTGTTGTTGTTATATGTCATTTTTTTGTTTTTGTTTGTTTGTTTATTTTCTGGGTTTTTTTTGTTTTTTGTTTTTTGTTTTTTTGTTTTTTTGGAGATAGAGTTTCTCTGTATAACAGCCCTGGCTGTCATGAAACAATCTTTGTAGGCCAGGCTGGCCTCAAAGTCACAGAGATCTGCCTGCTTCTGCCTCCCAGGTGCTGGGATTAAAGGCGTGTGCCGCCACACCCAGCTAGTTTGCTTTCTATATCTGTAGTATGCCTGTGAGAAGTCAGAGGATGACTTGTAGTAGTCAGTTCTGGTTCTTTCCTTCTATCATGTGGGAGCTGAAGATTGAGCTCAGGTTTCTAAGTGCCTTTACCGGCTGAGCCATCTGGCTGACCCTAAAACTGTCCCCCATGCCACTCCAGGACTCCCTTATGCCACACTGATTAGTTTGGAACTCTCTATGTAAACCAGGCTAGCCTTGAACTCACGGAGATCTGTTTAGCTCTGACTGTCCAGTGCTGAGATGAAAGAAAAACACTCGTCAGTATTCCTGGATCCTTGAGGTGTTCTTTGGTCTTCTCAATTATTTTCTATTTTTTTTAAATCATTTTTTTTCATTATGGTGTTGGGTATTATACCCCAAGTATAATGCATGCAAGGCAAGTTCCCTACCACGCACCCGTACCCACAGCCCTGGCATTGCTGATTTATTAGCATTTGATATTATTCCCTTCATTTATGTCCAAAGTAGTCAACAGAGCTTATTAAAAGACAGCCACATCGGCGATTGAGAGTGATTGTGTCAACTGCACTTTAGACACAAAGGTGTGTGCCCCCCAAAATATTCATTTTAGGAAAATGGGATTTATCAGGATTCTAGGGGTATTTGCTTCTGCTGGGCTACTCCCAGCATGGTTGGTCTGTCTCTTTTCTGATCCTTTCCGGACACATCACCTCAAGATTGAATTTCATCTTGTTTTCTATAGGAGACAGAACAGGCTTGCCTGGAAAGAAAAACATCCCTGGAGAGATTAGACGCTGACTAATTCTCATTTCCAGTATCTAAAGGCAGAGGATTAGATTAAGAAATGAATAACAAAATGTTGGGCTCCCATTGTACACTACATGAGCTCTCTTAATATATGGCATGTTTAGTGGAGGCCAGCCAAGGCACTTCTTAGGAACAGATAGATGCTTTGAGTACTATATCGGTCACATGCCCTGCAAACATAGGAGGGAAGACAAGAGACAGAACAGCTTCATAACAAAAAAAAAGAAGAAAAAAAGAAAAGAAAAGAAAAAAAAAGAAAAGAAAAGAAAAGAAAAGAAAAGAAAAGAAAAGAAAAGAAAGACTACTTCTGGGTTTTCTTCATGCTCAGAAATAAGCACTTAAAGTCACAAGTTAAAATGTGTGTCTGTGTGTTTCTGACTCGTGTATATATGTATTTATATGTATACATATATGTGTGTGATTGTGTGTGTGTTCACATGTAAGCATGCATCACAGCATGCACATGGAGGACAGAGAACAACCCTAAGTGACAACCCTCTCCTTCCACTTGATTGGAAACAGGGTCTTTTATGTTGTTCACTGTCGCATGGACCAGGCTAGCTGATGTACAAGCTTCTAGAGATTGTCCTTTGTTTCATTCCTACCTCATCGTCAGAGCACCAGGGAAACCGTGTGCTCTGGTGCCGGGCTTTATGTCGCGCCTCCTGCTTATGCTCAAACCACTTTTCCTACTGAGCCCAGTTTCCAGCCCCTAAAGTATGTTTTTATGGTTTCAATGTGAAATGTTTCCCACAGACTCATATATTTCAGCAATTGGTCCCAGATGATTCAAGCCGTTTTGGCAGGTTATGGAATATTTTAGACATGAGACATAGCTCTCAGCATTAGGGCCATATGGAAGGGGCCAGGCAGTTGAAACCCTGCCTCACTTCTGGCCCGAGGGCTTTACTTCATCCACCCAGATTTGAGCGAGCCGCCTTATGGCTTTAGCTGCCTTGGACAGGAGCCAATCTCCCATGATGCCTTTCCCAACATAAAATTATAAGCGAAAATAAATCCTTCATCTCCTAATTTCTTTCTGCCAGGTATTTTGTCCCAGTGACTAAAGAAGTGATTAATATACGTGCGATCACATAAATAGGGATAGGGAAGACAGAGATTCATCTCTGGGTAAGCAGCCAAATACTAATATTTAACATTTAAGCAGAATGTGCCTGGGTGTTGTGACTAGGACGTGAAATGCCCTTTGCCAGCTCATATGTTTGAACACATGATGCTCATCTGTTAGCGTTAGTTTGGAAAGATATGGAAACTAGAGGAGGCAGAGACTAGCTGGAGGAAGTGAGTTATGGGGAGGAGGGAGATTAGAAGCTTTCTAGCCAAGTCCACTTTCCTGTCCAGTCTCTCTGCTTCCTGTTCGGCTGAGATCTAAGGAATTCAGGAGTCCCAAGCTACAAACTCTTGCTGCCAGGAATCCAGATGTTGCCCTGACTTCTTTGCCCTGAGAAGATTTCACTCCCTTAAAAGTGTGATCCAAAATAAACCCTTCCTTCCTTTGCTTCCTTTGGCTTCTTATCCGTATCTTTTTTATCACAGCAACAAGAAAAAGAACTGATGTGCTGGGTTTTCACTTCCTGTTTCTTTCAGACACAATTGCAGTACCGTTTACTGATCCACTCTCCTTATGTCAGCTTTCTTCCTTTTACCCTGACCCTCTCCATTTCTCCTTTCTCTTCACTCAGAATGTTGTGTTTGTTTAGTTGCAAAACACAACCTGAAACATCCAAGTAGTGTCACCTGACTTGGACTGTCATCTTTCTTTCTCTGCTGCTCTGGGGCTGCTCTTCTTTCTGGGGACAGACAATTCAGCTACCCCAACAGGATCATATACTTCCCCAAGTGTTCCAGAGTCACACATTTGAATCTTCCTGGCTTGTGGCTAACTAAGGGAAAGGGAGAATGACACTTCCCTCTCCTGAAAGAATTCCTTTGACTGTTTTGCCAGCCCTACAATGGAGCACAACTGCAATAAAGCGACACTGATAGTTTGGTGCTTGTATGGTGGTTTCCTGCTAAATGAAACCATTCCCTCCAAGATGCAGAGGGAGGCACACGAAACTCCAAATGGCAAGCAGAAACCTCAGATGCCTGGGAAAGCAGAAACTTGGAACATTCTTGCATCCTGCCTCTTCAGTTTTAGAGCGGGAGGGAATGAACAAGCACTGGCGGAGGAGACCGATCCGCCGCACCGCTGAGCTGGGGACTGCTGATCTACGCTAAGCTATGCAGAGAGCTCCAGGGTTGTCTTGAGTCATCACCCGTGTTGACATGGGTTCCTCAGCAATGCAGCTGCTTCGGAGTCACCCCTGCTCCTTCTAAGTAACCCCTCGCTGTCACTCTCGTTAGCAATCCCAATACAGGTTCATTGGCTCACCAAGTCACATGTTCTTTCTTTTTCTTTTTTCCCCTCTTTTGATTTATTCTTCTTTCATACAATACATCCTGACTGCATCCTCCCCTCCCTCTATCCCTCCCAACTCCCCCAGCCTCTTCCCTCCCCCACACCCACTCATCCTCCCTTTCACTTCAGAAGAGAGCAGCCCCCACCCCCACCCCCCAGGGATAGCAGCTGAACAGAACATAACAAGTTTCAGTGCAACTAGGTCCGAACCCTCACATCAAGGCGGGATGAGGCAACCCAGTAGGAGGAAAGGGGTCTCCCAAACAGGCAAAAGAGACAGAGGCAACCCCTCTCCCACTGTTAGCGTTCCCACAAGAACATCAAGCTAAACAACCATAACATACATGTAGAAGGCTTTCCTCAGGCCTGGACAGGCTCCACGATTGTTGCTTCAGTCTCTGTGAGCCCCTAGGAGTCCTGCTTAGTTGATGTTGTAGGCCAGGTTCTTGTGGCACCCTTGTCCCTGCCGGCTCCTACCATCCTTCCTCTCCCTCTTCTGCAAAGTTCCTCTGGCTCTGCCTAGTGTTTGACTCTGGGTCTCTGTATTAGCTCCCATCAGCGGCTAGATGAAGCCTCTCTGATGGTGACACTAGACCCTGGTCTATGAGTATAGCTGAACAGCATTAAAAATCATTTCACTGATTTTGTTTGTGTTTTTTGTTTTGTTTTGTTTTGTTTTGTTTTGTTTTGTTTTGTTTTGAGACAGGGTTTCTCTGTGTAGCCTTGGCTGTCCTGGAACTCACTCTATAGCCCGGGCTGGCCTCCAACTCAGAAATCCACCTGCCTTTGCCTCCCAAGTGCTGGGATTAAAGGTGTGTGCCACCACTGCCCAACTGTTTTTTTGTTTTTGTTTTTTGTTTTTTGTTTTCTTTTGGCTAGTTGTTTTTGGTTCTATCCTAGGTCTCCAAGCTATCCAGCCCTTGGCTATCCAGACAATGTCAGGCCCGGGTTCCCTCTCCTGGCATTAGCTTCAAGTCATATTAGTCATCAGTTGGTCACTCTCATAAGTTCTCTGCCACCATTACCCTGGCACATCTTGCAGGCAGGACAAACGGTAGGTCGAATGTTTCATGGTTGAGTTGATGTCCCAGTCCCACCACTGGAAGCCTTGGCTGGTTACAGAAGATGACTACCTTAGGCTCAGTATGACAGATTGTCCTCATAGATTCCAGGGTTTCCTGCTAGGTTTCCACAACAACCCCAAATATGCCCAATTCTAGTCGTCTCTCTATGGACTATCTTCCTCCATCCCTCCCCCCACCTCACTTAATCCCTCTTGTTCCCATCCCTAACCCCATCCCCAGTCCCACCATTTCTACCCCAAAATTGCAATATCTGTTCTAGTTTCCCTTCCCAGGGAAATGGTGTATTCCCCTTGAGCCCTCCTTGTTATTAGCTTCTCTGTGGATTGTATCATGGTTATACTTTACAGCTAATATCCACTTATAAGTGAGTATATACCATGTATGTCTTTCTGTATCTTGATTACCTCACTTGGGATGATTTTTTTAAAGATTTATTTATTCATCTTACATGAAGAGGGCATTGGATCCAATTTACAGAGGGTTGTGAGCCACCTTGTGGTTGCTGGGAATTGAAACTCATGACCTCTAGAAGAGCATCCAGTGCTCTTAACCACTAAGCTAATCTCTCCAGCCCAAATTTTATGATGTTTTTAACAGCTGAGTAATATTCCATTGTGGAAATGTACCACATTTTCTTTATCCGTTCTTTTGGTTGAGGAACATCTAAGTTGTTTCCAGTATCTGGCTATTATGAATAAAGCTGCTATAAACATAGTTGAGCAAGTGTCCCTATGGTAGGATGGAGTGTCCTTTGGGTATATGCACAAGAGTTGTATAGCTGGATTCTGAAGTAGATCAATTCTTAACTTTCTGGGGGGAACTGCCACATTGGTTTTCATAGTGGTTATACAAGTTTGCATTTGGGTGTTTCCCTTGCTCCACATTCTTACCAGCATGAGCTGTCACATGTGTTATTGATTGTAGGCATTCTGACAGGTGTGAGATGGACTCTCAAAGTAGCATGTAGAAGAATGAAAATAGATTCATATTTATCACCCTGCACAAAACTCATGTTCAAGTGGATGGATTAAAGACTAAAGACCTCAACATAAAACAAGACACACTGAACTCATGGCCTTGTCGGACACCGATAGGAGGAGGAGGAGAGGCCCTTGGTCCTGTGAAGGCTCAATTCTCCAGTATAGGGGAATGCCAGGGCAGTAAGGTTGGAGTGGGGGAGTGAGAGCATCCTCATAGAAGCATGGGAAGGGGATGGGATAGGGGGTTTCCGGAGGAAAAGCAGGAAAGGTGATAACATTTGAAATGTAAATAAAGAAAATATCTAATAAAAATTCAAGGGCTGGAGAGATGGCTCAGCGGTTAAGAGCACTGACTGCTTTTCCAGAGGTCCTGAGTTCAACTCCCAGCAACCACATGGTGGCTCACAACCATCCGCAATGAGATCTGACGCCCTCTTCTGGAGTGTCTGAAGACAGCTACAGTGTACTGTACTTATTTATAATAAATAAATAAATAAATAAATAAATATTAAAAAAATTAAATGAGTCCTCATGAAACTAAAAAGCTTCTGTAAGGCAAAGGACATTGTTAATAAGACTAAGAGCCTACAGAATGAGCAACAATTTTTCACTAATTCCACATCTGACATAGAGCTAATTTCCAAAATAAATTAAAGAACTCAAGAAACTAGACATGGACAAACTAAATAGTGCAATTAAAAAGAGGTAAAGATCTAAACGGAGAATTCCCAACAGAGAAATCTCAAATGACCAAGAAGCACTTAAATAATTTTCAGTATCCTTAACCATCAGGGAAATGCAAATCAAATCTACTTTGAAATTTTTGTCTTGTACTAACTTGTATTTTTCAGACAGATATCACTTTGGTCTGTCATAAGCTCCCTTTGTGGATGAGTAGATATATATTGTGTGTCCCTGGGAAAATCTCTCACACACAACAGTGCTTTCCACCCTACATCTCATTCCCACTGGCCAATAGTCTTGACTATTCCTTTGGGCAGATGAAAAAAAGCACCTACAGAAATGACTGCTGCTTCTAAGATAGCTTGAACTACTATCAAGAGCAATATTAGAGGTTTGTATAGAAAAACAGGAGAGAAACAGTGTTCTCTATCAATTGAACAGGAAAACAACAACAAGAACAACAACAGCAAACACTCGCTTCTCTAATGCATTCCTCTATCTACCATGACAAGTAAAATCAAGGGGCATGGAGACAATGCTTAGGGACCATATGATTCTTCACCTAATCAAAAAGCAAATGAAAACATTGACCTGTATCCTAAGGGAGCAAATGTTTGAATATGTGATGGACAGTGTAGCACCAAGTGTCCAAGGGGAAGAGCTCAATGGGCGATGGTTTGTAAGTAAGAAGAGAGGTTTGATTTTTGAGACAGTGTCTTACTATGTTTTCAAAACCAGCTTCAAATATCTGAGTTCAAACTACTCTCCTGTCTCAGGCTCCAGAGTAGCTGAGACTACAGCTTCCTTCCACTGTATCCAGTAGAATAAGAAAGATTTGGCTCAAATTCTAGCCCCTTCCTTCACTTACTAGGTCTACTTAAGCCCTTCATCCCAACTCTTCTTATTGACCAAAGAATATGATTCTCAGCTGGAAATGTAGCTCAACAGTAGAGCATTTGTTTTGGCTTCCGTTTCAGCGCTACAAAAATAAATAATATAGAAGAACACTTTATTTTTCTTTAATTATTAATTTCATCTTCTACATGTGATCACCGGGATTTTAGAAAGTAAGCTTTCCATTCTCTCTATGTCTCCCTTCACCTTCTGCCCATTTTGCATCTCCATTTTACAGCAACGTTTCTTGGAAGAGCTCTTCTATCCATTGTCTCCATATCTACTCTCCTTTTCTCTTGTATCATCTTCACATAAGCTTCTGTCTCTCCTATTCAAGCAAAGCCAGGCTCCTCAAGTCCTCCATCAGTTCTGCATGTTTCAAATGGCCGATTCACACCATTTCAGTTGCATTCTGAATAGATGAACGTTCCTTCCTTTTTGAAACATTTTCTTTACTGGGATTCTATTGCGCGTGCGTGTGTATACACACATACATACATACATACATACATACACACACATACACACACACACATGTATGTATACAACATGGTATATCAGCTGTGTGGAAGCCAGGGGACAAATGAACAGAGTAAGTTTTCTTCCACCGTTTGGTCTCTGGGTGTCAAAATCACGTTCTCCGGCTGAGCCATCTCTCTGCCTAGTCTCAGGCAGATAGTTGTTACAGCAGGAGCAAGATGGGGTTCAAACAGAATTTCTAAGTGCCCACTCCTCAAAACTGCTCAGTTGTGCAGATCACGGTTCTCTACTTCTAGTAGCTAAGTCTAAAAGCCTTCGAATCATCTTTACTTCATGCCCGCAGAGTATTCCTGACTTTCTTCACAACATCATTAGAATGTACCAGGCCTCCTGCCTCTCAGTCACTACCGTAACCAGGTTCAGGCCACTCTCCGTCTTTCTCCTTTGCTCAGTCTCCTTTTCTGTTCTTTAAGCATACCTGTGAATCCCACCTTCGGGGCCAGTATATTCACTGCCCATCTGAAGGGACAGTGTAACTAACTAACTAACTAACTAACCAACCAACCAACCAACCAACCAACCAACCAACTAACTAACTAACTAACTAACTAACTAACTAACTAAGACTATCCACATCTGTTTCCTACAGAGTCCTGCTCAGATGTCCTTCAGAGTTCTCTCTGCTCCTCTTTACTGAATACCACCCACATTCCCTTTCCCCCATAACTACTTATTGTTTCCCTCAATCAACATCCCCACTAGATTTATGTTTATTTTCATTCATATCTGGGTTTTTTTTCTACCAGGACACAAATTTCTAAGAAGATTTTGCTTTATTCATTGGTCTGTTCACCAGTGCTTAGAATACCTGGCGCTTGATAATCTTTGCAAAATGGAAAAGTATCTAGCCAACATGCCTCTGTCTGAAGACCCCACCATGGACAGTGCTATGTGGGGCAAAACCCAACTAACACTTGGGCAATGGAGCTGAAAAGGCCCTGCTCATCCTAAATTAAAATGTACACACCTCATGAAAAGATATGTCCACATAAATACCAACTACCAACTCGTCTCCTGGTTTTTTTTTTATGTCTAGTTCTCATAAGTGGAAGTAGAAATGCAAACCTATTTCACAAGTGAGGAAACGAATGGTGCTTAGAGTTTATTAGTATTTCCCAAAGGAGCCCAATCAGTACGCCTCTTTTCATTTGCTTATTCCATCAACAAATAATTGCTAAGTACTTCCCTCTGTCAATCACACTTCTAGAGAGTAGAAAACTGGTATGAAAGATGCTTGAATTTTCTGACCGTTGTGATATTTAGGCCCAGAGTAAAAGCAATCATTTTGTATGTTATTAAGACAGTGGCTCACATATTCAAAGCAGGCCTCAAACTCAAGGTATAGCTGAGGATGAATTTGAACTCCTGCCTCCACTTTCAAAGTGCTGGCATTATAGGCCTCCCTCCCTTCTCATTAAATTATCTTATATTCAAGAGATACTTGAAGAAGTCTCACTGATTTGATCCACTGCTAGTTCAAGAACAGATATTTCTGAAGTGCAAATTCAATGTGGGAGTGGGATCAAATTTCCTGCATTTCTACAAAGCTCTCAGGTAGGTCTAGTGAGCACACTCCAGTAAAACTCTTAGTATAACATAGGGACTTCTCTTCATTCCTTAATCCATTCCTGTACCACAGTAGAACAAGAAATGTAATTATAGCAGGTGAAGCAAGTTTCAAGGATCATGACTTGGGCGATCTTCCCTGTATGTTAAACAGCATGTGGGGTTGGGCAACTCCCAAAGCTGTTGATACTCAGAGATTCAGCTGGGAGTCAACCAGAAAGTTGCAAGGCTACTAAGAAATTGCAGTTCCTAGGGAGGGGAAGCCTCTCAGTTATAGGGACACATTATTCATATATATATAATATAAAATATATACCATATATTATATAATATATTATATATAACATATATTATATATTATAATTCATGGTTGTTTGGTCTGCGAGTGTTTGTGCACTACATGCATACAGTTTCTGTGGAGGCCAGAAGAGTTCAGATCTAGAGTTACAGAGGGTTGTGAGACACCATGTGGGTATTAAAAACTGAACCCAGCTCTACCGGAAGAGCATCTTTTATGCACTGAGCCATTCCTCCAGCCGCCTTCACTTCATCACTCTAATCCCCCTATAGAGGATTATTAAGGTGTGAACAGGGACTTGGGGTAGGGGAGACCAAAATTAGAACAAGGCTGTAAGGTAGGAGCTGGGACTCAGGATCCAGGGTGATGCCTTAGCACAGTATCATAAGACAACTGACCTTGAACCTGAACTAAAGATTCTTAAATTCTTCTTGGAGTAGAGTTGAAGCGGAGCCTAATGTGACTATAGTTTGGGGTTGAGTCATTTGCACGGCATCATGGCAAGAGGAGGATTTTCAGGACAAAGGACTAAGCCGTTTCCTCAATGCCAAAGAATCTCTGAGAGATTCTTAGAACTCACAAAAAGGTAGGAGCTTTGTTTTGGATGGCATGTAACCAAATGGGAAATTTAATATTGATTATTGGCTTAAGATAATGCAAAAAAAAAAAAACCCACATACCTCACTCCTTTGGTTTCTTTGTAATCTACCAAGATAAAAAGCACGTAGAAGCCGGGCAGTGGTGGCACATGCCTTTAGCCCCAGCACTTGGGAGGCAGAGGCAGGCGGATCTTTGAGTTCGAGGCCAGCCTGGTCTACAGAATGAGTTCCAAGACAGCCAGGACTACACAGAGAAACCCTGTCTCAAAAAACAAACAAACAAACAAACAAAACAAAACAAAAACAAAACAAAACATATAGATACGAGCTACTATTAAGAAGAAAGAGATGGGAGACAGATCTGTGGAGAGAGGACTGACAGAAGAGACCAACAAAAGAGGACGACAGTTTCTGTTATTTACTGACAATGCCCTTCATGACATAAGGAGAAAGCCAGCAAACAGAATGGAACTAGAATGACACAGTGTGAGCAGACCAGTATGTTCTCAGTGACGTTCACAAAGAAGGGAGTCCTGGGCTTTGGTTCTATAAACTCCCTGAGCAGAGTGACTAAGAGAGCCTGACATAACTCCTTCAAAGTGAACCAGAGAAACAAGGGCTGCTCTGTTGATTTGGAGGCTGTACATGGGAGAACTGCTGTACAGAGGGCATGGCTTTGTAGAGCCTAGTGACATACGGGTCTAAAATCCTGTTCTGGCTCTCAGTGTCATCATCTATAAATGATAAACCACCCACATCACGGAACTCTGGTGAGAAATATGTTCCTTCATGCATTCAAAAGGCCTGGAATGCAGCTAGGCTCATTGTTAGCATTAGGTAGCTGTTACAGCCCCTGCAGCTCTTACATCAGGAAGAGACACGAGGAACATGAGAGCCCAAAGCCCTCATTTACAGAGACAAAAGCCTGAGCTATAGAGACAAGCTGTGAGGGGGAGTACTCCCATGACGGGGGGGGGGAGGGGGGGAGTGCTCCAGGTCACTGACACGAACACACAGCAGAGCAAAGAACAGAGAACAAGTCTCCCGAGCAACATACCAGGAATTGTTCTCTCTTTAACTCTTTAGTGTGTGTGTGTGTGTGTGTGTGTGTGTGTGTGTGTGTAAGGGCACGTTGCAGGACTTCATTTTCCCTTCTACCTTGATAGGCCTGTGAGTTGAATTTAGGCTGTCCAGCTTTTGTAACAGGCACTTTTTAATTTTTTATTTATTATTATTATTATTATTATTATTATTATTGTTGTTGTTGTTGTTGTTGTTGGTTTTTTGAGACAGGATTTCTCTGTGTAGTCCTGGCTGTCCTGGAACTCACTCTGTAGACCAGGCTGGCCTCGAACTCAGAAATCCACCTGCCTCTGCCCCCCAAGTGCTGGGATTAAAGGCATGCACCACTACTGCCTGGCTTGTAACAGGCACTTGTACCCACTAAGAAATTTTGCCAGTCCAACACATCATTATCTTAAAACATTTTTTTGAGATAGGGTCTCTCTATATAGCCCTGGCTGTCCTAGAACTCACTCTGTAGACTAGGATGGCTTTGGACACAGAGAGCTCTACCTGCCTTTCCCTCGTGAGTGCTCAGATTAAAGGCATGTGCGTCACCACTGCTTGGCATCCCAGCTTCTTCTGTCACACTCCATGAGGAAAAATACGTCATACCCTCATTTAAGTGTAAAATCAGTATGACATTTCTATAGAGCAATACTTTGACTAACTCTAATATCTCATATTCTACTCTTTAAAAATAAATAAATAAGTGAATGAATAGTCATGGGGACAGAAGGCCAGGAGTAAGAACTGAGCAAAACGAGCTGGAGAATACGACAATTAGCTCAAGAGTCCATGATAATTAAACTGTGTGTTTAATAAAGTCCTGCAATGTGCCCGTACACACACACACACACACACACACACACACACACACACACAACTTGACAGGATCTAAAAGCACTTAAGAGAAAAACCTATGAACATGCCTGTGAGGGAGTTTCTAGCCTGGGTTCATTGATGTGGGGAGAGCCACCCAGTATAGGGGTGGTGCCATCCCATGGTCTGGTGCCAACCCGTGGTCCTGAGTTGAGTAAGAACACGAGGTGAGCACCAGTGTTTGTCTCTGTGTGCTTCCTGACAGCAGACACACTCCTGCTCTTGACATCATGATTTGTCCAATGGGATGGCCTGTAGCCCTTCAAACCGTGAGCCATTTTTCCTTAAGTTGCTTTTGGCCAGTATTTTGTCACAGTCATGAGAATAATGACTAGAGAACCTGTGAGAGGCGTGATGGTTTGTACTACACAGAAGACAGAAGAGGCAGAATCTGCTCCAGTTATGCTAAAGACCACACCCCTTTCAGTTAATCTTACTGTTCTCTGTTCCTATTCTCAAGGAACCATGAGCTTTAAGAAAGAAACACTAAAGAGCACACAGAACCCAGATCTCTCTGGCTTGCGGGAAGTGCTTGAATTGAGAAAACCTTGAGTGGCTTGTGAGGTTGAACACCTTGAGCACGACAGGACAGGATTAAACCTGCTTGGTGTAAAAGAGGCCAGAAAAAAATAGCAACTGCTTCCCCCAGAACAGCATTTAAGGAAAGGGAAGGAGATGTGTGGCAACTTAAAACAATTCAGAAGAAAAGAAACTATTATGTTTCTCATCCTAAGTTCAGAAAACTCAATAAACTCTTGACATTTGTAGTAGTATACACAAAATGGATGTGGACACACAAAGGAAAACCAAGCATGAATAATGAAGAGGCAACTATAAAATTATTACGTTATTACGTAATAATATATGTGCCAATAGAAACACAATAGATTTCCATAGTACTGTTAAAAATCAAAGACTATATCTATATAAATTGACAAAAAAATAGGCAAAAATTCAAATGTTTATCTTTCCTCATAGCATCCACAAAGAATTACTTATACATATTTCTATTCCGTTATTTTAAGTGAATGGGGTCAAACACTTGGTCCATTTTAATGTCTGAGTTCTTTCATTTAACATGTTTTCAAAGGTTTATCTGTATTGTAAAATACATTAAGGCTAAATTTTTTGACAAAATAATATTCCAGCTCATGGATGTTCCACCTTCTACTTGTCTGTTCTTAACCTGATGGAGTGATCTCAAACTTGTTTCCCTTTTTGTTGTTTGGAATAATGATACCAAGAATTTCTTGTGTACAGTTTCCACACAAATGTGTATTTTCCATCATCTTTTTTTATTGAAAAGGGAAGTAAAAACACTTTATGATAAAATTAAAGATTTACATGGAAAATATTTCAGATAAACACGTTAAAATTGACAATTTTCATGCAAAATTAGAGAGTAAAGTGGTAGACATGTAAAACATTGCTAAATTACTTGAAATATGGAATAGAAACATTTTATGATAGAATTGAATATTTACGTGGAAAATATTTCAGATAAAATTGTAGAAAATGTAGAAAAACATGTTAGAATTGAAGATTATCATGGAAAATTTTATAGAGATATAATAATGGTAGGCATAAAAGTATTCCTAAGTTGATTGGGAGTGGAATTATAAATGTTTCCTGATACATGGAAAATATTTCTGATAAAATTGAAGGAATATATATAAAAACATGTTAAAATTAAAGATTATCATGGAAATTATACAGATAAAATTTCTCTGGAGAAATGTCTAGTCTCAGACTTTGCCCATTAAAAAAAAAAAAACAAAACAGGAAAGTATTAATAACCTCTGACCTCACGGAAAAAGATGTAATGGAATCTCTCAATTAAAAAATGTCAAAGATAATAATTGCAAAGATGATGGGTGGATGGAAATTTAAATTGCATTTAACAACTGGTATATGATTATGACTCTAACTGGTAAACAAATCATCAGGAAAATCAGAATTATTGCTGTTGCTTTTTTTGGTAATAAAGTTCAGACTCTAGGGTTAGGGTTAGAATGTGCAAGGCACCTTTGCCCTATGAATTCTACAACTGAACTCCATGTCCAGATCAAATAAAGCTGTTTTTCCATCACTGCTTGCCTATTTGGGTGATGCTGAGAGGGAAACTAGAGGTTATTCTAGGCTAGTACACTAAAACGACGGTGTAGCTTCAGCCTAATACATCTGCTTTTATGAAATCATTTTTCCTGATTCTGTGGGTATTACTGTGGCACATATGAGGCCAGTGTTCTACCACTGAACTACATCCCCAGGCACCCCCAGACTTGGTGTAGAATTTGTCAAGCTTTGAATGTTGTGAAACCCTCAGCAAAGACAAGAGGTCATTTTGATCAGCTGTTTTAATCATGAACTGTTTCTGAAAATACAGTAATTGCCACTAAAAATATTTTCATGGAGGGGCTGCAGGGATGGCTCAGCAGTTAAGCAGGATGCTTTGTGCTTTTCCATAGGAACTGTGCTCAGCTCCCAGCAACCACAGCGGATGGCTCACAACCAACTGTAACTGTAGTTTCAGGGGATCTGACGCCTGGTCACCCTGAGCTCCTGTCCACGCATGGCATATTCTCACACAGACATGCACATAAATACAAACATTCGTTTTAAAGATTAAAAAGAGTTTGGTTGTTTTGTTTTGTTTTGTTTTGTTTTGTTGCAGGGAGGGGATAGTTCACTTAATAAAGTGCTTGCCTTGAAAACATGAGTTCTCAAAGTTCCATCTTCATAATCCACATAAGGAAAGTCAGGCATGGTAGCATCAACTTGTGATTTCAGGGCTAGAAGCAGGAGACAGGCCACTTTCTAAATCCCTGGTACTCACTGGCCAGTGAGCCAAGCCTACTTGGCAAGTTCCAGTAAGAAAGGGGATGGGGAGGGGGGAGGAAGGGGAGGAGCGAGGGAGGGGAGGACCGAGAGAAGAAATAACAGCCAAAAAGTGGATAGGCCCCGAGAAACAATACCAGAGGTTGTTCTTAACACATGTACACACATATGTGCGTATACACTCAAACATGCATACACACATAAGACAGAGAGTTCAGTGAATTGTATGTATGGAACTATGTGTGCTATAATCACTAGTCAGATTATGACATGGAATATTTCCGTTATTCTTATGCGCCTTCCCAGTCTGAATCACTTGCATTAGGAAAACAATAATCTCCATTATGCTCAATTATTATTTCCATTCCAGACCTATCTCCCTTTAAATGGAAGCAAGCAGTTTACACTCGCCTGCATCAGTTCTAAAGAGACTTGGTAAAATTCATTTATATCACGGTGTGAAGGATGAGGAGAAAGTCACAGGCAGGATGTCAGGCTTGTCACTGCCTGGGAAGAGATTTACAAATAAAACAAGAATGAACTTTGTGCTACTGGATTGAACTTGGACATGTTGATACAAATTCAAGCTGCATTCTTTTTCTGCTCTGAGAAATCGCCACCTAGCTACTGGCTTAAAAGGAACAAATAGAGCCTGCTTCAGTTGGTGGAGTGCTTGCCTCATGCAAAAAAAAAAAAAAATCAAACAAACAACCAAACAAACAAATAAACAAACCCAGTCATCTTCACTTCATAATAACAGGACTGGAGTTTCCGAGTAGGGAAAGTGAAACAGTTCATTTTACAGCCTCGCAAAGTTGGGTGTCAAAGGAAAGGAAAGGCAAAAACATTGTATGTCAATGTGACACAAAACAGTGCTTTTTCTATTCCCAATTCTGTTTCTCTCCTCCTGTGCTTCATTATCAGATGTGGAATTCTTCAGAGAAATACAATCTTCTGGTTGTCTAACATTGTGCCCTCCCACATTCCCCATCTTATCGATCAGGGATAAAATGTTTTACCTAATATACGGCTTGAGATTCCCTCCCTTTCTGATATATGGGCTATATCACATAGCAGACTTCTATAACTTTTCAATCCTAGGATGAACTGAGAGTACCTAACTTGCTGGTTCTCAACCTTCCTAATGCTGTGACCCTTTAATACAGTTCCCCTCATGTTGTGATGATTTCCCCCCAACCATAAAATTATGTTTTTGCTACTTCATAACTGTAATTTGGCAACTGTTCTGCATCATAATGTAAAGATATGAGATGCAGGATATCTGATATGTGACCTTTGGGGAGGTCTCAACCCACAGCTTGAAAACAACAGGCCTAGCTAGACAGGCAGGCACCAGCTGCCAACTAGAACAGACAGGGGCCTAAGTGCCTCCTGCTTATCAGGCCTTCCCTGGTAATGCCAGATAATTTGTCTACTGTAATGAGGTCCTTAACTCGGAAGATGGTGGCATACAAGTGTCCTTCACACAGCTGTGGCAATGACAAGAGTCAGAGCCACAAAGCAGAGAATACTGGCCAGGATGGAAACGAAAGGACTTCGGCAAATTAAGAAAGGCGATAGAACAGCTAAAAAGTCTAAAGACAGCTCCAAGAAAGCACAATCCTGCAGAGCGAAGCCAGCCAAACCCTAATAAAAGATTGGCAGCCTCCCCCTGTAGGAAAAACACATAGTTCCTGGAAATTTGAAATCTGCTACCAGGAGTTGGTCTGAAAGCATCGGGGAGGGAAGAAAAAAAAAAAAATCTTAGAACTGCTTGCTGTCTTTCAGAGTGCTGCTATTGCCAGGAGCCTTCTTAGGGATTGAATTTAAGACTGGGGCTCAGAAAATAAAAACAGTAATTCAGGATCCCCAAGATGCAACCTGCTACAGTAACAGGGTGGGTGACATGAGAAAGGTTGGCTATCTGCCACCTCTAGAGCAAGTCAGGACATGCCTGGCCCATACACTGTCATCATTCTTGAAGTTAGTACCAGCACTGAGTGTGCATTTAAAAAAATCATCTAGAGTAAGTGTAGGCTTTTTGCAGACAACCCACATTTCACAGGCCCTGCCCAATAAGGATAAGAAGCAGGCCTTATCCAGCATATAGGACCACGTGGAATCACAGAGGAATTACAGTAGATATCAGTTGATTCCAATATTAGAAGACCAGAAAGTAAGTTTCTCCGATCTAAGTAAGTCAGTAAAGAAGAATCATTTGACTCATTTTTTTCTTAACTCTTATCTAGTTTTCCTTTCTTCATCTTCATCTTCACCTTCTTCTTCTTCTTCTTCTTCTTCTTCTTCTTCTTATTATTATTATTATTATTATTATTATCATTATCTTTTTTCAAGACAGGGTTTCTCAGTCTAGTCCTGGCCATCTTGGAACTCACTTTGTAGTTCAGGCTGGCTCGAACTCACAGATACCTGCCTGTCCCCATTTCCTAAGTGCTGGAATTAAAGGCATGCACCATTATTGCCCAGATTACTTAGTTTTATTCTGTACTTGAATTTTAAGCTCATGTTCCTTCCTCTTCCTCAGTTGGAGAGAGAGAGAGAGAGAGAGAGAGAGAGAGAGAGAGAGAGAGAGAGAGACTCCTTTAGTACAGGCTAGCCTCAAATTCATTATATAAATAAGAGTGAGCATAAAATTGTATTTTAAATGTGTTTTCTCTGTGTTTCTTTTCTGTGTTCCTTTGAGATAGGGTCTCTCCCTGAATCTGAGGGTATATTTTTGTTTCTTGGCTAGGCTGGTAGCCAGCAAGGCTCAGTAATCTTTTTGTTCCCCCTTCACAATGCGGGGGCTCCAGGAACATGCAAGATCCTAATGGTTGTGTAGCATGCGCCCTCAACCATTGTGCTGTATTTCTAGCCCATTCCTAAATCTTTGGAAAGATGTGTGCATTGAGGTGAAAGAGACATTTAGAACTGCAAGTAGAAATGATTAGAAAATAATCACTTCATGTCATATTATAATTAAATTATCAAAAGAGCAGAACATAGAAAGAATATTGAATGTTTTAAAAGAAAAAGTCTAAGTAATTTGTACAGGTAAGCCCATCAGAATAACAGCATATTTCTCAGAAGAAATTCTTAAGGCCAGAAGGGTAGGGAATGTCATGTTTCAGGTCCTAAAAGAAAATACATGCCAACCTTGGTAACATTATCCAGAAAAATTATATCACAAAGCAAAGTAAATAATAAAGGTTTCCCAAGGTGAGCAAAAACTAAATTAGGCATTCATGACCACTAAATCAGCACTATAGAAGACACTTGAATGAATTTTTCAAACTAATATGCAAAAAGCAAACATGATAAAAAAAGGACACAACAAAGTAATAAAAATAAAAATGGACAGCAAGTGAGACTGGAACAAATCAAGCAGGATTAACTGAGTGAATCACTAAAAGCTATCAGAAGAATATATAGGGGGAAAATGAACAGAACTTCAAAACAAGGATAAGAAAAGCAGCAAAAAGATAGGAACTAGGAGACTTTTAATAACTCTGAATGCAAATGCTCTTAATTTTCAATTAAAAGACACGAAGCAGATGATTGATTTAATAGTCAAGACCCATCAATAGGCTGGCTGGAGGAGATTCCTCTCTGCAGGAACTGCATGCAGATTGAAAGCCAATGCTTGGAAAATGATAGTCCAAGCAAATGGGATCCAAAAGGAAGCAGAAGTAACTACACTCATCGGAAAAAGCCAAAATCCGAAGAGAAAAAGACTCACTACATATTAACAAAGAAAGCAATTCAAGAAGATACAATTATTTAAATATACACTAAATAAACATCATTGAACTAAATTTTATGAGTCAAAATCTCTATAGAACATAAATGGAGAGGTACGTCATAGTACAATAATGCTGGATGACTTCAGTTCCAACTCTCACCGACAAATAAGACACCCAAAACATTAACAAAGAAATGTCAGAATTACATTAAACTCTGGAGGTGGGCGTGGCTGGAGAATTGGCTCAGCAGTTAAGAGTACATATCACTTGTCATAGTTAGGGTTTCTACCACTGTGATGAAACACCATGACCTAAAAACAAGCTGGGGAAGAAAAAGTTTAGTCAGCTTACATTTCCATATAATTGTTCATCATCAAAAGAAATAAGGACAGGAACTCAAACAGAGCAGGAACCCAGAGGCAGGAGCTGATTCAGAGACCATGGAGAAGTGTTGCTAACTGGGTTTCCTCTCATGGCTTGCTCAGTCTGCTTTCTTATAAAACCCAGGACTACCAGCCCAGGGTTGACACCATACACAATGGTCTAGCCCATGGTCTGGGCCCTTCCCCATAAATTATTAATTATGAAAATGGCCTGCAAGCTTGCCTGAAGCCTGACCTTATAGAGACAGTTTCTTAATTAAGGCTCCCTCCTCTCAGATGTCTTGTTTGTTTGTTTGTTTTCAAGATAGGGTTTCTCTGTGTAGCCCTGGCTGTCCTGGAACTCACTCTGTAGACCAGGCTGGCCTCAAACTCAGAAATCTGCCTGCCTCTGCCTCCCAAGTGCTGGGATTAAAGGAGTGCACCACCACTGCCTGACCAGATGTCTTTTTTTTCTTTTTTAAAAAATTTCATTATTTATTTTATATATGTGAGCACACTGTAGCTGTTTTCAGAACAGGGCATGGGATCCCATCACAGATGGTTGTGAGCCATCATGTGGTTGCTGGGAATTGAACTCAGGACCTCTGGAAGGACAGTCAGTGCTCTTAACCACTGAGCTATCTCTCCAGCTCCCTTCTTAGATGTCTTTAACTTGTGTCAAATGGACACAAAACTATCTAGCACACCCCTTGTTCAGAGGATCAGAGTTCTGTTCCCAGCACCCGTAGCTCACAACTGCCTGTACTCCAGTTCCAGGGGATCTGATGCCCTCTTCTGGCCTACTTGAGCACTGTACTCACAAACACAACCACTCCCCCCCACACACACATACACAGAAGTTAAACATAAAAATAAACACTATAGGTCAAGTTGATTTAATAGGTATCTACAGACAACTTGACCCAACAGCTGTCTCTTGCCACAATCTAACCACAAAAGTAAATTAAAGTCCAAGTAAATAAAAGTAGAGGCAAAGATATCACTGAGATGTAGAAGATCATTGCAGACTATTTTGAAAAATTGTATGCTACAAATTGGACCATTTAGGTGAAAAGCCAAACTTTTAGAAAAATATGACCTCCCAAATTTGAACCAAATTGATTGGATACAATACAAATTCAATGTCAATAATGAACAATGAAATTATAGCTATAGTTAAAAGAAAAAGAAATCTATCAGCAGAGGAAAGCCCAGAAAATTGAAAACAAAATTAGTATCAATACTCCTCAAACTATTTCACAACATAGAAGGGAAAGCCAGGCTTTCAAAGCCTTTCTACTAAGTCAGTATTACACTGTATACCCAAACCCGATAAAAAGAAAAGAAAACAATAGCTTGATACCTGTATAAAACAATAGGTTTAAAAATCCGCAGTTGTATTAGTTGTCTATTAACAAAATAAAGCAAATTAGTAATTATTTATTGCTGTTTAACAAAATATCTCCAAACGTAAACAGCCTTATAAGAACAGCACAGGCTATTGTCTTTTTGCTTGCACTTTCATAGACAGTGTCTCATTATATTACTCAGCCTGATATCACATTCTGTATGTGACCCAGGCCTTGAACTTGCGACCCTCCTTTCTTGGTCTTTAAAGAGCTAGTTTTACTACCATACCATACCCTCTTTCAAATCTCCAAGTTCAGGTGGCCAGAAATATGAGTATACTTAGTCTGAGTCACCTCAGTTGGAGTTTCTTACAAGTTTGGAAACAAAATTTTGGCTGAAGCCATGATCATGTGAAGGTTTGAAAGGAGCAGAAGCTATGTCCAGGTTCACATTCTTGTTGGGATTCAGTTTCTCAGAGGTTATTGGACAGAGGGCCTCAGTTACTTGTTGGCTCTTGGCCATATGCTACCTTCGTCACATAGGTCTCTCCATGTAGAAGGTCATATTGTATTTTCTGGCTTCAGCAGAGAAAGTAAATGAGAGAGAGAGAGAGAGAGAGAGAGAGAGAGAGAGAGAGAGAGAGAGAGAGAGAGAAGTAAGTTGATAACAATATTTTATAAACTAAACCTGGAATGGCAATCTTTTCACTTTTGTGTCCTTTTAATTTTTTTTTTAAGATTTATTTATTTTATGTATGTGAGTACACTGTAGCTGTCTTCAGACACACCGGAAGAGGGCATCGATCTCATTACAGATGGTTGTGAGCCACCATGTGGTTGCTGGTAATTGAACTCAGGACCTCTGGAAGAGCAGTCAGTGCTCCTAACCCACTGAGCCATCTCTCCAGCCCCCGTCCTTTTAATTTTTTAAGACAGAGTTTCACTATGCAGATTTGGCTGGCCTGGAACTCACTCTGTAAGCCAGGCCGCATCTAACTCACAGAGATCCTCCCCTGGCTCTATGTCCCAAATGCTGGGATCAAAGGCACTCGCCACTATACCTGTCTCCTTTCGCTTTTTCTAAATTCTCTATGGACAAGTCACTAGGTTCAACACCTACTCAGAGGGAGGACATTCATCGTAGAGGTCGGGATCACCAGGAGCCGAGTCTGCACAGCCTGCCCTCAGCTCCTCCAGTCATTTATGTCCCTCAGATTCAAAGTTCACCTGCTCACTCCTCAAAATCCACTCTCATTATCAGGTCAGCTCAGAACCCAGGGGTCTCATTATCTCCATGTGATTTAGGGGTGTTTGAAATTCTTATTTGGTGATCCATAAAACTAAGCAAAAGAAAGAAAAACTTTCCACAGATAATGGTAAGCCAGACAGAATAAGAAAATTGTCACAGCCTACAGGCATCCCCATTCCAAATGGGATGAAATCAGATCCACATAAGAGTTTCTGGTCCACAACAATTCTGAAATCCAGTCACTCAAGCTGGACATTCCTTAATTATGTTTTATGGCTTGGGAATAATTTTCCACAGTAGTAAGCAGCATTCTCCAAGCTTTTGCTTCATTCTCTAAATATTCCTTCATTTTAAAATGAAAAAAAAAACCTAGCACATGTTTGGAAATGTGTGGTTTCTTCCTTCAGTCTACTTACTGTGGGTAAGATTGAGATCTTATTTTTACAGTCTTTCTGGAATTTTTATGAGTCTCACTACATTTTACTACAATAGACAAATCATCTATAATTATCTTTAAAGATGTTTTATGTATTTTTAAGTGTCTGAAAGATTTGCCTGCATGTAAATGTGTTATGTATACTACATCCCTGCCTGCTACCTGACCTGACCTGACCTCCAGGTCAGAAAAGGGCATCAGATAATCTAGAACCGGAGTTTCAAAGGGCTGTGAGCCACGTGTAGGTGTTGGGAACTGATGCTAGTTTCTCTTCAAGAGTAGTAAGTGCTCTTAACCACTGAGTAATGACTCCAGCCCTAAACTATAGTTATCTTTAAAATAAATCATTTTATACACTGTAACTCTGTTAATCCAGTTCAGAGAAGGTGTCATTTGGTATAGTAAGAACCACTATTGTTTAATGAGAAGATCTACTAATTGAGCACATATTTAATTGCTTTAGGTTCTTGGTATTATTGAACAATATTTTCAGTTCTTAACATAGATCACAAAACCATATACTCATGTATCGAACCTTTTTTTTTTGGTTTCTTTGAAACAGAAAAAAAGGGTTTCTCTGTAGAGCCCTGGCTGTCTTGGAACTTACTCTGTAGACAAGGCCAGGCTTGAACTCAGAAATCCACCTGCCTCTGCCCCCCAAGTGCTGGGATTAAAGGCGTGCACCACCACTGCCGGACTAGTGGACCATTTTGTGTGTGGGGGGGGGCAAAAAGCAATTTATTTTCTTTTCCTTTCCCCTTCCTTCCTTCCTTCCTTCCTTCCTTCCTTCCTTCCTTCCTTCCTTCCTCTCTTTCTATCTTTCTTTCTTTGTCTATTTATTTATTTCTCAGAGTCTTGCTGCATACCATTGTTGGCCTGGGACTTGATGTGACAACCAGGCTGGTCTCAAACTCTCAATGATGTTCTTAACTCTGTCTCTTGAATGCTTAGATCACAACTGTGCATCACTCTTTTAGGGTTCTAGACAAGAGCAGAAATGATAAAATGAATATATAGTAAAAGGGGACTCATTTGATTGGTTTGCCTGATATGATGTGAATATTAGGTACATATTTATGGCTGTGATAAAGCATCACAATTAAGGCCATTTATAGAAGGACAGGTTTATTTAGGCTAATGGCTCCAGAGGGATAGGAATCCATCAGCATCGCAGCAGGGAAGCATGATAGCAAGTAGGCATGGCCACTAGAAGAGCAAGCTGAGAGCTCACACCTTAAACCATCAGCAGGAGGCAGAGAGGATGCACTGGGAATGGCTCATGGCTTTGAAACCTCAAAATCTGCCCCAGTGACATACTTCTCCTAGCAAGGCCAATCCTCCTAAGTCACCCCAAACACAGCCAAGTGGAGGCCGAGTGTTTAAATGCCAGAGACTATGAGACACATCTAGCATTCAAACAACCCCAGTGGGTAGTTTAACAAATAGCCATCTTCATATTGGAGAGGTTTAAGATATGGTAGCTGGCCAGTCCATAAAGCTCAATGCCTCAGTGGCCCTAGACTGGTCCTCCAGGCCTAAATGAATGGTTCCTGGCAAGATCTTCAGCTCATAATTGAATCCTGAAGAAACTGGGTTCTGATAGCAGTAAACGAATGTAGCAGTAGCAGTAGCAGCCTTGGTAAGATTCTTGAATTCAACAACAACAACAAAAAAAAAACCTGTTAAAGCAATAAAGAAAAACCAAAGCTTTTCCCTTAGACTTCTTTTTATACAGGCTACTGAAAGGTACCACACACATTCGGTTGAGTCCTCCCTCTTCAAATAATCTGATCAAGTAACTCTGTCACAACTGTGCCTGGCAATTTATCTCATAGTAAGTGCATTCAAGATCCAGTGAAACTGACGAACAGATTGACCATCGCAATCACCATGGCTACAGAAAGCCATTTCTGCACTTCAGTATCTTATTCCCTCGATCAATTTCTGGTTCCATCCTATTTAAAAATTCTCCTCTCCTGGCTGGAGGAGTAGCTCAGTTTGCAGAGAGAGAGTCCTTGCCTTGTGTACCCAAGGCCCCTAGGTTCGCTCTCCTGTACAACATAAAGTGGGCATGGTGATGCAGAGCTACGAAGGTGGATGAAAGCAGGTGAGAAGTTCAAGATCATCCTTGAACTTGAAACTGAAAGGCTGAAAGAAATACTGAAAGATTCCAGTGAGCAACCTAGCAATATGACTAAATGAACTGGAAAAATAAAACCCAAAATTTGAAGAAGCCAAGGAATAAGACCATGGGAAAGAGATGAAATTGAAGCTAAAACCAATACAATCAAGACTTGAAATAGTTCTCCACTCAGTCTGACAGGGATGGCGCATGCCTTTAGTTTTAGCACTCAGGAGACAGAAGCAAGGGGATCTCTAAGTTGGAGGTCAATCTGTTCTACAGAGCAAGTTCCAGGATGGCTAGGACTACACAGAGAAACTCTGTCTCAAAAAAAAAAAAAAAAACAAAAAAAAAAAAAACAAAAACCAAGCCAAACCAAACCAAAAAACCAACAACCAACCAACCAACCAAACAACCAACCAACCAACCAACCAAAACCGTACTCCACTCTATTCCCCACTCTTCTCTAATCCTTTATTTTAAATGAGAAGAGGATATACAAAGTAGTATCTTCAAAGGATTGCTTGAAATTAAAGATTATTAAGCATCTTCTTTGCTAGCCAAGACCATGTCACTAAACTTTTCGTATCTACGTAGAAAGCCGGCTCTGGGGGTGGTGTTGCTGCTGCTGGAGAGATGGCAGCACTTAAGGGCACTGGCTGCTCCTCCAGAAGTTCTAAGTTCCATTCCCTGCAACCCCATGGTAGCTAACAACCACATCTAATAATGGAATCTGGTCCGCTCCGCATTCTGCAGATGTGCCAACAGAATACTCATATGCATAACTAAATCTTTCAAAAAAGCATATCCTTCCTCTAGTTTCTAATCACATATTCTTCATTGGTTTGCTCAATACAATTTAGCCTATCATTAGCATGACCTTTTAATAATCTTCCAGTTTTCATCCATGTTGAGACTCCAAAGCAGTTCTTGCTTTCTCATGTATTTATAAATGGGGCTATACTCCCTAGGTCCCAACTCTTTAGCATTTATCTACTTATGTATAACAAATTAGCCACTAATTTAGAAGTATGAAATACTGATTAAAATGTTTGAGTTTCTGTGCTTTAAGATTCCTTTGACAGCGCAGATCAATTCCAGGATCTCCTACAGACTATAGTTATTTCACAGTTCAACTAGAGAAGTGTCTGCCTTCAAACTTATGCCTGTAATTCATAGTAAAGTTTCTTGCAAGCTTTTGACTAATGGTCTCAGGTCATTAATGGTGGTTGGTCAGAAGAAATCTTCATTTCCTTGTTACCTGAATCATGTTACTGGGAATCTCATAGACATTTACAACCTAACCTTAGAAAAAGCTGTCTTTATTCATTACAAGAAAGTCACTAGATCCAACCCAACCCAAAAGGGAGGGTACTAAACAAGGACATAAAGCCAGGAGGTGAGGATCACTGAGAACCATTTTTGAAATAGTTTTCCACAGTAATAACAGTGGAGTCCATGTGAGTGACGATTTAAAATGAAACACAGTAACAGAAGAAAATTTATATTGAAAAAAAAAAAACCAACCACACAGCAGAGTAGCAGTGAGCTGTGAGACAGGCAATATGTGTAATGGGATGTCCAAAGGAGAAGCAAGGTGGAGAGACACAAAAATATTTGAAGAAATAGCAGCTTCAAATTTGGTCACAGCTTTAAAACTACAGGTACAAAAACCACACACAACCTCAAGCACAACAAATAGAAAAGTAACCAGTAAGCACCATGTCATCAAATTGCTCAACAGCAGTGATAAAGAGAAAATTTTCAACACATGAAAAGACATGCTGTATAGAAAAACAAAAATAAGGATAATAACAAGGTTTTCACCAGAAGTAATACAAACAAGAAGACATTGAAGCAACATCTTTGAAGTGTTAAAAAAAAATGCCAATGTACAACTCCATTCTGAGTTAAAATATCTTTCAAAAAACAAAAATAAAAGGATAATCAGTCTGCTGCTTCAGGGGAGGTAGAAAAGATACCCCATACATCACACTGCATGCAACTAAAATCTCTGGAAAGTATATAAAAAAACAAACAAACCCAAGAAGATTCAGAAAAATAGGAACAACAAACTGGCTATGGAACCCAAAGACCTTAGGAACACAAAGAACAACACAGGGTATTGAGTTACTTTGCTTTTCTTTGGCCTCAGTTATCTTGTAATTGAAACTGAAGAAGCCAGAAACTCAGAGAAGCTAATTTCTGGTCCCCCTAGTACAAGGGTCAGAAAAATGGGTAGCCAGCAAGACAGAACCCTTTCATATGATATTCCTTCAAATCAGTCAAATACTACTGGAAAATCTATGATACCACCACTGCCTATATTGGCAGACCTTTGTTTCTAGGCTCACCTAATAATGAGTTTTTTTTTTTAATCCACACATGCAAGAAGATCTCAGAGTAGCAACCTGGAACTTCAATCAGGGATAGTTTATAACACCACCATCCACATTATCCATGGAAACCATATGAAAAGTCTGGGTTTATACCCTATCAATATGCCAGAATTATTATACCCTCTTGCCTTTCCTAAGTATGAATAATATCAAAGGAGGCTTATCAAGGAGTTGAGGTGGTAATGAATGGTAATAAAATTACCCACACTAACCATGTCAGCGGAGTTCACGTGAGCAACAGCAGCCAGTCATACTTACTTTCTCAGCCAGAGAGTATAAATGAAGATTCAGTAGATATCTGGACATCCAGTTTCCACCTATAACTAATGAGTAGCCCCATTCTTGAATGTTAACAGCGGTCAAATGGGGAACCAAAAATACTATTCCCTATATGACAGTAAGATGGAGGTAGACAGGTCATTGATTCTTGAAAGAAGCTAGTGAAAACAGGGGCTTAAATAATACCTTGTAGAACATAGTGCTGGGAAATTCATATTTCAAACAAATATATGTGTTATGTTAAGAGTTAGAAAGATGTCTCATTAAAAATAAAAATCAGTCAATAAATACTAACATCAAGATGATAGATATATCACCTCCAAAACACCCCTGGACCTGAGTTTCAGGAAACACTGCAGAAGAGGGAGCAGAAAGATCTTAAAAGCTAGAGGACCAGAGAGTTTGCTGTGAGATCATATATCCTAGTAACATCAGAAGTCTCACCAACATGACCATCGAAACATGGACCAAGGTAAGGATGAGAACAATAGACATGCCAGAGCGGATGGAGAGAAACCCATGTGGTTCACAACCCCACACAAAGAACTATAGGCAACCTAGGAGAGTTGAAAGTAGGAAGAGGTGCTCTTTCTTCCCCAGAGAAGAGCATACCAATTGGTTGTCCAGTGTCAAATGGTCAGCCCTGAAATCACATATAAATAACATTATATGGACTTAATAGGTTATATTTGTAAATATATGTGTGTATGTACACATATATGCATGCAATAAGAATTAATGCAAAAATGAGGTCATGCATTTGAAGGAGAGCAGGGGGGGATGTGGGAGGCCTTGAAGGGAGGAAAAGGATGGGGAAAACATAATTAAATTACAGTCTCCAACATAAACAAAAAATTCTGACTCTGGGCCGGGTGGTGGTGGCGCACGCCTGTAATCCCAGCATTTGGGAGGCAGAGGCAGGCGGATTTCTGAGTTCGAGGCCAGCCTGGTCTACCGAGTGAGTTCCAGGACAGCCGGAGCTACACAGAGAAACCCTGTCTTGAAAAACCAAACAAAAAAAAATTCTGACTCTGAAGAATTAATAAGAAACAGGTGCTATGTGTCAGAATTATCTTATACAGAGGTTGACACACTTGCATACAATGTTTCAATAAACAATAATAAACATGAGTACAACAGGTATAAAAATCAGAACTTCTTAGAAAAGAAGCCAAGATACAAGGAAGATCCAAGTGCCATGTTAAAATTAAAAAAAAAAAAATCTCAAAAGCAAGATGAACATTTCAAAAAATGGGCTCAGTAGCAAAGTGGAGAAGATGAAGGAAGAATCAGCTAACTTAAAGAAAAAAAAAACCACACACAAAAACCCAAACAATGAAAAAAAACCCAGAAATTAACCAATCTGAACAACAGAGAGAAAATATACTGGAAAAAAATGGACAGTGCTCACTTGCCTAATAATAGAGATTCCACACACATGAAACAGGCAGTGATGAAATTTACAGGAGAAATAGGCAGTTCTATGTCTAATTGGATATTCCAATAACATTTCTCAATAATTCACGAGACAAGGATACAGGAAATCAGTAAGGACATAGTTTAACTCAATAGCATCATCAATCAACTGAGCATAATTAACATCTATAGAATGCTCCTCTGTCTACCCTGCCAGAGCCTTACACATAGAGGCAGATGCTAGCAGCCAACCATTGGATTGAGCGTGGGGTCCCCAATGTAGGAGTTGGAGGGTGGTCTGGAAGAGCTGAAGGGGTTTACAGCCCCATGGGAAGAACAATGATGTCTGCCACTCAGATGCCCCAGGACTCCCAGGGACTAAACCATCAACCAAGGGGCACACATGGTTCCAGCCAAATATGTGGCAGAGGAAGGCCTTGTTGGGCATCAGTGGGAGGAGTGGTCCTTGGTCAGGTGAAGGCTCAATAGATGCCCCAACAAAGGGAAATCGAGGCGGGGGGTGGTGGTGGTGGTGGTGGTGGTGGTGGTGGGTGGGTGGGTGGGTGGGGAGGTGGGATTGGGTCGGATGAAGGGACATATACTTGGAGGCAGGGGATGGGAGGAGGGGTTGGGGATTTTGGGGGGAGGAGGGGGAACCGGAAAAGGTTTTAGCATTTGAAATGTAAATGAAGATTATATTCAATAAAAAAAGAAAATAAAAAATAAAAGAATGCTCCATCTAACAAGAGCATAGCCAATATCTCTTTCAAAGAATATGTATTATTTACTGAAATAGACCATATTTGGGCTCACAAATTAAGTTTCAGTAATTTATGAAGGTTCAAATCAAAAACGGTGTATTCTCTGACCACATTAGGATTATTTAGCACATTGGTAGCAGAGGAACACCTAGAAATGTCCTATATTCTTAGAAACTAAAAAGACTTTTACATAACTAACAGATCAAAGACAAAGAAAATATTTCTGAAGAGAATGAAAATGAAAACACAACATATAAAGACAGATGGGCTATTAGTAAGTAGTATTGGGGACACACCATTTATATAGAAAAGAGGATAAATATCAAATCCATGACATCAACTTCCTCCTTAATACAGCTGAAGAGCTGAGTTTGTAGGTCTGTATCCATAACATCAGCACTCAGGAGGCTGAGGTACAAGAATTGAGAGTTTTAATCCAGCCTGGCTATGGAACGAGATGTCTCAAAAGCAAACGAATACCCCAATAAAAAGAAATGACATCTGCTTCTCAAAAGAGAAGGAGAAGATGGAATAAGGGAATGGTGAGCAGGTACTGGAAGGAGAGGAAGGGCTGATATTGGGTTCTAAAGTGAACAAATAAACAGATTTAATTAAAAAATGAACAAGGGTTGAAATGTGATGTACTTTAAAATCTATAGTGTGTTATACTGTGTTAACTGAAGTAGATTTTGAGCCTTTCATCTGCAAACTCTAAGTTTTCTCTTATAATTCAAAGTACTGTGTGTTTTCCTTTTTAAATAAATAAATAAATAAATAAATACTTAAAATTAAAAGAAGAGATACCTTTAAAAAAGAAAAATAAAAATAGAGAATTTATTCATCTGAGCTTTATTCACAATAGCTTAAAAGCTAGAAGAAAGATGTATCACTAAGAATTTGGTTACACAAACATAGTTAATGGGAATTATTGATAAGGGGTTCATTGCAAGGAATACGTGGGGCTGAATCCAAAATCTATGTAGTGGGCCGCTGAAACTGGATATGGTGGCACATGCCTGTAATACCAGTAATTGGAAAATGGAGGCAGAATCAGGAGCTCAAGTCGTCTTTGACTACATAACAAGTTTAAATGCAGGCTTGGACACGTGAGATGATCTAAAGTTACCTGTTTCCATTAATCACATCTGCAAAATACCTTCATTGTAACACCTGATTCATGATTGCTTATAAGTGTAGACCATTACATAAGCCAAATATGCATTTACTGTGAATGGGTCCACAACTTGTACCTACATTTATAAAGCAGAATGCAGCCCACCAACAAAAAAGAAGGGAATATTAGTGCAAGCAACAATGATGAACCTCAAAAGAGTTCTGGTAACTAAAATAATCCACACGAAAGAGTATATGCTATGTGATTGCATTTACACAAAATGTGAACAAATGGTAAATAATCTTTAGTGTCAGAAAGCAAATCAATGGTTGCCTAAGAGAGAAGGCAGAACAGATCACCAAGATGATGAAGTGGATCCTGTGTGTGTGTGTGTGTGTGTGAGAGAGAGAGAGAGAGAGAGAGAGAGAGAGAGAGAACCTGGTATGGATTTTAAAACTTCAAAGCCTTCCCCCACCCTCCACCCCCGCCCCCCACCCCCGCCCCTGTGACACAGGTCATTCAAGCCCAAACATTCTAATTCTTCCTAAACTGTGTATCAGCTAGGAACAATACATTACAATGTGTGAGCCTGTGGGGGCCATTCTCACTCAAACCATAACAGGCATGTTATAGCAAGAATTTAACAGTAAAAGATTATTTGTACTTGTGTGTGTGTGTGTGTGTGTGTGTGTGTGTGTAGTTTTTTTTATTGTTGTCTCAGTTAACTACTGATTAATTAGTTAATGCCCACTTCGTGGGCTTGAGAATAATATCTAAGGAAAGCAGTTTCCAATTACAATTAAAGTTTGTTTTTTTTTTTTAAACATAGTTTGTCACGTACCCCATCATGGCCTCAACTTCACTCTGTCACTTAATCTGGCCTTGAACTCGATCCCCCTGCCTCCACTTCCTGAGTGTAAGTATTACAGGCATGTACTACTATACCTGGCTGCAATTAAGTTTGAGGGTCCAATTGAGAGTTAGAAGTTATAAAATAAGGCATATTATAAATTATCTGTACGTAATAATATGCTACCACTTGTAGTCATCAAAATCTAGAAATAAAACTACCATATGGTCTAGCTGTACAACTCCTTGGTATGTAACTGATGGAAATTCAGTCCCTATACTACACAAATACTGCACAGCCATATTAATGGAGTAAATATTCACAGAAGTCAAGATATGAAATCTAACCAGGTGTCCATTAACCTGCAAATGGATAGAAACTGTGTACTATAATGCAGGATACATGGTTTGGCAGTTAAGAGAACTGGTTGTTCTTACAGAGGACCTAGGTTTTTATTACCAGCACCTATATGGCCGCTAACAACCACCCATAACTCCAGTTCCAGGGAACTGATGTACTCTTCTGACCTTTGTGGATATCAGGCACATGCGTGGTACACAGACACACATTCATACAAAACATTCTTACACATAAACTAAAACTAAATTAAAAAAATTAAAAATGTATAGTATATACATGCAATGGTAATCCATTCAGCTATAGGGAAATGAAATTATGCCACACAGAGGGAAATGGACAGAACTGGAAATCATTACATTAAGTAAAATGAGCCAGGCTCAAAAAGACAAATGGTGATGCTTTCTCTCACATGTGGTATACAGATTAAACTAATATATACATGCACATGTATATGTGGAAGTAGAGTAAGCGATTTGCAGGGAAGAACAGGACCAGGAGAGAGTAGCTTAAAACAAGATAGGCCAGCTCCATCCATTTCTCTAAGAATTTCATGAATTCATTGTTTCTAATGGCTGAATAGTACTCCATTGTGTATATATACCATATTTTTTGTATCCATTCCTCCGTTGGGGGACATCTGGGTTCTTTCCAGCTTCTGGCTATTATAAACAAGGCTGCTATGAACATAGTGGAGCATGTGTCCTTATTGCATGCTGGGGAATCCTCTGGGTATATACCTAGAAGTGGTTTGACTGGGTCCTCCGGAAGTATCTCGTCCAGTTTTCTGAGGAATCGCCAGACTGATTTCCATAGTGGTTGTACCAGCTTGCATTCCCACCAGCAGTGGAGGAGTGTTCCTCTTCTCCACATCCTCGCCAACACCTGCTGTTTCTTGAGTTTTTAATCTTATCCATTCTGACTGGTGTTGTACTCCATTTTTAATAGGGTTATTTGGTTCTCTGGAGTCTAACTTCTTGAGTTCTTTTTTATATATTGGATATTAGCCCTCTGTTGGATGTAGGGTTGGTAAAGATCTTTTCCCAATCTGATAGTTGCAGTTTTGTCCTATTGACAGTGTCCTTTGCCTTACAGAAACTGTAATTTTATGAGGTCCCATTTGTCAATTCTTATCATCCTAAGTGAGGTAACCCAATCACAAAAGAAAACACATGGTATGCACTCACTGATAAGTGGATATTAGCCCAGAAGCTTAGAAAACCCAAGACACATTCACATAGCAAATGATGCCCAAGAAGAAGGAAGAACAAAGTATGGATACCCTGGTCCTTCGTAGAAGGGGGAACAAAATATCCACAGAAGGAGATACAGAAAGAAAGTGTGGAGCAGAGACTGACAGAAAGACCATCCAGAGACTGCCCCACCCAATGATCCATCCCATACACAGTTACAAAACCCAGACACTATTGTGGATGCCCACAAGTACTTGCTGACAGGAACCGGATATAGCTGTTCCCTGGGAGGCTCTGCTAGTGCATGACAAATACAGAGGGGGACACTCTCAGCCAGCCATTGAACTGAGCACAGGGTCCCCAATGGAGGAGCTAGAGAAAGGACCCAAGGAGCTGAAGGGTTTTGCAGCGCCACAGGAGGAACAACAATATGAGTCACCAAGTACTCCCAGAGCTCCCAGGGACTAAACCATCAACCAGATAGTGCACATGGTGTTACCCATGGCTCCAGACACATAGGCAGCAGAGGATGGCCTTGTTGGACATCAAAGGGAGAAGAGGCCCCTGGTCCTGGAAAGACTTGATGCAGCAGTATAGGGAAATACCAGGGCAGGGAAGTGGGAGGGGGTTGATTGGGAAATAGGGTGAGGGGAGATGGCTTATCAGACTTTTGGGAGGGGACAGGAAAGGGGAAATCATTTGAAATGTAAATAAAGAATATATCTAATAAAAAAAAAACAAGATAGGCTGATAGGGGGTGGTTAATATGTATGTGATCTCCATGTGTAAAGATGTCATAATAAAACTCACTGTTTTCTATGTTGATGTAAAAAAGGAAAATCATTTAAAATACTTAAAACAAGAATAATGCTGCTTTCTCGAAATGAAATTTCATGAGACATAAACTCAGCCTTAACTGGAAAGGTAGAAGGATGGAAGGAGCCCTTCCTCTTTCCTCCTCTTGTGACTATGAATCTAGAACTGACACAGAGAGACAGCTGATAGCTATCTAGTACCACTTTTGAGGATGCTGAGCATTCCCTGTAATGTCCTGCTCAGACTGTTCCTAGTAGAAGCTTCTGGTGGCTTCTGGAACTCTATTAGTCCATGCCATCTTTCAATCGTAGTCTTCCAGCATCTTCTTGATTCTGGAAGCCCATCACTCATGACATCCTTTCAGCAAATTGTCCTTTGGCTTGCTTTGCTTTATTACATTAACAATTTTCTTCCTAGTACTTGGGAGGCAGAGGCAGGTGGATTTCTGAGTTCGAAGCCAGCCTGGTCTACAGGGTGAGTTCCAGGACAGCCAGGGCTACACAGAGAAACCCTGTCTCGATAAAACACAAAACAAAACAGCAACAACAATTTTATTTTATTTTATTTTATTTTATTTTATTTTATTTTATTTTATTTTATTTTATTTTATTTTATTTTATTTTATTTTATTTTATTTTTAGTCAAGAATATTGATAATACAAAGACAGGGAGTATTGTGAAGAAAGATGCTGCAAAACTCACCAAATACCCACCAAGAAGGAACCAAATACTTATTTCATTTCATAAGATACAAACAAACAAAACAAAACAAAAAACCTCAAACAACAACAACAACAACAACCCCAAAACAAAATCCACTGAAATAAAACTCTGGAGTCTCATTCACAAGAGTCAGGGAGAAAGAAAGGATGCTCACCAACATATTCTACCGATGTGGCCTTTCAGTTGGTTCCAGATGTACGGACTGTGATCTTACCTTCAAAGGCTGTGCTGAGTAGTGTGAAGGAGAATTGATGAAAAGAAGCTGTGTGTGCAGCCTGCTTGACTGATTAGAATCCCAGGACTGTGGAGGGATGGAAATGTTACAGATCTAGAGGCTAATTACCCTCTAGAGTTCTCACCCTCCAGAACAGACATTCTTTGCCCACCCTCTGGGTTGGAACTATTATCTTATGTCTAATGAGTAGAAACCTTTTGGAGTCTATTAACCGACCCGCTAGCTTCCACCAACTCAAAAGCAAAGAAGGTAATCAGATAGCATCTTGGGCTATAAGAACAGCTTCTCCCACCTCATGCACCAGCCTCTCTGATGTGTGGATAAGTATGCTTAAAACTGGCCACGATTTATGACTCTCTTTGTTCTGTAAAACTATAAAAGTCCATGAAACTGCTTTCACACTGGAATATAGAATTTGGCGTAACCTAAATCTGTGTTCCTCAGCCATAGTCACTCAAAATGGCTACATAACAAACTGGAGCCTAAAATGTGGAATATCTCCCATCAGCCTCCTCTATCAGCATTTCTAAATTTTCTTTCTGTTTTTTTTTTTAATTTGTTATGTTTTATTAAGAGCAGGTTTCTCTCTGGAGCACTGGCTGTCCTGGGCTGTGCTCCATAGACAAGGCTCAACCTCAGAGATGCGCCTAGTTCTACATTGCCAGCACTGGGACTAAAGGTCCCGACATTGCTACAACCCAGCTTGTCAGCATTTTCTTCATTACCAAGTGATATGTAAGAGACCATCCCTCTGTGGTCTACACATTCTCTAGATAGGTAGACCTGCGATATATAATAAGAAAGCTAGCAAAGAGAGGCAGAGGGGCAAGCCAGTAAGCAGCATTGCATCCACTGGTTTCTGCTTCAAGCCCTTGACTTGAGTTCTTCCCTCAGTTTCCCTCCATGGTGGACTACAACCCGTAAGCTAAAATAAACCTTTCCTTTCCCAAATCGCTCTTGATTACTATGTTCATTAGAGCAACAGCAAGCAAACTAGAACAAAGGATTTTCCCATAGGTCTGGTTTTGACTGTCCTTTCTTTTGTCAGTAAAGATGGGGCTGGGTTAACAGAGCAGGTTGAACAACAACTGCTCTTACCATATATGGCTAGGGCGGAAAATGGTGCAGGGGCCCTGGCCCTGACCTTTGCTGGCTAGCGTGATTCAGACGCTAGGCAACTTTCCGTACCCAACTCCACATTTCGTTATCCTTCCTTTGAATTGTGGAATACGCTTCAAAATTCCTCCGCAACATAATGGCTTCTGAGAACGTAAAGTTGTTCTTCCCTTTGCAGGGACTGGCAGGCACAACAAACGCTAACATTCCTGTAGCATTCTGGGGAAAAAAAAAAAGGAAAAGAAAAAGAAAATTGGCTGTTTGCATCCCAGGGTGACTGTTCTGGGGCCTCACTGGTTACTGTTCTGTAATCCCGGCTCACTGGTTAGGAAACTCTGAGCAGCAGCAACTGAGAACAAGTTCTCTGTGTAGCTATTTCGAACCGTCAATACCTGTGCCAGCCTGCTGTTACTCTCCCAGCTACTGCCCAACTTGTCCTTTTCCCTCTGTGTAACCAAGTCCTATTCATTCATGTCCACTGGCTTTCAAACGCGGTTCCAAAAAAGATCTCTAAGGTTGGGCAGAAGTGAGAATCAAAGAGAGACCGTTTTAGAAGTACCACTCTGCTTCTTAATGACCTCTTCTTCCGTTCCTTTCTTTGCCTTATCTTGATTTCTTTGTCACCGATCCCACTGAATTTTATATGTAACATTTCAGGATTTAAAAGCTAGGCTCGCAACCAAACATAGTTGCAGGGTTCATAGATTGTGTTTTGTCTTGTACCCCCAGTAAAATTGGAGAGTTCTGGAAGGCTCGGAGCCCAGCTCATTCCAAACACTTAACAAACACGCTCGGAGTGAATGGATTAATGCATGAATGGAAATAGCTAATGCGTACTGATTGCTGTGTGGCAGGCACCATGCTAAGCAGTTTGCATGCATTATTTCATTAAAATTTCATAACAAACCTACAGAAGTGAATACCATTAATAAGCTCATTTCACAAGTGAGGAAGTTGAGGCTCAGAAGAGGGCAATGATTTACAAAACGTCACTTAGTCAGTAAATGGCTGGCTGGCAGGGAAAATGCTAATCGGTTTACAGGGAGAGCGAGGAGAGAAGCACATTTAAGGTTTACATGCTTGGGCAGGGGCTGAAGGGACGGCTCAGTGGTTATGAGTATTTGCTGTTCTTGCAGAAGACTAGGGTTCAAATCCCAGCACCTCACATAGTGGCTCACACTGCCAGGAACTCCAGTTCCAAGGGTTTCTGTGCCACTTCTGACTTCTGCAGGCATCATGCAGGCACAGGGTGCACATACATACATCCAGACAAAACAAACACCTGAAATGAAATACATACATACATACATACATACATACATAAAACAGGCTTACATGCGTAAGATGGTTTCTAACAGAGTTGACAGGTGGCATGTTGGAAAATTCAATGAATACATTTCAGTGACAGAAAAGGAAATTGTCATCAAACTACAATGAATGGACTTAATTTTCCCTGCTTCTCTCTCCTGCCCGAAGCCTTTACAGACCTAAGGCAAGCTTCTGCTTGAAACCAGTAATCCACATTCCTTCAAAAAGTCTTAATCAAGCAGCTGTCTGAACCTTCTATGTCTCCTACACACACACACACACACACACACAAACAGAGAGAGAGAGAGAGAGAGAGAGAGAGAGAGAGAGAGAGAGAGAGAGAATCATGTAGAAGCTAGCACACTGACTAGTTCATATGTTCATATGCAGTGGTCACTTCATAATGTACTGATGTTATTGTTAGTATTAGTAAGAATTATATTCATTGATTGCCTAATATGTGCAATATTCTAGATGTTTTCAAAAATCCTGACTCATGTGTCCCTTACAACTACTTATTTAATATATTTATTTTATTTTAGTGTTTATGAGTACACTGTAGCTGTCTTCAGACACACCAGAAGAGGGCATCGGATCTTATTACAGATGGTTGTGAGCCACCATGTGGTTGCTGGGAATTGAACTCAGGACCTCTGGAAGAGCAGTCAGTGCTCTTAACCACTGAGCCATCTCTCCAGCCCTACAACTACTTCTTGAACTCAATGATTTGACTATATTTTTAAAAAGAAACTAAACTTCAGTGTGGCTGAGATTTGGTCAAAGTCATACTCATCTGATACCAAAACCTTTATCCTTATTTTTATGATATCCTATATGACTAAACAAAAAAATATGTTGCTATAAATAGATGAACAGTGGCTGGGTGGGTAGCTCTATTGGTAGACTGTCTAAAATATATGAAGCCCCGGCTTTGATCCCCAGAGCAGCATGAAATTGGGCATGGTGTATATACCTGTAATCCTAGGAGATGGCGATAGAAGGCTGAGCCCAACATCATCCTAAGCTATGACTTGATGACCAATCTGAGATGAAAGAGACCAGTTCTCAAGAAAGACAACTCACAACAAAATAAAGAAAAACAAAACAGATGCTCAAAAGGGAGGAAGACATCTAAGTAGAAAGGGGAGCTAAAACAAAACAAAAACCTATGAATAAGCAAAGAAACCAGCAATCAAAGTATCCAAACTTTGGAAACAGTACCTGTAATGAGTTCAGTAGATAGGATTCACTCAGTGGCCTCTGTCCCCACCTCCAGCAGTTTGATCAGACTCAATGTCTGCTTCGATAACACATACCCAACCTTCCAGGGCAATCTTCCTAGTAGTTGCCCATTAGTTATACATTCAACTGTTTTGATAAGATTCCATGCTATCCTGATTTAAGGAGGAGGAGGAGAGGAGGAGGAAGAGGAGAAAAAGACGGGAACAGTGGCCAGAGTAATGGCTCAGTGGTTAAGAGCACTAGCTGCTTTTCCAAAGGACCTGGGTTCAATTTCCAGCACCCAAATGGCAACTCAGAACTGTCTGGAACTCCAGTTCCATGGGATCTGACACACAGATATACACGCAGGCAAAACAGTAATGCACATAAAATAAAAATCAACAAATCATTAAAGAAGAAAAAGCCAGGTCTCATGGCATAAGCCTATAACCCTTAATCAAGAGGTTCAGGCATGAAGACATGAAGGCATGAAGGCATGAAGAAATTTACATGCCCTGTGCCATACTTCTGGCCCTGTGCCAGAAGAGGGATTCAGGCTTTTGGAACTGGATTTACACATAAATAGTTTCTGTCAAGTGGTACTCGGAATCAAACCCTAGCCCTCAGGAAGAGCAGCCAGTGCTTCTAATTGCTAAGTTACCTCTCCAGCCCTGGCTTTGGGTCATTTGCTTTCCACGTTTAGAGGATGAAAGGCCTGTAAAGGTCTATCATCTAGTCCAAGGTCATCCTTTCAGATTAGTTCCTGGAAGGAAGGATGTTTCTGGGAATGTCCACTCAGGCACAGGTTTAGATTCCTACCCTGTTGCCATCCAACAAAGTTGTTCTCTTTATGTTCTTAACATTATTGAAAGCCAGAAACGAGTGCCCTTCCTAAAAATACAAGACCTAATTTGTATTTGTTTCTAGATGGTACAGCACACTAATGGATTGCAGTGTTTGGCCTTCTTAAATATAATTTTGCTTGCAGGATGGTGGTGGCTCACACCTTTAATGCCAGCACTCAGGAGGCAGAGGCAGGTGGATCTATGACTTTGAGGCCAGCCTGGCCTACAGAGTGAGTTCCAGGACAGCCAAGAACCGTCTCCAAATAACAAACAAAGTTTGATTTTCCGTTTAGACATTTTTTTTTAAATTTATGGGTGTCTTGCTGCATGTATGCCTGAACAACACATACATGCCTGGCATCCTCAGAGGGCAGAGGAAGCTATCAGATGCCCTGGAACCAGAGTCCAGATGACCGCAAGCTGCCATATGGGTTCTGGGAACTGAATCCAGGTTGAGTTTTTTGTTTGTTTGTTTTTATTTTGTTTTTTATTGTTTGTAATAGCAACCAGTGCTCTTAAGCACTAAGCCATTTCTCCAGCCCCAGTATTTGATATCGATACAACCAGTGACCAGCCAACTGAAAATGGTGGCACCAAATTTATTCAACAAGAGCATTATTTTTGCTCAATGATATTTATCTTATGAATTTTCTTAGCTAGCTATCTCATCTCAAGATGAATCCAATGCTAAGCAATTTGAGTAAAAATAGGAGGTTTATTTTTTTAGTTGCCTTTTTGTCTGGGACTCGTGTTGAGTAGATGAACGAATGAATACCTAACAGTTATTTTGTAAATAGTGGGAACAGATAGATTCTGACTGAAGTAGACAGTGAGTTGGGAAGGCTGGCACTTGTGAGACAAGCACTCAGAACTACATAAAAAAAAAAAATCTGCTACTTGGAAAGCATGCTTGAAAAGCAGTTTTGTAACAGAGTGTCAACCCAAACAAATATCATTGTCCAGAATGCTGCAAGCTCAGGTAAACAGAGAAGCCAATTACTTTCAGCAAACAAGGCTGAATGCCAAAGACTGTGTATTGGGCCTGAGAAGAATGTAAGGCGAATAAAAGATCTGCTCACAAAAGGATGCTATGGATACACTGTATTCTCCTATGGTGGTGATCTCTCCACATCACAGTGTTGTATTCAGGATGATTCTGCCCTGGTAGGTTTCAGGGAGGAGAGCGTTCAAGAGGATGGATCACTGGGGAGTAAGTGTATTAGAAAAGTTAATACCAGGGACAGACAGACAGACAACCGCATGAGAAGAGAGTTCAGGCTCCAGTACCAGAGACTGCTGCATAGGTGGGGTCTCTGAAGAGAGGAATCAGCGCCCACAAGGCAAAAATGGCTTTGCTTTTTCCTACTTTTCAGAGGATGGGGAAGGTTTCACACAAGCCTGCAGTCAGGCTCTCTGATTCCCAGACAGAAGGCAGGGAAGAGGGAAAGGGAGCAGGATACACACTCCTTTGATGTTAACTCACTCCCCCAGGAAATCCTGGCCCCAGGAAGTTAGTCCCAGACAATGTCTCAGTAGGGTGCCTGACAGTCCCTAGAGAGGAGACTGCTGCAGATACTGTGACCTGAACAGAGGCAAACTGGATTCTAACAGTTCCTTTTCACAAGCCAGGTTAGAAACAGTTTCAGAAGGGACTCCTGGAGGCAGGGTACATACAGTACCACTTAACTCAGATCATATTTGCAAAGATTCAATATCTAAGTATACTGTCCAAGGCACTTGGTATAGTGCTTAGCATTTAATAAATGTTCAGTAAATACAGACTACCAGGCACCGCCACCGTGTTTTGATCTGAGAAGGGTTACATACTACCACCAAACCAAAGCTTGCCTGTGTGCAGGAAGCACTAGATCAGTCCCCAGCACTGCTGGGAACGGAGGCACAGACCTGTAATAGTGGCAACCTTGAAGTGGTGACAGGTGGATCTGAAGTGGCAGGTCATTCTCAGGTGCTGTCAGGTTGAGTTACATGGACATTGTCTCAAAACCAAATAAACAGCAAGAGAAAGAGCAGACCTGCTTTTCATGAGAGGAGGAGCTTTTGCCTTTGGGGATATAACACTTTCCAAGTAAACTTGAAGAAAAAAAAATGCAGATTCCTGGGAACCCCAATGCCCAAGATTCTAATTCAGTAGTCTGAGATGACCCATTTCTGGTCAAGCTTTCCAGGTAATACTGGCAGACTTGTTCTGGGGACTATACTTTGAGAAAGACTAGCCTAGAATCCATCCGTGAGCTCTGGAGAAAAGCTGTTGGACGATTCCAACAGTCCAGCATTCTTGGCTAAACTCTGCAACATTGGCAAAAGCCCAGTTCGTGCTCTTGTCTGGAAATGGAGTTGAGAGGTGGGGGGGCTCCAGCTGTGGCTGCTCAGTTCCCTTGGGCAGCATATGTTTCAGAGTGAAGGGAAAGCGAAGAGCCAAAGGAATGTACATGTCTTTAGTACCTGCCTTCTGAGAGGCCTAGTTCTCCCCGTCCCATGATCTCAGGAGACAGACGATTGATGACCAGGCAGTGAGGAGGCTGTTACAGCTATGGCTGATGAAGCGGTTGAGCGAGGAGCACTCCATTTAACAACTGTCTTGTTCTCGTCGAAATTAGAGCCGGGAGAGTGGCTGATTATGAAAATGGCATCGCTCTTGTCTAGTGGGCTTAGCCCCCAGAGTTAAAAAAAAAAAAAATTCCAGCCTGCCTCGATCTTTTCCCAGCAGTCTTCAACTAGAAGACTTGCTCCTTTGAGCTCTGAAATGAGGGCTTTAGGCAAACAGTCCCTCCTCATCTCCTCAGATCTCTCTGCAAGATGAAGCAACAGATGAAGCGGAAACCAGGCCTGTAGTGCATGCCTGCAAGCCCAGCACTCAAGAGACGGAGTCAGGAAGATCAAAAGTTCAAGGCTACCCTCCCTCAAGGTTATTCTCAGCTGTGTAGTAAATCTTCCTTTCCCTTTATTTAGCTAAGAAAGTGAAACCAGATGTTGGAATGTTGGAGTTGCTACAGAAAAAAAAAAAAAAAAAAACAAAAAACCTTGTGTCCTTGCTAGGTTTGATGGTTTGCTTTTTTCTTTTCTTTTTGGTCTATCCAACACAGGTTGGAATCATCTGGGAAGAAGGAACCTCTGTTGAGAAAACTTTTGATTTTCCCAGAATTTATAGAACATTAAAGGCAAAAACATCTGTTGGCCTTTCTTTATTCTGTGGAAGGAAGACAAGGGCTCACAACGGTTTTTTTTTTTTTTTTTTTTTTTTTTTTAAGATAAGGTAGTCTCATGTGTCTTAGCATGGCTTCAAATTCATTATATAGCGAATTTCTGATCCTCCTGTTCCAAACTTTAAATGCTGGGATTAGAGGTATATACCACCACACCCAGTTTAAGTCTGGGCTTTGTGCATGCTAGGCCAACTGAACTACTTCCCCAGCTCCTATCTAATTTCAATGTCTTAGGAAAGTCCACCATTCCAGGCCTGAAGAGATTTGGCGTTTACCCCAGGTTGCTATGCCTCCTCTTTGCAGTCCATGCCCTGGCTCCCTGGCTACAGACTTCTCGTCACAGGACGCTCTCCATTTGCTTGTAGATGACAAATCCCAGGCAGCAAAGCACTGGCCCGAGAGTAAGAAGATCCGAGCTCCAGCTTTAGCTGTGAACAATGTGCCATGCGACTTTGAGGAAAAACCCTTTCTCTGCCCAAGAATCAATTTTCTCATCTGTGACAAGGAGGAATATTGTTAATGCCTCCCTTAATTCTTAATTCCCAGGAGTCTTCATAAAGAGGACTAATCAGCCGGGCAGTGGTGGCACACGCCTGTAATCCCAGCACTCTGGAAGGCAGAAGCAGGCGGATTTCTGAGTTCGAGGCCAGGCTGGTCTACAGAGTGAGTTCCAGGACAACCAGGGTTATACAGAGAGACCCTGTCTCGAAAAAAACAAATCCAAAAACCAAGAAACCAAAAAAAAAAAAAGAGGCCTAATCAAATGTGGATTAGCCCTATCCCATAATCAATGGTCAAAGCCTATGTTCCCTAGAAAGGCAATTCCCTTTGGAAATGTATCCTACACCTGTAAAATGAGGTATATATGAGCTACCTTATATAAGTGGACTATATTACTCAAATATTGGAACCACCCACTTCTCCTTCAACAGGAAACTACTTAATAAAGCTTGGTACATTTGCATAATGGACTGTATATCTGTAAGACATGGTAAAAAAAAATCTCCCAGACAAATAGGGAAAGCCTTTTAAGTTATATTCTTTTGAGACAGTCTCACTATGCAGATGTTACCATCATGGTACTACTACCCAGCCCAGTATGGCCTTGAACTCACAGAAATGTATCATCTGTCCCAGCCTCTTGAACATTGAGATTAAAAGTGTGTGCTACCATACTTGGTCACTTTTTTAAAAAAATTTTTAAGGTATGTGCCATATGAATATGTTATCTGCTCAAAAATTAAATTCCAAAAAATCTATACAGCTGGTTGTTAGTAAACAAGGCAGAATGTTCAAATTAGTGAACCCAAGAACTTAAGGGTCCAGAATTTGAAATTTCTCCAGTAAGTTTGCATGCAACTAGTCAGTAAAATCCACAGTCAAAACCACTGTCCCAATGTATTTACAGAATGATAAAGATGCCACCCACCTGTGTATCATGATTTGCACAGGCCTTTTCTTTCTCAGTTTCTCTCCCATCACTCAGGAATTACAAGGCTTGCATATCCACATCTTCCATCTTCTTATACCTCTCAGGGATGTTCCTTCTTAGGGAAATCCTGACAGATTTTTTTTTAAGGATAGGATTTCATATAGCTCAAGGTCTTAGATAATTCTTTATTGTGGAGAAGGCACATCATAATGAAGGTAACATATGAAAGAAAGCATTTAATTTGGTGGTTTTCTTGCCATTTCAGTGGATGAGTTGGTGATCATGGTGGGGAGCAAGGCATCAGGCAAAATGGCATTGGAGTAGTAATTGAGAGTTTATATTTTATCTGCAAGTTAGAGGCAGAGAGAGAACTAACTGGGAATGACGTGGGCTTTTGAAACCTCAAACCTCACCCTTAGTGATACCCTTCCTTTAACAAGGCCACACCTCATAATCCTTCCTAAACAGTTCCATCAACTGGGGACCAATTATTCAAATATATGAGCCTATGAGGGCCATTCTCATTCAAACCACTATAGCCAGGCTGGCCTAGAATTCAATATATAGCAAAGAACGACCTTGAATTTCTGATTTTCTTGCCACTACCTCTCAAATGCTGGGATTATAAGCATGTTCCATCATTCTGGATGGAACCCAGAGCTCTGTGCATGCTAGGCAATCACTCTACAAACTGAGCTCTAAGCCCCAGCATTTCTGATAGTTCTTGGCGGTGGGAGTTAATGATCCAACAATTATATTTGTATGTCAGTGTCAGCAGCTTTTTTCACCACAAGATCAGGTTAGCAGGGTCTACACACTCAGAGGAATACATGTTGTTAGGAAACAGAAAACCCTCTTACAAAGAATTAAAGAAAGGTTTCCCTTGCCTGCTGCCAGCTGGACTGAGCAGTGGTGGCCTTTTTAAAGCTAGCCACAGGAACAGTGGCAGCAGTACCACCCTTACCTTGTGCTCAAGACACATGCTTATGAATTTCAAGTGTAGGTATGAGTGTTATGCTTGGAGTTGGTTTACATTTATCTTTTGATATCCTTTTTAAAAATGTTAGAGGCTGGAGAGATGGCTCAGTATTTAATAGCATTTACTGCCTTTATAAAGGACCTGGATTCAATTTCTAGCATCTACTGACATGGTGGCTTACAAATACTTCCCATAATGTCAGTTCCAGGGAATCTAACACTCTCTTATAGCCTCCTTGGGCTTCTGTGTGAATGTGGTACACATAAACCCACAAAGGTACATATAAAAAAAGAATTTTAAAAAGTATATCACAACAGAAGTCTTCCCACCACCATTTGCACCAGGGAGCTGGGAAACTTCACAGTCTTCTGTGCATAGCCCACCAGGAGAGAGATATCTCCTAGCAGCTCTTTCACTTCTGAGCACAGAGGTGATATCTCCACCTTATCTCTGGAGGGGACCAGCTAGGAGCACACAGGGCCTAAGATCAGTGGAGCAGCTGGAACAGAAGTCTTCCCACCTGCCACCATTTGCACCAGGGAGCTAGGAAATCCACAGCCTTCTGTGCATAGCCCACCAGGAGAGAGAGAGAGAGATCTCTCAGCAGTGCTTTCACTTTTGAGCTCAGAGGAGTAAGGACACAGGCTTACAGGCCCACAGGAGGAATAAACTCCAGCCAGAGACAACAATACCAACTAGCAGCAGATGGCAAAAGGCAAGCACAAGAACCCTACCAACAGAAACCAAGGCCACATGGCAGTGTCGGAGCCCAGTTCTCCCACCACAGCAAGTCCCAGATACCCCAACACACCAGAAAAGCAACAGTTAGATTTAAAATCTTATCTCATGATACTGATACAGGGCTTCAAGAAAGACTTAAATAACTCCCTTAAAGAAATACAGGAGAACATCAGTCAACAGGTAAAAGCCCCTAAAGAGGAAACAGAAAAATCCCTTAAAGAAATACAAGAGATCATGGGTCAACAGGCAGAAGCCCTTAAAGAAACAAAAATCCCTTAAAGAATTACACGAAAACACAAACCACCAAGTGAAGGAACTGAAAAAAACCATTCAGGATCTAAAAGTGGAAGTAGAAATAATAAAGAAATCACAAAGTGAGACATCTCTGGAGATAGAAAACCTTGTAAAGAATTCAGGAGTCATAGATGCAAGCATCAACAACAGAATACAAAAGATAGAAGAAAGAACCTCAGGTGCTGAAGATACCATAGAAAACATTGACTCAACAGTCAAAGAAAATGCAAAAGGCATAAAGCTGGTAACCCAAAACATCCAGGAACTCCAGGACACAATAAGAAGACCAAACCTTATAGGTATAGAAGAGAGTGAGGATTTACATCTTAAAGGTCCAGTAAATATCTTCAACAAAATTGTAGAAGAAAACTTCTCTAACCTAGAGAAAGAGATGCCCATGACCATACAAGAAGCCTTCAGAACTCCAAACAGACTGGACCAGAACAGAAAATCCTCCCAGCACATAATAATCAAAACACCAAATTCACTAAACAAAGAAAGAATATTAAAAGCAGTCAGGGGAAAAGGGCAAGTAACTTATAAAGGTAGACCTATCAGAATCACACCAGACTTCTCACCAGAAATGATGAAAGCTAGAAGATCCTAGGCAGACCTCATACAGACCCTAAGAGAACACAAATGCCAGCCCAGGCTACTATACCCAGCAAAACTCTCAATCATCAGAGATGGAGAAACCAAGATATTCCATGATAAAACCAAATTTTCACAATATCTGTCCACAAATCCAGCCATACAAAGGATAATAGACAGAAAATGCCAACACAAGGAGGGAAACTACACCCTAGCAAAAGTAAGAAAGTAATCTTCCAACAAACCCAAAAGAAGACACCCACACAAACATAAAAATAACATCAAAAATAACAGGAAGCAACAATCACTATTCCCTAATATCTCTTAACAACAATGGACTCAACTACCCAATAAAGTGACATAGACTAATGAAATATTTCTCATGTAAATCTTCAATTTTATCAGAAAATATTTGTAATTCCCCTTTTAATTAATTTTGCTATTTTTCATGTCTACCATCTTATCTGCATTATTTTTCACAATAATCTTCAATTTTAATGTCTTTCTATATACTTCCTCTATTATATCAGAAATATTTTCAATGTAAATCTTTGATTTTATCACAAATGTTTCTAATTCCACCTTCAATTAATTTAGACTTTTTATATATACCATTTTATATGTAAAATTTTCCATAAAATAGTCAATTTTAACATGTTTGTCTATTTCTTGAATTTTACCAGAAATATTTTTCATGTAAATCTTCAATGTTATCTGAAAATGCTTATAATTCCACCTTCAATCAACTTAGAATTATCTTTATGCCTATCATTTTATCTGTATAATTTCCATGATAATCTTTAATTTTAACATGTTTTTCTATATATTTCTTCAATTTTATCAGAAATATTTTCCATGTAAATCTTCAAATTTATCAGAAAACATTTACAATTCCACTTTCAATCAACTTAGTAATACTTTTATGCCTACCATTATTATATCTATATAAAATTTTCCATGATAATCTTCAATTCTAACATGTTTTTCTACACTTTTCTACAATTTTATCAGAAATATTTTCCATGTAAATCTTCAATTCTATCATAAAATGTTTCTATCCCATATACCAATTAATTTAGCAATGTTTTCCATGTCTACCACTTTACTCTTTAATTTTCCATGAAAATTGTTAATTTTAACGTGTTTATCTGAAATATTTTCCATGTAAATCTTTAATTTTATCAAAGTTTTTTTACTTCCCTTTACAATAAAAAACAACTCACAGAAGACAATAAAAACAACAAAACAAAACAAAAAGTATATCACTCACGCATGTTAAATCCTCACTACATTGCTTCTTGCTAACCAACCTAAAAGAGTAGATGTAAACTGTATTGTTATTTACCGTTTTGCATATGTACAAAGAATTATGAAGGTAAATTGGGTTACACAGCTGATATACAAGCCTCACTGATGACCTAAGATGATAGTCTGATGCTAGAGTCTGTGTTCCTATTCATTCTACTGAGATACTACTACCTTTTGATGCTACCAGTGATGGTGAGGTCATTCTTGCTCAAAGCCAAGGCCAAGTGACCCAGGGAAAGGTTTCTGCAAGAGAACTGTCAGAGAACCCAGGGAATCTGTGTTGGCCCTTACTCTGCCTTCCTATTGCTCTAGTCTACTATGCCTAAGGTGGGTGTGTATGTGGGGGGGTTGTTTGCTCATTTGTTTTTGTTTTGTTTTGTTTTGTTTTAAGAACTGTCTCACTATGTAGTAAATTTTTGTTTTGTTTTGGTTTTCCACTGGTTTTTCAGACTCTTAGTTCTATCCCTTTGGAATACTCTTTGAAATTGATGTCCATTCACATCGGAGTATCTACCTTGATTTCATCTTCAGCTTCTTCCCTGATTGGTGATTTTCGAATCACTTCAGTCTTGACGGTCTTTAAGTCCCCAGTGTCTTCTAACCAGATTCTTAGCATCAGGATACCAGGATCCCAATGTTAATATAGAATCCTGGGATGTTGTTCTGCTAAGAAGAACACAAGCTCTTCATCCCTCCCACAGCTATCTGCAGCTGCTAGATGCTTTCACACAGTCACTCTTGGGTCTCCTAATTCTTAACCAACAATGCAAGCATATAAAATGCCAAGCCAAGAACATGGACTTAGTGGTGGATCAGGATAGGATTTTGGCACCATAACTGCACAACGTAGCATTTGTTGCTTTTCCTGCTCACAGCTGTGATATAACCCAGCCAGTCTAGGAACAGGAAGTGGGAGTGCTTTAGAGGACCTCTGTATTTCCTGGTCCTTTTGTTTTTCAGAAGGGGGAACAAATTTGTCCCAAACCAGTCATTTGTTACTGTTTGTTACTGTCTCCTTTTATGGTTAGATGCACTGAAGATAGTTGGATATAGCAGAAGAGAGATTTACAAGAAGCTGGGGTCACAGAAGGTTTTTTTTCCAATCAATTGTGCTATCCAACCACAGCAGACAATAACAGCTTCAATTTGGTCTGGCCAAAGATAGGCTTCTTAGTTCCCTTAGATTTGTGGAAAGCCTGATTATCCTTTAACTTTGATAATTTTTAAACATCTTCTTGAAGTTAGTCAAATCCTAGGGAAGAGGTCCTCAAACTATGGTTGGGACCCCCACAGGGGTAACACAAGACCATTGGAAAACACAGATATTACATTACAATTTGTAACAGTAGCAAAATTACAGTTATGAGGTAGCAATGAAAATAGTTTCATGGTTGGGGGTCCCCACAACATAAGAAACTGTATGTCTTAGTCAGGGTTTCTATTCCTGCACAAACATCATGACCAAGAAGCAAGTTGGGGAGGAAAGGGTTTATTGAGCTTACACTTCCACACAGCTGTTCATCACCAAAGGAAGTCAGGACTGGAACTCAAGCAGGTCAGAAGCAGGAGCTGATGCAGAGGCCATGGAGGGATGTTCCTTACTGGCTTGCTTCCACTGGCTTGCTCAGCCTGCTCTCTTATAGAACCCAAGAATACCAGCCCAGAGATGGCACCACCCACAAGGGGCCCTCCTTCACTTGATCACTAATTGAGAAAATGCCCCACAGCTGGATCTCATAGAGGCACTTCCCCAAGTGAAGCTCCTTTTCCTATGATAACTCCAGCCTGTGTCAAGTTGACACACCAAACTAGCCAGTACACTGTATTAAAAAGGATGACAGTGTTAGGAAAGCTGAGAACCGCTGCTCTCTAGCATCTAGATTAGTGTACTCTGGGCTGTATGGACTTTCTCTCTTTTGCTGTTTTCATCACACCATTCCTTCTCTTTCCTAAAATGACCGAGCAAGTCTCTCATGAGAACATCAGAACAACTACACCAGATCCATGTTTGCAAAGAATTGACTGCATGGATTCTAGTGCCTCACTCAGCATTTAGGATTTGTGTTTTCTTTTGTTTTTTAGACAGGGTCTCGTGTATCCCAGAATGTCCTTGAACTCATTAAGTAGACAAGTATGACCTTGAAGTCCGGATCCTCCAGCCTTGAGCTATCAAGTGTGATACTGACCATAACCTTTTCTTTGAGATGGGCTCTCACATAGCCTAGACTACCTTCAAACCTGCAATCTTTCTGCCTCCACTTCCTAAGTGTTATGATTACAAGCATAGAGGATTATATCTGATGGATGCCTGAGTTTTATAACCTTTACAACATCTGTGATATTGGTTAATATATTAAATGTCTCTATTTCTAGTTATCTCTCCTAACATGCAAATAACAATATCACTTGTGTTACTAAGTTGTTATAAGAAATGAATTAGTGTGTATGAGGCACTTAGAACAATGTTTGACAGTAATGAGTGCTACTATAAATGTTAAACCCATCAATAATATTCATAAAATAATTATTTGTTGAATATCTTTGAGCTAGCCAGGACTTGACAAACATTTTTCATAGAAGGGCACATGGTAATTACTTTTAGTTTTTAGGCCATATGACCTTTTTTAAAGCTAAACTACTCAGATATGGTACTACAGCATAAATGATATGAACTGCTATAGCTGTCTGTATGTGCATACTTTTTTTTTTTTTTTTTTTTTTTTTTTTTTTTTACAAAACCAAACTGGGATGGGTTTAAGCCACAGGTCACTGATGCCTATGCTAGGGAATATGACAATATGAAAGTATAAAGAGCATGTAAATAAGAAATGAGATCAGTACCAAGGAGGATGTTCCAGTAATGAGCAGACAGCTTATGTCATCTGTGTGTAGTAGAAAAGAGTGAAGCAAGAACCCGTGATGTAATAACTCATGATGTAATGCTAGAATATGATTGGCTAGAGTGTGACTATGCCCTTGTAGCAAATAAAAGCCGAGGCTTGCCACAGGCAGACAGAACACCTTGATGCTGCTACAGTAAAGACTGTTGTGCCATCTTGATCGCTGACCAGAGGAAGACTGAGCGTGTTGAGATCAAGGAGCTAGAGGAAGGATCCACTGCCCAAGACATGCCGAGCAACAGACAGATCTCAAGCCTTGCCTTCATCTCTCTGCTGCTTAATTCTGAGTCAGGAACGCTGTGTGTGTGTGTGTGTGTGTGTGTGTGTGTGTGTATGTGTGTGTGTGTTATGGACTGATGCTTTTCATTGTGGCGAATACACCTTGAGATCAAACCGTATCTGGACTCCTTCTCTCCTTCCCAGCCTTAAGATGGACAAGATTAGTGACAGAAAGACTCGTGAAATCATTCTAACTAGCATAGAAGACAAATATCCTACAAAAATGATGGGGTCTTTCCAAAGTATCAGCAAAATATCTTCTGAGAAAGTAGTATCAAGCTGACATTAATCTGGTTAAGCCCATTAAAGATGGGCTTAACCAGATAAAGGAAGCCAGGGAGCAGCATAAGTGAGCTATATATACTCTACCTCAGAGACATCACCCTCAAAAAGCACAGGTATGGAGCTGGAGAGATGGCTCAGAAGCTAAGAACACCTGTTCTTCAAGAGGACCCAGTTCATTTCCCAGCACAAAACATGGTGCTAACAAACATCTGTAACTCCAGTTCTAGGGGATCTGACACTCTCTTCTTACCTCTGTCGACACCAGGCATGTACTGTGGTACATAAACACACATGCAGACTACAGTGGTTTAAATGTAAATGGCCCCCATAGGTTCATATGTTTGAATGCTTGGTTCTCAGTTGGTGGAACTGTTTGGGAAGGATTAACAGATGTGGCCTTGTTGGAGGAGGTGTATCACTGTGGATTGGCTTTGAGGTTTCAAAAGACTGGCATCATTTAGAGTGAGTTCTTTCTGCCTCCTGCCTGTGGATCAAGATATGAGCTTTCAGATGCTCCAGCCAACATGCCTGCTGATTGCTACCATGCATTGGTGAACTCTTAACCCTCTAAAACTGGAAACCCAATTAAATGCTTTCCTTTATAAGTTGTCTTAGTAATTGTGTTTTATCAAAACAATGTAAAAGTCATTAATATAGAAGCCAAACACTTGTATGCATAAACAGGTAAATAAATTAACTTTTGGAGATGGAATCCTGGATTAGAGATATGGCTCAGTGGCATAGAGCACTTGTTGTTCCAGAGGACCTGGGTTCAATTCTCAATACACACATGGTAGCTCATAGCCATCTATAACTCTGGTCTCGAGTGATCTGATGACCTCCATGGCACCAGGAACTTACATCATGCACAGATATACATGCAAGCCATATACATACTCATTAAATAAAAATATTTTTAAAATACTTAATAAATGGATGTCCTAAATACTTCCTACATTTCCATTCATCTAGCTAAAGAAAAAGTAAAGAAGCATTTTTTTTGTTTATTTTGAAACAGGGTACCACTATGTAGCCTTGGCTGGCCAGAAACTCATTTCTAAGGTCAAAAAGCTAGTAAGCAGGGGTTGCAGAGATGGCTCAGTGACTAAGAGCACGTCCAGCAAACCTAAGTGATTCTTATCACCATGTCAAGCAGCTTACAACTAGACATAACACCAACTCCAAAAGAGCAAATGCCCTCTTCTGGATTCCAAAGGCATCTGCACATATGTGGTATATGCACATACAGAGATACACACATACACATAAATTAAAAAACAATAAATAGAAGCTGATAAGTAGAACAGTCAGGATTCAAACTCCAGACTCTCAAATTCTTAAACAATATATTATATTGTTTCCTACATACATCTGATATCACATTTTTAATGGCACTCTGTCTACCCCTCTCCGGTAAAGAGAGAAAATCTTTTGAAGGCTCTGTTATTTCACAGCTCTTGATGCCAAGATGATTACTTCTCTGGACCTTCTGTAGCTTGTTGTGCTATAGGAGATGCTACTTACAAACAGTAGTCTAGGCCTATCATCATATAGGGATAAGGTTTTGGTCAAGGGCTGGCATTATGAATGAATCCTATACGACAAACAGCTGGGGCAGAAAGCAGCTCAGCACTAGAGCATATACTTAGCATGCACAAGGATTCTGGGTTTAATCACCAGCAGCACAGAAAATAAAAATTGAAAAGGAAATAAAAATCTAATCTTTGCGGAGCTCTTATATGCCAAACACTGCTAAACTCTTTGTAGTCATTAATTATTTTATTCAATCATCATGTCATGGCTAGGGTACTAATAATGCAATCATTCCCATGATGTGGGTGATGAAGCAGACCTCCTTTGCTCAAGGGATGGAGAAAACTTCTTTGCTCTCTAGAATATGCCTGAGTAGCTCCCCTCCTCTGTGAATTCCCATGATTGAAGAAGCACTAGTTTTTTTTTTTATTAAAATGCAAATCTCCCCAGAAGAGGTAATGCATTCATTACCTTCCCAGAGCTTCCCACCTCGGTTGGAATTAACATATTGTGGCTCCTTTTCTCACACAGAGAAGTGTAGAGAGAGAGCAAGGACACACTCAGGGAGGGAACAGACTGTGGACAGAATTTACTGACTAATAGAAGGTAGGCAAAAGCCTGAGAGCTGGCCCTCAGCTCTGTTTCCAAATTGCTCACTTAAAGCAATTCAAAAGAAACAGAGCTGAGGAGGTAGGTAACTAGCATTTTCCTGGCATTCTGCAAGCCCTGGACTTACAGCCTCGTACCACAAAAACAAAAACAAAGGCTCAAATAGAAAAGGCTAAGGAAAAAAAAAATGTCGTCTGGTCTATTATTGCTTAAGCCTTTTATTAATGGTCCAGTAATCACCCTTGAATCAGTAAATCCGTATTAGCTGGCATCCCATGTGGCTGCCTAAACTAGTTAAAGAAAAAAAAGGGAAAAGGAATGTGTAAAGAAACCCTCCCTCCATGTTCTCCCATCGTGTATCATCCCTTTCCCCACTCCCACCGCTAACTGAAAATAGACCTGGAAAATCGACAGTATCTCTGTGTGGAAGAGAGCAGGTGGCTCTCCCAAATAAGGTGAGAGCTAGTGACATGCTTGTACACCACACACCTTCTGTTAATATACATAGAAACATTGCTTCCAACCTGTGCTTTCTCATACTGACTGTAACCCTCGAGACAACAGATATGTACCTTGCAATTACATAGGCCTCTGGCTCTGTTCTTAATGGAAAATTGGCCAGACTTAGGAGGAAGATTTAAATCTGCCATCCATGCTCGGCTTCTCTCCTCCCTTTCCCTGTCAGTATGTGATTTACTTCAGCAGTGTGTGTGTGTGTGTGTGTGTGTGTGTGTGTGTGTGTGTGTGTGTGTGAGAGAGAGAGAGAGAGAGAGAGAGAGAGAGAGAGAGAAAGAGAGAGACTGTATGTATGTGTACATATATGTGTCTGCCTGTCTCTGTGTTTGTCAGTAGAAGGAAGGGACAGAGTTAAAAGGGAGACAAAGAGGAAAACATCTGTCCCAGTGTGAGACCACCTACCAGAGTTGCCTGGTTTTAGGGCATGCTGTAGTTGTCCTGGTCTACAACACAAATTTGAGTATGAGCTTGAGTCTTTCTTTTGTTCTACTATGTCCTTAAACTCTAAGGCACTCTTGTTAGGCTAGGAAAGTGAAAGAAATAAAGATTGAGAGGTGTCCAGTGACTTAAAGCCTCTGCTGGGTTGATTTTCTGTTTCCTGAGCTCTGTCTGCTTCTGCTAGCAGCAGAGTAAGCTGTTATTAATTAGAGCTTGACTTTACTAAGGTCCAGTAGACTTGCTCATAGGTGCCCAATGTTCTGCAATATGAAAGGAGTCTGTTCCTCCCCAAGAGCTGTGAATCCCCCCACCCCCTCGCTCTAGGATCACAAACAGGTTTTGCTTTGGGTACTGATCCTAGCTGAATGGTAGTTAGCTACTGTCTTGAGGGAGTTTTGAATGTGCATTTGGATCAGTGGGAAATTTGTATGCATGATCACTGAGGCCCCTCATGGGTTGGCAAGGAAGGAAGGTATGCACGAAAGTATCAGTTTTCATCTAAGCCTGGGGACTCTGAAAAGAACACTAAGAAATGCAGGGCATGTGCTGAGTCTGCTAAGGGCTGGTTAGGGACATCCCTTCAGACATCTGAGGGAATGAAATAATCCACCAGGAAGGTTGCCCAGGGAAGTTCTTTGTGGTGAAATCTAGAACCCACTCCTGCCCTGTGTTGATAGCAGGTTTGCCTGCATTGATTATCATCCATCTTCCTTGGCTAGCTCCCATCTGCTGGGTGTTGCATGAAGACCGATGGGGCCCAACAATGATGAATGAAGGAGTGCTCTAGCAAAACTTCTTCTTCTGGTCTACTGGGAGTGAATGATCCAGAAATGAATTAATACCCAAACCATTGGCTGGAAAGATGGATCAGTAGATTTTTCAGCACTCGTGTTAGTCAGCTGCTAGCCACCTGTAATTCCAGCTCCAGGAAATTTGATGATGCCATCTCCTGGCCTCTATGGGCACTGAATGCAATTGGTATACACACAGACTGGCGTACACATAAAATAGCAACACAAAACCCAAAAATACCTAAACAGTTCCATAGAAAGGAATAAATCCTGTGAGAACACATTAGAAAAAATGTTGTAGGAGCAAAAAAAAAATGGCATGAGCTGTAGTCAACAGGGGTTCAAGTTGGGGCCTTGGAGAGGGAGCTTGGGGAGCTTCATTGGAGTTGCCCTAGGAACTAAACCTCTGTCCAAAAACGAAATAATAATGTGTGGAGACAATGTTGAGAAACTGTTTTGTGAAAAGTCTTACTGCCTGTGGTCTAAGGATTATCAACATATGCATCAGCTGTGAAGCTGATGGAGACGATATACCAGTCAAATGATCTGGAGTAACCAGTGTGCCTGGGTGTGAGCCAGAAGCTATACCATAGTGACATCAGTATGGTCTAGCCTTTCCCATAGTGAACCATGCTGTTAAGATGGGCATGTCTCTTCCAGTTTTACATTGTACCAAGTCAGGCTTCCCAACCAAGCAGAGCCTGTTTGCTTTCCTTTAGGGGTTTTAAGCATTTTGTTTATTTCCAATGGGTAATACATACAAATGATGCAAAAAAATCCAGAGTATGAATGAAAATAAGCTTTCCTTCTGGATACTGCAATTTCTAATTCTGTGTATTGGCACGTTGTGCATGTATGTACATGTTCGTGTACATATTGTCAAGTTGCCTTCCATAGAGACTTCTAATATACAAACCGAATGCCAGAGTATGTTACCACCTTTGCTATTCCTCGGGTTGATGTGTGAAGAGTGAGGTTGCTGAGGCTGTGAGTATAGCTCAGTGCGAGAGTATGGAGCCTTGGGTTAAAAGAAAGGAAGGAAAGAAAAGAAAGAAAAAGAAGAAATAGCATCTTGGGATATCATTGGGATGTCTTTAACTTTTTTCATAATGAGCAAAATTAACCATTTTCCCATATATTTTGCTTTTTGAAACCTGTTTCTTCCATCCCACCCCCATTGTTTTCTTGCCTTGGTGTTTGGTGGATTCCCTCCCCACTTATTGTTATTTAGCAGCTCTTTAAACACTAAAAATAGAATTCTTTGCTGTTCTGGTTGGTCATTTGAGATGGGATCTAATGTAGCCCAAGTTGGCCTTGAATTTAATGTGTAATTGAGGATGAGAGTAGCTATTTTGTGACTGTACCTGGGGAGTATCGAGATTAAAGAGGTGTTCATGTTTTCATGCAGTATTGAGGATTGAATCTTGTGCTTCATTCATGTAAGCCATGTGAACACTCCACCAACTGAGATATGTCCTCAACCCAAGAAACTGGCTGTTTGTGATATAAGTTGCAAATAGTTCCCCTAACTTAAAGGTCTTGCAGTTCAATCCTGGTGCTTTTTATAATTTCTTTCATTTCTCAGCTGGCACATACAAGTTCTAAGGATCCTTTCCTGCCTCTCTATACTGGCGAAGTTTCTTGTTTGCCCACCCCTTGTACTCCGAATTCTATTTTGCCATTCCCTGCTGAAATATAACCTGGTAAATGATTGTATTCCTTTTTCAAGTAAACAAGTCAACGAGTCTTCTAGAAGCTGATTAAAACTAAGATCTAATGACTGGAAATAGATTCACATGTAACATACCTATAGGTTTTTAAATCTACTTTTAAGAGGTTCATAGCCCACCTGAAGAGTAAGGGAGTTTCAAGATTTGTAGTGTGTGTGTGTGCATATTTGTGTGTGTGTGTGTGTGTGTGTGTGTGTGTGTGTGTGTGTGTGTTGTACATCTCAAGACTTGAAAGCAAGATTTCATGTACGTTAAGCATGCATTTAAACACTGAGCTATTTCCCTAGAACTAGGAGTACAGTGTCTTGAAGTGTGGCCTAAGGACAATTTCTGGGCAATTTTGTTTAAGAAGCAGATTTCCTACACTGAAGGAACCAGACATTGCAAACAGAACTATGGACATGTGCTTAAACACAGTTAGGTAATCAGAAGACATACTAAAACAATTCCCACAATTTAGGGATATTTGCAGGTCTATGTTAAAAGTCCATTTTTTTAAGGTTTTGTTTGAAAGTTTTTGGGCTTAAAGCCAGGACATCTCACATGCTAGGTAAGATGAGTACCAGTGAGTTTACATTCCTAGACCATAGCATATGTGAATTCTGACAGGAACATTTGAAAGATGAAAAGTTCCAGAGTTTAAGCAATGAAGCTGTAAACATGGAGTGATTAATGAGGAAAATGATACTTTTCACAGACCTCAAATTATACCATGTGGCTAGTCCATTTTAGCATCTGTGTGGTTGTGTGCATGTGCGTGTGCGTGTGCGTGCGTGCGTGCGTGCATGTGTGTGTGTGTGTGTGTGTGTGTGTGTGTATGAGAGAGAGAGAGATGATCACACATATTTACTTTTTCCTATGTGTACACCAGAGAACTTTTCCATTCCCTGTCTCTTCTTTCCTCCCTCCTTTCTTCTTTCATTAAAATATAAGCAAAGCACATCTTAGCTTGAGGAGAAGTGTCTTTGAAGAGCAAAGTGGTTCCTTTATTAGAGGCCCGAATCCCACATGAATAGGTAGCTGATAAAAGTGATTTGATTGGCATTGAATTTTTTTTTCATAGTGAAGTGTGCCGAGGGGAAACTGTCATTTGCTTGTCAAGATCTCAGCCCTGGCTTTCTAAGGGCCAGAGGACCATTCTTTCAGGTTGATAACAACTCCACCTCTTATAGGCAGTTTCCCCCAGCTGCCTTTGGCTGATCAATGTCTGCTCGCTCTTCTTACAAAATACACAGTGTTGTCTGGCTACTCCATTGAGAAGAACCTCTCCATTGTGAGTATCTACCAAGACACAAATACCAATACAATTAGCAGAGAATGTCAGGAACCTGTGAAGTTGCCGAGGCCTGTTCATGAGCCAGTGGGGTTAGAGCTTCCCAAATTAGTCACAGATGGAGGAATGTCTGAATGACTGTACTAGAAAACCCAGTGTCCAGGTGTCTAAGTTAGGGTTATGATTGCTGTGGTGAAATGCCATGACCAATGCAACTTGGGAAAGTTAAGATAGGAGGAACTCAAGCAGGGTAGGATCCTAGAGGAAGGAGCTAATACAGAGGCCTCTTCATGGTTTGCTCAGCCTGCTTCCTTATAGAATGCAGGACCACCAGCCCAGGGATGGGACCACCCACAATAGGCTGCCCACCCCCACATCAGTCACCAATTAAGAAAATGCCCTGGAGAGATGGCTCAGTGGTTAAGAGCATTAACTGCTCTTCCAGAGGTCCTGAGTTCAATTCCCAGCAACCACATGGTGGCTCACAACCATCTGTGATGGGATCTGATGTCCTCTTCTCATGTGTCTGAAAACAGCAACAGTGTACTCACGTACATCAAAAACTGAATAAATTAAAAAAAAAAAGAAAATAAAGAAAAGCCTTACAGGCTTGCCTACAGCCTGATCTTATGGAAGTGTTTTCTTAATCTAGGTTCCCTGTTCTCTTTAGCTTATATCAAGTTGATATAAAAACTATTCAGCACACTAGGCTTTACTCCAATGGAGCCAACCAGAAGCCCTGGGGCTTCTGCTTACATAAACTCATCAGATGATTCTTTTTTTTTTAATTTTTTCGAGACAGGGTTTCTCTGTGTAGCCCTGGCTATCCTGGAACTCACTCTGTAGACCAGGCTGGCCTCAAACTCAGAAATCCGCCAGCCTCTGCCACTCAGGGGAGTGTATTATCCCGTGGGTACGTGTGAGTGTTAATTCGTCAGTTTGAATACATCTGGAACCACCTAGAAGACAATTCTGTGAGGTAGTTTCTAGATTAGGTTTGCTAAAGTGGAAAAAAAATCAGCCAAAAGTGTGGACAGCACTAGTCAGTCCATGGACTGGGATCTTTGCCTGAATAGAAAGAAGCAGTGACTTGAGCACCACCATTCACCTATCTGGTCTTCCCTACAGAATATGACCAGATGCCTCATAATTCAGTGCCCATCGCCTCTCCATCAGGGTGGAAGGTACCTTCAAATTAGAAACGATTCCTTTCTTAAATTGTTTTGCCAGGTAACTTTATTGTAGAAAAGAGAAAAGTGACTTCTACAGTATCACACACACACACACACACACACACACACACACACACACACCTTTAAGAGTTGAGGCTAATGCTAGTTCATTATCTCATGATCATGAAGAATGACAAGGAAAGACAGCATAGGAAGAGCTAGCAGACCAACTTCAATGGGAAGCGACAGCACCCTGTAGCAGAAAGGGGACTTGAAAATGAGTTGCCAAATAGCATTCTGGATTGGAGATTTTCTTTGTAAGATCCTGGCAACAGGCCATTTTGGTTCCATCCGTATGGAAATTAGGCATTGAGCAGGTATGAATATGGTTGGTTAGTTTGAATGTGCCTGGGAGTTCTGATTGGTTGATAAGTGGGTGCAGCCTCACAGAAGCCCACAGGCCGGGGTGGGGGGAGGGGGGAGGTTCACCAATCTTTCCAAGGGAGAGAGCTAGGATGAAAAAACAAAAAAAGTAAACAAACAGAAAACCAAAACAAAAGCAAAAAACAAAAGCAAACAGATAAACAAAACAAACAAAGGTTGTTGGTTAGTTGCTGGCTTGAGGAGCCAGTCCACTTGCATTTCAGTTCCCAAGCTCACCTGATTAGGCAGGCTTTATGGTAAAACCTTGGTGTTATCAGTTCTGCCAGGATGTGCAGACATTCTTGGAAGTTTTTTGGGTTCTGTAACCCTGACTCACTGCCTGTGGAGTAGGGAGTAATGTGTCTGATTCCTAGCACCAAGACACTAATTTGTTTCATCCCAGATCAGACGTGGCTCATTGCAGGAAGGTCAGGTAGACCTCGGAGATGAGCATACTTAATAATCCAGCCAGAAAGCTGTTTACTGGCTTGTCTTTCTGCGTGCAACCTTTCTGAACCCTGTAAAAATCTAAAGGTAGGCTTACAGCGGACAGCCTGCTGCTGCTCAGCAGGAGAAAGAGGCTCAGGTGAACCAAAGCCTGGTGAATAATAGGCCATCTGGCCATGGAAGTCTGCCTAGGTTTTGGCAAGCTTGTGAGTATTTGAGATTTAAAACAAAAACAAAAACCTCCCTTTTCTCAGCTCCATCCTCCAGCCAGTTCCCCAGTTCCCTCAAAGCTCAGTTAGAAGCTACTCTCTGGGGAGCTGCCTGACTCTGCAGTCCAGGTGCTCTTGGTTATGCTGCTTTTCATGAAGAGCTGGCAAGGATGTGCAGCAGAGAAAGGGGGTAGGGATGGATAGGTTGCTATGTGCACACAGATGACCCGAGATCCGCTGCTGGATCCTTTTGGCAGGAGGTTCATGCTTCAGTTTGATTCATGGAACTGAGGCAGGCTAGAAAAACAGACATTTTTGAGGTCGTGAGAAAGGACAGAGCACATTATCCCAGGGTCTGCTAAAGGCTTTTGGCAGCGGAGACATAAGAATTCCAGCATAATTAACAACATTTGCAGTTAAGTCTGCCTGAGGAAGAGTTATTATTACTTTGATATATAGATATTTTATGTTAAAAGTACCAATGAATGTATAGGAGCTTCATTCCTTTCCTCATACTTTGCCTGAGAACCTCAAACAAAACTTAACTTTGTTTCCAGTAAAGACACGGCATCCCACTTTTGCTTCCAGTAAAGAGACAGCATTCCACAGTCCTAGATCCCTTTGGGCTCGGCTTTTACCTTACCAATTGTAATCCTCTTGGGCCCCAACCCCAAGCACCTAATGATAAGATTGTCACTTCAAACCCCACCGAAGCCCTATATATGACTATTGTAACAGTTATCTGTGACTCTCCTTTGAAGAGTCTGTGCCCACTTTGGGATTTGTCATACTTAATGACTCATCTTTGAGAGGCCCCCCCCCATGCTCGCTGATGCTCATTCTTCTGGCTAACCCTCTTTCTCCTCATCTCCATGCTTAAGCCTATATTAAAATATCTTCAATACAATCTCCAACTCCGTTTTGTAAACTGGCTATTCCCTGAAACTATTTTCAAAATGATTTTTGGTGTGTGGAAACCAGGAGTCCTGCTTTGGTCTGTGATGAGGTCGCTACAACTCCTCATGCTGAGGGTGACAATATGGAGCTGAGAGAATGACCAAAGTACCCTGGGAGGGAATCACCTTCGATGAGAAGCTACTAGGGACCACACAGGTAAACAAAAAACACAAAGAAAACGTCTCATAAGATAATTCTTTATTGGGGGGGGGATGTAGGTTTTTTGAAACAAGGTTTCATTCTGTACCTCTGGCCAAACTTAAACTCAAAGCAATTCTCCTGTCTCAGGTTTCCAAGTGCTGGGATTATACACACAAGACCTCTTTATAATGACAGCAGTAAATATTTCTCTCTTGGCATGGCTAAGGCTGAATTCAGTCCAGTTTGGCCTTCTGTTTCTCTGGCCATTGCTGGAGTAAGAAGGAAAAAAAAAAACAAATAGAAAACACAACGTTTTCCTAGGCAAAGTGCCTTAGCTGAGTCATTTCGAGGGAAGCAGTAGGTTGAAGGATAAAAAGCAGTTAAGGATTTGTGAAGGGTGGCTGGCTTATAACCCAATTAGAATTTCAAAGGCGGAAGCCTAGAGCCTAAATTAATTTAGAACGGCAGCTTATCTTGCCAACACTCACCTCAGAATTTATAGTGTCTCTTTCTATCTCAAATTACATGAGGGTACTCTAAATCAGGGAAGGCTTCCGAATGATCTTTGCTATGGGCTGGTGATGCCTGATAACAAAAGGACCTCCCACCACCCAGTTTGGGTATTGATCTCCTGGGTGACAGGTCTTCACTCACTGTCACTTGCCTCCTTGAGCAAACCTCTTTTCTGGAGCTGGTGCATCGTGCCCCCCTCCCCAAACCCCCTACTCTGGAGGTGTCCTTGCAGTTCTTCCTTCTCCAGTCACAAACAAACAACTACTCCATTGAAATTCTTTCCCTTGGGCATCATGGTCTCTCATTAATGTCCCCTCATTTAGTGGATAATCCTGAACTTGATTCTTTGCCTTTCAGTGTGGTGTGTGTGTGTGTGTGTGTGTGTGTGTGTGTGTGTGTTTGAGATAGGTTCTCAGATTGACCTTAAACTTGCTCTGTACCCAAGGATGACTTTGAACTCTCTGATTCTCTTACTTCCACCTCCTGAGTTTTAGACTTATAAGCATGCATGTACCACCATGCCTGCTTTAATGTGGTGCTGAAGACCTCAGCCAAGGCTTTGTGCATGCTAGGCAAGCACTCTAGTAACCGAATAAAACCACAAGCCCATTTGTATGTACATACACACACTTATTTGTCTACTTTTTTTTTTTCCCGAGACAGGGTTTTTCTGTGTAGTCCTGGCTGTCCTGGAACTCACTCTGTAGACCAGGCTGGCCTCGAACTCAGAAATCCGCCTGCCTCTGCCTCCCAAGTGCTGGGATTACAGGCGTGTGCTATCACGTCCGGCTATTTGCCTACTTTTAAAGACAGGTTCCATGCAACCCGGGGTGGCCTGGAAGTTATTAGGTTGCCCAATGGTGACTTCAAGCACAGGATCTTACTCTCCTCAACAGAATCCTGGGAACTGGCTAGTGCCATTTTGTTCTTCTGCAAAGTGATTTTTTTTATTAAAACGTTTTCATATAATATATCTTATTGTGTTTTTCCTTCCCCCAATTCCTTCCATATCCTCCCCTATTAATCCAGCTTACCTCCGTGTTATATATATATATATATATATATATATATATATATATATGTGTGTGTGTGTGTGTGTGTGTGTGTATACATATATATATAAAACAAACATAAAACATCAAAACAATTGAATAACAATAACATCAACAAAACCCAGTAAGACAAAAATAGAAATAAAAAAATCTAAATAAAACAAAATGAAACAGCCTACTACCATGCCACCAAAAATAAAAAACAAAACAGGAAACCCCATGGAGTCATTTTCTGTGGGTCAGCTACTCCTGGAAATGGAGCCTGGCTTGGAGTATGCTCGATATGCCCTCTGATACTCACTGGAAATATTGATTTTACCTTTCCCAGCAGGTGTGCACCACACAAGAGGAATTTAAACACAGCCAGCATATAATGGGGGAGATAATGCTTCAACTAGACGTCTAATGCCACCAAGTAAACCCTCTAGTGCCAGAAAGAATTTATATCTTTTGAGTCCTTGGCCAAAGGGGTCCCCTCGAACATTACAGTCTTCTTCTAAGGCTATAAGTTACTCTCTACTACGTAGTGGTAAGGCCCTATTGCCTAAGATTTAATAAAGTACATGAATTGTGTTACCCCAGCTGTTATCAATCCCTCCAATAGTTTCTTGTCCTTCTTGTGATAAAATCCCATACCCCCCCATGTCAGTATAAGATACCACACTGCATGAACTAGATTACACGTCAGTCATGTCGCTTTCCTAGGGTTTGGGGGTTCTGTCTTTTCCTCTGGCCACAATGGCAAGTTTGAGTTTCTGAATTCAAAAAAACAATCCCTTCCACCAGGAACCTTTTGCTCCCTATTTTATTTTTCATTTTGTTTTTGTTTTGGAATGTTTTTCAAGACTGATTTTCTCTGAGTAGCTCTGTCTGGAACTTGCTTTGTAAAGTAGCCTGACCTCTGTTTCTGTCAGTTTTTTTCCTTCAGTGGCTACCCCTTCTTCTTCTTCACCACTCAGTGTCTTTACAGAAGCATTTTGTAGCCTCCTTCTCTAAAAAACAATCCTCCTGCATTCATTCCTCCCAACCACATTCTTAAATATTGTCCTGTTTTACTGTTTAGAGTACATATTGTTGAATGATGTTGTGTTTGCTTGCTTCTTTTATGCCAACTTGAATGTGGTTATGCCAAGGGAGAAAAAAACCCTATTTTATTCATTGCTAGGTCTCTAGCACAGGGTCCTGCATATAGCAATTATGACTGGCACTGAAACGGCTCACAATAGTCCCTGACATATTTGAGTATGGACCACTTGGACTCACTCTTTAAGTGTTTATTTATTCATTTATTTAGTTAGAGATAGGATGTCTCTGTATAGCCCTGGCTGTCATGGAACTAGCTCTGTAGATCAGGCTGACTTTGAATTCAGAGATCTGCCTGCCTCTGCCTCCTGGTATGCTGGGATTAAAGGCCTGTGCCACCGCTGCCATGGTTTTTTTTTTGTTATAGAAGTTTTATACATACTTATTTTGGTTAATTGTCTAACCCCAATGATCCTCCCACAGTTCTCTGTCCTCTTCCCTCTTAACCCTTCTGCTCCAGTATCTCCTTTTCCACGTTTATATCATGAGTATTTTATTACCATCTTCATCCCCCCCTCAAAGCATCATTTCTCTTCTCAGCTGAGCCCCTTTCAAATTTCATAATGTCTACCCACGATCCTCAACCTCTGTTGTCACTAGTTTTCCTGATAATCAGACTAACTAGGATGAGATAGACTCTCAAAGTTGTCTTCATTTGTGTTTCCTCAATTGTCTAAGGATGACGAGCATTTAAAAGAATATTTATTGGCTACTTATGTTTCTTCTTTTGACAATTGTCTACTCAGTACATTGAGCCATGTGTTGATTGGCAGGTTCATTTGTTTGGTGATAATTATTTGTACTTATTTACATATTCTTGGTACTGATGCCTTGACAGAAGTATAGTTGGAAAAAACATTCTGCCATTCTGTAGGCTGTCTATTCTCTCTATTGACAGTTTCCTTTGCTGTTCAGGAGCCCTTTCACATCATGCAATCTTACTTGACTAACTCACTTTTTTTTTGGTTTTTTTTTTTTTTTTTATTTTGAGTTTCTCTGTGTAGCCCTGGCTGTCCAGGAACTCACTCTGTAGACCAGGCTGGCCTTGATCTCAGAAATCTGCCTGCCTTTGCCTCCCAAGTGCTGGGATTAAAGGCGTAGGCCACCACTGCCTGGCTGACTAACTCATTTTCAATGAATTTATTTTCAGTAATACAAATATTGTGCTGGGCATGGTTGTGCACACCTTTAATCCCAGTACCTAGGAGGCAGAAGCAGGTAACAAACAATCTCTAAGTTCAAGGCCAATCTTGTCTACACAGGAAGTTTCAGGCCAGTCAAGCTGCATAGTTAGACTCTGTTTCAAAAGACCCAATAGATAATAAAATAATGAAAACTATTCTCAACAATAAATGAACTTCTGAGGGAATCCACCATCCCTGACCTCAAGCTGTATACAAACTGAGGACCCAGCTATACCACTCCTGGGCATATATGCAGAAGATGCTCCTACATGTAATAAGGACACATGCTCCGCTATGTTCATAGCTGCCTTATTTATAATAGCCAGAAGCTGGAAAGAACCCAGATGTCCCTCAATGGAGGAATGGATACAGAAAGTGTGGTATATATACACAATGGAGTACTATTCAGCCATTAGAAACAATGAATTCATGAAATTCTTAGGCAAATGGATGGAACTGGAAAATATCATCCTGAGTGAGATAACCCAATCTCAAAAGAACACACGTGGTATGCACTCACTGATAAGTGGATATTAGCCCAGAAGTTTGGAATACCCAAGATTCAATTCACAGACCATGTGAAGCTCAAGAAGAAGGAAGATCAAGGTGTGGATGCTTCAGTGCTTCTTAGAAGGGGGATCAAAATACCCATGGGAGGAGATACAGGGAAAAAGTGTGGAGCAGAGACTGAAGGAAAGGCCATCCAGAGACTGTCCCACTTGGAGATCCATTCCATAAACAGTCACTAAACCCAGACACTATGGCAGATGCCAAGAATTGCTTGCTGACAGCAAGACGGGAGCCTGTTATAGCTTTCTCCTGAAAGAAACTGCTGCCAGAGAAGGTGTGAGGCCAGCCAGGGGACATGTGAGTGAGCATAGGGTGGACTGTAAGATCTGACTCTTACTTCAGCATTCAGATGTCACTCTGGCCAGTAACTCCATTCTAGCCTTGTGAATGATGCTCATCTTGGAGCTAGCAACTGAACTACACTCAGATTCCTGAGCCACACATCCTGTGAGATAATAAAGGTTTGCTATGCTATTTTAAGTCACCAAAACTGATTCATAGACATAAAAAACTGATGTGGTAGATCCTTAAAAGAAAAGCCTGTGGAATGAGGGATCTATTGTAGACTTCAGTATCTACATGACTTCCTCATTCTCGGTGCCCCTGTCACCGTCTCTTGCCTTCATCCTTGTCACCTGGAATTCCCCCACCTCTAAGATCACATCCTAAGACATCTTATCCGTGACCACATCCTTCTAACCTTCTTGTTTATTTAGTTATTAAGAAATGGCATCATGCCTGGCGTAGTAGTGTATGTCTTTAATCCCAGCACTCAGGCAAGCAGAGACAGGTAGATCTCTGTAAGTTTGAAGCCAGCCTACAGAAGCTGATCTACAGAGTGAGTTCCAGGACAGCCAGGGCTGTTACACAGAAAAACCCTGTCTTGAAAAACAAGCAAACAAACAAAAAATATAAAACCAAAACCAAAACATAAGACAAAAAGAAGTGACATCATTATTAATGCCTTAGAAAGGAGAAGGAAACAATCAGGAGAAATCTGGGGTACAAAACAGATCCTGTGACAGGCTTGGAAAACTTGAGGGGAGTTTGAGTTCTGATGCTGCAATGGTCCTTCAGCATTGTTCTGAATTCGACCAAGACAACTCCACCTGTCTTGGTGATTAAAAGTGGGTCCCTAGGGGAGTGCTGAAATGATGAAGGCAGATCCTGCACATCTGATGACATCTCAGGAAGGTCTGGCAGCCCAGCTGATGACAGCCTATGATAACATGCTTAGAAAATGGGGAAATCAATCTTCCATTGCAAGGCAATTGTTTTGGACAGCACATGGAAGGAAGTGTTCATCCTATCTCAGTCTACTGGCTCTTTATCTATACTCCTTTCTTTCCCTACTTAGTACCATTGTTCAAGATTCCAACTATGTTCAAGTTTCTTCAAATACTTGAGTCACTGCTTTTCTATACTACCTGCCCAGGCAAAACCTCAAAACCATCAGTGACTTCAAGTAACTGTCTTTATATGTATCCCATGGCTGCTGAACATACAGAGAATAAAAGAACTGTAAACATTGTTGTGTTCAGAAGTTTGTAGTCCGTCAATATGAATATACTTCCCTCAACAGTATTTTCTTACTCAGTAGTCCAGTAATTTCAAAACAACCTATTGTTCCAAGCGTTCAACTTCCTAACTCTGCCACCTGCATCCAAATAGATGACCTTCTGTGTTCTGGGAGAAAGTCACTATTAGAAAATGTTTTATGGAATGTCTTGCTAATAAATGTTCCAGCAGGCACGATTTAATAATAATACCTCCCAAATAATTATCAAACTCATTTAGTTATTTAATTTTTCTTTGCACTTTATCTTGGGGGGAGGGGAGATGCTCCACGTAAGTGAAATCAGAAGGTAACTTGTGAACATCAGTTCTCTCTTGCCATGTGGTTCCCGGGGATGCAACTCAGGTAGTCATGCTGGATGGCAAGTGCTCTTATCCACTAGGCAATTGGGATACCCTATTACATTCATTTCTTACTACTTCCCCATTTTAATTCATGATGATGTTTGTATATTTGAGTCTACACAGCTATCTTCTAGATGGTCTCCTAGATTCTCTCTCTCTCTCTCTCTCTCTCTTTTTTTTTTTTTTTTGCCTCTATTGGAATGAAACAGTTTCCTCTCTGCCTTCAGGGTCTTGCTTTGGCCAAGAGTATTTTCCCTTTTCCAGTAACTCTAACATCATGGCTATTTCCCATGCTCTATTATGGTCATACCATAAGTCATGGTCATAACATACCCTCAATCAGAACTAGAAAAATTGTCCAAACTAGAAAAATATCTTGTGCTGTATATTTTTTTTCTCACAGCATACAATGATTTCCCTTTTATAGCACTGTGGTGGTTTGAATGGGAATGGCCCCCAAAGGTTCTTATATTTAGATGTGTGGTCTTTAGGAAGTGGTGCTTCTTGAGAGGGATTAGGAGGTGTGGCCTGGTTGGAGTACGTGTGACCTTGTTGGAGGGAGTTGTGTCACTGGGGGGTGGGCTTTGGGGTTTCAAATGCTCAAGCCAGGCCTAGTCTCTCTCTCTCTCTCTCTCTCTCTCTCTCTCTCTCTCTCTCTCTCTCTCTCTCTCTTCTCGCTGCACCTTGGGGAACTGGATGTAAAACGCTCAAGCTATTTCTCCAGCCTTCACACCATGCTTCCTGCCATGATGACAATGGACTAAACCTCTGAACCTGTAAGCAAGGCCCAATTAAATGGTTTCCTTTGTACGATTTGCCACGGATATGGTGTCTCTTCACAAGCATCTTTGCCATAACACTTTGTATTAGTCACCTCTTGCTGTGTAACAAATGCATTAAAATGTGGTGACTTAAAAACAGAAAAAAATGTTTATTATCTGTTTCTATTGGTGAAATATCTTAGCTGGGCACTTCTTTTTTTGTTAAAAATCTACTTTAAAGATTCACTTTATTATTTTAAATATGTATATGTGTCTGTGTGGGGTTTTGTGAATGTTGAGTGAAGATGTCCAAGGAGGCAGAGGATCCCCCTGGAGCTGGACTTAGTAGTGTTTGTGTGCCTCAAGACAAAGGTTCTAAGAACTGAATTTCGGACTTTTGGAAGAGAAGTATGTGTTCTTAACTGCTAAGCCACCTCTCCAGGTCCTACTAGTTGCTTTTTTATACATTTATTTATATAGTTTTTGGTACATGTGAGTATATCTGTGCATGTGTGTATGTGCACATGCTTGCACACAGAGCAGCATCCCCAGCCCATTACATGCATTTTATTTCATATCCAATGCAGTTTTAATGGGTCTCCAGTGATTACAGCATGGCTTCTAGCCATCTACTTGGAGGGAGGTGGAAGTGTCCATAAACCCCAGGAATGCAACCCTGACCTTTACCATCTGAAGCTGTTGCTGGTTAGTGTTGGCAGTGACTTTCAGTTCACTGATATATTTTTGAATACTGTTGTTGGCATCTTTGCCTCAAATTTTGTTCTTTACCCATCTCAATTATTCTGCAAAGTGCCTGCATAAATCCATTATCATCTTAAATTAATTACAGTTAGACTCTTGCAGCTGAGAACCTTGACTAATACAGAGAGCTACAATTATCTGCTCAAAGTCACTAAGGCAGCAAATCGTGAAAATTTGCTTTAAACGTGTCTCTGTCTAATTCCAGGGCTGAGATTCTTCACCCTTCTCCTTCTTACCTGTGGAAGGCTTTCATTCCAAATGAGTGTGGAGCCCAGCCATTTCCCCTACAGTGCCATATCCTTGATTCATGCTAACAGGTCAAAGAAGGATCATAGAGTTGTTCATTTGTAAAAATCCAATTTAGATTCTTGGAGTGCGGATAGGCATCCCCAGGCATGAAGGCAGAGCCTCACCTAGGAGGTTTTTTTTTTTCTTTTGTGGTGAGCAAGCACACTGCCTTAACAACCAACACGGTGACAATCAGCATCATTATAAAGGGCTGCAAAGCAGAGATGTCATTAATTGGGAAAATCAGTAAAAAGAGCAGGAAGGTGGTACCTGGCCAGACTATGAGAAACTATAGGACACTGTTTCAACAGATAAATGACAAAGTATAGAAGACAGACAGGGAAGAGGTTTGTAGATGCCACGAGAGCTTGCTGACACGTGCAACATGAGGATCTTACTGTTTCCAATTACAGGAAATGTAAAAAAGCATTCCAGAGCAATGTGCATGTTGGATTATTAAGAAAATTAAGGAATTTGTGCTCGTGTCTTCTGTGGGATGAGCTTTCCTTTTTTGTTGTTTTTGTTTTATTTTTGTTTTTTTGATTTTTGGAGACGGGGTGTCTCTGTGTAGCCCTGGCTGTCCTGGAACTTTGCTCTATAGAGCAGGTTAGCTTTGAACAGAACTCAGAGATACACCTGCCTCTGCCTCCAGAGTACTGAGATTAAAGGTGTGTGTCACCACGCCAAGCTTGAGCTCTTTTAAATAAATGGAACAAGTTAAAACAACAACAACAACAAGAACAATGGCTTGCCATATAGTCCAGACTGGCCTTGAATTTTCCATCTTCCTGCCTCAGACTCCAGAGTGCTGAGATTGCAAGGGTGCACCACCACACTAGAACAATACTTTTGGTTAAAAATAGCTTTTATCTTATAGGCACATAATGAAATATCACGATAAATAATGTAGTATCAGATCTGTTTCACAATAATGCCAGGGGAAAGGTCATTAGATGCAACGCTGTTGATCACACACAGATAAAGCTTGAAGCTGAAAGATGCATAGACAGTGAGTGAGTGGAATACTATACTATTTTAATTTATGAAAATCATGACAAAAGTAATAAAATAAGGACTAAGAGGCATTATATGGCCTAGAACAGTGGTTCTTAACCTCCCTAATACTGTGACCCTTGTTATTTTCATTGCTGTTTTGCAACTGTAACTTTGTTACTGTTGTAAATCGTAATGTAAATGGTCTTAGGTCACAGAAAGAGTCACAGTTTGAGAATTGCTGACCTAGACAATTATAATTGGATCCAAGGACTATATGCTCTGAGTTCATATTCTGTCTCTGTTTTTAATAACTTTGTACCTTAGGCAAATGTGCAACCATCTCGTGATATAACACCATCAACACATGGCCTTAAAGATGACACAGGAGTGAGGAAAAGGCAGGAGGAATGCGTGGGACTGGGTCTAAAAATGGTGTACAACATTTCTGTTCATATCGTGTTGGTTAGAAGACAGTCATACCGACTTAGGCATGCTATAAAGGAGAATGGAGAAGATGTGCTTTGGAAGAGGAAACAGATATGATGAGCATATAACACATTTTGTGTAAGTAACCTCAATTCCCTGTTCTTCAGTCTGCCCCTTTGTAGCATGGAGATAATACTGAGCATATTTCCCTGGGTTATGGTATTAAATGAGTGAAATTGAACAAAAAGTTCCCCACCTCCCTCTTTCTTGATAAGGTTTCATTATATAGACCAGGCTTGAACTCATGATCCTCCACTTTAGCCTTCTGACTGCTGGGATTACAGGTGAGTACCAAAATACCAGGTTAATTCCTGCTATTTACGTATTAATTCTATGTAGAGAAGGATTTTGATACATGAGGGGAGTTAGGGACAGTCAAAGTATAGGACTGGTGAGGTAGTGTGTCTAAAGATTCATTATTTTTAATATATACTTATGTGTATGCCCACCCATGCATGTATGTGCAGGCTTGTGAAGGAGGCCCCGAAGACCAGAAAAAGTATCAGATCCCTTAGAGCTGGACCTGCAGGAAGTTGTGAACTGCCTGAGGTGGGGGCTGGAAGCCAAACCCTGGCCGAGCCAGGCTTCCAGCCCTGAGGCAGTACATTTAACAAAAGGTGATCCACCAGAACAAACAGCCAAAGGAACAAGCTGGGTTAGTGCAGTGGGCGTGCATGTTGGGAAGGGTATAGTAGACAAGTGCAGAGTGGCAGGTTCGAGACTGATTGATCATAGAGGGCCTCGAACATATAAACTGGTCTCCACTAGCCCTTATTTTTAAAGCTCATAATTTTCAGCTGGAAATGACTGCTAGAATAAACCTTTGTGCTTCTAACCTTTTTTTTTTTTTTTTTTTTTTTAAGAGCTGTGAGTGGCCATGTAGGTATATTATGGCCAACAAGGTATTATTTAGGCAGCAGCCTTCAAAAGAACAAAGGAAGATATTACTATCTTTCCTACTGGGTGGACTGCTGACCCAGTGGCTAGAGCTGGAACGACCCATTTGGAATTGTGATGTACCGTTGATCCATGTGGGGGAAGTGCACGGAGAGGGATGCAGTCATTCTGAATTCCAGAGATTGAGGAGTTAACACACTAGCCCTGGACTTCCTACAGCTACATTCGTGTGGAAATCAATATTTATCTTGTTTAAGCCACTGACATTCTGACTGGTTGGCTACTGGCAGCTGAACACTTATTAGAGCTGATCTAGGAGATGACTAAAGCAGCAGGTGGGACTGAAAAGCTGAGCTCAAGAAAGTACAGGTGAAGCACTGATCCCAAGGATGGAAGACATACCCCCGAACATTTATTTTTATTTTATGTGTATTGGTGTTTTGCCTGTATGTCTATATGCACCACATGTATGCAGTTCCTAAGGAGGCCAGAGGAGGGCATAGGATATCTTAGAACTGGCGTTACAGTTGTTAGTTGCTAGGTAAGTGCAAGGAATTGACTCCAAGTCTTTTGGAAGGGCAACCATCTCTCTAGCCCTCTATGGACATATTACTTCAGGCTTAGAACCATTATCTTTCTTCGTTTTTTAAATTAATTTTTTTTGCTTATTCACTTTACATCCTGCTCACTGCCTCCCTCCCAGGCTCCCCCTCTCACAATCCTTCCGCCACCCCCTCCCCTTTTCCTCTGAGCCTGTGAGCCCCTGGATATTACCCCATCCAGGCACATCAAGTCTCTAAGAGGCTAAGTGCTTCCCCTCCCACTGAGGCCAGATCAGACAGCCCAGCTAGAGGAACATATCCCACAGACAGGCAACAGCTTTTGGGATAGCGCCCACTCCGGTGGTTTAGAGCCCACATGAAGACCAAGCTGCACATCTGGTACATATGGAAGAACCATTTTCTTTCTTGTACTTCTAGCCCAGCTTGCTTACAAAGCTCTTTGCCTCTTCCATCCTTCAGTGCCACACAACACTTTGGCCCATGTGCAGCTGTGTGAATGTCTGTGTTGTCTGTGGCAGAGTGTAAAGTAGAGAGACGATTGGTGCGTCCTCTACTTTGCATCTCCCTTTATTGCTTCAGTTACAAAACGTATCATTTATACTCGCAATCATGCTAACATCCATAGTTTTCCACCATCTGAATCGAACTGGACTTATCAACAATTTCCCCCAAATCACTACAGCACACATTCAAACTGAGTGATTATGTTGGACAGACTCTAAGATGACACTTTACAATCCTTATTTGATGCTTGGTTGCTGGCTAACTTAGAGACTTGCTTCTAAGCAGGTGAGCACAGCTAAGATGATGGGAAGTCATATCTATGACTATGTTGCATAAGATTTTAAAAGGATTTATTTTTTATATTTATGTATGTATACATACATCTGCATGTTAGTCCATTTATGTGTCCATGGAGCCTAGAAGAGGTTATTGGATAACTGGCAGCTGCAGTTTCAGGCAGCTTATGCCATATGTGGGTTCTGGGAACTGAACTTGGTTCTTCCCTAAGACCAGAAAGTGATTTATCAAAAAAAAAATTTTTATTTAGGGGTGGAGAGACAGCTCAGCAGTTAAGAACACTGACTACTCTTCTAGACATCCTGAGTCCAATTTCCAGCAACCACATGGTGGCTCACAACCTTCTGTAATGGGATCTGATGCCCTCTTCTGGTGTGTCTGAAGACAGCTATAGTGTACTCATATAAATAAAATAAATAAATAGATTTTTAAAAATAATTTACGTATTTGTATTTTATATACACTGATGTTTTGCCTGAATGTATGTCTATGTGAAGGTGTCAGATCCTCTAGAACAGAAGTCGGAGAGTGTTGTGAGCTGCCATGTTGGTTCTGGGAATTGAAGCCAGGTCCTCTGAAAGAGCAGCCAGTGTTCTTTAACTACTGAGGCATCTCCTCAGCCCACACGTGATTATTTTTTTTAACGTTTAATTTCTTGGTAATTTAATACAGGCATACTGTATTCACATCGTTTCTAGCTTCCCTCTTTCCCCTCCAGCTCTTCCTGTGTCCCCTGCCCCTCAAAGACCCCTTCTTCTTTAAGCTCTTAGCCATTGAACTCTCTCTCTAGGCCCAATTGTCACATAAGATTTTAACTGTCTTACTAGCTGATTTTGACTCCTACTGTCATTGCTTGCATATTTTGAGAAAGCAAGAAACCAAGTTGAAAGGACTCACGTGGTAAGGAATAGAGGCTATCACCTACCCAATAGCTGGAAGGGAGCTAGAACTTTCAGTCCAAAAGCCAGCAAAGAATGAACTTGCATCAATAACTACATGACCTTGGAAATGAACTCTTCCCATATTGATCTAATCAGAATCCAGTCAGTCCTGGCAGACAACTTGATTGTATACAGAACCTTAAAACAGGAGACATAGATAAGCCCTATGCATATTTCTGACCCACAGAAAATATTAGGTAATAAATGGTTATTGGTTTCTCCTGCTAAGTTTATGGTCATTTACCATACATCCACAGATAGCTTTCCTACTGCTCCAAATCTCTTATCAAGGATATTAACTTATGCAACTATGTGCCTTCAGAGACCACTAACTAGGTCACTACTTCAGCAATGACCGAGGTCTGGATTACTGTTTGCAGGTACAACATATTCCTGAACAAATGCATAATTGGTGGTGAGTTTGTATGTGTTCCATAGCACAGCTTCATGTAATGCTAGATCAGCTCTCTGACTTTCCTTGTTTTGTCTTGGTGTGTTGTAGTCCTCTTAAAGTTGTCCTGAGGATCCAAGGAAGGTCAGTTATGAAGACTCCAGATACTTCTCTGGAAGCTTCAATTTGTCATTGGAAGCCAATTGCATTGACTTCGACAGAACCGTTCAGATCTCCATTTTGACTTTCCAAAATCTCGAAAAGGGCTCCCTTCTGGGTGTTGGATATGCGCAGCTTCATCCTTCCTGTGAGCCACTTTTTCTAAACTGAAGGTATGTCTGAATATTCTATGCACCTCCCAAAGGTGGTTAGTGCTTTATTTTCACATTCCATTTTCATTAGTATAGTTACTCATGCTGCAATGTTGTCAGCCATTCTCAAATGAGAGTGTGTGCTTAAAAAAAAAAAAACTCTTCAAAACTTCTAAGATCTTTGAGATATATTAATGAAAAATTATGTTAATTTATTTTTGTGTGTGTTCATGTGTACACACAGAGGTCAGAGAACAGCCTTCCTAAGTCAGTAGTCTCCTTGCACCATGTAGGTCACTAGGCATTGAACTCAGATCATTGGGCTTAGTGACAAGTGCCTGATGCGCTGAACCATTTTACTAGCTCTTTAATATTTTGGGGGTCTAGGCTCTCACTATATAGCCCTGGCTGGCCTGGAACTCACTATGCAGTTTAGGCTGTTCTCAAATCCACAGTGATCAGACTGCCTTTGCTTCCCAGTGCTAGCATTAAACACATGAGGGATACATATGAGTTTTATGTATTAGTAGGGTTCTAGTTTATATTTTCATATATGCATATAGCACACACCAACAAAATCCTGAAAATGGCTTTTGAATTTTACTGTTGGCTATAAAGTTCTCTTCCTTGGAAACATTATTTTAATAATTTGCTTTTTTTAAATTACATTTGTGTGTGTGTGTGTGTGTGTGTGTGTGTGTGTGCGCGCATGCGTATTTGCATGTGTATCTGTATGTGTGGTATAGGTGCTGGTGTGGAGGTCAGAGGTCAATTTATGGGAGATGATTCCCTCCTTCTAACATGTGGATTCCAGGAACTGAACTCATGTCCTCAGACTTGGCAACCTTCACCCAGTGAGCCATCATTTTTGTTGTTTTGAGACAGGGTTTCTCTGTATACCTGCAGCTATCCTGAAGGCACTTGTTCTATAGACCAGACTGTCCTGGCACTCAGAGAGATCTGCTTGTCTCTACCTCCAGAGTGCTGGGATTAAAGGTATACACCATCACAGCAGACCAGTAAGCCATTTTTTTTCTGAGACAGGGTTTCTCTGTGTAGCCTTGGCTCTCCTGGAACTCACTCTGTAGTCCACGCTGGCCTCGAACTCAGAAATCCGCCTGCCTCTGCCTCCCAAGTGCTGGGATTAAAGGCGTGTGCCACCACTGCCCTGCCAGTAAGCCATTTTTATCAGCCTTGGATATGTTAAATTTTTCTATCTCTTCCTAACAGTTGTACTATTCTTGTAGTAATTATTTTATCTCAATCAAGGAGAGGGGTGTTTGAGATTAACTACTTACTAGAACAAGCCATTTTTCTTAATATATATGCAGAGTAATAAAACAAGGTCCCAGGATTCTTTATGACATAAGCTATGTTTTCCACAAACATCCATTGGTTATTTATCTACTATGGAGTTTGTTACTAGGCATATAAAGAAGACCTGGCATGGAGTTTTCCCTCCAGAAGCTCTGTGAAGTACAGACATGGATAAATAAATCAACACTGGGAATGCCACGTGATGACTTTCTTTCTTTGTTTCTTTCTTTCTTTTCTCCTCCTCCTCCTCCTCCTCCTCCTCCTCCTCCTCCTCCTCCTCCTCCTCCTCCTCTTTCTTCTTCTGTTTTTCAGACAAGTTTTCTCTGTGTAGCCCTGGCTGTCCTGGAACTCACTCTGTAGACCAGGCTGGCCTTGAACTCAGAAATCTGCCTGCCTCTGCCTTCCTAGTGCTGGGATTAAAGGCATGTGCCACCCGGCTACATGATGACATTCTTAATGAAAATGTCTAGAGAGGGCTATGAGGGGAAACTGGTAGGAGTGAATAAATTCCCTGTACAAGTAAGAAAAACATTGACAGGGTCTCACTCCATAGCTCTGGATGACCTGAAACTTGCTGTGTAGACCACATTATCCTCAAACTCACAAAACCCCATACCTGCTTCTGCCTTTCTAGTGCTGGGATTAAAGATGTGTACCACCCATGCTCAGGTAGTAAGAGAAGATTTACCTAAAAGGTAACTCTGGAGATGAGCCTTGAAGCCTAAGTAAGATTTTTGTACCTGACAAAGATAGTATAGAATATTCTATGTAGAAATGGCATAATATGACATGTGTACAGAAAGATATTTTCTTTAAATAGAACTTACTATGATTTTAAAATTGATTTCAAGTGGTTTTCTTATGCCCTCTTCTAAAGTTTCAGGGATACTTCAAATGGTTAAACACACATTAGAGTGTAAAGTGGCTAGTAAGGACATTTTTAATTCTTCAGATGAGTATGCACGATCTGGAAAAGTGAAACTATAAAATTTTAGGGATACAAGAACGAAGGGTTTAAATTCGGAGTTATCTGACAAAATCAGGCGATCATGTGTTCTGCAAGATATTAGTCTACAGATGCTATGGGGAGAGATTTAGTCTTACAACCATTGACAATTTGAGAATGAAATAGGGGTGTCTGAAAGTTCCTTCATGGATTTGCTGACACGTTTGGAAGCAGTGTCATAGGAATCCAGTCATTTCCAAATGTTTGCATCTTTCAGCTGTGAGTAATGGGAAAGGCATTTAAGACAGGAAAATGTACCGAGGGGACCATTTTGGGGGATCCTGGAGGATCTACCTCATGGAACCAAAGGAAAAGCAGAACAAGGCTTTGTTTCTTCGTCCATGTTGAGTTTATGGCCAACTCGGTCTACAGAGCATATTCCAGGATAGCTAGGGATGTTACACAGAGAAACCCTGCCTTGAAAAACCAAACCAAATCAAACCAAACCAAACCAAATCAAACCGAACCAAAACAACAAGAACGAAAGTTTGTTTGGATGATGACTCAGGGGATAGAAGTCCATGAGGCATGGCCCATGTCTTTGGCAAGTTTGACGGGGCAATGGTAGGACACACACAAAGGGGAGACATCACACGAGACCATAGAAAGTAAGAGGTCCAAGATCAGGGTTTGCTCTTTTAATAACCGTCTACTCTCATAAAAACTACATAGGGCCTTTCAAGTACTAAAATATTTTCTTCTGAGTGCAGTCCACCCCCCTCCCAGCAGCCTAGTTATCTTCCACAGGCTCTACCTCCTCACATGTGCACCACCTCAAAACCACCACACAAGAACCAAGCATCTATTCCACGAACCTTTGTGGGGCAAACTCTCCATAAGATATGCTAGGTACTGGGCAATAGCAGTGGCAGGAATCACTTAATCGGGACCAAACAAGGAGAAAACAGGCTTAGTGGGCTTAATTCCTCCTAGTCAATTATTGCCTTACAGGAAATTGGCCTGATGTTTCTAGATCCAGTAAAGCCAGAATTATGAGTTTATTATCTGACATTCCCTCAGTTTTCTTTCTTTTCTTTTCTTTTTTTTCTTTTTTTCTTTTTTTCTTTTTCTTTTTTTTTTTTTTTGAGCCAGGGTTTTTCTGTGTAGTCCTGGCTGTCCTGGAACTTGCTCTGTAGACCAGGCTGGCCTCGAACTCAGAAATCTGCCTGCCTCTGCCTCCCAAGTGCTGGGATTACAGGCGTGCGCCACCACGCCCAGCTTCTCAGTTTTCAATATTGGCAACTAAATCAAAATTTAAAAATACCAACAGTTCCAGGGTCTAACAAAACATGTCTCCCACTTCTGTTTCAAAGGGCTACCACTAAAGTGACTCAGTTCCAAAGACTGATCTCTCTATTTTGCTCCATTCTAAGTTTACCCTTTTCTAGAGTGAGATTTTTAGTAGACCCCTACCATCATACTCTAGTTCAGCCTTTTCAGCTATTATTGGAAGTCAGTCACTTAACACAGGCCTGGACACTGGGAGTGACTTTTTATGCATAACAAAAATCATTTTGGGAGACTAACAATCATACCAGCATACACTAAGTTCTTAGGTACATGCTAAGCAACATAACATTTACTGTCCCATTTCACAACAACCTAATGAAATACCCATTTCTATTTTACAGGTGAAGGAAGAAGACTTGAATAGCGTTTTTCTTCTTTGAAACCCATTGGGAAACATAAAGAGAAACATGAACATTAAGAGATTAGAAATTTGTTCATGTAGATGGATTAATTAATTCCTATGACTAATGCGTTATTAGGTTCTCTTGAGAATAGATTTGCTATAACAACAGGCTAGGTTAGGTCTTTGACTATGTGACACCCTGAGATGCTAAAGGAGCCTTACAGCTAGAAGGTCATGAGCACAATCATTATCTTTGCCTTGGATTAAAATCCTTGCATCACAATAAGCTTCTTTAGAACTGTTCCATTCTGTGGTATTGTTATCAGCAACAAAAGATCTACCAGGACAAAGAGATTAAGATGCATATTTGGCAGCTCAGAACTCAGGCAATGTGTTCTCTGATCTTGGCATCTTGACTACCTCACACGGCATTCTAAGACAAAGGAGCTTTTGAACCAAACAGCTACTTGCTTGGTTGAGCAGGCAATTTCAGGAAGTATATGGATGACAGAGTTAAGGATAAGGGGCTACTGGCCTTCCAGATTCTGATATCCAGGAAAATGTCTTAAGCTGGAAAAGTGGCTTGCTTGAGGTCACAGAGCTAAGGTAAGGAGCTAGGATCCCTTCATCATCCCTGTTTCTTTGAACACCACCTCTGATTCTCAACCAACCAGGTGACCAATATCTGTGCTCCACCATACCTCATTTATAGGTGGTCTGGTACTTACAAGTGTTCAACTCTCACCTTTCAGCCCAGTCCTTTAACTGTAATTCTGTGAGATCTACCTTTATTTTTTTTATCCCAGATGTGCCTGTTTATTTATGAAAGTCCAGGGCAGTCCCAGGATGTTTGCCAGAGCAGGAAATATACCGTTTCCCATCTACGCTTCTTTTCCTCTCGGCATTGATCTCCCCACTAAGAGAAAAACCAGAAGCTTCCCAACACTGGTCAGTAGAACATAAATAGGAACTCAAAGGTTAAAGTTTAGAGGACAACATTCCCTGCCATTAGGTTTAAAAGCGCATTCCAACTTCAGAAATGGGAGAAGGGGAGTTTTAAAAGAAAATATTGAATGGGTCTAGTCTTTACATTTGCTACTGATGCATGATATTTGAACCTTGCCCAAGAAACTAGTGCTCTTAGCAGTGGACTTTCACAGAGGGTTCTGTGTTCCAAGATGTAGAATATGAATGAAGCTTTATAAATCCAAGAACCTTTAGAAGATGTATAAATATGGGGGATGTGCCTTGACTAAGGAAGAGTGGTCGAAGACCTGATCAGGTAACTCATGAGAGCCATGTTCTTCAAACCACTGCAGTGTAAGCCTTAAGATGAATGGATAATTGTGTCATTTCAGGAACATAGTGGATAGCATGGATTTTTTTCCAAGTCCTTAAAAGCCACATGAGAGTTGGGAGGGTCGGTCAGACAGTAAAATACTTGTGGGCCAGAAGGAAAGAAATCCTGAGTTCTTTTTATTATTATTATTATTCTTTTTTTAAAAAAAATTTATTTTCTAAATTCTTTGTTTACATTCCAAAGGCTTTCCCCTTTCCCAGTTCCCCCCTCACCATATGTCCCATAAGTCCTCTTCCCTCCACCCGTTCCCCAATCACCCCCGCCTCATTTCTCTGTTCTGATACTCTCCTACAAATCTGGATCCAGTCTTTTCAGGACCAGGGTCCTCTCCTTCCTTCTTCTTGGGAATCTTTTGATTTGCTAATTGTGCCTTGAGTATTCAGAGCTTTTGTGCTCATTAATATCCACTTATCAGTGATTGCATTTCATGTGTATTCTTTTGTGATTGGGTTAACTCACTTAGGATGATATTTTCCAGATCCAACCATTTGCCTACAAATTGCATGAATTCATTATTTTTAATTTTTATTGCTGAGTAGTATTCCATTGTATAAATATACCACATTTTCTGTATTCATTCCTCCTTTGAGGGACATCTGGGCTCCTTCCAACTTCTGGCTATTATAAATAAGGCTGCTATGAACATAGTGGAGCATGTGTCTTTATTGTATGCAGGGGATTCCACTGGGTATATGCCCAAGAGTGGTATGAAAGGGTCCACTGGAAGTGTCATGCCCAATTTTCTGAGGAACCGCCAGACTGATTTCCAGAGCGGTTGTACCATCTTGCAATCCTACCAACAGTGTAGGAGTGTTCCTTTTTCTCCACATCCTCGCCAGCACCTGTTGTCCCTTGAGTTTTTAATCTTAGCCATTCTGACTGGTGTGAGGTGGAATCTCAGGGTTGTTTTGATTTGCATTTCCCTGATGACTAATGATGTTGAACAACTCTTAAAGTGCTTCTCAGCCATCCGAATTTCTTCTAGTGAAAATTCTTTGTTTAGCTCTGTACCCCATTTTTGATAGGGTTATTTGGTCCTTGGGGGTCTAACTTCTTGAGTTCTTTGTATATATTGGATATTAGCCCTCTGTCAGATGTGGGGTTGGTGAAGATCTTTTCCCAATTTGTTGATGGCTGTTTTGTCCTTCTGACAGTGTCCTTTGCCTTACAGAAACTTTGTAATTTTATGAAGTCCCATTTGTCAATTCTTGATCTTAGAGCATAAGCTATTGGTGTTCTGTTCAGGAATTTTCCCCTGTGCCCAAGTCCTCCAGGGTCTTCCCCAGTTTCTTTTCTATTAGTTTCATTGTGTCTGATTTTAAAACCAGAAATCCTGAGTTCTAACTTCAGCTTTCATGTGGAAGCTGAGCTCATCAGCCTGTGTCTGTTTTCCCGGCACTGGGGAAGCACAGACAGGAGCTGCCCAAGGCTTGCTGGCCAGGCAGTAGAGCTGACTCGGTGAGCTCCAGGGTCACCGAACCAGGTTCCATCTCAAAAAGCAAGTTGGGCAAGGTGATATGGCTAATACCTTTAATCCCAGTACTTAGGAGGTAGAGACACACAGATCTCTGAGTTCAAGGCCAATCTGTCTGGTCTACAGAGAGAATTCCAGGAAAGCCAGGGCTACACAGAGAAACCCTATCTTGGGGAAACAAAACAAAACAAAACAAAACAAAACAAAAACAAAACAAAAGGCTGAGAAGTGATTGTAAAGATGCAATATTTATCTCTGTCCTCCAGAAACATGTGTGCACATGTTCACAGACTCCCTTCCTCACAATCCCACATGAAATTCATGAATAAACCTGCAGAAAGTTGGCACGGGAGACAAAGGCTATGGCCTGAAGGAGAAATATGAGAGGTATCAGCATCTAAGGCAGCTGAGATCTCAGGAGATTGAAAAGAAGCCTAGAATCCAATCAAAGCCAGGAACACGGAAAGAACCCAAGGAAAGGAGCTCGTCTGAGTGTCTGGCAGAGCTCAGCTGAGTGAGGAAGCTGACATGTGCGCGGCTGGCAGCAGGCGCTTTCTTGAAGCACTCTGTTTAGCTGTGATGCTTAATATTCTTTTGCAAGGCTATTTAGCAATCAACGTGAAAGGGAGGGAACAGCTGCTGCTTCCCAAACACCATCCGCAAGACAGAAAGCGGGAGCGGCATTGTTGCATAATGGTTGCAATCAAGCAGGGTTTCCAGGGTTATGATTATCAAGTTCAATGTCGGAAGCACCTACCTCTGTTACAAGTTCATGTCAGTATTTACACTCGTGCACAAGCATCCAAGTAGACAAATGCACAGAGCTAGAAGAAACCAGGGAAAGACTTCGGAGAAGGACTCATCAGGATGAAGGAAGAGAATGAGAGACAGAGACCCCATGGTAGGAGACGATAGAAGAAGAAAAGAGAGACGGAGAACAGAGGAGAATAAAAATGGCTAAGTTTTCATTCCATGGGTCAAGGATTAAGCATCCTCCCTTATCTTTCTACCTACATAAAGTAGGTAACTCACTTTTTGTTGGATTTTTTTTTTTTTTTTTTGCGATAGGGTCTCACTATGTAGCCCTGGCTAATCTGGAACTCAGAGAAATCTGCCTGTCTCTGCCACCCAAGTGCTGGGATTAGATCTATACATGGAGCCCATGCCTGTTAATTTCGGCATTGGGACACTGAAGCAAAGAGAATCTTGAGTCAGAGGTGAGCCTGAACGGCATCTTGAATCCTATGCTAGTTGCATCGCAACAAATAAGTGGAGCAGGTCTCACATGTACACATGATCACACTTTAAAAAAACATAGTATTGTTTTCTTCAATAAAACCCTTCCTTGTTCACTTCTCCTTTTCTCCTATTTTTCTTATTCATACATGTCTTCTTCTGTTGAAATGTAAGTTCTATGAGGACAGATGAGGGCACATCTATCTCACTTGCAACTTGTAAAGGCTTGCTAAGGGTTAGTAACAGTGTGGTAAGCAATTTACACAAACAAGGTTCATTTCTTGCACACCTGGCATGTTGGCTATACACTGGTTATGGCACAGGTCTATTTGTTTTCACTCCGGGACCTAGGTTTGCAGAAAGAAGAAGAATCTGTGTATTGTATCTTGGGTATTTTAAGCTTCTGGGCTAATATCCACTCATCAGTGAGCACACATACCTTGTGTGTTCTTTTGTGAGTGGCTTACCTCACTCAGGATGATGCTTTTTAGTTCCAACCATTTGCCTAAGAATTTCATGAAGTCATTGTTTTTAATAGTTGAGTAGTACTCCATTGTGTAAATGTACCACATTTTCTGTATCCATTCCTCTGTTGAGGGACATCTGGGTTCTTTCTACAAACCACATGAAGCTCAAGAACAAGGATGAGCAAAGTGTGGATACTTCGGTCCTTCTTAGGGGGAATAAAATAGCCATGGGAGGAGATACAGAGACAAAGTGTGGATCAGAGACTGAAGGAAAGACCATCCAGAGACTGCCCCACCAGGGGGTCAATCCCATATACAGTCACCAAACCCAGACACTATTGTGGATGCCAACAAGTGCTTGCTGACAGGAGCCTGATATAGCTGTCTCCTGAGAGGCTTTGCCAGAGCCTGACAAATACAGAGAGGAATGCTCTCATCCAACCATTGGCCTGAGCACAGAGTCCCCAATGGAGGAGCTAGAGAAAGGACCCAAGGAGCTGAAATGGTTTGCAGCCCCATAGGAGGAACAACAATATGAACCAACCAGTACCCCCAGGACTCCCAGAGACTAAACCACCAACCAAAGAGTACACATGGAGGGACCCATGGCTCTAGTTGCATATGTATCAGATGATGGCCTTGTCGGACATCAATGGGAGGAGAGACCTCTGGTCCTGAGAAGGCTAGATGCCCCAGTATAGGGGAATGTCAGGACAGGGAAGCAGGAGTGGGTGGGTTGGTGAACAGGGGGAAGGGGGGATGGGATAGGGATTTTCGGCGAGGAAATGAGGAAAGGGGATAACATTTGAAATGTAGATAAAGAATATATCTAATAAAAACAAGGATTAGAAAAGTATGAAGAAGAAACTGGGGCTGGAGAGATGGCTCAGTGGTTAAGAGCAGTGACTGCTCTTCCACTGGTCCTGGGTTCAATTCTCTGCAACCACATGATGGCTCTCAAATCATCCATAACGAGATCTGATACCTTCTTCTGGTGTGTCTGAAGATAGCTACTGTGTACTTATAAATAAAATAAATAAATCTTTTAAAAAAGAAAATCAGAGTTATTTTTAAAGAAGAAGAAGAAGAAGAAGAAGAAGAAGAAGAAGAAGAAGAAGAAGAAGAAGAAGAAGAAGAAGAAGAAGAAGATAGACCACAGCACTATGACTCTATGGCTCTGAAAGCCTCTGCTTGGAAGTGGCACCAGCCCTTCTGCTCATATGTCAATGACCAATGGAAGTCATATGGCCAGACTTCAATTAAAGAGAGTGAAGTGGTATAATGTGCCCCTAGGGTTGTATGATGAAAAATTTAGCTGGTAATGCAATCTGCTACAGTGCTACATTCTCGGCACCATGCAGGATAGTTCCTGGAACAATGTACATCCTCCTATTAATGATGCCATGTGACCCTTGGCTGTTGGGAAGCTTTTTTTTTTCCTAGTGTATGCTGTGAGATTGGATAGAAATACTTCCCTACGGTTCCTATTGTGCGTTGCAGAAAATTTTTATTTTCTCAATCGTATGTAATTTGTAAAGAAAACACCTTTAGGAAACGTTGCTCTTTTTATTGCTGTGTAGCACGCAAGTGAAAACCATGCACTAATTAGATGATAGTTTCAAGAAAAGTCTACTAGGCTCCTTCGAAACAAATAGCTTTCTTTAAACTTCTTCGACGTTAAAATCTCGAAACCACCATTAAATGGGGGAAGTGCAGAGCTGGGTGAGCTTAAGGCAAGGACTTTGGAGCCTTTCTAAACAACAGAGAGAGGTGCTGAGATTGTTACTCATTCAGCCTATACTTAGCTGTCTGGGAGAATCACTGAACTGTAAGCCATGAAATAAACATACCCAACACTGTATTTCTATCTTTTTAGTTTACCATGTTGGGGTAGTCAGGGCTCTGCACATACCAGGCATGAACCCTAACACCAAGCTGTCCTCCTAGTTCCCCCAAATGAATTTCTAGCTCTTTTCCCCTGCCCCCAGGTCTGCTCTATCTTCATTCTTTCCCATTTCATGACATGACGCCTTTCCTTCAGTCGTCCAAGCCAGACCTTCTCATGCTGTCCTTGAATGCTTCCTCCGTCTTCGTCTCACTCATTTTCCACCTCTAATTATCAGGATGACTGGCAGGTCTATCTTCAAAATGCATCCACAAGTGGAATTTTTAAAGAAATCATCACCATTGCTACCACCTTGGTCTAAACTCGCCATCATCTCTTGGCTGGGATTATTTTGGGATCTATTCTTGCTGTGATGTTATTTCCAAACAACCCCGAATGTCAATTGCTTATAATAAACATTTATTTTGCTAGCTCAAGGGTCTTGGGTCAGTTGGAATAGCGTTTTCTCAAGGCTTGGAGTCAGTGTTTGTATCCGCTCCATATATCTCCTCTGTGAAAGACCGGCAGCCAGCTGGGACATGTTCTTTTGGCAGATGGCAGGTGCACAAGAGGCCGTACTAAATCATACAAACATTTATCTGCTAGCGTCGTATTCAGTGGCATTCCATCAAGCACAACAAGTTACATGGCCACATTCAGCAGCAATGGGGAAGCAAAATGTGTTCTGCTTGCTCTGTAAGGAATCATCATGAAGCCATACCATAAAGGAATGCATATAAAATTCCACAGCAGGAAGGGAAAGCGTGTAATATGTCTCCTAATTATTCTCCTTGTTTCTTTTTCACTCTTGAATGAAACTCAATTTAGCTGTTTATCTGTTCTTGTTTTCTTATTACCTTTCCTTTCCTTCCCTTCCCTTCCCTTCCCTTCCCTTCCCTTCCCTTCCCTTCCCTTCCCTTCCCTTCCCTTCCCTTCCCTTCCCTTCCCTTCCTTTCTTTTCCTTTCCTTTTTGAAATAGGGACTCAATATGTAAGTCGAAGCTGGCCTGGAATGTGTTATGTAGCACAGGATGGCCTCAAACTTGTGATCCTCATGCCTCAGCCTCCAAAACGCTAAAGTTACAAGTATGTACCACTTTGCCTGTACTCAGACATCATGTTCCTGTGTGTACTATTTATTTATTTGTTTACTTATTTGAGTATATTCTTTTGAGATAGAATCTCACTCCATAGTCTTGGCTAGCCTTGCCTTCTCTCTATAGACCAGGCTGGTTTCTGAACTCAACCAGATCTGCCTGCCTCTGCCTCCTGATTGCTGGGATTAAAGGTGTGTGAAACCATACCTGGTGTTTGTGTCACTTTTTTAAAAAATGGAATTCCTTAATTATGCAAGTTCCTCTATCCTTCTGAGTGAGGGGAGAAAAACAAGAGTCTCTATATTATGGCCATTTGGGTCTATAGGCAGTGAAATGATTTGAGGACTCAGAACCAGTTACCTGCTGCACCGTTCCCATCTGCACACATTTGCCCACAGGGAAGTAGAGCTCGGACCACCATTCAAGTTTGTAGAATTGACCTCATCTCTTCTCCCTTGGTAACACACATCTGTAGGTATCAGTGACTATAGGCAAGGGGCTGGCCAAGAGGGCTAGTTTTCCCTGAAAGAGTCTCAGTGGGCACCTTTGAAATAAATTGATTAAGAAGCCCCTTCGGGGTCTGCCCTGTAAAGTTTCTGGGATCTAAGAAAGTTTGCTGAGTTACCGATTGCGGTCCTGAAAAACTTGGCAGGATACAGGCCCCGTGAAGGGGTTTCAGGATTAGTTATATTTGCATAATGATGACCAGAACAGCTGACAGAAACTACGGAAGGGAGGGAAGGTTATGTATGGCTCACAGTCTCAAAACATAACCACCATTAATTGCTTTTTTCAGTATATCTGTCCACATGCAACGCCATTCATCAAATAATTGAATCTATATTTTTTCTCTTGAATTCATTCTAGTCCCATACTTTACTTTGAATGGTAAATTATGATGCCATGCTCACTTCTAGGTCTGTTTTTTTTTTTCCCCAAGTCGAGGTTTTTCTATGTAACAGCTCTCTGGCTCTCCTGTAACTTGCTTTATAGACCAAGCTAGCCTTGAACTCGCAGAAATCTGCCTGCCTCTGCCCTCCCAGTGCTGTGATTGAAGGCATGCCCCATTACTCTTCTCCGCCTAGGTCTGTTTTTTTTTTTAAGGCCTAAATCTTTCCTCCATATTTCTAAGACTACCAGGTAAAGAAATCTGTTTATGCTGAAAGCACCTTGCTGTGAGGAATTTCAGTGTAGTAAGGCAATATGAAAGAAAATCAAAGAACCCAATGAGACAGGAGACTGAGGCCCCTAGTAGAGCCCCTCCCCTCTGCTCTAGTCAAGCTATCTCAGCCATGCAAAGCCTTTGGGCCCATCCCAGCTGAGGC